>JAYKPI010000006.1:33330000-33930000 GCA_037305975.1 Chrysolophus pictus
TTAGTGGAGCTGGGTAAGGATTAAGAGCATAAGCAGGAGTGAGGTGGGTTGCAGAGATATAACTGAGAGCATAATTTGTTCTGCCAGCATCCCATAATTGGCAATCATGCTTTAGAAGAAGTAAAAGAAGTAGGGATTTTTATCTGCAGGACTGCCAATTAATTCATTTACTAGGGGGCTGAAGGAATATTTTATGGTGTTTGAGAGCTGCCACATAGCAAAAGAAATATCATGTCAAGTTTACTTTTCATTCTGGAGTTGCACTTAGCTTTGAGTACAATTGAGATCCTAGTGAAAGAGAAAACAGAGACTGTTTCCAGTACACCGCTGCATGTGCTCTTCCACCCTGATTTGGTTCCCCAGCAGCATGAGGCTGTTACCTAAGTTAGTTCATTAATATTCATTGGGTAGATCAGTATTGCACTGTTGAAGCCAATAAATTTTGGTTTAGTTTAAAAATCAGAGATATTTTATACATTATGTTAGCATACAATTTTTATTAGCTTATCACTTATTGAAAGAGTGATGCATTGAAGCAAAAAAAGCCACGTATTTCAAGTAATTGCTGTTCCATTAAGTAGAAGTGGCAGTTTCAGCTATAAGAGAGGAGAGAAATGTTTGGCTAATGAAAAGAGCACTCAGAGTGAGAATAACCCTTTGATGTGGCAAATACACTGGTGGAAAATACCCACCTTGGCAGTCAGGACGTGAGGCCCTGGGAAGCTGCTGGTGACGTGGGAATAGCCCAGCCTGCAGAAGCACTTACAGGAGAAGGTGGAGAGGTCATGATGACCACTGAGGCTCACTCCTGTTTCTCCAGGTAAATAAATAAATAAGCAGCAGCTGAGACAAACACTAAGCAGCAGGTTTGTCTGAACTGAGCTGCTCCTTTCTTGTCCAGAAGAAGCAGTGTGAGAGATCAGAAACCACATGAAAGCCCTGGGCTGGGGAGTGGCTGGTAGACAACGGCCACGATGCAACAAATGTATGTGCTGCTGCAGCTGGCCCAGAGGCTTTTCTCACAGTGCTGTGTTAGGGGCAAGAAATTGAGGCAGGCCATCTTCCTACTGTCCTTCGTCTCCTGCTCTGTCATCTGTGGTGCTCTGAGCAGGTAGGAAGCCACCACATTTGAGATGAGCACAACCACTCCAGCTCTTTCTTGATTTTCTTCCACTTCTGCACCCTGCAGTTTCTTTTCTCTGCCATGATATAGGAGGGGCTGCAGGCTGAAATGGAAGAAGAAGAAAAAGGTATGTGCTCCTGTAAGGCTGATTATCTGGCTGGGAGCCGGCCTGCTGCTGCTTGTTCCGCATCAAGCTGCAGGCATCGCAGTTTGGAATTGAGGAAGGAAAGCTCCTGAGATACGTTTTGGCTCATAATGCAACAGCAGTTTTCTTGCCCATATCGCTCTCCAGTGACACTTGGCAGTTGAAATTGATTTCTGTGCCCCTGATGAAGCATTGCAACTCTGCCATACTATTGGTGTTGGATTCAAAATATTTACTCTTCTGAACTTTGCAGTAAAGATGAGACTTGCTTGCTTCTGTCTTACTCTCTTATTGCCCTATCCTTGCTTAGTGCCAATGTAGAGTGTCTTGTTTTTGAAGTGTACTCTAGTATTCATGGTAGCAGAAGTATTTGTTTCTTGTTTAACTGCAATGTTTAAAGGCCAGGTTCAAACTGAGGACTCAGTGCAAGGTAGCTCCCCGAGGTAGCAAAGCTGTCTGCCTCAGAGAGGCTGGAATCATAGAATGGCTTAGGTTGGAAGGGACCTTGAAGATCATCTAGGTCTGACCTCCCTGCTATGGACAGGGTTGCCAACCACCAGATCAAGCTGCCCGACTGGACCTTGAATGCCTCCAGAGATGGAGCATCCACAGCTTCTCTGTGCAGCCTGTGCCAGTGCTCACCACCCTCTGAGTGAAAAATTTATTCGTAACATCTGACTTAAATCTTCCCTCTTTTAGTTTAAAGCCATTCCCCATTGTCCTATCATTATCCAACTATGTAGAAAGTTGGTCCCCGTTCAGCTTGCAGGATCCCTTCAAGTACTGGAAGGCCACATTGAGGTCTCCCCAGTGCCTTCTCTTCTCCAAGCTGAACAAGCACAGCTCCTTTCTTCATAGGAGAGATGCTCCAGCCCTTTGACCATCTTCCTGGCCCTCTTCTGGAGTTGCTCCAGCAGTTTTTATGTCCTTCCTGTACTTATTGCCCCAGACTTTGATATTACTGGCCTTTTGGGCTGCAAGAACATACTGCAGTTTTGATGTCCAGCTTTTTTTTTTTTTTTTTTTTTTTTGTCTATTTGGGCATATGAAACTCTATAAAAAGTATTGTTGACAAGTTTAAAAATTGGTGGATACAAAATAAAATGAAAAATTGGTAAGAATATTCCGTTCTGAAAAATGCTAAATCTGGAGTGTTTGAAAGTCAAGAGTAGTGGTGAGTGTGTGAGATGATGTACAAAGGCCACACTTGCAAAAATAAGGACTGAACCTAAGTGAATTCATAGAGAGGTGTACATCTATTGTGCTAGTATGAACATATTCAGAAAAAAAAAGATGATCCTCAGTAAACTTTTTCAGCTAAAATAAGATTGACAAGAATTCATCTGTTTTATAATCTGTTTATGTACTACTGGTCTTTGGTCAGATCTACTGTTTTATTTTTGTTATAGGTAAAGGTACAGATATCAGTTCTGACATGAGATTATCTTTCAAACATTTATGGAGGAATTAGACAAACTAGATTTGAATTAGTGTTTCATACTGCCTCTAGTCTGGGATTTTTGTTGCTTTTTAGCTTAGTTTTTAAAGAGAGATAACAGAGTTTTTTCAATGGATTATATATCTTTATTAGTTGTCAGCACAGTCTGTGTTCAGCTGGTGGGATAGTTTGAGGAGTATACTTCTGTTGGTATGTGGGATATGTTAATCTTGACTCCTCAGTGGTTCATGTAAATTCTTACATAGGAAAATATTTCTGTATGTAAAAAACAGCTGCCTTCTCAGTGTCACAAGTTCTGGACTGTAAAGGATAAACTAGAGAGTGGCCAGTTAACAGCAAGTGTTGCAGGAATGTACTGCACTGGTCTGGGATTTGCAGAAGTAGTGTGTCTGGTTGGCTAATACTGCTGTACAGCAGTAGTGAGGGCACACCTCTGAGAGCCATATTTGGCAGGACACTGGAACTTCAAGTCAAATCTGTTTTAGGAGAAATTATAGGAACTATGAAAGCTTTCTTCAGATCTGGCATCAAACCACTTTAGCACTTAATCAGTGGTCTCTTAGATTGTTATAATAACACTGGAATATTTTCAGGTGAGTCTTGAGATTAGCATTGGCATCTCCTGCTTTTTTAAAGATGTCTGTAATGCGCTTCTAGAGGAGGTTTGCTTTGAAGCTAATGATCACGAAGCACCACCTCACCTTGATCTTTTTCCTTAGCTCTTTTGTGCAAGAAGCTCTTTTGTTGCTGGAAGCCCATGTTTCACATCTCTCTTTAGCCAACTGTTACATCATCGTAAATTCTCTGTGGCAGGACTTGGCGTTCTCCTGAATTTTGCTATTCAATGGCACCAATAGTGTGCCTTGTCTTCCTCATCAGATATACATGACTGCTTTCAAATCTGCTCATTCCAGTGGAGACTGATTTTTGGACCCTAATGAGGGAGAAGCTGGTAAGAAATGTAGCCATTCTAAACAATAAATTGGTTTTCAGAATACGTAAATGAAAGAAGCGTTTCTGTTGGAAAGGTTTACTGTTTGGGGACTTCAACTAGACTTTGTGAAGCAGCAGTGTACGTAAATTGACTGGCATCAGATAAAATGATGCACTGAAATCAGACTTCTAAGCAAGGGGATACAGGATGGAAATACAGTAGCCAGGTGCTATTCTCTGGTGTGTCTTAAGCAGAGAAGGGTTTGCTCTCAGTGAGCTGCAGTTTGCTTGTGAATAATTCACATTTCAGGAAAAATAAGTTATTACAAAAGCTTGATCTGGAATAATTGTATTATTTATGTGATGTGTCACTTCAATAAAAATGTATCATAAATATATTGAGGTTGTTTTTTCTCACGCTCTCGGAGGGAACTAAATCTCCACCATTTCTCTTACCGTTTATATGCAAAGCTTCCTGGTGTAATAATAAATCACGTGAAGTTATCCCTTGCGTGTTTGGTGCCCAGTTATTCTTATATATTTTTTTTCTTGTTTTTAACATCATCTTCTGCTGTTTTCTGGCTATCTCTGTGTTGTAGTCAGATGGAACTATTTTCTTAATAGTTAAGGGAGGCTGCACTGGTGCTTACTGCTATGACACTGATAACCCTCCTGTTACTCTTTTGCTTTTCCATCCCTTTTCCTTGTATGTGCTGGATGCACGCTATAATCACAAGCACTTTTAGGTCAGCAACTGCTGTGTTTTATTTTTAAACTACGCTTGTTAGCAGTTGGACTTGACACCAAACCTTATTTTGGGTTCCAAATGCTACCATGATGGGAATATTTAATGATAATAAAGTGCTTTGATTTTTGCCTCATTTGGAGTTCCACCTAATCTGACTAAGCACTAAGCAGCTACTCGGCAGAACTAAATTAAATATTATTACTCTATAAAATCATTTAAATTTGAATAGCCTTTTATTCAAGATGCATAAGCATTTCTCAAACATTCAGTCTGTTGCACAAATTATATGCTGTGAAAGAAGCATTTACTGCTAACCTGTAAAAATAAAATATAATATTGGTAAGTTAGCTGGAAGCTTGCAGATGTTCCGAAAAGATGACAAAGTAAGATTAGCAGCACAGCTAAGCAGAAATTGTTGCAGAGCTTTTTCTGAATAGCTGTCAGTTTTATGTTCTCCTAACACAATAATGGGCACTCCCAGGAGGTGTGAGTCTCATGGGATAATTATTCTTCTGAGGTTTAGATGGGTTTTGCTATGCCTTTTCCACACATGGGTAAGACTGCCTTATAATTATTCTCCTCCTCTTTCAGTAGATTTTCCTAATGTAGAAATTAATAGAATTAATTCTGTATACATGCACAGTACTTACATTACCTAGCATATTAATGAATTTAAAGCAATATTGAATGATGCTATCAGATGGCTATAGAAAGTGGTTTGGAGCTTTTATCTTACAAATTGGTTTTAAGTCTCACTGTACTTGCCTTTTGAGAGGTATTTCTTTTTAATATTCAGGTCTATTTTCTGCTGTCCTCAACTCTCTCAATCTGGTTTATCTTCAACCATCCTTGAAAATAACAAACCCAAGAAGTAAAACTTTAAAATAAACATATATTCTACAGCAGTCGAATATTTTTATAGTGCCTGCTGCACAAAACTATTTTTGTTGCTCACTCTCTCTCTCTCTCTCAGCATCAAATAATATTGATGAAATGCAGCAAAAACTTGGCAAAAGCTTAGCTTCAAAAGGGTGGCTTGTAGGGCAGCACATTTGACCATTAGTTACAAACCTAATGGTGTTGCCAAATAAACCTGTAGACAGCTAGCAGCCCCAGTGCCTAGATTCTCAGAAGGGTTGTATTTGGGAGGTTTAGCTGCTAGGGTAATCTGACAAGTTCTGACAAGCTCTCCTTTATGATGTAACAACCATAGAGGAAAAGCAGAAAGATCTTTAAAGATGAAGTTTCTCACCTGTTGCTCTCTTTACAAGATTGAATATCCATCATAGCTGTAGTGGTGTTGAGACGAGTGCTTGCTCATCCTCTCACCCAGATTTCCTATCTTCCAAACAGGAGTAGGTCTGCAGGATGGTGTCTGCAGGTAAGACTTGCAGTTCCTGCTCAGCACCAAGCATTCCCTTTAGCTTAAGGGGAAAAAAAGGCCTCATATCACTTTGGAGATTTACCAAATCTTTCCAAGAGACTGACAGGAATTTGTTTTGTTCTTCCTTCTCCATGCTCCTGAGTGCCACTAGTCTAACTGCGCTGACAGGTTTGAGTCTTTCAGCATGTATGCACACGTTCATTATATGTGAATAAATAATAATTGAACCTTGTTCTGCTAGATGAAGACTGATATGTTATCAGGGAACAAAGATCTCCTAAGCATGAGGAGTAGGAAGTAATTGGTATAAAGCATTTCTTTGTGTGCCTATAGCTACTGACCCGGTGTACATAACTGCATATGTGCTCTAGGAGTGGGGGCACGGGAACGTGGCATTTCTGGGAATTCTGCAGTATAGTTAGCTGGTTTTCTGGTTTAAAAGGCTGTGATTATGCCTGAGCATTTGAAGGAATTCTGGCTCATTTGCTCTTCCAAGAAGAGAAGCCGGAGCTGGGTCATAAAGACTAGCTGCTGATTTTGTTCCACAGAAGAAAAATTGAGGATATGTGATTTTTGAACTTCATTATTTAGAGAGTATAAATCAACAAGACAAAGCGTACGTGATTACTGATAGCATGTTGAATATCATCACAGAGTCATAGAATCGTTTGAGTTGGAAGGGACCCTCAAAGTCCATCTAGTCCAGCCCCCTGCAGTGAACAGGGACTCCTACAGCTAAACCAGGTTGCTCAGAGCCCTGTCCAGTTTGACCTTGAACGTCTCCAGGGATGGGGCATCCACCGCCTCTCTGGGCAACCTGTTCCAGTGCCTCATCACCCTAAAAAACCTCTTCCTTAAATCCAGTCTAAATCCCCCTCTTTTAGTTTCCCCTTGTCCTATCATGGCAGACCCTGCTAAAAAGTCTATCCCCTTCTTTCTTACAGCTCCTCTTCAGATACTGAAAGGCCACTATCAGGTCTCCTGGAGCCTTCTTTTCTCCAGGCTGATTATCAGATATTGTTTAACTGCTGTTAAGCTCATAGTAAACATATTTGCGAAGTTTAATTTTCACTAAGAGTACTTTTTTCTTCTTTTCATTAAGATGCTTTTTTCTGCATCTCTGCTGTGAAATATGTATTTTCATGCCAAAGCCATAGCCTTATTCATAATTAATTGACTTTACGCAAGCTGTTTCAGTGGAGTTAGAGGGTTTGCTCAGATTTGTGGTACCTGAGGAAATCTTTAAAAATAATTCAGAGGAAGAGCTTTTTTTTGCTTAGTGTCCAGATTTTAGGATCATAGATCTGATGGATAAGCTTTCAAGTACTGGCTTCAATATCCTCTGAGTGTATCTGCAAGATAAGTGGGGTGTAGAGAAGGGAGAAACAAGTTTTCTTTGTAATTTCTGCAAGGGTAAAAATTCCAAAGTATTTATTAGGAAAAATAGTGGTTTCTACTTAATTTCAAAGATAACTGGCTTATCTCACATAACACAAACAAAATACATTTTCGTACTGGAAATTCATTCTTTCACCATATTTACTGCACAGAAAGAATCTTTGTCTATTCTGAGATACTTACATACAATATTCTTGTATTCTACACATTTTCTAAATTTGCAGAATAGAAGATCTACATGTTAGCCAGGCTGCAGTCACATTTTCCTTTGTACATCACGGGTGGCTGAATTCTGTCCTCCCACTCATTGCCACCAGAAGCACTGGTTACAGTTGAGGCCACCACCTTCCCCTAAGCACTGTGCTGAATGTGTTGTGACTTGACAATTAAAATGTGGTGGAAACACAGGATTTGCCTAATATGGCATGCCATTGACCACTCTGTCACTGTAAAGTAAGTGCAAAGCTGGAGGCAGAAAAGCAATACTGTCACCTGTGCCCAGGCATGAGGGTGTTTTGCACAGCCACACTACTTTGATCAAACGAAGTTGTAGAAGACATAAACATATTTTCAATTTTGTAGTGTTTTGTACAATGTATTTGTAGCTATATGATACTGTAAGAACTCATCATCAAGCTTGAAAGTGCCAGGCAGTATTATAAGGATCCTGGAAGAATTACAGACTTACACAAAGCAATTAAAATTTCTCGTGAGTAAGGAAACAATACATAAACCATATTCATTTGAGTAGAAATGGTTTATAATAGCTTTCTAACAATTTTAAATACTGGTAGTAACTTTTATTGCTGAGATTTCAGGAGAAAAGTGGAGTATTTATAAGAACATTGTCAACATAGAAGTGTGTATTATGGAACTTAATTTTAAGATAAGCATTTCTTTATTAATTAGATGACAATTTAATAACTTTAAGAACAGTGGTGCTAGGAGTGCTGTTAAATCTGGGTGGCGGTATTATAGAAAGACTTGCAAAGTATTTGTGTAACATTTGAAGAGAAGCTGGGTGCCTTGGTAATGTCTGACATTGGTAAATCAAAGCTATTTAAAAAAGAATAATAATGGAATATCCAGAAAATAGCTTACATAAAATAATAATCTAATTGGCCTGGATTGTAACTGGCACACTTGGATAAAATACTCATGAAAGAATGCATTGCTTCTTATCCTATGAGCCATGATTGTTCCGAGTTTTATCAGAAAGCTGTGGGAATGATTAATATGCTTTGCAGGTGGGTGGTGTTTTTCCTGTTTTTCATGCTCTAATATAGTATAAAAGCAAATATTACAGCAAATGCTGTGCGACCTGTAAAGGAAGTCAAGGAAAAACCTAATTATTTGCTAACCTTTTATTCTTCTGCAGGTACTAACATGTGCTCTGCTTTGCAGGGTAGATCCCATTTCTGATGTCTGAGGGTTGAAACTGTGTGTAGGATATATAGTTCAGTGAGGTCCCCAGTGTCTGAGCAGCCCTTGTGTTGAGAGCAATGTATTTTGGGATCTTTATACATTACCAACTTAAAATCGTGTGGCTTTCTTGTTTGATATGAACTATTGGGCTTCCTCTTGCTTCTGAATCTGCAGTGTTCAACTTTAAAAATACTTCTATTTCTGCATACAGAGAGATGTGAGTGCAGGCCTGAGTGGCAAAGGCTGAGATGTTCCCTGGAAAGCTGTTGAATGGCAACCATGTTCAGTTGCTAGGCTAGAACTACTGCTTCCCTTGAATAGTCAAAAGCAAGCATTTGTGCCCTTAGAATCATGGAAAGATTTGGGTTGGAAGGAGCCTTAAAGATAATCTAATTCCAACCTCCTGGCTGTTAGCAAGGACACCTTTCACTAGGTCAGGCTGCCTGGGGCCCCATCCAACCTGGCCTTGAGTGCATCCAGAGATGGGCCATCCACAGCTTCTATGGGCAGTCTGTGCCACCACTCATACACCTAACCTACTCTCCTTTAGTTTAAAGTCCTTATGCCTTGTCTTATCACTACATTCCCTGATAAACAGTCCCTCTCCAAATTTCCTGTACGTCCCTTTTAGGTACTAGAAGGCTGCAATGAGGTCTCCCCAGAGCCTTCTTTTTCCATGCTAAACAGCAGTCCCAACTCCTTCAGTCCCTCTCCATGGGAGAGGTACTCCAGTCCTTTAGTCATCCTCATGGCCCTCCTCTGTACCTGCTCCAGCATGCCCATGTCCTTGCTATATTGAGGACCCCAGGGATGAAGACAGGACTCTAGATGGGGCCACACAAGGGCAGAGCAGAGGGGGGCTATGACTTCCCTCACCCTGCTGATCACCCGTCTTTTGATACAGCCCAGAGTACAGTTGGCTTTCTGGGCTACATGTGAACAGTCTCATGCTCTCCTCAGGCGCAAGGAAAAGAAGCCTAATTAGAATGAACTGTTATACTCTTTACCAAAAGGCCAGTATCTGCTTAAAAAACTTGAAGAATAATGTCCATCAAAAATTTTAATGGGTCTGTATATATTATGTAGGACTACATATTCTTGAAGGCAAAGTCAGAGAACCAAAGCTGTTACCATAACAAAAACTGTGCACCATCCCTCTTCTGTCTTCCACAGGACAGCTGAAACACATGAACCAGTGCAGAACTGACACTGTGGCCAAAAGATCTAAGTAATCAGCATGTATTTTACTTACATTAATAAATACTACCTGTAAACTGAAGCAATTCAGGATCTTTTGAATGTGCAATTCAAATATTCTCCTGTATAGTTGAAAATTTACAGCAAGGGAAAGCAAATTGAGGAGAGAAATCGTTGTCACAGCTTAAATCTACCTGTGTTGTTGGTTAACATCTTATTCTAAAGGTGGTCTTTCTTTGAAAATGGAATGATTGTCCGTGGGCCAGAGAGATAATAAAAAGATGCATGTCAAGAATAACAGTTATCAAAAGCAATGATTTGGATTTTGCTAAAGGTTAATAAGTTTTCAGGGAATGTACTGGCTCCTTTGACAAGCCAGATAAATGGGCATCGTGTCAATTTATGATTGCATTTCTGGAACAGGGAACATGCTGACACTATTTCAATATAAATGTTCTAATTGAAATATTTCATCATAATCACAGTGACCCTTTTATTGCCATTTTTTGGCATTATTGCAGTTATTTCAGTCATGTGCTTTTTCATATAATGCATGGGTTTCTTTTGCTGAGTCCAGGCTGCCAACTTGCAGGGTTGCTGGTTATTTTTTATTTAAATTGCTATGAGTAAATGACAGGAAATATGTTGTCACGTTCTGCATGGTGATAAAACTGCTTCAGTGAAGCTATTCTCATATATGCCAACTGATTATCGGGTCTTGATTTTTAGCCAGGAACTAACTGGTCATTACTTAGATGCTAAAATATATCTGAGTGGGATATGAGCTCTGCAAATGTGATGTGATTTTACTTATGTCATGTGTTTATTCCTACCAAAGAAATGCCAATCTCTCGGTTAGGCAGAGCCCTGACTGTGCCATTTTAATTTCTGGATACCTCTGCTTTCTAGATTAAACACATGAAAATGTGAAAATAACTATTAGATTTTAATTACACTGGCATTAAATTGGATAATGGTTGCAAGCACTGGGGCTTAGTTCTTAGTGACCAGATTAAATTTAATGGCAGCCATTAACTAAAACAGATTTTTGGCAGTCAACCATGAAGGATATATTTTGTGGGGGTTTTTTGTTGCTTTTTTTTTTTTTTCTCCAGCATCTTCCTTTTTAAGTTTTTAGGCACAATGTTGTGATCCTTTAAATGATGAAATTCTTAATTGTTGCTCTGTGAGCAAAATGCTTCAAAGCATCTAAATTATGGAGGCTCATAACTGCCATCCAAAATCAAATAGATTAGAAGTGATTCAGCATGATAAAAGCCTGCCTGAGATTAGGCAGTGTGGATACCACCCTACACTATAAATCATAGATTTCCCAGAAAATATTTAAGGCATTCAGAATATTCGTATCAGCTAACTCAGATCCTGTGTTGGGTTCTTTGATTTGCCATCTGGAAGAGCCTCTTTCCTCGTATTTCTTGGGCCCCTCCAAGTATCCCCAAGAAGAACTGCTTTCCTGAAGGACTTCTAAACATAGATTTATGCAAATATTCTTCCCTCTCCTACTATTGAGAGCTCTACCTATTCCTTCTCTCCATTTCGAGATTTTGAAAGATAAGCTTTTAGCTTTCTGTCTTGTCTTACACTTGCAGTTACAATTTTCTTCAAAATTTGCAGAATAGAAAGACAGATGTTTTAATTAAATGCAATACTGCTACAGTTGGATGATTGTAGCAGTCTGAGTAACGCTCACCAAGCGCAGAATATGTCTCTTCAAGCTTTTGTTCCTAAAAGTTTAGATGTGGGTTCAAATAATTCAAATCCCCAGTAATGTGTTGGAGTTCATTTATTTCACAGTAGTATTTAATACTTGATAACTCTTCTAAACAATTTACCCATTCACTGGATCTTTTATCTTCGTTTTAGTGACCTAGATATGTGTGTAAAACCAAATTTTCTATGGATTGCCCAAACTTGTCTACAAAAGATAATGATTTGAAATCTGAAGCAAAAGTAAGAGAGCACAATTTAGGAAGACTGATTGGTAGAATTGAGTAAATGAGCTTCATTTGCAACATCAGTGGTTTCTAATCACGAGTTTATGGCATACAAAAGCAAAAGATACAAAATAGCTGTCAGTTTATACTGTGCTTATTACAAGCTTACTGTTTCAGCCTGATCACTGTGCAGGATGGACCTCCATGCCTTTTACAAGTGTTTCTTGACATTTTGAATTGCACGCTATGGCTGATTATTTTAGAAACAGAATAGCATAGTACATAGGGAAGTACCCACTGTGTGAATGAATATACCAATTATTGTGCATGTTACAAATAATGTGATTGCTTCTGTCCTTACACTGGAGGTGAAATATCTCAATAAGACAAAAATTGAAGTATCTTTCCATATTTTAGTCTCCATATGCTGGTGAAGAGAAAGTTCAGCAGTAAAGATGGCAACTACTGACTGATTCTGTAGGCAAATGTATGTCTGAATGAAACATTAAACAAGGTTTCTGACACACTGAAGTGTTTTCAAAAGTTGCATCACTAATTAATAACTGCAAGAGAATTAATTTTGTTTTTCAAAGGAACACTGACTTTTTAGGAGTCAAAGCGATGCTTGTTTGACAGAATGATTATTTGCAACTTGGAAAATAAGAGCATTCTTTCTCAAAGGGTAGTCAAAGACATGCTTGTAAGGACAGTTACTATATGGAACAGAAGTACCCATAACACCCAAATGTATTTGCCATACAACAGTCACACATAAAAGTGCCTATTCAAAATAGTTAGCCAGAATTGATACAATATGAGCTAGTTGTATATGCATCTATATTAATTTGCAACAGGGTAAAACAAATGAAAATAGCTGTTTGCCATCTAGCTTACTGGCCATTAGGGGACCAGATAAGATGAAAATGAGCTTCTGTAATTGCTAAGTTTTAAGTACTTGAAGGAAATTAAATAATGCAGAGATGTTTTGCATGCTGAAAAAAAACTGCCCTTAGCAAAGAAGCTCCCTCACTACTCCTTCCATGCTAGGAGCCACACAGCTGGAACAAGCTCTGAAAAAGGGGACCTGGGGGTCTTGGTGGATGGCACATTGAATACAAACCTTCCTTGGAGACAGTCCAACACCATCTGGACCTGCTCTTGGGCAAGCAGTTCTGTGTGGCCCTGCTTGAGTAGAGGCTTGGATGAGATGACCTACAGAGGTCCTTGCCAACCTCAGCCATTCTGCGGTTCTGTGATCTCAATGCTAGTCAGTTGTACAATACAATCCTGGTTGTATGAAGGGAAATGAAAAATACAAACGTGCCTTTAAGTATACAAATCCATTGATCTTTCACATGGCATTTTACTCAAGTACAATTACATATAAAATAAGAAAAATAATATGCTCACTGAATGTTTTGGAAACAAAGCTATCAAAATGGAAGTGCAGTATATGGTAAAACTGCAAAATCTCTTCCAGGGAAGTATACAAAAGGCTTTGAAGTACTAGTAGGTTTTAGTCTTGGTCCTGAAAATAACAATAGAAGATGAAGAAATTAGTAACTAGACTTGTTCATCCGGTTAATCATTTATCTGCACACTGCCAGTAGGCCAGTCTCTTCCAAATTGGCTCTTCTTCACAAATAAGGGTCTTCTCTTACACACACAGGTCATAGTTTTAAAATTAGTTGTTCCTGGAAAGGAAATCTGAAGTTCAGACAATGATGGCAGAAAATCCAAGCTGTCTCAGCGCTTCCAAGGTGAAGTGCAGATTTTTTTAATTTTTTAAATAATAATATAAGGACGACAGGAGGACAAAGGAAAAAAAATGTTTTCTTCTTTTTTTTTTTTTTTTTTTTTTTTAATACTTACTATGAATAAATTAGCAGAGAGTTATGGTGACCCTTTGGCAGCTGTCCCCCTATGGTCTATGTAACTCTTTAGTACTACAGGCATCAGTAGTTTTTGAAATCTCTAAACTGATCAGGGCACATTTAGAGATTTGTTACTGTTCCCCTTGAAGTTAGAAACTATATTTATTTATAAGTCAGAAATATTTGAGTTGTGTGACATGATTTGTGGTCTTTCCTGTCAAATGGTTTCCTCTTTCCAGTGCATTACCTTTACTGACAGTCTAAAGTCTTTCCTAATGGGTAGCTTAGTAGAGCTGCTTTTTTTAGGTCAGTCCCAGTGTTGGTAATACAGAAACGCAAACGTCGGTGTTACATTGCTGTCTGCACAAAGTACAAGGAAGCAGTAAAGAGGAATTCAGCCATTCCGGTGTCTTTCACAACTGCTCCCAGAAATGTGGCACCTTTGGTTCAAAGCCAGGTGTGCAGAAGGACAGGGCTTGAAGTCTATGGATAACTTTGCTTACTCTGTAATTAGTGTAAGCTTTGTTTCTCAGAAATTGCTCAAGAATGGCTATAAGTAAAGTGTAGACCACTTATCATGCATCCTTTACAGAAATAGTCTTCTGTCTTCCTTGGTAGCATTCACCATTCCTAATGCCTTTCTGTATAACCAACTTCTAGTTATTTTCTTACGCCTAATAAGTACTGACCTTTTCAACTGTCATGTTTCGAAGGATTGAGCTAATGGTATTGCCTGTATAACTCTTCATGGAAGTCTCTCATGCCTGTTTTGCTACTTCAGTTTTTTCCAGTGTGGAAGCGGTGTGAGGATTCCTTGGATTTTCATGGTTTTTTGCATTTCTGATACAGTGTTGGTATTAAGACTTGAAATAAGAAAAGTGGCCTAAACTTCTGGAAATGGTATAGTTCATTCAGAGACTCTCTCTAAATTGAGGTGTATCGTAGCTGACCCTGTGTCATTTGGTTGAGCTTTTCAGAACTGATACTCCTTTCGTGCTTTCAGTTTCTCCTGTGGCAGCTTCTTTTGACCTTGTGTTTAGCTGTCTTCCTTCTTGAATTTAGACATGTCACTGTTGAAAGTGTGAACCCCTCAAGGGAGCAGTGATACAAGAGAACCTTCCTGTCTTATTACCTAAGAATATGTCAGTTAAACCTTTTTTCATGTACTGCCTATCACAGTTAGGATAAGCCTCATGATCAAAGTTCACATTAGGAATATAATATAATGAGATAATTCACAAGGCCACTTATCATTTGTGCCAAGTCTGTTTTTTTTTGTTGATTGATTTTGGCTAAGTATGTAGATCAAAACTGAAGTATGTGGTCCTTGCTTGAGATCATTACCACATCCAGAACTGAAGATGAAAGCTGAGGGATTTGAGATGTCACGTACTTCTTGCACTGACCACTGAAACTATTACTGGTAATCTCTGTGAGCATGCTATACTAACCCAAGTGAAGGAGAATGATGCACAATTTAATTAGTAGAGCCATCTTAGAGTAGAAGAGGGATAATAGTAAAAACAAAACAAAACAAAAACAGCCAGTCCATGCCTGCAGAGGTGCCCTCTGGCCTCCTTCCACAAAGGGAGCAAGACACTGGGTTCCACTAAACATTTCCCTGATCCTTAAGCATGACCTCTCTCTCTAGGTTGTATTTAAGCTAATTGTTTTTATCTCCCTGCAAATGGATGCCATCAAATGTCATGCACAATAGCTTGATAATAAACAGCATTAATAATGCTGCTTGTGTTGTGTTTTGTTCTCTAGGCTTTAAGATGCTATCAGCTGGAGGGATTGGAGAGGATGCTGCAGTACCTTGTGAGGGAGAATCTGGAGTTGGTGACCCATGATTTTCCTCCAAGTGTACTGCCCTTTACAGTTACTCATTTCTGTCTGCTCTGGGCTGACAGATTAATAACCGTGACAGATCTAACATAATCATTGACAGTTTTGTTTTATGACTATCTCCGAAATGATTGTGTTTTTTACCTAGGCTACAGTGTTTCCAAACCATCAGTCTGTCTAAAGCTAATGAAGCACTTTATGGCCACTTGTAGAACAGCTTCCATTGTTTAATTTCATGCGCTCTTTCTAATTAATTTGCAAGATGACAGCAACAACTGATACTTATTTTTTTGCATTGTTGATCCCACTATTATTTCCTTTGTGGAGTCACAAGTATAGATAATCTAATATTTGCATTATCTCAGTGTTTCTCCTATTTGGGAAAAAAAAAAAAAACAAAAAACACCCAACCTGTTAATAAGCAAATTCAGAAATTTTGTTGCAGTAATATGGAAGTGTGGAATAGGAATATAATACATGGTATTATGGGTTTATAGTAAAAGACATAGAGAGCAACAGATGTGTAGAAAAAAGCCTGAGTGATGTATTACCATTACAGAGAGGAGAAAAAATTAACCTGCTCTTGCATGAGTAAATTTCGCTGGTCTGGTCTCATGAATAGCTTCACAGAATTTAAAATAATCCTTCTGTATAATGAATTTGCAAGCTAATTACTCTTGGATTGCCACAGTATGATATAACTCTGTCAGTCTGGAAGTGTTGAAAATTTTGCCAAAGTTGTGAAGTGGATCCAGCTGAAACCAGAATTGAATGGGTTTCCCAATCAATATATCTGCAGATTGTTGCAGTGTATTATTCCAGTAACTGTGATAATTGTTGGGTTTTATCCTTTTTTAAAAAACAATAGAGTTAGAAGTGGCAGATGGTAGTTAATGATTAACATTCCTAGTAAACAAACTTTTGCATGGATATATTTAAAGTTGTGTGTATATAAATAGACAGGGAGCATGAGCTATGCAAGTATAATTGAATTACATTAACATAACTTAAGTAGGTTTGGTAAATACCAAACACCTTAATTAACTTACACAGTATTAGGAGGTTAATGATATACTCCTGCTACAAGCAATTCTTCAAAGTGTTTGGCAACATGGCAGTTCAGAGCCAAGCTAATTCATGGTACCCCACCCTTTGTAGCTGATGTACAGCAGTTTAGTTAAATATTGCACTTCAAGCCTCGCCTCTGCTGGGATTTCTGGATGTGTAAGCAACAGTCTTCCTTAGGAAGGCCTGGAAGGCTCCCTCTGGAGTGAGGTTTGTGGTCTCATGTACTCAACATGGCACTCAAGTGGTGCAGGTCTCCGTTCCAGCCTGGAGAGCCTTCTGAACTCTCAAGATGTTTTTTTCTCAGGCTCTGTAAGCTTGCACTTTTAAACAGAAACTCTCTGTCAAAATTTTATCCAGCAGTGTTGTATAACTCTTGTGCTAAGAAAAGATTGCAACTCTTTTTGTGCCATCAGTTGATAAAGACAATTTCTGTCTGTCTTCAGCTGCTGTTTTTGCAGTCTTTCCTCTTTCTGACTTCTTATTTATATTTCTTTTGCTGATGCAGTTTCTGGAAAATATGCAAATTGCATCCTATAGTCAGTTCAAGAAGTATAATTGAATCTCATTGTTGGAACTGTCAAATCAGTGTCCAGTCTTAGCTGTGCATCTTTTTAGCTAAGCTGATATCATTTATTGATACTTACTCTAAAATCTAAGTAGTGGAGTTAGAAGCCTGATTGAAAGTCAGTAGTGGAAGCCAGAGTCTTTATCATGCTGAATAAAGTAAACAAAGAATGTTGCTACCAGTCTAGTTAATTACTTTAAAAATACTGGTGAGTCAGGAAACTATATGCAAATTGGTATGAAATTAATTCATGTTGTATTTGACTGATTTGGAAAAAGCACATTGGATCTACAAGTGGTTGAAATTTGTATTCTTCTCTCACATAGAAAACTGTTCTCTAAATGAGCTAGCATCTCTCTTGGGAAAGAAATGTGAATTTTGCTGACAAGCTGAGGACTCTCAACAGAAAAATGCATGCTTGACAGATTGACCCAGTGGCCAATTGACTGATTATTTACCTTTTTACTTCTGTTTTAGATGCTGAAGAATACCAGCCTCCAATATGGAAATCGTATTGTAAGTACACCATAATCTTAGTACCTTGCCAATATGTCACTGTTATGTCTTTTTCCTTTCTTCATTGGAGGGGGGAAAAAAAACCATAAATGACCATTATGACTGTAGAAATTACTAAATGGGATAATAAATGGGACAACAGTGAGACTTGAACTTTTCTGGGTCTCTATAGAGCAAATATAGCAGGATTTTGAGTGACAGATTCTCTGGGTTGCCTTGCTAATGTGTAAATCCTGTGTTTCATGGCTTTTCTTTTGAGGGCTCCAAAGGTTGTGGTTAATGCTTCATGAATTTACTAAAGGGAAGATTTGAGTGTACTTGTCTTTTTCTATGGGTTGTCGATTCACTTTAAGATAATAAAATTTTTGATCCTGAACAATACAAGATGTTTTTTGAAGTGGTTTAGAAATTAGTGACCCTATGATCAGTTCTAAGAACCTTCCTGTTTTGCTATTAGAGAAGTCATCTACATAGAGTGCAATGCAGAAGTGAATATTTTATGCTCTTCTTTGCTTTGTATGTTTTAATAAATTAGTACAGATCTAAGACAAAATATTACCTTTTAAATCCTTGTTAAAGATAGCCTTTAAATTTGATCTTATTTTGAACACTTATAGAAACTTAAGTGAAATGTAGCTTTGGGTGTTTTTTTCCCCCACTGATTTCAGATACATAGCTATCCTAAGTGAAAGATGACCCTCTTCTTTTGGCAACTTCAAATTCAGTACAGCACCATTACAGAAATGGAAGTATAAAAAGGATTGCAGTAGTTACATGCCTATACATGTATAATTCTAAAGACTTGATTAAACTTGTTGGCTTTGCTTTCATGCACATTACAGTATGCTTCAAGACACCACCTATGTGAGAATGACATTCTACCTCATAGTAGACTGGGATTCTTTCATCCAGAATTTGAGTATACCATTAAATTACAAAGATTGGTTTTCAGAGCACTGTTTTCAGTCCACTGTTTTGGTTTTGGTGTTCCAGTATGTTGGAGTATTTGGAGAAAAGTAGATGCTTGAGTGTGTTCTTTTAGTATAAAAACCAAGCTTACTTAAAGTCAGTGGAAAAACTTCCATTGACTCTGATAAGACTAGGATGTGAAATGATAGTAAGGAAGCCTCCTATAGAGAAAAACATCAAAAACTAACAGGGAATAAGCACATGCCTTTACGCACCTTCTCTTAGTCATCTCACTTGTGCAGCAGGCAGGTCAGTGCATGCAGTGAAAAAATTTGGTTACATTTTGCCTGAGAGTTTACAGATAGTCCTTTAAAAATACACAACAAATGCAACAACAAAAGCACAACAGGATGAAATAACAGAATATGAGGATATAATTTCCTGTTTGGATATAAGAAGGATGCCAATATTGTGGCAACGACAAGTCATCAACATCTCACCCCCATGCATGAATGACTTAGGAAAAAGTTACCCGGCTCCAAAATTCACATAGTAGTTTAAGCCTACGGAGATTTATTGCTGAGACTACTTAGCCACAGACATATGTTTTTCATTGCAGTGTTGGATGAAATGCACTTCTTTGCTCCTCTAGAAAAATCATCATCTGTCCAATTAATTATAGAAATTATGACCAATGATTGCATTACTCTGTGATGTAATCTCCTCCTGTCTCGTCAGGCTTAAATGAGTACATGCATTTTACTCTTAGCAATCAAAGTTTTCTGCCTATTTAACGATTATTTTATGTGTATTTTAGCTAGTAACTTTTTTTCCATGTTTGCTAATATACTATTAAAATACTTGCATATACTTTTGACTTCTTTTTAAACAGCTGCACTATGTGGTCATTCATTGACTTAATTATCAGTGCTTCAGCTCTTCCAGTTTCTCATCAAAGGCAGATTTTCCAGTTTGTGCAGGCAAAGTATTCAGTTATCCATGGGCAAAGGCTGGTCAAAGCAGAACAGCTTTTCAGTGTTACGCTTGGTATAATTCAGAAGCTTGTTCCAGCTGGATTTGGAAAAGATGCACAGTTCTAATTCAGAAGATATTCACTTGTTCATGAATAATTGAAGGAATGTAGATTTCACAGGTCCACACTCTGTATGTGGCAAGTTGCAGAGCCACAAAACTAAGGAATTCTATGAAGCATTCTCTGGCAGAAGGCAGTGCATTTCTTCACTGCTTTATAAAAACAGTGATAAGAATTTTTCCTCTCCACTGGAGCATCACTGAGCAATTGTCATAGGTGAATTAAAATAGAAAGCTGCAGACTGAAAAAAGTATGAAGACATTGGTGATGATAGTCCATCTTCTCTGGCAGAAGAGGAGTAAGTGTTGACTTCTGCATATCACCTCTACGTTGCTTTACACAGAGCGGATTTTATAATTAGACATTCCTGTCTAAAATACTTAGGTTGCTCCAAAAGTAATGTCTCTTATTTATTTCTGTGGAAACTACAACAAATACAAAGAGCACAATAACACTGTTTGATAGAGCAAAACCACAGCTAAAACACTGTTTTGATATAGTCACCACTATCAGTTATGCATTTTCACCATAGATGAATAAAAAGGGCTTGCCTGCCTTGCTTCTGAAAATCTGCACCAGCGGAGGTGACCCACTATTTCACAGCTGCTATGATGGTGACATTGCTAGGAAAATGTTACCCACACAGTCCATCTTTCATCAGCCTGAACAGATGGAAATCAGAAGTTGCCACATCCAGACTATTTGGTGGGTGTGATAGGACAGTGCTCCATAGTCTTCAAATTGATGTAAGTGCTGGTGTTATCATGTTTCAAGTGAAAGGTTGTCTTCTTCTCTGGTCTGAGTCTGGCAGTTTGAGCCTTCAAATGAGTCACCATCACAGTGTGGTGTTAAGAGTTTGTGGTCTGGGTAGCGGGAAATCCAGAAGGATCACCCCTTTCCTATTGCACATCATCTTACCTGTGAGGGCTCTGACTTGAACTTTTTCTTCAATGGGGAATTCACATGTTGCTACTCCATGGACTGCTATTCTGACCCTGGGTCATAGTCATGGCACCCCATCTCTTCACCAGTAATGATGTGATCCAAGAAACTGCCACCTTCAGCCTCGTTGTAGTTCAATAGGTCCTAACAAACCTATATACAATGTTCTTTGCATTCTTGTGTCAGCATTTGTGGGAGCCACCTGGTGCAAACTGCAATATTCCAACATTGCAACCATAATTTCCAATGCAATGAAGTAGATATTTCAGCTACATGCATAGATCCCTGGTTGTAATTTGCGTAAATGGGCTGATTGTGATACTCTTCCTTTCCTGCTATGAAAGCTGTGCATGGCTATCTGGAACGTGGCTTGTTTTTCATGTCGCTGTTGTCACTGCTGAAACGCACCACCCACCACCTCACTGTGCTTGCTTCCACTGTTTGATCACCATTAGCGCTCAGAAAGTGTCAGTGAATGTCAATGGGAGCCATTTTTTCTTCACAGAGGAATTCAGTGTCACATGTTTGCTTCACATGCACTTTCGTGTCAGACGTCATTTTGTCAGACTGCCCCCCTGCTGCCATCTGTAGCAACTACATACAATAGAACACTGTCAGGAAGGTTTAACCTCTTCTGCCATACCACCACCATCAGCCTCTGACGCTGTGGCTGGCATAATAGAACAGGAGGCATTAATTTTAGATCAGCCATGTTAGATTAGAGGATTTACCTTATTTATTCTGGGAGACAAGTCTCATCCCCTTTCTGCAACAAAAGAGCTGTATGTCTTCAAACTAGTTATATCTCAAAGAAATGTTCACTTAGATATTCTATAATCAATTAAAGTTTTGTTGCCTTTATGCACTCCCAGGTGATTATGATACTATGGATGCTGGGAAGCTATTTGAATTATTAAGCTATTATTTAAGATAAAAATTGTTCAAGGGGCATTTAAAAGATTTTTTTCCTTTCTCTTCCTTTCTCTTCCTTTCTCTTCCTTTCTCTTCCTTTCTCTTCCTTTCTCTTCCTTTCTCTTCCTTTCTCTTCCTTTCTCTTCCTTTCTCTTCCTTTCTCTTCCTTTCTCTTCCTTTTTCTTTTCTTTTCCTTTTCTTTTCTTTTCCTTTTCTCTCTATTGTGCTGCTGCATTTTGGTTCAATATTTTGTCCTAATAGTACTATGCATTTTGCTTGCATCTGATGCTGGACCAGAAAGTTACTTCCAGTCTGATGCTGTTTTCTAAGCAGTAATAATACATTTTTCTCTTTGTGTGCTGTTGACTTGTTATGAGGTTAATTTTCTCTGGGCTAGAATAACAATGCATCATTTTGTTCAAGCATAATCTTTTTTATAATCAAAGTGAGTTTGTCTCTAACCTGCCTGTCAGTTCTAAAGGCTGAGATACACTGGGTCAGATGTCAATCACTGCTTACCACTGTATTAAATAAGTATGTTTTTATATTATTTCAATCAACCATATCCTTATGAATTGGATTCTGTTCTAAGATTTTCAGCAGTGATGAGAGGGAAATGAGGCAGAAAAGCAAGGCTAGGATGTCACTGGAGGAAGTGAATAAGGGACAGTCAAAATCTTTCTGAACTTCTGACCATCCACTGGACTCTGCTGAGGTCTCAGCAGTGTGTCAGTCCAAGAGGTAAGCACCCAGAAAATATAATGAAATCAGGCAGTGCTGTGGGATGTTCTGCGCTTCTGAAATGAGGTCACTTAATGAGGTGTCTGTGCTCATTGGAACTTAGCCGTAGGGCACATTTTTATCGAGTCACCTTAGCCATCATATTTCACTTGTATTCATACCTCATCTGCAGATTTTCACATAGCAATCACTTGAAGCAGTAACAGGAGAGAACCTTTCTGGGGGAGACCACAGCTTTCTATAACGTCACACTTGCTTTCCTCTGTAATGCCCCAGTCTGGAATACTGTCTTTCCTAGCTCTTCACTTAACTGCCCTTTGGCTGTTTTTGCCTCTTCCACCCTTGCCTTGCTTTGCATCGTTTCTGAGTATTCTTGCCTGTCCTTGTTGTTTCTTTCTCCTTGAACTGCTTGGCATCTCTCACCATCATGCCAGTGATGGTTCTCAGTCCTTTCTTTCTGTTCCCAGTATATCTTCTCTCCTTCATCCTAATGTTCTACATCTCTCTCCAGTAGTTCTACTGGACAGTGTTTTCTGTGATTATGAACAGTCACAGACTCTGCTGTGGTTGTTACCTGGGGGTCCTTTTCTCATCCTGCACACTTAAGGCAGTCTGTAGATTATTATTTATTTGTGTAGTAGTAATCTTACTTTATTTTCCTCTGATGTATTTCTAAATTAAATATCTTTCTCAGTTCAGATTACTGTGGAGATTAATTACCCGAGAATGACGGCAGTCTTCTTCAGACTATTCAAAACACAGTTGTTAGGATGGTTTGTCCTTCTAATACCCATCATGAATCCCTGCACTGATTGATCCCACTGCATCCTATCAAAGTCCACTTTTCTGTGTTCGCTTTCAAATTTTTTGTATAACCACCTCTCCTGTTAGACATTCACAGAATCACAGAATTGTAGGGACTGAAAGGGAATTCTGGAGATCATCTAGTCTGACTCTTTGTTAAAGCAGGTTCCCTAAATAAGTTATGCAGGAAAACGTTCAACCGGGTTTTGAATATCTCCAGGGAAGGATCATTTCACAGCCTCTCTGGGCAGCTTATTCCAGCGTTGCATAACCCTCAAAATAGAGAAGTTTTTCCTCATGTTTTTGTGGAACTTCTCAATCCACCTCACCACACTTCCTAAGCTTACCTACAGGGATGTTATGGGAGACAAAGTCAAAAGTCCTGCTGAAGTCAAGGTAGAAAACATCCACTGCTCTCCCCTCATCTACCCACTCAGTTATGACATCCTAGAAGGTTACTATATTGGTCAAGCATGATTTCTCCTTGGTGAATCCATGTTGGCTACTACTAACCTTCTTCTCTACCATTTGCTTGGAGATGACATCCAAAGTAAGCTGTTCCATTCCTCCCTTTGTTTTGTGAAATGCTGATAGTTCTCCAGTGATATCAATGACATATTTAAGCAATGTAAACTAACACCTGATTTAGTGTTTGGCAACCCTGCATGCAGCAGGGGCATTGGAACTAGATGATCTTTGAGGTCCCTTTCAACCCAAACCATTCTGAGATTGTGTGATCAGCCTCAGCGATCCTTTCAGACATTTCAAAGAGCTCTTTACCATTCTCATTTCTTCTAAGTGCCGCATGTTGTAAGTTAGGCTTCGTATGTGTTCTTCAGACCTATTTTTTCAGCACCGCAGCTATCAAGGTTATTTTAGAAACAGCTTCATCAGCTTAATTTGCTCTGCCAGTTAATATTTAACAGTTTTGATTACTGAAAAATGGGATTTTTATGAAGTATAATTTTTCAATTAAAATTTAAATGAATGAATTGGGGAAATAGATCTTTCATTTAAAATGGCGAGGAAGCAATCTTGTACTTGCAGTATTTTGAATCCATAGAGTACCTTCTCCCTACTAGAAAAGTATGGGGAAATAAAAAAAAAAAGTCTTCTTTAATATGTTTAGTATTAAGCATTGTGGTGGTAAGCATCAGTATCTTGCTGAATCAGCTATTATACTGATTTCAAACATTCAGAAATGGTCTCTTAAAACTGTAATACTGAGATGCAGAATAATCAGAGTTTTAAGAAATGGTCTCTGATTTTTGAAGCATATTTTTCATGCTTTAATCGACAATTCTTTTGGATACACAAATAATTTGATCAGAAAAGAGTGAAAGGAAGGCTTTCAGTTTTACTTGGTAACACATTTGGAAAGGTAAGAAAGCCCAGAAGTTGTGATAAATCTTCTACAAAAGTAGCAGTAGGACTGGCAGTGAAACGGGTTAAGACGAAATTCTTAGTATATATTCCGAGCTGGAGTACATACATAGGCTTTAAAACTGACAGAAGTAATGAGGAGTTATGAACTCTCCTGTTGTGTCCCTCCTGTGAACCAGGGATGCAGAGATCACGTTGGGAAATGATATGTTTTTATCCACCTTGACATTAGCAAAGAACACACTCCCCAAAGCTTTCTTATCCCCTGAAAGAGAAACTTGAGTGCAAGCTGACGACTTTTCACTTCTCATGTTTAATTACAGCTGTTTCTAGCCCTATTTAAAGGGAAGATGCAGAAGAGAAGGTGCTAAAGAGCAACACCTACCATTTCCACACCCTTTCTGTGACAGGACTCCTGTATTTACCAAATCTACTACCATTTATTTTCCTTCCATAATTTACCACCTTTTAGGGCATAATTCAGAGCTTCACAAGCACTGTGAAGAGCACTTCCCTAGGAACTCGGTCTTTAAAAAAATTCCTAGGCACAACGTCATCTTTCCAAATGCAGTATACAGAAGGCCCTCCTCAAGGGAGGCAATGCCAGCCTTTGGGATTTTTACTGGAGTTCTGGAGAGACTGTCTGTCTGCACTGGAATTGATTACTGTCACTGTATGTCATCTCCCTCTCATGACTTTTGAGTGGAAAGGAGAGGAAGGATCTCATTAAATACATGAAGGGAAGAGACTGGGGGCCAGGGTTCAGCAGCTACCACTGGCCTCAGCTTTTTCTCCTGCAGCCTTCAGAAGACTGGTAGAATTGATCCTGGGCCATTTGAATGTGGCGTAATCGTTCTGTTCGCTTGCTCATAAATAGTCACCAGGAAATCTTAAAAACAAATAAATTATGAGATGATGATGGGCTCTTTCAAACGGGCTGAACCTTTTCTTGCCTCATCCAAAAAACACAGGTGCTGCTAGTAAGCATTCTGTTCTTCAGATACAGTATGTGCAGAACTGAGATTTCATCCCGAGATACACCTGAAAAATCCTTCTAGATCTTTTTTCTTTTTTTTTTTCCTGATATAGAGGCAGTAACAATTCCAAAGGGAAGTAATGATTCTAAGAGTTAAAACAATATTCACTTTTACTAGTTTACAGGTCAGCAAACTAGTCGTGTTTTCATATAAATGATTTGCACATACCTAAATAACTCAGTTTGCTGTCTTTGCATTTGCATTTTACTCTGTAGCCTCTGGCTAAAAGACTCATCTGAATAAAAGTTTGTGTATGTTGCAGTCTTCTAATTATCTGTACATTTTTGTCTTTGACAGTGTATCAGTTACAACAAGAGGCACCACGTCCCAAGAGAATCATCTGTCCTCGGGAGGTCAGTTCCTCTTTCACTACACCTTGTTAAATCTGATGAATTGTCAGCAGCATCATTACCAAAAAATCTTTTGTATAGTCTGAGGGTAGTATTCTCTTTAATTTTTCTAAGCCATTATTTTATATATTCATTATCCTTAAAGTTGATTAATTGAAGCAGATTAATAGCTTGCTAATTGGGCATAGAGGACTGATTCTACCACTAGAAGCACCTTATTGGGCAAATACTCCTAATCCATTTCTTACTGTAATCTTCTGTATACTACCTCAAGTATTTTTTGTTTCTTTGTCAAAACGGAGCAGCAGCAGGTGTATTTTTTTCCTAGATCCACATACTAAAGTGCGTGTGATGTGTTTCAGTGTGATTCATGTTGCTAAGATTTCTTGAATGCATTTTGCCAATATTCAAGTTCAAGCAAAAAAAAAATAAGTTCAAGGTAAAATATCTGGAGAACTTGGCTCTGTCACGAAGACTTTAAAGTCCTATGTGTTAGAAATACATAGGACTGAACATTTTACTGGGTCATCTTGTCTCTTGTTTTCTTTTTCTGTATTTCTCCATCTCTCTTTAGTTAAATGTATCATCTCCTCAAAACGCCCTGTATAATAATGATTGAAAACATACGTAAGCTTCTCTGCTCAATCAATAAAATTGTGATAGCCTTATCTTCTATAATGCCAGGGACAAATTTTGTGCAAATAGAAATGTAATACTTGTAACAGAAATACTGAGTGCACAAAGTGATTACCTGAGGTATAAAAGATTGTGTGGAAGATGGAAACTGAATCGTTGCTATGATATATAGCTCTTTTTTTAAACATTATCCCAAGCTTTGACCTGCTTTCTCACAATGTGTACCACTGAAGAAGAGCCCTAGCACAATGCTATATCAAATATTAATGGATGCAGACTCAGGGCAGTTTTGTGGGGTGCAGAAGGTTTTGTACCAAGGCACAGGTAGATGAAGTGAGTTTTCCTGGGTCATAAAACAGTCATTGCAAGGTCAGAAACTGAATCCATTTTTCCCAAGTCCACAGAAAACCTTCACTAAAAGGCTGTTGTGTTTTTTTCTCAAGTGCCATATAACAGTTGTTTCAGAGCAGGATCTTGGACTTAGACCAAAGGTCTTTGAGCACTGTTTATTCTGGATGTTCCCAAGACACACACACAGGATGGTCAGAAAGGCAAGCAAAACTTGGGAGTGGGTGAACCCTCCTGTCATCCTCCCTGGCAAAAACAAAGCTCATGAAGAAAGAGCATGCTGTAGCCGTGTGGAATTTTGCACACGTGCTGCAGGGCTTTAGAAAGACTTTCCTCTACAGAATTGTTGTGTCAGAACAACAGGCAGGTCTCTCTAGCTGTGGTATTTTCAAAAGGTTTTTACTAAATGAGTATCACACAACAGGTATTAAGCTATGACTGATTTAGCTGAAAATACTTAAGGTAAAGATTTTATTTCCCTGCAGACTTAGAGGAGTTTCTTACTTTGTGTGAGCCAATAGTCTATCCAAGATCTTATTTAACCTGCGCACTGCAAGTGCTTTGAGGAAGAACTTCTCTTCAGAAAATCTGATTGAAAAGCACAGACTGCTGAGGAACCCTTGGCTACCATTTGAACTCATTTTCATAGGAATATAAATGACTTTGTCTGAAGGAAATTAATCCAAAATTTGTTATGCCTACTGAAATTAAAACTTTTTTGCCTATATGAATGAGAATTTGGATCAAGGTAAAATGTGACTGTAAAGTATAACAGTGATAGTATTCTTGATTCTTGTTCTAGAAACAGAAGTATCTACATAAATAAGCAGAGTTGATGTGCAACACTGAAATCTTCTTCATTATACTATATTGAAATTGCTTCCTTACATACGAGAACACGTTATATACAGTTGAAGTTATCCTTTGCTTCCCTTAACTGATCTTTGAAGACCATACATTATTTAGTTCCTGTTCAGGTCACTTCTAAAGATTCGCAAAAGGAAGCTAAGATCATATTGTATTAAAAAAGTGAATAAATAGTTGGCAAAGCAATGTCTAGCAAAGTAAAGTACAAAAAGTCTGATTCATATGATGTGGGTTTGTTTCTGACTAATTAACCATTTTAGTGGCTCACTTTGTGCACTTAAAGCAGTCTTATTTTGATCTGCTGTATTTTTTTTTTCTATTGGTGTGTTGGTTTTTTGGTTTTTGGGTTTTTTTTTTTTGCCTAAAAATAAGAAACTTCATTCAAAAGATGATCTTTGAGTTCTTGCTACTTCAATTTTAAAGCTTTGGGTAGAACAACAACCTGACTGATAGAAACAGATTCTTTGGCCCCAAATAATAATAACTAAAACAAACAAACAAACAAACAAAAAAGATGATGCTGCACTGGTGATTTGCTTTATTTGTCTGTATTTATTTTTGTCTGTAAGTTGGGACGGGGTCCTGATGTCTAGATTGCTCCTTGTTATTCTTCTTATTATGTTCTTATTATTGGTTCTGTATAAAGTAGAGCTGTGCAGTGGTGTTACAGAACATCACAGATTATTTTAAAGAGAAAATTCAGCACTACATTCTCATAGAACATATTAGCATCTCCTTAACATACAGATTGTAGGGTGAATGTATTCATTGCATTTCCTCATTTTAGTTTGACATTAGTGCGTTAGTGTCTTCTAATAATTGCACAGGCTTGCTTCACTAAAAGCTGTCTTATTAATATTGGATTTCTATCAGTTGCATAGAAAATTTCTGAAAATCTAGTACATTGTTATCATGAGAAAATATTGCAATTGGCAATATGATAGTTACTTAGTATGCAGCATAGTGCTCAACCAACATCTGGAGAGCAAGTGTCAGCAGGATGTGTGAATGACAGTGAAAAGATCTCTCTCTCCATGTGAATATAGGAACTGGACTTTGTTGAGGGTGTTCTCTTGTGTAATTTAGGATTCAAATTACTTCAGGCGAATGTGGTAAAAATTGCAAATTATTTTAAATCCTTCGTGCTCATGGGAAGATGTCTTTCATTCGTAATTGCTGAATTCTGCTTGTTCTCAAGGAAATTCAGGCATCTGATGAAAACAATATCTGTAGCACCAAGAGATAAACTTGTGAAGCGTTGGTTGTTTTTGCTTTCACCACTTCGCACTTTCATCATTCTTCTGTTTCTTCTACTGCTGTTTTCCACATTTTCTGCATTCATTTGCTCCCCCATTTCCTCCGCATTGCTCTGCATTCACAAAGGTTTTAGCCTCAGATCTCTGCAGTTCTACCACCTGATTTGTGTGGCTTTCCTGACTAACTATACTGTAGAGACAGAAATCACCTCTCCTCATACGCAGCCAACCAGACTAAAAGCTGGGACCTTAAATAAAACATGAACATTTATATCTTTGTGTCTTTGTGCTTTGCTATCATGATTTTCTTTTCCTTTTCTGCCTGCATAAATATCTCGTCAGCAAAAGCGGGTCGTTCCTGCAATGGGAATCATATTGAATGAACTGTTAGGGCTTCAGGTATCTAACGGCTTTTAATTAATCACCACTGGCAGCACAAGTAGTGTGAATATCTACCTTCCCAATAACACTGGATTCCTGCCAATATCCTCATTTATAGCCATATTCCTCCCAGCAATGTTTTAATGATTTATTTTTTAAATGCAAAAAAGTTTAGTTTAAAAGCACCATTCAGGTGGAATGTAGCCCTTAAATATTGTGCTTGCAGATGCAAGTGTGATGATAGGTGCCAAAGGATCAGATTCATTTTGTGAGGAAGCATCTCTATATTATAAAGCATCTGTTAGCATTTTGTCTATGGAAATGGTGATTAAAAATGGCACTCACAGAAAATAATTTAAAACTTTCTGGTTTTATTATGAAGTATCTTTTCTTAAATTTATTTTTAAGAAACAGTTCAGTAACAGTCTATTCAAAATTAAAATATCTTTTAAAGAAGTAGAAGCTTTAGCAAAGTAGAATGAAAGAAGGCTGATGACATTATGTGGGAACATATTTGATAACTATTGATAACAGGCACAGGTTACTTGTGCAGCATCATTCAGTTATTCATACCTCTGAATGCCACTCCTTTTCCAGGAAATTCTTAATTGCTGACAGCATTTTTTGAGGCTGGTGAGTTCGTCTGCATTAGACCTTTAATATTCCTAACAGTGTTTTGGCCAAGCCAGTCTCAGCAGCAGTGAGAAACTTGTCTGGATTTCCCCAGTGTAGGCAAAGCCTTAGAGCCTTAACTTATATTATTATGTAGAAAGATGTCAGTTAATTGCCTTCCTCCTTGTTCTGAATTACAAATAGGTTGCACCAGAAGCAGAAACTATTTTCTCTGCCTTTAAAACATCAAAATTGCGGTTCTCTGTTTAAAAGCAAATATGATTACAAAAAGGGAATCTTTCTGTGGGGAAAAAAAAAAAAAAAGCTTTTCTTTTTTTTTTTTTTTTTTTTTAGGTGATTCTAAGAGACAAAATAATAATAACATATCCAGACAGTGCTGCTGAGAATCTTTAACCATCCAGAGGGTCAGGAACTGTTTTGACCCTTTGGATATCCATTACTCAGATTCATCAAAACAAGTATATAGTTAGTGGCATTTCACAGAGCATTACTGTTGAAATGGTCACTAGCAGGTTTATAATTATATTGCCATTTTGTACTGTACTACATACATTCAGAATTATCACACATCTCCAAAATCGAACCACTGCAAATTGTTCTTTACTTGGTTATCTGCAGAGTCTTCTTAAAACTGGGATTCAAGCTTGTAAACAACAGTTAGCAGAGTATGAGGTAAGCAATAGTAGTATGGAAAAACACCTTAATAAAAATGCTTTTGTCAATCCAACTTTCAGCAACGAGAATATTTTATATTTGTACAAAAGGAAAAAAAGCCTTTGAAGCAGTCAGTTCCATAATTAGGTAAACTTGAGCAAGGTTATTGAAATTAAGCCTTATCTGACTGCATAATAAGTATTTAATCATTGCAATAAGTCTTTCATGAATTTCCTTACCCTGCTCACTTAATGACCTTTACAAGTTGACTACTTTCTTTTTCTCCTCTGTCCTCTGTCTGTTTCTAAGAACGATGTCCATATTGCAGTAAAGTACTTGAGAGCTGTAAATCAGCCATAAATTTGGTGGTAAATAATGAGAGTAAATGGTTATTTTTATGGCATTTGTTCAAATCACTCTACTGCAAAAAGTCAGGCAGATCCATAACACGGTGTCTCTTACTGTCAGTCCCGAGAGCTTATCTAGAATTATTCAGAATATTACATTATCTTTTCCTTGGAAGGAAATCTCAGAACACATACAGTGACACACTAAGATACCCCATTAGCCAACAATTAAATGAAAATGAGCAAAGTTGTTCCAAAACTTATTTTCATTAATGAAAATGTTTGTACATATAAGACTTAATGGTGCCTATACCTTCATGTTCTTACAGTGATGCTGCTGCTTTAATTACGTTTTTGAAATCCTGTGTTTATGATAGAAACAAAAAATAACAAAGAGGACACAGCAGTAGTCTGTGGGTTGCAAGTGGAGCTTAAAAACAATTCTGAATAGGCACTGGCAAAAGGAAGAATGTTCTTCAGCTGAAATGTGTAGTGAAAGAAGAAAGCCTGGCTGCATTGGAGGGAAATGAAAATAATTGAAGGCTGGGAAAAGTCTTTGATTAAATTGGGGTAGAGGACCCAGATAATGTTTAAATGCATCGTAACCAGCATCTCTCCAAAGTGAACACGAGTATGCTTTCCTGTTAGATGTAAATTGTAGGGTTTTGCCCAATGTAATTTTTCTACAGTATCTTGATAAGACACTTTGATCCATAGAATGCCTATGATTCAGCAGTGGATGAAAGGAGTCTAGAATATTACTTGTCCAAAATTAACTTACATTCATCACATCAGACAAAAATGTCATTTTTTTTTCTATGTCAGGAGATGAGTCATAAATCAGCCCCCGGTAGAAGAAGCTGCATCATCCTAACCTCAACAGTCAGCTTACTACTGAGCAATGGAAAACTTTCTAAGTGTTCTGCAGTGTGATCGTTTCATGGAAATAGTGACAAATAAATAAAATTAGAATAGGTTTGTCTATTCCAAATTTCATCAGGTTTGATTTACTGATGTTCTAGGTTGCAATTTGCAAATTAGTCTGATGATACTCTTTGCCAGAGAACTACTGTGTTTATGGACCATTCTGAAATGGAAGAAGTAAAGCCATCTTTTTGGAAGACAGGATGGCAACTCCTGATTAACAAGCAAAAGCAATAACCAGCTGTCTTTATAAAATTATGAACTTGCTAGTTATTTCTCCATTTTGGTTGAAAGTTTGCTAGGGAAGTTTCACCCTTCCCTTCATTTCTCCTTGATAATGTGTAGTGCCTTGCGATTTTGCTGTTGCCATAATTTTTGATTTCCTTTTATCTTTGTTATATACTAGTCTTATCATACAGTTCTTCTACTTTGACATGATGCCAAATTTAAGTAGCTTTCAGACCAAAATAAATGCCAGTTCCATCTCTCAACTTTATGTTGAGAGATCAATCAGCCTATATCTATGAGAAAATTCTGTGTGCCTATACAGTGCTATGTATCTGTTCTAATTCAGGCCACTGTTCTTTCTTCTGGTTGAAATAATATGTAGAAGAGAGTCTCACTGTGTTTGCTCTCTGATTAATACTTTGCGTGATGTCTGATTAGATGAATACATATAAAAACTACTTATTTGTCTGTATGCACCTGTGTATCTTACTTCCAGTCTTGCTATACACACACGTATATATCTACAAAGAATAATCAAATCAGTTAGTTATGTACTTCTGTTTGGAATGCCAAAGAGAAGTAGGGATGATCATAGTGAAGTCTATATTAATTTCAAACAAGGACTCCTGAATTTTCAGGGTTCAAAATGAAAATTCAGGTTTGCAATTTATTTTTTTGTTTATAACCTTGTTTCCAAAATATATGCCTATCTGTTTGAAATATGATAATTTAACCTGTACTGACATACTTCAACTATACTCTCCTACTTGGTATTTAGCAGGCAATCTAATAAGAACTCTACATTTTTCCAATCTGGGAAATGTAGCTAGCAGTAGCTAAGCTCCGTCATTCCTCTTCAGACCTTGCAGATAACCTGACATGAGAGATGTCTGCTGTTCCCAGGTACAGAGCAAAAATATTAATAGAGTCAATGATGGGAGAATAACTGAATTGATGCTAGTGTTTTTGCTTTCATCCTTCCACTGTCTCCATGGACAGTGTTCCCCTGGTGTACTGAAGTAACAGTACATATCTCACTCCATGATGGAACTTATTCAAGGCTCCCTCCTCTGAGTTTTCCACCTACTGTTACTCACTTTCAGTTTACATGTCCTGTTTCCTGATTTTCCTTCCTCACCTCCTGTCCATGGTTTTAAACTGGCTTCTCCTGACTGATTTCTAACCAGTCTCTGGCAGATTGATTGGCAAATGTTCATTTAGTAATTTGCAAGCACTTTCTCTAGGTCCTTTGCTGTAGGGACTTGTTTTCACATCAAATGGTAACAGTGGTCTGGTTAGGAACGTGGCATTTGGGGATGTGCTAAGGCAGATAACATAACACAGTGCATTTGTGAGGCTATACCGTGGACAGTTATGATATGTCATATGATGGTTTTAGTGCTTCTCAGTGGTTACGGAAGCACAAGCAGCATTTATAACATGGTTAGGTTTTTCTGCATTTATCTGCTGCTGTTGGGGATATCTTTCCTTCTGTTTAAATAACTCCACATGTCAGTCTTGAAAAAAGAAGCACAATTAAATACTATATTTAAGTTTTTTATCTAACATTCAAGGTAAGATTGATCTTCCTTCTTCCATGTAATGATGCCCTTTCTCTGTGAGTGAAAACCGCATAACAAAATAAATGACTCCTGGTTCTGTTATCAAAGTTGTTTGAACGTGACCTCATCTCCCCTGACTATTTAGCAGCAGCCTCCTGATTAAGATTTATTTCAATTTATTTTAGCTTGTGTACACAAGTACATTGTTTTGTTAGGTAACAAAATATTTGTATTTTCTTTTCTTGTTCAACTATGCTTTTCCATATTAAAGCTGAATGTATACAGAAATGTATTCCCTTTTACTAACAGTGGCAAGTGTCAGTGTCAGGGAAAATTGTATAACCTTCTGGAGTTTAAAGTGTTTTGATTGTATTGATTACTGTATGCTGGACTGAGAGAGCTTACTCAAGGTCACAGATAGGAAACTAACCCAAGTTAAAAATACCCTCATAAGAGATGCTTCGCAGCACTTGTTTTGAAAGTTTGGTACAAGCAAACAAGAAAGCAAACAAACCAACCTGATTCTTGTTAAATTCTTTGTCTTTAAAAATGACAGGAATAACCTTGATGGAATGGAAATCAGCCTGCAGTAGGTGTCATAGAGACAATCAGATCTGCTGAGCTCCCAGACTTCCTGTAATGCACTGAGGAGGAATCTTTGTGCATCAGTGTTCTCCACAGGTTACAGCAAGCCATCAGGCCACAGAAGTTAAGCAGCTCAGAACAGTAGTTATTAAAAGCAGTCTTTTGAATTCTTCACTTCTGTCTTAACTTTTATATTCTGCCTTGCAGTGAAGAACTCCAGTCATATATTCTCTGCAGGACTGTAAGTTTTACAGAAGACTATATATATATATGTATATTTAATATTATTATTTTTTATTTATTTATTAATTTTAATAGCCAGCATAGTTTGGCACTTCACTGTTTTATGTTATTTGGGTAAGCAGTGACCAGTTCGTCACCTGATGGCTTGGCCTTCTGCTCTGGAGTAATTCATTCAGTCCCCTGCCTTCTCCCTGCTGTCCTGAGATGGTCAGGAATGTGGTATTGCTGTGGCTTTATACATGATTTATACTACCTTCTGCTCCTTGCTGATCCCTATCAGCCTGAGAGCAGGCAGACATGAGGAAGTAGCTGCATCGTGCATATCAGGGCTGGAGGAGAATCACAACTCTGCAGCAAGAGGAGATGTTTGTATATATTCTTCTTAAAGCCTTCCACAGATTAAGATTTCATGAACACTTCTGTTTTCCTATGTATTGCTTAATTATTTTTAATACTTTCCTGATATCTAAATCCTATCTTTTTATGCGGTTTAAGTCTATTGCTTCTAGTCATGTCTCGTAAGCACCCAGAAAACAAATTCTTACTTCCTCTTGAAGAAGGCTGCAGTTCTCCCACATGTCTGCTACGGCCTCATCTGTCTTCTCTTTAGGCAATCTCTTTTCATTTTTCACGTTTGCTGAATCCCTGTTCATTCCATTGATTTGGTTCAGACTTTGTAGAGAATGGTACCCAAAGCTACACTCAGAATTTCATCTAGAGGCTTTCTGAATGGAAATCGCAAAGAGAGGATTACAAGAGGTGTCTTGCTGGCTGCAAGCTTGTTTTTATATCCTGCGAAGGGGCAGCACTGAGCTCTGCTCAGTGACAGCGACAGGGCCTGAGGGAATGGCATGGAGCTGTGTCAGGGGAGGGTCAGGGTCTGGGTTACAGAAGGGTTCTTATCAGAGGGCTGTGGGCATGGAACTGGCTGTCCAGGGCGGTGGTCATGGCACCGAGCTGATGGAGGTCAAGGAGCATTTGGACAATGCTCTCAAACATATGGTCTGATCTGTGGATAGTTCTGTGTAGAGGCCAGGAGATGGACTTAGTGATCCTTATGGGACTCTTCCAACTCAAGATATTCTATGATCATGTGGCCAAAAGATCTGAACATACTTACAAAGTAACGTGGTCTGGGTGGGCTGGTCATTGAAGCTTGTCCCACTGGTCATGCTGAGTGCCGCTGACTGGAGATCTTAAAGGGAAAGAGCAGCTTTTCGTTAGGTATGCACATAGTGACTGCCTGTAATTGGCCTGTCCTTGGCCAGAGATTACAGGTGTTGTTACATGGCTGTTATTCGTACTAGCAAAATTAGGAACAGACTGTGTGACATGATGCTTTTCTCAAAACCAATTATTGCTTCTCTTTGAAGACACTGGAACCAGGAAGCCTGAAAAAATAGTAGCAAGAAAGTAAGGAAAAGAAAAAAGATAAATATTACCTTGAAAAAATAATTGTCTCCCTTATTAAATTAAGAGGCATTGATGTAATTTCTCCTATTCAGAGGTAATTTACATTCTAATTGAGCTACGTAGAAATTTATTTAAGAGAAATTCGTAAGCAAAAAAAAAAAAAAAAAGCATATAGAAGGAAATAAATACAGCATTGTTTTTTTACTCTATTATACTTCTATTAATGAGGGCTTAAAATTTTTCTTAATATTTTTCTGTCGTTGATTCCTAGGCAGAAGTTTGCAGTTGACTCATGACATTTTTGCCAAAAGCTGAACAATTTGGACAGTAAACTCCATTTTCTGTACAGTCTCCATTCTTTTGAAGACTTCTCTTCCATACTACTATTTCTCTCTTGCTGAGTTGAAAACCATATTTATGGCTAGTCAGCTAGAATTACTGAAAAATAAATAAGATTTTTTCCAAACAAAAACTATATCTGATTAAAATTCCTTTGGGAAAATGTCTTACTGCCTGCACTGATTGACCACACCGACATTTTAAACTCATGGATCTTGTTTCTCTGTTCTTTCTGTGTAATGGGGAGATGAACGAAAAGCTATGCATCTTATTGTTCCCCTTCCCCTTTCATATCCTCCTTGTGGTTGTATTAAAGCAGTGTTTGAAACAGGTAGGCCTATGATGTTACATCATGCTGGCCCTTCTGAATTAGACAGATTGCTGTCCTAGAGGGATTTCTCAGTTTTCATCACAACATTTCTTGACTTCAGTGTTGGCCACTGGATAAAGAAATATGTCTCGTGCAATGAAGCTGAAGAGAAATTAATTCATTTTTTATTTTTTTGAATTAGAGTCATCTTATTTCTGTGATTGTACTTAGGAACTCTTCAGGGTATCTCAAATCTTCAGTGCAATGTGGCTTGGATGTAGATGCTTGCAATGAAAATCTATTACATTAGGGCATACTCACCTCCTGCCTATGTGATTCCCAGTAGTTTTGCAATGACTTATCTGCAGAGTGCTGTAGGATTTTAATACAATAATCTGTACATTAGCAAGAGTATGTTATTCTAGGGCTAAACCATCCTGGCCAAAAGAGAAGCCACAAATCCCAGAGCACTAAAATTCAGTAAACTTAAAAATTATGTGAAAGTAGTATATTGAATTAGCTTAGATAGCTAGTGTGTTTTTATGTAGAAGGCATAATTCTTTCTCAGCATTGAGGTTGAACTCCAGTGCAACTGATTCCATACCTTGAAAAATGTGCTGTAACATTGTAAAAAACTTGTAAAACTAGATTAAATGTAGGAGTGAGTCTTTTTTGGAGGCTGAGGAGGGGTGGGTTCGGCAGGCTCAGAGTCAAGGATAGACTAAGGATAGACTGTGCAGAGCCTCTCAAAACGATCTTCCAAATAAATGCCTTTGGAGGGCTGAGTTTAATTTGTCTTTGAGTGTGCTTCAAGATTAGATGTTGTTGAATGTTGCTGGTTTTGTAGGACTGATGAACTATTACTGATTTAAGGCTGTTTCACTATAATTTGTATTTCCTGATCAATTTTGATATTCGCTGATAATTCATGCAACTGTGCATTTCAGTACTAATTTTCAGTGCTTTTCACCAGATTTCTGGAGCAATGGCCAGAAGTGCCTGCTCTGCAACAATCTATTTGGTTTGAGATTGGCAATAATACATTTTCCTAAGCCTGAAAATCACTATCTCACATTTAACTTAAAAGCTGTCACTTTTAGTGAAGACACAGAATCCATTTTATTTGTCCTTTATGTGGGAGTAGTAAAAGCAAGTTACAATGTTCTTTAATGTAAATATATATTTTCACTACTGAAAACCTATTGTTTGCCATATGTTATTTGTCCTGTCTGTGTGAGGGTCCTGAATGATTCAGCCCCTCAGATTTCCTCACATGCTGAATGTCTAAGGGAGAAGAGCTGAAGTGTTGTATAAAACCAGCTGGGAAATGTGGTCGCTTTTTCAACAAAGAAATTGTGTGGACTGTATGGCAGTTGATAGAAGTATTCTTTGTTGTCCTTTATCTGTTAAAAAATAAATAAAAACAATTAGGTGTTCATATCCTCAGAATAAGGTTTATTATTCTGAGGGCTCCTGCAACTTGGAAGCAGTCACTTGTCTACCTGTGAGTTTTCTGTCCTGTCCTTTTTGAAGGATTCTGTGTGTCAGATCTGTCTGACTCTGTATGCATGCACACGAGCCCATTTATAGTAGGAGAGGAAAAGCTAATCCCAACTAAATTCAGTCACCTTTGCCTTTTGGGATACAGGCTTTTCCTTGAAGTCTATACAGAGTCTGCCGTCAGTGCAAAGCAGAACTACTGGCTGCTTTGATACTTTTGAGTTTCTGCTCCATCCATTGTGTTGGCTTTTGCTTTATTTCCAAGTTCAATCCAACATTCTGGGTTTGATCTAGAGACCCTGATGTCATTTTGATCTTTTCTCTCACTGTAACTTTGTTTCTTTGTGTTTGTTCCTAGCAGAGAAGTTGGTTTTAGGAGCTTAATAATTATTTCAGGCCAAAGCTGGCAGTGAGCACTGAAGAGAGTTTCTCAATTCCAGCGCAACGCAGCTTTCGTTTGTGTTCCTGGATGGTCAGGCAGATGTGCAGCTTCACTTCACAGAACACTGGAATATCTTCCTTGCCTAAAACAAAGTGCTGACACTGTGGCTGCTTTAGACACATGGATGCTATAAAGGTGTTGAAGCAGGGAATTCTGCTTTAGGGAGAAGGCGAGGGAGAGAGGATTTGATGGGCTTTGTGTGCATTCTCAGAAAGGCAAATCTTTTAACTTGCGAACAGCAGGAAAAAGGGAAATCTCAGTGTGCAGGGCATTCCAGTTGGTTGCTTGTTAAATGATAGAAGTGTCACAGACAAATTTGGAATTTTGCATAAAAAGGTGTTGTGAGAGGGATTTAAAATGTGTCTCCGTTTGCTGACAGGGGTGATTACGGATTGCTTTTATACTTTTATTATATTTTTTGTATTTGTGGGGAAAGTTGTGCTTACAAGCAGTTTTGATGGCAGGTGCTAGTACTTCTAACTCATTTCTTTATCTTCCTGAGGTACACTGAAAGGATTCAGGTTTACTCTGTGTATAGAATCAAGGCAAAGGCAAATCACTTTTTTTTAAAGAAGCAGATTTTGAATCCAAGATGAAAGTCACACTTCACCTTCTGTGATGTGAAAGTTTTATTTGGCTTTCTGTGGGAGTGAAACTTTGTCTGCTTGTTCCTTGTCATCATTTTCAGTGTACTGAAAATTGGCCTTTTCTTCCACAACAGAGAGGATTGAATGTGGTGGTCTCATAAACCTAACTCAGTTTCTGATACCCATTTTTTAATTAAGTTCCCAACTAAAAATATATTTTGGAGGGTCATTCAGGTCCATAAGAACGAGGTCTAAGATGATAAAGCCAAATCAGGCTACTCAAAATGAACATTCTCATTGCTGGGAGAGGTGGTGGATGCCCCATCCCTGGAGACATTCTAGGTCAGGCTGGGCAGAGCACCGAGCACTTCACATAGCTGTAGGTGTTCCTGTTCATTGCATGAGAGTGGGACAAGATTAGTTTTAGAGGTCCCTTCCAACTCAAATGTGATTCTATGAAAGTATCAACCACGTTCCCTTTCTGAGATAACACAGCTTTTTCTGGAGTTCTTTTACTTACAAAAAATATGACATTGTTCAGAGATAGGGCTAGGCTGGTTCGAATAGTAACAATTTTAATGAAGACCTCTTTGATCTTTTCTAGTTTCTATGTGATGTTGATGGCTTTTACATGAAGCCTGAATACTCCTTTCAAATTTCCAATGGTCATCTGAGAAGTGAACTAAGAATGTTTGAAAAAGAAATTGAATTCATATATTGTTATTTCTGAGTTTCCGTATTTGCACACAGGAACACAGAACCTACACTTGGCAATTCTCTGATTTCGGTCTTTCTTCTCTTCTTCGTTTCCCTTTTGCTTTTAATCTGCCCCTCAAAACTCCAAAATGTTTGGATCAGAGTATTATTCCTGGGCAGGAGTTTCAAGGGTATGATAGTGCTATTGTCAGAGCTGTGCTGGGAAAGAAACGTCGAGCTGGAAAGGAAGCACAGTCAGGACTTGATTGAATTCCCATAGGACTTCCACTGAAGATTCTCATTATCTTCTACAGACTTTAGTTCATTTTGCACTGCATTGGAGCCTTAGTGGCTGCAGGGTACAAAGGCAGCTGCTTCAATTTAATGCACAGTGTATAGATTATAGAATCAAAAGAAGCATTTGTTATTTAGAAGTAAAGGATCTCCATGAATTTAACGTTTTGATGAGTAAAATAAGGAGATTTAATCAAAACAAGAACATCCTGGGATCTGTAAATGAGGGTCCCCGGACCAATTGCAGATGGATCGGGTGGGTCTCAGAGTAGGGTGAACGCTGGGGGAGCCGTGCCCTCTGCCGGCCTCTGCCTGCTGCGCGCCGGGCCATGCATCACCTGCAGAGCCCTTCCAGGAACCGGGAAGCAGTTCAGCGAGAAAGGCAAAAGAAATAAGGGGCTAACAAGGCTGGGGTTCGCTTTCGGAGAACTTACCAATTATTGGAGCCTGAGGAATAAATGCAAGCATCGGACTACTCCAAGTTTCTGTATGCAAACATTGCACTCCTAGGACTTGGTCCAAAGGTCTTTGGAATAATTGGGTGTCCTTCCAGCAAACTCAGTGTCCTTTGGATCAGACCCGCATGTTCTTGAGACTCCAAGGTATTTAGGACTTCAGCTAAAACCAGAAGCCTTGTTTTTCCCAAGAATATATATATATATATATTTTTTAATCTTAGGTTATTTGCCACGTATAGACAAAAAAAATGTTTACCAGGAGATAAAGGGTATATAATGAAAATAGTCTTCTTTTATAGTATAAGTATTAGACTAGCAAAAAATACTCATACATGTTCTTTATGAAATTGATTGGATTTTATGCAATTTTATATAGTTCTGTTTTGTTGGTTTTTTTTAACCTCTGACAGATGCTATTCTTCTAGAAATCCTTAAGTAAAACCTTAAGTAAAACTTCTTCTCATTTTATTTTCCTGTTCTGGTCATCGTGCTCTGGTCACAGTTTTGAATCTGCAGAATTTCAGCACTTAGATGGGCGCAGAAGTCCTCATTAAGCATAATTTTTATGTTGCTTATCTAAAACTGTTTGAAACATTTTTTCCTTTCTTTCAAAATCTAGGTGGAGAACAGACCAAAGTATTATGGAAGAGAGTAAGTATCCTTTTAAGTATCTCTTGGGTGTTGTAGTTCTAGAATTAAAACAACAACAACAAAAAAACCACAGTGGAGTTCTGACAAATAAATTCTTTAACCTTTTGCTTCAACTCAAAGCTAAGTATCTTGAATGCCTAATATTGTATCAATGTTATTGATGTAACAGTTCAGTACTGCTGCTCACAATCTGTGCCACTATTGGAACCTGCAGATTTATATTGATGAGGACAGTTTGGGGAAAAAAAGATATCACTTTGAGTGGTTTTTTCCTTTTATTCTTCTTGTTGTTCTAACCTGCTAGTGGCCCTGTGATGGGCAACTTAAAAAGGTATCAGTGCCTTTTTAAGGGTGTCCTTATGCTTCCTCCTCCCTAACACTCACACCTGGATATGGAAATGCGCACACCTACTGTGTGTCACAATACTGCTAACCCTGGTAAAGTTACGAGGTCTAAAATGGCCAAAGTGTTGGTGCATTTTTTGTTGTAAGGAAAATAAGGGACCACTAGAGCATAATTTATTCAAGCTTTACATCTTTTCTGCCTGTCAATAGCTTACTTGAAAGGAGCTGGATTCAGTATTTGCAAAGAATTTTGAGCAGGTAAAGCTGAAAGGGAGAAGCCATTGCAGCTGCCACCGCGGTCTCCTTGTTCAATACCACTTGCAGTGCTAGCATTTGGCCTTTACTGGAGTAATCTGCTGAGGCTTAACATCTTATCACTGGCTAAACTGCTGAGATCCCATGTTCTTATTTTCTTCCATCCCAGACACATCTGTGTTTAACGATCCTTTTCTGCTATTGAGAAGCTCAAGAGCCAGCAGCTTGCCCCTAATTACCGTGTTTCATTTTTTTTAATACTATCTTTGACAGTAGGGAATTTGGATCTAGCCATGGGAGTACAACAGAGCCGAAGATAGCATCCAGCTAAGCAAGCCATCACACTGTCTCAAGCAAGACTTGTAAAACCATTGCAACAACCTTTCACCCATGTTGTGCATGCAAGTTGGCATCCCGTGGGTGTGTGTGGGGCCGGCAGGAAGTCACCTTGGGGACACAACATCCATTCTTACCACTCAGAAAGATTTCAGAACCACTGGGGACAGCCCTGTGCCAACAACTGACTCAGTGCTCAGTTGTACTTGGAAAGAGGATCAGGACCTCCTAGGGAAAGAAACAGAAAACATGAAATTATATTACTGTATAAATCCACAGGGTGACTGCATTTTAATCAGTGCAGGTAGTTGTGGTCCCCCTCTACCCATTCCTTCTCCCTTGTATGTAGAGTGTAGAACCAGTGAAAGGCAGGGCAAAGTGATGGACTGCAAGATATAGAATAAAAAACAGCCCTTTCCCAGTGAATGCCCAGTAGGGGAGTTCACAGTGTCCTTCTCAGGTTCATTGCCATGGGGTGCTGAGGAGGCCAAAAGCACAGTGATATTGAAGTTTTTCCAAGTGTGACTCTCTGATTCCTGAAGGGTAAGGTCACAACTGATGGACACAACTTCTGGCTTAACCAGTGATGGATGGATGGACGGGGATGTGAAGTGAAAGAAGTATTTGACTGCTTCCCGTACTCTTTCCATGAACATTTATTGTCTCCTGCTGTCACAGACAGGAGGCTGAATCCAGGCAATCTCATACCATGCACAACTGGTTTTATACATATATTTATTGAAAACATACATGAGAAATGCACAGATTACCCAGTGCTTAACACCCACGGTTAAAGAAATTTCAAAGGTGCCCCAGGTATCCTGTCCCAGTAGTTTCCAGTATCAGGAGAGGTTTTTTTCCTACTATCTACCCTAAAGCTTGCTTTATTTTATAATAAGCTTCTGGTAGTGATCATTATTTTTAACTAGGTGTACAAGTTGCCACGAGTTTACTAGTAAAAACAAGCTTAAAATGTGTCATCTAGAGGATGCTTGTTTTGATTTGGATGCAGCAGGAAATGACTGTGTCCCCAGCAGTACAGAAAGAAAGTATGAATCAATTTACATGTTTTTGAATATAAAGTTACTATGGTAAAATCACCAAAATCTAATGTTTCCAGCATATATTAGTTGTGAAAATACAACTTAAGAGAATAGGACAACAATTGCATTTACATCCAGTGTGTTTTTCTTCTCTTCCACAACCATGCCAGAGGCAGTGTTAGAAATATGCCACTTCAAATGTATTGTCAGAAAAGAGAAAACACTTCAGGTCAGTAGAATTTGGTGCCATTTTTCAGAGACAGTGGCAAAAATAGAAACTTTCAAAACGTCTGAGCTGACCCTTGGAAAGTTATGAGCTAGCAAAATGCGTGTAGGAGTTAAGACTGAAACTGCTGTAAAGACTTTGTACTTACAGAAGGATCACAACTAAACATTGATTACTGTAAGGTTAATTGTGCATCCTACGGCCTCTTTCTTTCATAAAATATAATGGCAAAAGAATCACAGAAGTACTGCTACACAGAATGAGGAACTTGACTGAAATAAAGAAAACACTGTTTTTCTCAAGGATGTGAAATATCTTCTACTTCAGAATGTACGGAAAAGAATTTTGAGTTGCCATTTTTCTTCTCAGTTTCAGCTACAAACTTAAGGAAGCAGTATTAAAAGCTAAAGCAAACTAGTAATAAGAATGACCTCTTCTTTTGAAATAATCTCCGTTTAAAATAAAAATATTACCATTTTTCTATTCTATCCCAACAAAGCTTCTACAGAGGAAATAAAGAAGAGAAGCATTGACTGATAGAGGAGAAAAGTTGTAAAAACATGGTATATTAATGGAAAAAGATTTTGGGGGATCACTTAGCTGTTGTTTGCTCTTTGCTTCTCACTTGCCAGGTTCTCACATAAATGTGAGACAGTGTTGTATCCTGCTGCGTCTGCAGTCTCATTTCAGAAGCTTTTCAGTGGTTTCTGGAGTAGAGCAGGGAGGCATTTGTGGTTAGGTTTTTCTGAAAATTGCCTTAATATCTTCCCTTAGGTTCCATGGGATCATTTCTCGGGAGCAAGCAGATGAGATACTTGCTGGCGTAGAAGGAGCGTACATTCTAAGAGAAAGCCAGAGGCAACCCGGCTGCTACACACTTGCTCTCAGGTAAATGCTATTTTAATAGGGATTTACTGTTCAGCTGTAAAGGTGCTTGATGGAGGAGGTGATGTCAGTCCCGCCTGAGGGATGTCTGCACCCACCAGCACTTAAAACACTGCATGGTTTCGGGGTGGTTTTGCACCCTCTTGTCAGCAACCTGACTATTGCAGCGCCACAGTTACCAACACTCTTTGTCTGTGTGTTAGTGCTTGGCTAGGAGACTGCTTTCAGAAGCCACTGCCTGTTTTCAACATTTCTGCTACCTAGAATTGAGTGTTGCAGTGGGATAAACGTTCAGCTTCTATTTCAAAACTCTACAATATGGAGGTGAGGACAAGGGAAGAATGACCCAATAGAGGACTCAGCTAGGTTGTTTTCTGAGCTCTGTGATGTGTTTTACACCAACACCGGCAACAGGAGATGATATTTAAAGAATCAGACCCAGGAAAATCATGAGGTCCAGCAGCAGATAAGAGGTCAGTTTTCTTCTTCTTCTGAGTGAAATTCAAGCTCACTGTAGAATACAATGTGAAGCATGGGATGCTCAGAGGAGAAAGTTGTACACCTGAACTGAAAATTCCATGAGATCCCAAGCTACAGCCTCACAGCCTTTCATAGGTGCCTTTCCTTGAAGATACAGCTGCTCCTGTCTTGGCTGTGCCATCCAAAACCTTCCCATGTGGCAGTCTTAAAGGTATTTTATGTTAATGTGAAAAGGACCAGATATTCCATGGATTTTGTCAAAACAAACTACTTGGCAATATGTTACAGTGCTTATAGCATTATTCCTTCTGTGGGACATGCACAAAATAGAAGTTCTCATTTTCACCCTCCTACTAGTAAGCCAGTAGCAAAACTGCTTATCCCAAGTAACTGTGAAATGGTGCTGAAATCCTTCTGAGAGTTCATATTGATGTGCAGATGGTAGAGTTGGAAAGCTGGTGAGTCATGCCAATTGCAAAGTGTTGTAAATTAAAAGCAACTTTTGTCAGCTGAAAAAGAACAAATGTAATTTCTTAAGGCTTTGGAGAGAGATTCAAAGAATAAAAGAACTACCAAAGGATGGGGATTATGGCAAATTCCCTGCTGTTTTGACACTGCTGCATGATTTCTAAGTCCAGCCAGATAATATTTGTAGACTCAAAAAATGAATTTGATTATAAATTGGGAATTCATATTAAAAACTTGGGTGAAAAAATAAAAGACTTACACCGTTTGATTTGATTTGCACTAGGAAGTGTACAAAATGTGCATATTTGATACAACATAGGTCCACATAACCCAGTGTCGTATCATTGAATCCTTTAGTCAAGAGTAGAATTCCGCATTGGTGTTGTAGCAGAACATGCTGCTGCAACGCTTCACCTTTTCATCTATTTAAAAAAAATGAAATTTACACCTGCCATGAATTTACACATAGTTTACACCTCCCAGAATTAGGAGCTCAGCCTCCCTGGCTCCCTGCCAGAGGGTGGCTCAGACCTTTGAGTTTAAGTTGCTTGCTAAAAGTGCCCATCTTTTCAGTGGCTGTAAGTAATGGCCATGATTATTAAAATTCTCCAGTTTCTGGACCTCAGAAACATTTCAGGACAGACCAGCCCTCAACAAAAGTATGCATCCCACATAAGGTCATGTCAGTGACAACATGCCTTTCTCTTGGCTTTTGTAGGCCCTTCAGGATTTACATTCAACCCATGTATACCAGAGTCATGTGGCTTGTATCCTACTTCATGGGGTACGGTTAGGTTTGGATTCTGATTTGAGTTGGGGCACCACAGAGATGCATTTGCACCATGTGCATGTTCCATATGCAGTCCAGACGGTTTGACTTGTCAGCAAAATAATCTCTTCAAGTGTTTTGAATTGTGAATTCCCTTTAATATTCTTCCCTCTGTCTTTTTGTCCTCTTCCTCCTTGTATATGCAGATTTGGCAATCAGACCTTAAACTACAGGTTGTTCTATGATGGGAAGCACTTCGTTGGGGAGAAAAGATTTGAATCAATCCATGATCTAGTAACAGATGGCTTGATAACATTGTATATAGAAACAAAGGCTTCTGAGTATATTTCCAAAATGACAACAAATCCCATCTATGAACACATTGGATACGCCACTTTGCTTAGAGAGAAGGTCTCCCGGAGGCTGAGCAGAACAAAAAATGAATCAAGAAAAGCAAGTGTAACAAGTGAAGAAAATACCCCGGTTGAGAAGGTAGGTAAAATTTTGGCAATTGATACCAGACATTCTGTTAAGTCATAAGAAAAAAAGCGTTTTGTCTAAAGACTTTTTTAATATGTGTTCCCATATTTCATCAAATATTGCCATCCTGCTGAAATGTTTATGTCCTATTAATGCGCTCTTTGCTCCAAACTAACATTTGTTTGGAGTTTATAATGAAAGCTTTCTAACAAGTACCAAATGCAAATATTTTCATAGTGTTAATATATATACATGCACTGATTCGCTGCATCTAGAATTACTCACAAGTTATGTTTCTTTGTCCATGTATACTCAAGCATATTCCACAGTAGGTCTCTGGTTATGAAACTGGTTCCCATCTGCCATTCACAATAGCTCAAGTTTGTTCTTTCCATTCACAGTGCAAAGCTCCTCTCTTCTGCCAAGGCCTTGGTGGATGGGTCTTACATTGGGGTGTTGTGTGGTTTCCTTCTCCTCTTCTCACTTTTCTCATTTGAGTGGGCTTTTCTTGATCTCCTCCTCGCATGTGCCCATATCCCTTAGCATTATAAGGACTGGGGGTTATTAACATAACAGTAAGTTGAGAATCTTGTGCAGTTAGCAGTCAGCTGAAGATGTAAAATTAGAATTCTTTTACATATGAGAAGCAGTCTTGTACATAGTGACATGTGGATATTTTCATTTCCCAGGTGGGAAGGCAGTAAGAACTGCCAAACAAAACTTTTTTTGAGGCAGATGTTAGTGGTGAATCAATTTACTGACATATGTAAGCATAGTTCTACTGATGACTGATGCTCTTAATGCTCATTGTGCTGGCTAGCTAACTGGGAAATAGAGGTGGCTTATATTAGGGAAGCAAGGGGTGAATTTGCTGTTATGTATCAATGTTGAGCATGAATGAAGATCTGTTTTTTTATGTCTATCCTCATTACTCCAGGACATTTCTAGGATAGTTATTATCTGTTGGGTTCACGTATCAGCACTGACTGATAATACGCTGGCTTGGATTTGATGATAATTGCTCTAGTAACTGACCTGACTTGTAAACCTCTGTAAGAAATTAATTCCATTAATAATGACATTTTTAAGGGAAGGCATACTGCCGCAGGGAAATCCTTTGGAGAATGACACAGCAACAAGTCCTCTGTTAAAGTTTTATTTCAAAATGAGTCCACTGATAATAGGTTTTGGATTCAGTTGGGTGGTACTGCAATAAGCAAGGGGACTGGATGCAATATAGAGACAGGCTTCATGCTGGTTCAGTTGATTCCTGCGGTTATTTGCTGGTTGGCTGTGAATGCCACAATGGGTGCAAGAAATTGAACTTTGTCTTTTAACTGACTGTAAAGCAATTGTGAAAGTTGAATATCATGCTATGAAATTTTTGTACAGGGAAAAGCAAAAGCTTTGAAATTTTCATAGTTTTATTTCAGTTTTTGCAGTGGAATACCAGTGATCTTTTGTATAATGCAGTGCTCTCAAAGACTTCAAAGGGAAGTTGCAGTAGCTCGCATTTTGTAACTGATTGTTTTCTTGCTGCTTGGGGTTAGATCTTGGGGTCATTTTTCTGGATAGGCAGTTTGGGGTAAGAACTGTAAAAATGCTTCTACAACAATGATATGGTGCCCGTTACTGAAAGAGCCCCTGCCTTTACTCCTTCACCACCTCCTTTTTGTTGCCATATGGTTTTATACAGCTACACAGTAGGTGACACTAGAAAGCTCTAGATTAAAAGTAACTCAGCCATAAGGTGAATTTTCAGCCAGATCTGCCACTCGATCCACCTCATGTGAGTGGAAATGCAGTACAAAGGAGAGGGCAAGACTTTCATCTGATGACAGCTCAAAAAAAAAAAAAACAGATAATAGTAGCTTAATAGTAGCTTGAAGTGACTGGAGAGCTGCATCCTTATTTCCAGGTACCTGTGCTTGAAAATGTCACATTTGGACCTGATGTAACTTCCACTGCTGATTACAGTGGAACTGCACCTCAGGATCTCATTAGTAGTTGGATTAAGTCTTTTCTTGTACTTCAGCTGAACAAAATTGAAGTGTTTAAAGTATTAGTTACCTTGCAGGCAATTTGCGGTGCAAAAGGCAGCATCACAGGTCCTTATCCTGCAAAGTGCTCAGCTAGATTTCTGAGCAGGTGGGCAGCAGCAGCCTGCAAGACTGTGCTCTTGTGTAAAAATAGCTGGCATCAGCTGAGCCATTGCCTTGCTGGCAACTATTCCTGCCATCCTCCCACTGAGGGAAAGCAGCAGAAGGAGGAATAGCAGCTGTTTCTAACATACTTTCCTTGCCAGGAGGAGTAGAAGCCATCGCAATGACAAGAGGAGTGGGGTTAGGTAGACAGAGTGCTCCGCTCAAGGCTGAAGGCCTGCCACATCCACTGGTAATTAAGACTTCTTCACTGGTACCTGTAGTTTTCCATCATCTCATGCAGATCTGTGCAAGCAAATGCTATTTTAACTGAATTACTAGCAAATGAAACAGTCACAGAAGTCTGTGCAGTTTCTACCATGGTTGCTTTTGCTCTTTTGCTTCATTTGTTTCCACTGGAAACTCATGTGGGTTTGGAGAGCAGGTGAAGATGCAGGAACTGTTGTTCCCATTTCTTCCTCACAGTAAGCTCAGATGAAGTAGGGACTGGGCTATGAGATAAATCAATGAAATATTGAGAATTGGTCAGCAAAAGCACACAGAGACAGGGAAACTAAAGGGAATTTACTGGATGTTTTTATACAAACTTCAGATGTCCTTCAACATACAAAAGTAAAACTTGGGACATGGTAGTTCACTGGTAGTTGTATCAGATGTTTTGCTTGTAATTGCCACATGTTGTACAGCATTTAGACAAAGGGCACGCTTCGCCCACAGATACAAGCCTTCACCCTCACCCACCGCTGCAGTGAAATTCAGATCACTGGAAATAAGTATATGAATATTCAGTCTGACATATTTCCGCAAAGCACATTCATTGCTGCATGTGTGAAAACATAATTGAATTCTTTCTAAGCTGTGTTTTCTCAGCTCAGTTGAACAAGTAAAAGGTAATTTTTCAGTAATTGAACCGGCTTATTTGAAAGCGCTGCCTGGAGTATTTTGTGTTTCATAAATGATGGGGGGGAGGCCTTACACGCAGGACAGAAGCTTCCATTATTTCTCAAAAGGCACAGGGGAGAATTTAGCACTCCGAGGTTAAGCATCAGCGCTTCTGTTCCAGATTAGGCTTTTTACAAGTGAAATTCTGTTTTATACTGAAACCAATTGCAGAGTGTGAAACTGCAACTGAAGGCATTCCTCTCTTTAGCAGATTTGTTACAGCACACAGGGAATCGGTCCGTCTTGCTGTGTCCCATGTTGACAGCAGAATTACTGGATGCCTCAGTCATCACCGAGCTGCACTCCCTGTTGGGAAGGTCGGAGGAAGGTTGCCACCAAGGCACAACTGCCAGGGAAAGCACGCAGCTGAACGAAATGTCGTGGTGCTGCCTGGGGTACCTGTCTGCTCCCATAATTATCATCTCTTGGAGGCTGTAATTAGTGGAGCTGTGCCTGCTCCAGAAGGGAGGTGTGATGCATGGGCCAGATTAAGCTGTTGTTGTTCAGACCTTTCTACCCAAGCTGTTTTGTAATAGGCTTTAGAAAATGTTTATGCTTTCAGATGTTTAATGCTGACGTCTCATTCAAAAGTTATTTCTGTAGAACTTTAAAGAGGTGTTCGTTTTGTAGACATCAATCCAGTATTTTAGGCTGAATTGTTTGAAAGATATTTAATCTAAAAGGAGCCACGATGGCTTGTAGAAATAAAGTGTTGCAGGAGAGCAGCATGCTGCGTGTACTTCCTTAAGTGTAGGCAACTGTCATTTTAATGTGATCCAAATTTAAAGGGGATTCTGGATAGGAAAACAGTTTTTGTGTGAAGAACTTTGGGGCCCTGAATGTTGCCTGGACAGGGCTGGACTGAAGTGCGGGCAGGCTGTGATCCCTTCCTTGTGCTCCAGTTGTGGGGCAAATCAGCACGTGGAAGCTGCAGGGCAGATAAGGACCTAATGCTATGAAAGCAGAAGTGTAGCTTGCAGTGAGCAATTAATCCTTGTGTGGGAGAGAAAAAATTGCAGTAGTCACACTGTAAAATACATCATTTCTGAAGCATTTATCGGTACCACATATCATGTTATCAGGAAACTGCTGCCATTACTGCGACAGCCATCCTTGTATCTCTGGCAAGGAGAGAAAAATTCTTCCTCTGTAATCCTACACTGGCAAGTGTAATTTGGGAAAATATATTTGAAGGATTGAAATGGTGGAAGGAGATGCAAATTGGAGTTTCAGGACCACTCTAGGCTGGAAAAAAAACATCCTGGCTGCTCAGTTTCGGCTGCCCTGTAGCTTCTCAGATACTCATGGGAGTATAGGAAGGGTTATGAGAATGGGATGCTGGAGTTCCAGAAAATCTTTGGCAGCAATTGAGCTGGAAATATTTACAAAAGGAATGATACCTATCTGAGGGACGACAAACTGCTGGTAAACACAGTAAAAATTAAGGAAGGTGTTGTCAGTGCCAGATCCTGGCAAAACTGCTGTTCTGTTCTCTGCAAGGAGGACCTGGCTCATTCAGCTAAAGCATTCCAGTTATACATGAAATATGAGCATGCTTGGACCCTGCTCTGCTTTCTGGATGCAAGTGCGTGCCAGAAGCAGCAAGAGGCCAGCAAGGATGATGGTCTAGGAAGAACAGTGTAGCATTTTGAGCTAAAGCAAGGAAGCTGCACGTGGAGACTTCGCTTAGCAGCAGTACAGTGCAGACAGCTATGTATGGCTGCTTGTCATGGTAACCTCCCAGTCAGCTGTGCTGGAGCTCTTTACTTTATGGACATCCGTGTGCAAAGGACAGAGCCCATCATTAGTGCTGGTGTCTAGAACTAAGGAACCGGAAAGATAAGCATATTGCAGAGTCTGGAAGGTTGTAGATTTCCTCAACAGAAAACTCCACACAAATAATAGACAGATAAGAAAGCTATTCCTGCTAAGGCAAAGGTGACAGGAAAGGAAGAATAACTTTGGCAGAAGTAAAGTTGTTATTACTGTCCTCATTAGCCATGCTATTCACACCATTTCCCACAGAGTGAATTGCAGGACTTCCAGGAAAGTCTGTTTTTTAACATCCCTTAATTGGAGATGTAATCTGGTTATGGAACTAAATTTTGTTAGAAGCATTACAGTTTTTCTTACATCAAACCTACACAGGAGACAGCCAATTTTAGGAGAATCTCTGGCTTGGTTCAATTTTTATAGGTATTTACACTTCTGCATTTTTATTCACACCACGTCTCTTTCAGAAGGCCTTTCAGCCCCATCGTACCTCTCCGTCTTTTGTTCTTCCCTGAATTTTCTCCAGGTGCTGCTGTTAGCCAGTGATAAAGAAATCTTTTAAGTCTTTAATTTATTCATTATTCTTTCCAATCTGCAGCTTCTCCAAACCTCTAATGATCCCATTACGGGTTACCAGCTGGTGTTTAACCCTCTGCTGGGATGTCTGCCCAGATGTTGAGCACTGCCTTTCAAGTGAGGGCTACAGAGTACAGTGATGTCCTGGAAGCAGAGCAGGGGTTAAGGGGATAGTGAGCAGAAACATCTGTTCCTGCAGGCTCCAGGCTAGAACTGCACTGGTAGTTTGACCCACTGTGTTTTAACATTGCTAAGAGAGCAAATTGAAATGCTCACTGCTACAGGGACCTTAACACCCCACTACCTGCTTGTATTAGGGGTTAAAGTCTCACTCCTGCATGCATGTCCACCCAGTTCAGATGGGATTCTCCACAGAGGGACTGATTTTGCATGGAAGGTGCTCAGGCCCCACACTGATAAGCAACAGCTTAAAGCGTGAACGGATGGTGGCCTTCATCTGCAGATCCCAGTAAGACATACAGCAATAAAAGGCACTTGGCACTTTTGCAGCAAAAAGCAGCAAGCTTACACATCAAAATGACTTTGGGAGTAGTTAATTCCTTTCATCTATCACTTTAGCCTGTCCTGAGCAGCAGCAGTTCTGCACACAGACTACCCATGTGAGTTCAGAATTGTGGTGTGCCCTGGCACAAGTACTCAGCTACATACACCACTGTCTTCTTTAAATAGCTGTTAACATTTAGTATTGATTTAACCCGGATACTCTTTGGTGTTCTACTGCAGCAAAGGGAAGCTTATATGACTACAGTAGATCTGACAGTAAACAGTTTTATATTTGGAATGACAAATACCATCTTCTGGAAAAGTTATCTGGATAATAATTTCTTTTGCCTTTTAATGTTGGCATTCTTTTGAATTTTTCTCTGTGACTGTGTGTCTCCTTATAGCTTATTTTATACATATATATAATTTCTTTAAAGCATCATAAATATAAAATAGAATCATAGAATATCCTGAGTTGGAAGGGACCCATAAGGATGGTCATTCCAATTCCTGACTGCACACAGAACCACCCAAAAATCGGCCCATAGGCAATATGTAAGGAATACAAATAAAATCTACCAAAGTAAAATCATGGAAATTATCTTTAATTCCTCCCCACTGGGTATCTGTGAATAGTAAAAAGGGCTCTTCTTTGTAGTTGGCCATGGCATACTCAGCCAGAGTGATAGCCAGCGTTTTTCCTGATTAGGCAGATATTTTTGAGAATAATTGTGTGGGCTCATGTTAGCTAGCAGTAGTGAAAAATGAGGGAATTAAGAGAAAAAGCGATTCCATTGCAAAGTGTTTGCTTACATTGCTTCCCTGAGCATTTCTCTAGGTTGCTGGGTTTTGTTACATTATCACCGTCAGTTTAGGATTCATGTCTTTTGCCTTAGGCAGAATCAGTGATACCATTATGCCTGAAGAGAGCTTGTAAATTGCAGGCAACACTAATTTACACAGATGACATGATGCGATAGATACGATCTGATCCGAATGCTACTGATGTTAATGGGGAGACCTCCAGTGATTTCCCAGGGTCTTGAGCAGTTCAGGATATTGCAAAGCAAATGTAGCAAAGATGAAGTTTGCTATAAGAGAAGCCTTTCCTTATGCAGTTTTGGTAAGATAGCCTAATGGAAATGGTGCAAGAGCTCTGACCTGGAAAGAATTGTAGAATGAGAATGTCAGATCAGTACCAGCAGTGATCAGATGCAGCAGAAGTGTTTATAGTGGTGCTAAAGCAAACACTATTTGGCTCTGTGTGTTTCTTCAAGTGTAGTCCTATAGCTGCAGCTAGGCTCTGCTGCATACATAAATTAATCTTTTTCTCTTGGGTATTTTCTTATTATGAACAAATTAGTAATTTTCATAAAGCTAGATGTTTGTTGCATAAAAAAACATGCCTTGTTTGATGTATTACAAATAAAATGTTTATATGAGAACTTCCTTGTCTTGACTTTTATAGCCTTTAAACAGTTTCATGGTATTAAATTAGTGTAAACAAGCTTCCGTAGGGATTGGGAGGGAGCCTTCAGTACAAATATTTCTTTTATCTAGTCACTGGAAAATAAAAATGCCATTTTTAAAGTAAAAGTCCTTAGATGATTATCTCGCATGAATCTTGGGATGCTGTATAGAAGTAGGCGTTAAATTTTTACATGTGCTTCTGAACTGCCACATCTTGGTCTTGGAAAACAAGAAGACACACTAAATTCTGTTGGATGATTTGAAATTAGTTTCAAAAGGGAAATGTTTAAATATACACATATTATAAGTACTTTTAGCACTATTGTTTGTCTAGCTCATATGTGGGCTTGCTTACTTATAAGGAAAACAATAACTTGTCATCTGTTCATGCTGGACATGACGAGAGATGACGGGCCTAAAATACGGTGATGAACATTGCAGGTGAGGTAGTAAGGGAGGAAAAAAAATAACAGGGTGCAATGCAGTGATGGAATACCTGAGGGGGGGGTTACCAAATCTCCTTCATCATATGGCACAGAAACACATTAGAAAACATCTGTGTGTAATTCTGTAGTTGCTGTTGATTTCTGAGGGAGGAGGAAAATGTAAGGTACCTTCTAATCCTTCTCTGGTTTAAGTGCACACAAAAAAAAAAAGTGATTCATCCTATCTAGATCTGAGGATACATGCCTCTTACCCTTTGAATGGTTTTTTCACTGAGGAATTAAGTGTAGCTGTGACTGTGATGTTTGAAGCTTCCACGAAATGCCTAGCGCTAGGCAAGATACACTAAGTTTTTCCTCGTCTATGTGCCCTGCAGATATTCAGCCAAGGAATGTCTTGCTTGCTAGAGATCCTCATGGTCACCCCTGGGCAGAGCCAGCAGCCAGTTGGTGGCAACAGGCTCAGCCACAGGGCTGGCAGAGCTCACAGGAGATTTGGCAACTGTGGGCAACTAGTAAATGGATGCAGTGATGGACCGCTATTGAAAGTTTTCTTGTCTGAAGCGTGGTTACAGAGGTCAGGGACTCTGGCTTATAGCTGTTAATATTTGGAAAAGAGGACACAGTAGTGTAAAAAGTACAAATTGTAACTGTGAGCTCTTTATTGTAAGATATTCTCATCCCTGGAGAACGGTGAGACTGTGCACGGTCCTCAGCATGAGTTATAAAGAATGAATACTGCCAGTTAGGCTTGATTGCCTTTTTGACAGAATTCCAAAAGTAGTGAATAAAAAAAATGCAGCAGATGCGGAATAATTGCATTTTTAGCAAAGTAGTACAATGTGTCTTGAAATCATACTCTTGACATTAATTCAAATTGGTTGGTGCAAGAACATGGTCACATGGATTGAAAATAGGTAGAAGAATTTCAAGGAAAGGGTAGAGATAACAACTTGATAAGCTGGGGAGAAGGAGCTGATGAAGTACTGCAGGAACTGCAGTTTGTTTTCAGATTTTTATTGATCAGGAAATTTGAACAAGACATTACCAGAAAATCAGATGGTGTGTGCTGTGATGTTGTTCAGTACAGGGATCTAATCCTTGGAAACATAACGAGTGTCCGTGGCAGAAACATCAAGAGAATCTCAATTAGAAATTTTAAGAAAACAATCCGGCATGTGTTATGCGTGTGAAAATGGGTCAAGCCCCATCCATACCTTGAGTGTCTCTCCTGTTGAGAATTGACAGGGTTGTTTGATTTAAGCATGCACTCTACTATTAAAGCAGAGGCTATAGACAAGGAAGAACATTGTCATAGCCACAGGAGGAATTGTGTATCCACTAAATGTCAAGATAAATTGTGGTTGCTATACTTTGAAAGCCTCTGTCCCTGATTTTCTGCTGGTCTATCCATCTGAATAACTATTGCTGTGGAACCCATTGTCCATTGTTCCAGCTGTAGCTGGGAACTGCTTCCATTTCTCAAAGTGATTGTAGAGAGGTGCAGAAAGCCCCCTCCCTTTGCCCAAGTGCCATTTGGCTGGTGGTACAAGTCAACCTTTCCTGCATCTGTTGGGCATGCTTGGGATCTTGGCAGTGGGGTCAGGGAATACCCCCAGATCCACTCTCAGCGTGGCAGCCTGAAGAACAGGCTTCTCAAAAAGGAAAGGTGAGCTGAGAGCCAAGCTCAGCCTTTTGTCAGTCAGTTGGGGCTGAACAGTCCCAGGGAGGAAGATACTTCTTTCATTATAATGCTGAATGGCGTGATATTTTAGAGGAGGGGAGGCAGATGGTTTGAAGACTCCTTGTGATACCTCTGCTGAACTCTGTACCTCTCAGACTCGCAGGGAACAGCTTTGGATGTATCGATTAAGATGATTTATGAATGAAGTTGTCACAATTAAACACTAGGTGGCATATTTACTTAAGACTTTCCAGAGACTGTGCTATTGTGCCTTCCGCAGTTGGCACTCGTTTGTGTTCATGGTTCATGTGACGGCAGCAATATCCCAGTGCAGGCTCCTAGAAATGTGTCCTGGTGTCTCTTTTTAGCAACAGATTTTTGGCATGTGCTTAAAAAACGTTAAGACAAAGGTGCAATTGCTTACTTCAGCCTCAAAATTATTTTTTTTTGTTTCAGAGTCATTTCTCTGGTAATTCTTAGGTTATTAAAGGTTGTGTGGTAAGATATGGATGTGCATGGTAATAGTCCTATGGAAGGCTCTACTCTGTGTAAATACTGATAGGGGTTAAAATGCAAGCATGTATGGTTTGCCTTGCTTATTTTTCATGCCTGAGAGACTGAATGTGGGAATGTTTAATGTGTTCCAAAAATTCAGATGAAGGATGTGAATGCATAGCACAGCTTTTGCTCCCAGAGCTGATATTTTAAGGTAATAGTGCCCAGTGGTTAGGGCAAACTAGTCAAAGGCAGAACATATGCCTTTCTTCTGTCTGTGTGACACCTGCTAGGGCAGCCAGGCTGCAGTTTTCCATATGCTGCCACTTCTCCATCTGTGGGAGAGAACACAACAAGCTTTCAGAAGTGCCTTTCTCACAGCCCATCCTTGAGAAATGCCATTGCCACAGCCAGCACTAGAGCAAAACACTTAGCCACTACCAAATGTACCATGTTTACTACGTCTGCTCTAAAAATTCTTTGTACTTCCTATAGATATTTTAAGAAGACAGTTATATCTGTTGGAGTAGCTGCAGATTCCCTGGAGTAAAGATAAACTTCTTTAGAAGTGTAGGAGTTATCTGGAGTGCTTTTTGCACAGGATGTTGCAGCTTTTCCTGTATGCACTACCAGCCTGGTTTCTGAGACTAGTGCTGTCGTCCATCACCCTGCCCTGTTGTAACTCATGTATTGACCTCTGTTCATCTTGACTATTTATAGCTATTCAATTCCAGCTCTTACAAGCAAAATGGAAGCTAAATATGTGAGTCTGAACTGGAGTGTGTTCATTTTGCCAATGCCAAGGAGTATGGGAAAATAGATCTTGCTATGAAAGCAGAATTACAGGGGCAAATCCTTTCCTGTCAGACTACCTGATATTGACCGTACAACAGACAGGCCAGTCCTGCTCACAGTGAAATGAAAGTCACGTTTCCCATCCCTTTTCTGTTCACTCTTCACCCACAAGAAGCAGGCTGTAGCCATGGCATTATTTGATGGCAGGGAATGTGGTGGGATAAAATCTGAACATCTTACAGCTTCCTTTAGGATATGGAAAATGTGTCTGTGGCATCTATGCTCTGGCATCAGGAGAATCTGTTCAGGTTTGTTTCACGGAGGTGAATCTGTAACTATTCTCAGTAGTGTTTTTTGAGGTCCATACCCTGTAACGTTTTTGAGTCTGTTATTTTGCCAGCCTACATGAAAATACTGGTAGACTGGCACATCATACTGGACATACTGGACAGTGAAGTGATGTTTCCCCTATCTACTGCTGGGCTGCATTCTCAGGGCTGTGTTTTAAAATAGAAGTAGATAAAGAGATAGAGATAGCTGTTCAACTCCAACCACCTCAAATAAATTAGTCCTACTTATTTATATATTTTAGGAAGTAGGGGAAAAATAATTTCCTTTGATTCCCCTCTTCTCCTCCCTTTGACTTGATTAATTCCATCTGGTCTATCATGCATTGCTGAATTTGTCAGGCCAAATGAATTTACAGGCAGTGCTTACGGCACTTCCAGAATGGATGAAAATGAAGTATGTAGACAGAGATTACAATCCAGCATAAAATAGAAGGAGCTACCTGAGAGAATAGTATATTCCTATAGGCTTTGGATGTTTTACTTCTCTATATTCAGCAGATAAATTTGTGCATAGACAATAAGTCTCAATATTACCAACCTCATACTACTTTAAAAAATGCAAGTGCTGAACTCAGTAGCAGTATAACAGAGTATTTATTGCAACAGGAGAGAAGTATTTTTCACGAGAGTTCCACTAGCAAAATTATACTAAAAATGAGGGTTGTCCCTGTGAAGCAGATATCAGCAGAGAAAGTGCGTCTGTAATAGCCCATATGGGACTGCAGAATGTTTTGGATTAGCTATGCACCATGGGTAATGCCAGTTTTATCTTTTTATTGTTGTTGTCCTGTTCACAGTTCTGTGTATTTTAAGATGCTATCCCTGGCCTTTTGGGGTATAATTACATTTTTCGCTTGATCTGTAATTTAGTAACTGAAACAAGAAGACAAAAGGTTATTTGGAATCAGAGCTGACAGCCAGGAGGCTGAAGTGCTGACATTAGTCTGCCTCCTGACAGGTCTATACCTCACAATTCATCTGTGCGTGTGTCTGTGATACATTTAAAAAGTGAGAAGCTTGGCAGAAAGGATTCTCAGCCTACATAGAGGTGTGGGCAAATGGCACAATAATGAGCCTCCAACTGCCTGTTTTATTATCAGCATGATGCCTTTTTCCTTGGCTCACTTTCACCAAACTAATGAAAATAGTTGTCACAGACAACATCAGAGCACGGTTTTTTTGTTACATCTGCAAAGCGTGTCATTGCTCTCTGTCCTTCTAAGTTTTCATTCCGTAAGTAGTGCATACAGTTGGACTTGAATCCCTATTGCTGAGCTGATGGTCTGTCCCACTGATTTTATGTAGAGTGGTTTGTCCATCAGTGGTTGTGTTACTTGGTAAAATAAGAAGTGAGAGCTGGTGTTGTGTTCTGCATTTACTAGCCAAAAGCACTGGATATCCTTCTCTATCTGCTATCCACCACTGTTATATTAAGTGCTGTACCCACTGAGGAAATCTTTGTGTTCCAGCAGCTCATGAAGGCCTTTCTCATGGCAGAACAAAAATACACCAATAAGGAATTCAGGACACAGATGCTGATCTGTCTCTTTCTGACACTAATAATAATATGTCCCTGGGGCACCTGTGGTAATTAGGGTTGTTTTGTAACTACATTTTCATGGTGGCCTATTTGGACTTCTAATACTGAGGCACAGCGTATTTTGTATATCTAACTTAAAAGTCACGTTTTAAAAGAAAGAGCCTGCCAAGGGACTGCTAAGGAATGTCTATGACTGAGTTTAAAATCACTAAGGTTGGAAAAGACCACTAAGGTCATTGAGTCCAACCATGCCCACTAACCATGTCCCCCAGTGCCACATCCCCACAGTTCTTGAACACCTCCAGGAGCGGTGATTCCACCACCTCCCTGGGCAGCCTGTGCCACAGCATCACCACTTCTGAGAAGAAATTTCCTGATATCTAACTTGAAGGCGCATTTTTTAAGGCATATTTGTTCTCATGGAGCTGTTGGAGAAGGCTGGAGTTGTACTCAAGCGTGTGTCTGTGTACCAGAAGACAGGACTAGACCAAATCTGGCATTGTGTTCACAGCCTGTGCAGCGCTGCAGCCAGGCCTGAGCTAAATACCAAACAGACAAGTCAGATCTCCAGCCGCTTTTCTTTTAATCAGCATCTCTTTATTGATCGGAGTGGCAAATGCAGATAAGACAGCTACTGTGAAGAAACCATAGAGCCATGAGAGACTGAAGAAAATACAGAATCAGCATTAAAAACATTTTTAAAAGTTTGCTGTTTTAAGTCATAAACCTTTTTCCTTGAAGATCCTTCTGCATGATAATTTGCCTTAAACATTTTTAAAGATTATGTTTTGTTAGTTTAGAGAATCAGATAAAAAAAAAAGGAAGATTTTTAAATGTATTTATAATCTAGTATTGAATACAGGAATGAAAATGCCAGAAATATCATCAGATTTAGTTCCTGAAACTTGAATCTTCAAATTCATTAGCTTTAATCTACTCAGATTCATAAAAGATAAACATATTGTTTGCATCTAACCGTAGCAGTGCAGACACAGAGTGAGACTTCGGGTGAGATGATGGTGGGCAGTGAGGCAGAGTCAAAGCGTGAGTTTGGACACCACAGGTTTGGTGTTTTGGCTCAGGCCACAGCTCCACAGGTGCCAGTGCCCCAGCACTGAGAGGATTTCAATGTGTGCTTAGAAAAGATTTCCTACGCAAGGTGCCCTTTCTTCAGTTAAACACCTCACATCACTCTATGACTCTTCTAACCCCTCTTAAATAATGGTGCTTCCTAAGTAATGGTGCTTCAAACTTTACCTTCTTTAGCTTTGGGCCCTTCCTTTCAAACTAATTTTTTGCTTTATACAGGACTTTACTTTTTCACTCAAAATCAAGCTTGAGAACTTTTGGTGGCATAATAAAGAAGTCCAGGGAACTTGTTTCAGCAAAAGAGAATGTCTGAACCAGAAGCTGATGAGAGAGACACTATTTTAATACCTATAAGCATTAAAAATGTTAGTGTGGTTAGATCCCACAATTTCCAAAGTCATTAATTGAAAGAAAGGAAGCATTGCTGAATCTGACCCTGTAGCTGTGTAAGGAAGTGCATGATCCATCCCACTAATCAATATTTATTTCTATTTTAAGTCTGCGACCGACTTTCTAAAAAAATCCAGGTTCACATCAGAAGAGATTCTGCTGTTCTGTTCAAGGGGAGCAATAGTAAAATGTAATGCAGTTATCTCCAGCTGCCCCTCAGCCTCTTCCACCAGCCAGGAGAGAAGGGGCAGGCAGTGGTCTGTAACTATAACCTGCCTGAGCTCCTGAGCTGGTGAGCAACAGGAAAATACAAGGAACCAGCAGGAATTTAGAAAGCTCCATATATTGAGCGCTTCAAACATTCAGCACCAGTTTGCCCCAGGGCAAGAGACATTGAGTTATTATTTCCCCTGAAGGGAAATGAAGCAGTGCACCCTTAAAAGCTGCTGTTGCCACCGTTCAGTGGAGGAGTATTCCAGCAGCAGGCCATTGCTGATATTCTGAGGAAGAAATTCAAGTGCCCTGGGAAGTGGCAATATCGAGCTCTGTCCTACTATCTCATCCTTTGCTTGTCCACTGGATGACCAAACTTGATAAAAATCATAGCTGTGTTGTGGTAATGCACCACCAGCTCTTATTTATACCTCTTCCAGTTGGATATTTGTAAATCTATCCCACCTTTTTGATACCGCCCTGAAGGACAGAAGTTCAGCCTCAGTCCCAGTTCTGCAGTGTGAATCTCTCAGGATGAAATCAGAAATAATTTTTGCAAGAATGGAAATGCAGATATACCCACGTTCTCTTGCAAAGAGAAGTACATGATAAAAAAAAAAAATGTAGGTTCCTATTGCTGCTACTGGGGAACAGAGCATTACTAATTTCTTCTGACAAGTGACATCACTTCCAGAGGTGCAGTGAAGGGAAAAGCATCAAAACTACGAAACAAAGATCAATCCATTGACCACTTCTGGTTCTGTTGACTCCTCCTTTCTCTTAAAGAACATAGACACATTTCTCAAATTTTGAATTGTTGAGGAATTTTCAGAGAATGAGCACAGAAATCAGCTCTTTGTCTAAGGAACAGAAATTAAGACTTGAACGCATTATTTTAAAGTCATGTTAAATGTATATTCTTCTTACCTTTTATTTTATTTTATTTTATTTTTTTAAGGGATTCCACCCCCCTAACATTTCTCTCTCATTTTTTTTTTAGAAAAGAGAACTATTTTTTTCAAATATATGTTCACGTATGCATGCACAGGGAAAAAGCACCGGTGCTGTCATCATTACTCTTTTTCAACTTCCCCAGCAAAGTTATCCAGGCTGGTTGTGAAGAGCCCTCACTGAGGACTATTTTAAAATTTTACATCAGATGTGTTGCAAAATCAGCTTTTCCCTTGTTAGGAAGAGGAACTATGGACACTACATGCTGTTGGCCATAGCAAGATTTATCAGAGCAACATCAGAACAGACCATCTATACAAGGGTTCACAGCACTGTGAATCAGCCCTTTCTTACCTAGGAGTCTTCAACCTAAGTCAAACTGGAAATGGGGTTTTTCCCAGGAATCTGAAGAGAAAGTTGCCCAGGGAGGGCATAAGAAAGGCTTTCCCCGCTGTGTTGATGAATCTCCTTCCTTGTACCTGAGGCTTGCAAGGAGTCATGCCTGGCTGTTCTCCTGCTTGTAACTTTTTTGGAAGAAAGGAATGGGGGTAGGAGAGGAGCAAGATGAGCAGTAACAGTGATCCAGAGGGAGAAAAAGCCAATTCTAAACTGCTCTTTGAAAAATTAAAGAAAACACACCTGTTCCCTGGGAGCTGGAGACATTGGCATGCCAGGAAACACAGGGTGCTGTGTGGAGCAGGGCTTTTCCTCACAGCTGCTCTTGGTGCACAGACACAAACCTCTGAGATCAGCCTCTGGGCTGCGCTCCACAAGACCAATTCCCACAGCTTCTTCTCTGCCCTCCTCGTTCACTGATAGCAGTTAACTTCCCTGGGTCACCCCCAACATTTCAGGTCCCACAGGCTAGGTCCTGCTTTTGGACTCTGCCTGACAAGCGTTCGGTTGTTGCTCTGAGAGATCTTGGGAAAAGTGACATGAAAGATGTTTTGCCTAGTCTTCTGTGGGAGAGTGCAGCAACAGGTTGCAAATTTATTTGATAAATAAAACTACCTTCCAAAAGTATCCCCCAGCAAGGACTTTGCCCAAATAGTCTTTGAAAATTTAAGAAGAGGGATCTACTTCTGGTAAAGCTCAGATGAGAAATTAACAGGCATTTTTCCAATCTGGTACACTGGAATACCTCCCCCTCACACTGTGGTTTTCCTTCAGTCAATTTTTATATTTTTAAACCATTTAAACTATCGTCCAGAAAAAATCACCCACCTACACCACCTTTACTTTTCTTCATTATTTCCCCTTGCCTTCCCAGGACAAGAAAAAGTCTTTCTTTTGGCTTGTTCCCACTTTATGCTTCAGAAAGCCCAGCACAGATACCCTGGTTTCTACCTATGGAGCATCGGCACAGCAGAGGAAAACAGTCACCTTCTTCCACAGCACAGAAGATGCAAGAAGGACCAGCAGCAAGGGGGTTAAAGGGAGTCCCATAGCAAAAATTTGCAATGCCTTGAAGTTTTAAGTACTATAGCTCACAAATCCCCATGAGAATAAAACTCTGTAAGTCCAGTTATTTCTGGTTGACACACAACACTTGGGGCCAGTTATACAGGGTGCTTTTTTCTGTGAACAGTGGAATTGGTGATGCCTGGTTCCCTATTGATTTATGCTTCTCTCTGTGCACTCCTCACTTTGTTAAGCCCAGCAATCCCTCCAGACCTTTGCCACATCTCTCCCTCACCCATTTCTCTCTCCCTCCAACATCTCCCTTTCACTGCCTGCCAAGGAGGCAGCCCACACACGCTGCTGGACTGCACTTGCATCCATCCAGCTACCAAATTGTGTGACACTCAGATATATGTTCCTCCATCGACACTGCAACGTGCCAGCTTATATCCCACAGAATGAATTCAAGTGATTTTAAAAATAAAATCCCAAATTTGGCCTTGCCTTGACTGCTGTAGCTGGTGACCATTCAAGACCTGTCTGAAATGGAGAGATGGGTGCAGAGAAGGAGTGATGTTTCTGTATAGGATGGAGAAAAAGGTTTCTGTTGCGTAGCTATTCTTCATGTTTGAGAAATACATAGCTCATAGCCTTTTCCCTATTCAAAGAGACAAGAGTGGAGAATGGTTGGTGCTGTCTTGAGCACCCAAGAACAGCAGTTTTGGATGTGGCAGAGTGTCCTTACATCTAGCTAGATAGGTTGAAATGGATGAAGTCTCTTACCTTGACCTCCTAGAGCAGAGGTGCCTGACATACTGCCCTTTTTAACCTCCAGTGCACAAAATGAGAACTCTAGAACCAGGAGCATCATGCTTCCACCATCCAGTCAGGTTCCTGACTGAAGAACACCCACAGAGTCCTTGCTGTGACAGGAATAAAGGACCTTGTATAATCAATGACTATACAGATATTATAATTAAGAAATATACAAGAAAGTTCAGCTAAACAAGTTATCACACTAAAGAAGAATAGATGGAAAGCTTACCCTTGTCCTGGGCTCACTGAGAAGACTCCCAGAGGAGCAACTCCAACAGAGACCCTTCCCCAGTGGCAGTCAGCCCTAAGTGGGGTCTAGGAGAGGTGCAGCCAGGCTTCACCCCTTCTGGTAGCACAGCTGAATTGCCTTTACCTGTGCTCCCATGGCTGACTCAGTGCTTGCCTCAGGTGGTCAGTCAGAGGTTCAGGCTGTGATTCAGCAGTTCCCATACAGGCCTCCAGAGAGAGTCCTGTATTTTTATCCGAATAGACTCTCTACCATTCAGGACAATATGTATCAAGCTCATTTGCAACATCTATTTTCCATGACTTTTCTCAGAGTTATGTGTGCTTAGCAATACTAAAAAATTTTCTCACAAAAAAAATGCATCATGTGGTCTCTTCTGGTTTGGTTTAACTCTTGAAGCAGGCAGCTTCTAAAACACGTCCTCCATTTTTCTGACTGCTCCTGTTCCAAGAAAGATTGAGTTTGCTTTGCTTCTTCAGTGAGACTCATCTCGGTGAACTGCTGTCTTAGTTGTGCAGAGGGATAAATGCCTGATTTTCTCCTTTTGAAAAGGCCAAGAGAAAAAAAAAAAAAAAAAGGCTTGCACTTCTGCTCAGCCATTTGGCTGGGAGGTTTCCATATCATATGTCACACTGGCTTTTCTTCTCCAGAAAACTGCACATATGAGATCGAGGGGAAGTACAAGGTTTTGACAGCATTTAGAAGATTCCAGCTAATTGAGTTCACTGGGAATTTTTCTACACTGCATTTTTTCTTTTGAAAAATGCCTGCTCCATGTGGAGGAGGGTCAGTTCCAACAAATAACTCACTTTAACAGAGATAATTTGAAGGAGCTGGAGGTTGAAGGGGCCAGGCTCCAGCTAGTGCCTGGCACGGTGGTGTCTGTACCCCATGACCTTATAGGGCTCAAAAATTCTGTGTAGGAAATATCATCATTGCACTGCTGTCAGCAAGTAATTAGGAAAATCAAACAGTTATTGCATGCTTTTCTATGACTAACCTGTGTACTAAGTTATAATCTACTTCTTTAAGGGCATGTAGTGACAGGACGAGGAGAAATGGTTTTGAACTGGAACAGGATAGATTTAGACTAGATACTAGGAAGAAATTCTTTACTATGAGGGTGGTGAGACACTGGGAACGGGTTGCACAGCGAGGCTGTGGATGCCCTCTCCTTGGAAGCATGCAGGACCAGGCTGGATGGGGCTTTGAGCAGCCCGGTCTAGAGGGAGGTATCCCTGCCTATAGCAGAGGGCTTGGAACTAGATGATTTAAAGGTCCCTTCCAACCCAAACCATTGTGTGATTCTTTGATTCTTGTTGTTTGGTTTATAAGCTTTGGTCCAACTGTTTTCAGGTCAGTGGGGTTGCCTAGGTCAGACTTTTAGCCTGGGGAAGGGAGTTCATAAAACTCCAGTAGTAAGGAAAAATGACTAGGGGAGAGAGAGACAGCATTAAAAGAGCTTTAAAGTGCAAAATTAAGTATTTGAAAGTTAGGGAACACCAGACGGGGTCATCAGTACAACCCCAGTTGTATGTTTAAATGATTGGTACAATTTTTAGTTATGTGATCCCCTTTCTTTTCTGTGGGGCTCCTGCCTCACTCACTGCACTGAAGAAACTTTGCTCAGTTGAAGAAGCATGGTTGCATATTAGAAGCGTTGTTGTCCACAAATTCAATTCAGGTGGTTTAAAACCAAAGAGAATGTCCAAATTTTGCCTTTCTCTGAAAGCCACAGCTATAGTTGACTACAATTTCTACTATTTCCATTTTCTGATGACTGTTAAGTCATGGCTGTGGGTGAGGAGGTGGCTGTGGTTAAGCATCTTTTCCTTGCTATTTATGGAAATGGAAGGCATGTGATGAAAAGGAAGAAGAGAGAAGTCTACTACAGCGATGAAATTTGTTGAAAGTTGCACCATGGGCTGGATTACATCCCTGCCCAGAGCTCTCACTTGGTGTTGGCAAGCAGCTCGAACATGTTCGGAGGTTAATGAGGCTACTTCTGCTGCTGAGTGCACAAATTAGATTCTGCTGAAGTATTGAGTAAATGCAGGTGAAACTAATGGGATCTGTTCCCTGAGCATAGAAAATAGTATAGCATATTAAATGTTATTAAAAAATGCAAGCTGCCACTACAATTAGGTACCAAAAAAGAGGACAGATTAATATAATGAGTCAGCCTCTTGTCAATGAAATGGAAATAATACCAGTCTTTCTTCTCGCTGTGATTTGGGGGAAATTATTGTGCAGCATTCAGACAACACAGTGTCCCATTCCCCAGTGAGCCAGGGGTGAGGGAGTGGAACGAGTGTTAAAGATTCAGAGGAGAACTTGAGAGGAATGTGCCTTATGTGAGCTGGCTTGGAGGAGAATAGTCTGTGCTCATGTAAACACAGACTTTAGGCATCATACGACTTCAAGGGTCAGAGCTCAGCCTGAATTAAGATAGAGCTCTCTTTTTTAATATTTAGCATTCAGAAGATGAAAGAAGCATTGCCCTAGAAAAATCAGTTTTTAAATTCTACTGGATGCTGGGATTTCTCTTTAGAAGTAAATTAGGACATTCTATTCTTTTCTTTGCAGTTCAAAGATTTACGTGCATGACAGTGAGTAATCATCTGTTCTCCAAGTGCTAGTCAGCACGATGGAAAACGAGCCATGAGCTTGTCCCATAAAGTCCTGGGAAGAAACAAATAAAACAAGTGACGCGGGGAGGGTTTGCCTTCTTTATGTGGCTGAATAAAGCATTTCTTACCAGAATGGATAAGGCAGTAGTCTGCCAGCTTTGTGGCTGATGCAAGCAGAATTTTTGGTCACAATATTGTAACAGAAAGGAAAGCAAATGAATCAGACAGCTTTTCCAGAAAGTGCTTCAGAAGGCTTTCTCCCAAGGCCACACTTAATCCCTCAGTTGTCACTTGCTTTCCATCACCCAGAAGCGGGTCTCTGCTCATCTCACAGGTATCCTGAGGATTACTAGTAATACTTTCTTTCCTTGTTCCTATCTATTTTCTGTAAAAGCACCCATGTGGAGTAGGCACTTTATGGACAAATAAGGAAGCAAGTTACTATTCCTAGAAACTTGTGATCAGTAAGGCTTTGCCTGACATTGTGTAGGATGAGCATCTCTGGACTGCATTTATGTATACTTTACTTGTAATGATTTAGCTTGTGTGCCTGGCTGCGTTGACTCTTATTTCACAAAACCTAGAAGTGCAGTAAGTGATCCACAGCAAAACCTAAGCTATAGGTTGTAACAATACATCAAGAAAAACAAAAAGAGTGGGTTCAGGTCTGTCTGGCCTGGTGCTTTTTTTTCCAGTTCACACTCTGAAACCCATCCATCTCAGAAACTGAGCCAAGTGGGTGTTCCCATAGACTGCCGAATGTGTATGTTAGAAGGAAACAGGAGGAACCAAGTTCTCAGTGTTTACAGAGAAATCGCTGGGAAGAAATGAATCCTGAGGAGTTCCAGTCCAAAACCAGGGTCAGAATATTATAGCTGGCTTTCCTAAAGAATCAGTGTGCTCAGAAAATGAAGGAGGAAGGGAGGGGTGTGTGCAGCAGGGGCAATAGCAGGGCCTGCAGCAAGACATTGGGTGCTCTTAGCATCCTGGCCCCAAGGGGACTGCTGCTGCCACCTGTGTCATGCAGACCCCTGGTGAGTGGGCCCCAGGTTTGAGTTTCAGCAAAGAGTATGGAGGTATTTCATCCTGAAGGTGGTATTGCAAGGAAGTCTTCTGCGAAATTAATGGCCTCATTGTCATCTTAGCTGTGTAAAGCACTGCAGTCCTATCCCTGATGGCTGGGAAAGAATGCTGGCTCAAATAGCTTTGCTAATCACTGGTATCATATTAGGGGAAGGTGATTTATCTTCCCTCAGTAAATAGTTTGGGTTCTTACATAGCAAGCACACTTACTGACAGTCAGTGTACACAACTGCTCAAGATAGAGAGCCTTTTTAATAGTACACAGTCTTTTTTCAACAGTAACATTTGAAAGGCATGCAGGAAGATGGACAGGTGGTGCTTTTGGCTTGAAATAAAAGCTTTCCTATTTTGATTTTGCTCGGAGCTTAGGCCTATATAAGAGGAATTGTGCAGGCTTTCTAACTACTGTACTTTTTCCCAGTATACCCACTACTACAAAAAGCAGTAGTGTGGGACTGTAATATTCAAAATAGTAATTCTACACTTCCAAGTATTTGCATTTTTCTAGTGACATATCCTGACAGTTGTATTTTACCTGTATGTGATTTATTTTCTCTGATTTAGAGACAGACTTTGGGTACATGAGTGTGGTGTTTACCATGCATGGCTTCACGTCTTTCTTTTGCCTGTAATACATTTTTCAAATACAGCCAACTACTTAAATTTAAATATGGGGATGCTTATATATTGATATGTGTATTATATGTCTATATACTATGTGTGAATAGCATATCAAAAGACATATGCATATGCAGATATACCAAAGATAAATAGTGCAATGTTGTAGCATGTGAATATAATAGATTCATAAATATGAAATACTCCCTCTATTCTTTGTTTTCTATGCAAAGTTATGGTCCATCAAATAGATTAAAGCCTGTGGCTGCTGCATAGTAAAGTAGGCAGCTGCTCGATATTTATTTTTATCTTCAATGCTGAAAAAGTAGACCCACTGCTCATTAAATTAGTCTTGGTTCTTCCAGTAATCACAGTGTATCTCCTTCGGCAGAGGTCCAGGTTAGAGATATCTGGATTTTCTCCAGCAGCACAGTTTTTTATTTCTTATTTTTCAGAAAGTGTACATCCGAGCCCAAAAATGTTTCGTTAAAAAGAAATAAAATGCATTACTGACTGTGTATTCACACATCACATCTATGTCCTCGGCACTCACACCTCAACATGTCCTTGGATTTCTTTGGGTGTCCCCAGCCTTAGTAAAATCTGCCTGATAGATTGGCTAGTTATGCTGGAAGTTAATGATCGTCGGCCCTTAGGCAGCCTGCTATTGGGCTGGGAAGCCAAAAACGGCCCCCTGACTAGCTGGCAGATCTTCCCCAGACACAGAAGATCTGAAACACTGTCATTTTCCCCAGAAAATTACTCTCACCAAATGCCAACTGGTTCCTGGGGTTTTTAAAATTTGAGCAAAAAAACCCAAGAAGTATTACACAGAACAAATGCCTTTCTTTACAGAGAAATCTAGTCCATATACACTCTTTGATAAATCAACACATTAATCCACACCACCTTTTTCTTAATATGTGCCTCTTTCCTATTATGTCCATGGAATGACAGACTCTATTAATACACACACGCACATATATAGAATTAGACAAAATATATTGCCTATAAGTAGGTAGGTTCTTGTTGTGCTCAGAAGGGCAGTGCTGGGATTCTTCAGATAGTTCTTAACTATGCTATATCTTGGCTCCTAAACACTTTGGTCTATTTATAACTTTAGGAAGTTATTTTAAAGATGTGTTTTAATGGAAAGTCTAACTGAGGCTTGTTTTGAACTAAAGTATTTGTAATTTTTCAGTAGATGTTTTAAAAATATTTTCTCTTTGTACAAATTGGTCTGGTTGGGTGTATGTTTTGGACTTGCTACAGCAAAGGTTGTTTTGAAAGCAGACTGGCGTAGGTTAGAAATTATAAAATGAAGCATCTGGATGCATGACAATACAAACGATAATATTCAAGGAAAGCTCTAGGTTCTGACAAATGTTGAATAAATTGTGTCCTTGTACGCATTTATCTCTTGAACTTGTGCCAGTTTGCTCTCTGAAGAAGCAGGGGAGCAGTTATTCTGGGCAAAACGGGGGGAAAAAAACTGTAAAAGTCTGTTCTTAGTGGACTGGAAGGAGGTTTCCACTTCCTTCCTCCTCTTTGTTTGCATGTTTATCAGAAATTCAGCATTTAACCAAAGAAGATCTGTGAGCCTTAATACTTACGATATAATAGATAGTGCACTTTTAAGACACTCTGGGGATTTACTGTTGGGTCCTTGCTCCAATATTTGCAAATTCTTCTTCACAGCCTTAAAAATGAATGTCTTTGTCTGTTGTGATTATGTCCCATTTCTTACACAGGAAAAAAGGACTTGTTATGAAGGTGGGGCAGCTTTCTAGACTGTACGCTCTTCAGGGCAGGGATTGATCTTTTCCTCTGTGTTTGCACAGCATCTCTGTTGTCATGACCTGGCCGAATGCTCAGGTTCCTGTGCACTATTGCAAGGCAAATAATAAACTTATGAAAAACAGAGTCTGTTCAGTGAATGGCAGTCTTACCTAAGTAGGAACGTAGGGAAATGAGGTGCCAAAGTCAGTGCTGTCCATTTTGTGCTATTTAACATATAGTAACAACTTAACACAGTAAGTTTTGTAAATTAGCCATGCAGTACACTGACTTCAGAAGATTTGCTGATGATAAATATAATAAAAGTTCTTGCTAACAACAAATTGTAATATTGGGCAGATTTACCAAAGGGAAATGCTTCTTATTTTGTAACCTCACCATTTAAAATAAAATTGAATTTGATAGGAATCCTGCCAGTATAAATCACTGTAAGCTGCAGAATGACTAAGGCATATATGGAAATACTTCGGTAAATCTAGACTACCTAATCATTCAGTTCACTCATGAATTACCATACAGTTAATCATAGAGGACTTTTCATTTTTCTAAAAAAAAATGTTTCTTTAGGCAATGCGTTAACATATATTACAAGTTTGAGACATCTTAGGGAGTAAAAATGAAATGTGAAATTAGCTCAGTAAGTATTTTTCTCATTTGATGCTTCATGCAGTTGTGAGAGGAGAATCATCTCAGCTGAGTATGAGCAAGAAATGACTGAAGTATTGATAGTATGAATGGCTGAAGCAAAACTGCTTGTGAAAACAGTGGCCCAGATGTGTTCAGTAGGATAGATGGCCCACATCTAGCATTAGACAGGCAATTACACAAGGGCAGGAATCAGAAGCTGAATAATAATACACAGGTAGAAGCTGTCACTGTGAGGAAGCAGAGATCCCTGGCTAGAGCTGGGACCAAACCACAGCAGAATGATGTTGCAGAATGCTCACTGAATTCTTCAAGGGGAACACTCATTGTTCAACAGCAAGCCATAACAGTAATGCTGCTCTGAGTTGTACCCTGGGAGGAAAAGTGTTTTAAACAGCAGCTCTGGCTGCTCAGAAGAGCTTCCTGGTTGCCCAGCTGATGTTTTTCTGCTAAGTCACAGCCATGGAAAAGCTACCAGACTCTATACAATTCTTTCTCACCTGCAGCATTAACATCCCATGATATTGTTCTCTGCTGAACTGTGGAGCTAATCACCTTATTCTGGCTTGATCCCTAAGGCTCTTTGGATCTCATTTGGTGCTAAGCACCTACTATGGTTTTTAAGAAGTGATGCCTCCCACCATCTCACTCCTTGGCAGTCAGTATGTCAAAAGCTGGCTCCTGGGTGTAGGTAGCTGGCACCTGGATGGTTTCTAACTCTTCCCCCTGGCTGAAAGCATGTACTTATTTCTGCTGCTGATACCATTGCTGATCACTGTGAACAGCTCGAGGGATGGCTATAATTCCTTTTTAGTGCCCTTGTCATTAGCTGGCAGAAAGCACTGGACCAGTGCTCTTGAATATCTTCAATTACATTGACAGTGGGATTGAGTGTACCCTCAGCAAGTTTGCAGGTGACACCAAGCTGTGTGGTGCAGTTGACACACCTGAGGGACAAAAAAAAAGCCATTCAGAGAGACCTAGACAGGCTTGAGCAGTGGGCCCAGGTGAACCTCATGACATTCAACAAATCCAAGTACGTCTTGCACCTAGATCATGGCATCAGTACAAGAGGGAGGTGTAAGGATAGAGCACACTAAAAAAGGATCTGCCAAAAAGTATCTGGGGGTGCTAGGGTATGGCAGATAGACACGAGCCAGTACTGTGCCCCTGCAGTCCAGAAAGCCAAGCATTTCCTGAGCTGCATCAAAAGCAGCATGGTCAGCACCGTAGGGGAAGTGATCCTGCCCCTCAGCTCTACGCTGGTGAGACCTCACCTGGAGTACTGTGTCCAGATGTGGAGTCTGCAGCACAGGAGAGACATGGACCTGTTGGAGCACATCCAGAAGAGGGCCACAAAAGTGGTCCAAGGGATGGAACAACTCCCCTGAGATTACAGGCTGAGACAGCTGGGGCTTTTCAGCCTGGAGAAGAGAAAGTTCCTGGGAGACCTGAGATTGGCCTTTCGGTATCTAAAGGTGGGGCTGTAAGAAAGAAGGGGACTTTTCAGCAGGGTCTGTTCTGACAAGAGAAGGGGAAATTGTTCCAAATGAAAAGTGAGGAGATTCAGATTCAATATAAGGAAGAAACCTTTTACAGTAAGAATGGTGAAGTAGAATAGGTTACCCAGAGAGGTGGTGGATGTCTCATCCCTGGAGACATCCAAGGTCAGGCTGGATAGGACTCTGAATAACTTGATCTCACTGTAGATGTACCTGTTCATTGCAAGGGAATTAGTCTAGATGACTTGTAAGGATACTTTCCAACACAAATGATTCTATGATTTTATGATTTCTAGTTGTTGCTTCTTTGTCCCACAGACCCTTAGATAGATGTTCCCCCTTGCCTCTTCCCTGCAGAGTCCATGTCATGTGAAGCACTTTATCTTGCCAGGTCCCATGGATTTATGTCATGTGGGTAACAGCAGCAAGGTGTAAATCAATATCATAGTCACCAGCTAACCCTGCCAAGGAACTCAGAAGATGACACTGCTGCCTTCACCAAAGCCTTGATTTCCAACAGCTCTAGCTCAGCTGGAATTGAAGCTGAGTGACCTGGAGCAACCTGGAACTCTACAGGGGATTGTAACTAGACCAGGGGAATTGCCTTGTGTTTGTTGCTGAAGCTGGGGATGTTGCTGCTCTTTGGCATTTACATGCAGTTGTATCTAGTAAAGGGTTTATTTTATTATTATTTTAACCTCATCTAACTGTTGACTGCAGTGGTTTTTCTTAGAAGCAGGCATTGCCCTCACAATCAATCCCATTACCACTACTTAGCTGCACATACTGCTGCTCCTTAAGAGCAAGCTAGAAATTGGTGGTAGAGCAACAGACTCTTCAGTGGATCATGCTTTGAGGAGCATATGGCACATATGCTGTAAGGCACATCTTACCTGTTAATTCTCAAGCAAATTTAAGATGTTGCATTCTGACCAGTGAAGGTCTATGTGATATGTGATTTGCCTGCAAAGATAACCTTTCTCATTGCAGCGTTTTGCCACTGTTGAAGTTAATGAAGAAGATTAGAAAGAAAGCAAAAAGGTCCCCCAGAGGGAAGGGCTCAGCCTACACATCACAAAAGCATCCAAATCTGTTGCCCTGCAGAGCACTATCACTTCACCATACAGCAGGGAAGGCTGTGAGAATGGTGTGTGAATGAAATGTGGAGCACAGGCAAAACAAATGCAACTGGCTTTCTTTCTATGCCAGTCTTGTAATTATGTTAAATTACTAAGAGCCCATGTTGGCAAGTTGCAAAGAAATGCTATAAATTAAAATAAAACAAGGGCAGGAGGTAATCATGATGATGCTGATAGAAAATGGCAGTTTATTTAATGAAATTTCCCTGTATTACAGCAATCATAAGCTGACTTGTTAAACGCCTTAAAGCAAATTAGATGTACTACCCAAAGTCATGTGCATGGAGCTATGGTTTTCTTTCAGTGCAGCAAAGCCTTACTTTAGTTTTTGTCTTATGCTCTGGAAAGTAATTGGTGTAAACACAAGGTTTAAAATACAGCATTGTCTGCTCCTTGCTAAGTAAATCCTTCATTAATGCTGTGTATATTAAGTGCATCTCCGCTCCACCAGGGCTGAAGCGCAATGCTTTCAAGCAGCTGAGTCTCTCCAGGGCATTCCTTCAGGGGCAGTCCTCTTGAATGAGCCTGTGCAAGGATATGGCCATGGCATAGCTCTTTTCTGTGTTGTCTGGATCAACGCCGTCTTTCACTTGAGAGCAAAAATAAAAGTAGAAAACAGTCATTGGTAACACCAGCTTGCTGAATACACAAATCTTCTGTTATTTTCCATTTCAACTATGAGAACTGTGTTCTTTTCTTCTTAAAATGATAAAGTATTTAGAGATGTGTCTTTTGTTTTAGTAGCAGAAAAGCCTTTCATGGTGAGGCTGGGGCTGTCACTCCAGATTAACGGTGCACTGGAGACCAGCAGATAAACAGAAAGAAAAGAATGCAAAGATGCAAAGCCCCTGTGTGTCTGCCATGAGCTCGTACAGGGGAATACAGCCCTGCCTTGGAGGGGGACCGCCTTTGAGACTCACATTTTATCAAAATGCCATAGTGAAGGCTTATAGTAGTAATAGAGGATTCCTACACATTTATTTTTACTTTGTTCTGAATGGTGATAAAAGTAAAACCCTCAGCTTTTTATGAACTAGCCCTGAGGAAGCAGGATAAAAGGCAGAAACAGATCTGAGTTAGATTACCGTTCCAACTATTCTTAATGTTTTATGAACTGTTTTGAACAAAATGGTTCCAACTGGAAACGGAAAATTCCTTGTTAAGGTATTTCAAACTTAGACTTTGCCAGCTTAGAAAAAGATACACAGAATCTGGGTCTTGGTCAGAACTTCCCTGTGCAAAGTTCCCAGTCTGATGAGTCACATATCCTACAAAGGACAGTTTCCCTGAAAATTCCCCCCTGCCCAAGCTCAAACATGCTGACTAATAGTTGATGACACTTGGTGAAGCAAATGGATCCTCCCTCTGTTCCCTCACAGGCCCTCAATGGCCCAGCTCCCATTGAATTAGAGGCAGTGGAAGACACCCAGCATAGCATCGGGTTGGGCCTCTCCGGAGCGTGCCGTTGTTACCGTCAGCATTGCTGATATAGAGGGACTCAGAGTGGGGATGATGGGAGCTATTGCCTCTCTTGTCTCATCAGCATAATAGTTTTCTGCATTCCCATCCACTGGGCGCAGCTGTGCAAATCTGCTGAAAGCCGTGGGTTTATTCCAGAAGCCTCGCAGATGGAGCTGGTTTGTACAGTTGTGCTGGAGGGAATAATTTGAACCTTATTCTCTGTGGTCATATGCAAGAAGAAAAAGCTTAACTTGGCTCTTTGGTCAAAACCACAGAGAGACGGTGATGTCTCCCATGGCCCCAGCTTGGGCATTCCATGCTGTCCCCTGTCCCTCAAGGAGCAAAGAAATAGTTTGGTGGCAGAGGATGCTGGGGGCTTCCTTGATCTCAGTAATGCCCCTGCACAGAAGATGCTCAGTGCCTCCCCCAAAGGAGCCTTTTGTTCTTTGTGGAGTGTTTTCATCTTCACACATGTCTGTCGGTTGTTTCAAAGGGAGGGTGAAATAAAACAGATTGGAAAAATCATTTCTGATCCTTTTGGCAGTGTGTGGAGCTGGTAACATAAAGAGTGTGATAGCAGCTGCGTCGCCACTTTGATAATCATCTTCAGTGAGACATTCCTCAACACAGTAACACCGCTTCACTGTAATAACCCACTTAGTGCACCAAAATGAACACTGCATTTTCCTGTTTGAGTTTTGTTTTACAAATTTTACCGAATTCTGCATTATTCCTTATAAAACTACACTTCTGTTTGTTGTGCCATTCCCCATTCACTCTAACAGACTACTAACATCTTACTGCAGCCTGAGTATCATAGACAGGCTTTTATTTTGTCAGTTTTACAGCTGGGAATACAAAGGCAGGGAAACGTTAATTATTTCATCCCAGTCTGTGTAGCCAACAGTGTAACAAGAAGCAGAATTCAGAAATTCAGCTCTGATTGTCAGTGACATAGCATATATCCATGACAGCTTATTTCAAAAATCACACTTTATATATACTGCTAATTTGTTTCAGGAATTTTTCCACACATTGGAAAGTCCTGTTTGTAGACTTCTATTTTATTTTGCTGGAAGCCTCATCTGTTGCAAAGCAAAAACCTATACTCTGCAGAAAAACAAGATGGCACCAACTACAAAATACATGTAGGTGCCAAATTCCATCAACCTAAATAGTAATCAGATGACATTCTTCAGGCAGAGTATAAATCAAGGGAAATACTATCCAGGTAAACTTCAGGAAATATTTCAGTCAGGTGAGATCACTGCACACAACCCATTCAAGGCTCCGGAGTTTGTCCCAGAGCATCACAACAGCTGCTATCCTTCGGTGTCCAGTGATCAGAAAGGAGAGAAGTCAGAATGATTTCCCACAACTGGAGTTGGATTCATACTACAAAGCTAGAGATTCCAAAACCAAAATGTTGTGTTATTTAGTTCCTTTGATTTTAGTGAAGTTATGAAGCGTGGATGAAATCCTTCACATACAAAATGTATTTTTTTTTTAACAGTAAAGCTCATTTATTCTGTTTTCCCCAACAGTTTCTCATCACGAGTAATGCAAATAAATGAACTAATAAACAATTTGCTGCATACTGCAGTTGAGCTACAGACATGGTGAGAAGTGGGGTACAGCATCACCCTTCCTTTTTGAGTACTTCAGAAGTGCTGCTGTTGGTAGGACGGTATCTAATTCAGATTAACAGATTTCAAAAGAAAGATATTTTTTTTCTGCAAATACTGACTTTTTCCTTTGAGTGGGCAAACTCAACTACACTTTGAGTTTAAGTGGAGATAGTCCTATGCAGCAAAGTCTGGGCTGAGCAGTGTTGTCATTCCCTCTGTTGGTTTTTAATCTCCTTTTTTTGCTGAGAGCAGCCATCTGTCCCCGTCCAAACAATGATGGAAGCAGCTGTGTGAGTTGTGCCCCCAACAACAAAAGCCACCACTCCATACCAGGGGGCTGCGGTCTGTAGGTCGCAGGGAGCTGGAGGGTACTGGGGTCAGGTGACACCTGATGCCGTGCTGTGCAGAAAGATAAAACTGGGATTATACAGCCTTTATGTGCTCATTCATTGCAGAGAAGTAGGGTCAGTCTTTGTCTGGGGTTTTCTTTAATGGCCATGGGAATGTGTGTGTGTTTTCAAGGGTAGCAGCACAGCTACTTAGCCATGGAGTGAAAGCAAAACAAAAATAGCCTCAAGCAGCAGGCGAAGAAAACATGACACAAAACAGTGCTTTCAAATGGAAAATAAAACAACTTGAATACATTCTGGTACTTTATACAAGTTCAAAGTGTAGGATCTCAAGTGGCTTGAGTATCCTATAACGCGCCCTCAGAAAAGCACACTGAACCATGCTTTTCATGTTCAGCCTGCAGCATACTGTAGCTCCCTTGCTTCTCTGGGAAAGGAGAAGTTGATTGAAGGCCTGGAGCCGATCAGAAGGTGCATTCATAGAATCATAGAATCATTAAGATTAGAAAAGACTTGTAATATCATCTAGTCCAACAGTTAAATCCATCTCCACCATGCCCATATCCCTCAGTGCCAGCCACGTGGTTCTTGAACACCTCCAGGGATGGTGACTCCACCACCTCCCTGGGCAGCCTTTCCAATGCATCACCACTCCTTCTGAGAAGAAATTTTTCCTAATATCCAACTTGAACCTCCTCTGGCTCGACTTGAGACCATTACCTCATACTATCACTATTATAAGGTTTCTCCTGAGCCTCCTCTTCTCCAGACTGAACAATTCCAGTGCCCTCAGCTACTCCTCATAAGGCTTGTGCTCCATCACAGCTTTGTTGCACTTCTCTGGACACACTCCCAGGCCTCAGTGCCTTTCTTTTAGTGAAGGGCCCAAAGCTGAACACAGTACTCAAGGTGTGGCCTCAATAGTGCCAAGTACAGAAGGATGATCACCCACCTGGTCCTGCTGGCTACACCATTTCTGATTCAGGAGAAGATGCTGGTGATGCACTGAGCTGCTTTTTCAGAAGAGTGGGCTTGAAGGAGGTAAAGGAGACTGCCTACTTTCCAGGACGCAACTGCCCATTCTTGCAAGTAGCTTTCCAGTGTCCATCCAGCAAATGGACAAATTCTTACCCCAACTACTTCATATCCATGCTATATCCATATGGAGAACAGAAGCAGGTTTGAGCTGTAGAAATTTTTCTCATACACCAAGGGCAAATGCAGTATATGGGATAAAGCTCATGCCTTTAAGGAAATAAGTAAAAATTCACAGTGGAAAGCAGAGCCCCCAGTGTTCTCGTTAACCTTCTGTTACTTTTCTCTGCATGGATTCGTGCTCTGTTTCTGAGCAAAGATGCATTTTAGAGCCATACAAATCAGAAAAATACCAAAGGTCGTACAGCCATACCACTTGTTTGGGATGAGAGTCAGAGATTTGACCCTGTCTTTCAGGAGTGACATTCCTTGAAGCTTGATGGGACAGAAGCATGTATGTCACAATTGGGTGAGCTGTAAACACTCGTCTTGGGACATGGAAGCATTTGTGGTTGTACAGCCCATCTCCAGTCATGGGGCAGCCATGGCTGGCCCAGCATCAAACCCACTTATGCATATGGGAAATGGGTTGTTATTTCCCCATTTTATTTTATTTTTTGCCATGTCATCCATGAAAGATACTGAAATGAAGTTTACAGTCATAAAGCACAACGTTTTCGTAAAACAAGCATGTCTCTTTTTTTTTTTTTTTTCCCTGTAAAATGCACTGGCTTTTTACACCTTAAAGTGTACACTTTTCTTATTTGCTAGTTACATTCTTTAAGATGTAATTGGAATAAATCTTTGTTTTCTCTTTACATTGTCAAGTCAGTTTATGTGTTACTGCAGGAAGAAGTCACAAGGTGCTGCTATAAAACAGGACAGAAGTATTACTTATGATGGAAAACACTTTATTCCATTTCTAGCTCACTGCTCTGTGTGCTTTACCTGACAGTGCTGTGACTGCTGAGCAATACTGTACTTTGTTGTGCTGTTAGTAATTTTGAGACTGAAACTGTAGAGTTCCTTCATGACAGCCAGAAACTGCCAGAACTAGAGAAGAACCCTGTTTGCTGCTTGATGCTGTTCTTGGCATGCTCCTCCCTGCAAATTGCCTATCATCTCTATCTCCCTGTGAGCTCTAAACAGAGCACCAAGCTGTTGAGGATCAAGTTCTGAATTGTTACTTTCCAGGAACAATTATGTCTCAAGGACTGACAGTTTGTTAGACAAGATGATCACTGGCTCACAAATCACTGATCCACAAATTATTTGTCCTGTTTTGCTTACATACATCACTTCTTCAGCATGCACTAAAGTCTCTTGTTTTAAGCTGTCTTAAGCTCTGGCAAAGCTCGTGACAATGCTGCTAACTTCTGAGGCTGCCTGAGAATGTAAAGCATACTTTACATTCTGCTCCCGGCATTGCTCTGCAGTCCCTCTGGAGATCAGCTGGCTCTGCTGAGCAGTTAGTGGCTCAGAACACAAATGCCATTTCTGCCCGATTCTGTGGTTTCTGGGAAACTTTCTTGAAAACTGTTTTTCTCTTTGTCACAGTCCCATGGGACTGGAGTTTTGCTTCTCTGTAAGAACAGAAGAAGCTGTGAATGTGGTCCTTAAGATTCAGCCTGGAGCATATACTGCAAGGTTTCCCTCTGAAAGAAGTTCACTTCCATCATTACACAGTATCAGAACTCAAAGTGAGAAAGGGAAGAACTTTTTGTATATTTATTTTTGTATGTTCAGTTTCACTGTTCATGGTACAGATAGCTTGTTACTGCATTGCTATGAGATAGGATCTGCATCTACAGTTTGAGACTTAAATGGGAATTAACCCAAAAGTGAGTAGGCAGTTGCGTGTACGCTATCTGTGTTTGAGTGTGTGGTGGGGCATATGGTCCAACAAACAGGCCTTAAGCCCATCAACTAAGAGTTGTATAGCAGTGGGATTTCCTTTCAAGTTTGTTGATTTAATGTCCTGGCATTAAACAGACTTAATGACACCTCACTAAGCATGGTTTCTGCTGTGATTTTGCATGGCACCCAACCATCTCCGTCAGCACACCAGCAGTTAAGTTCAGCAACAGCATGGGAGCAAGCTGAGAGCCTCAAGGACGGAATGTCTGTGCTCATGGCACCTCCGTCCTCTTTCCCAACCCTCTATGGGCACTGTATCGTGCTCACATTATGTTGCCTTACTCAGAGTGGGCATTTTTGCCTACTTCTCCATCCAGACTGGGAAGTAAATGTGTTAATTTCTCCACTTTATTGTGGTAGCTCAGCAGGCTTGGCTTTCATTCAAACTCTGCAGTCTGCTTGCAGAGCAATGATTGTTTTAATCAGTGGCAAGCTGGCTTTCCTAAGCAAAGTAGTATTTCTTCAGAAAGGAAGAGCTTCACAGCAAAAATATAAAATATGCACAGGTCATGTATGTGTGTAAGTTAGATGCTGAAAAACCAGTATCCACCCAGGATCTAGATAAAAACTATAATGTTCAATATACTTTTTTAAAGTCTCTGTCTGTTGACTCTCTTGACTAATGCCCTGTATCTTTCAGACAGCGTGAGTCACTTCCCTCGTAATTCAGAGAAGCCATTGTATATCATATTAAGTTCATTATGTTGCTAGGCTATTTCCTCTGCGGGTGAAATGTCAAAATGCTGCTACCTGTATGGTCAGCATCAGAAAATTGTATTAATTCCTTACTGATTCCTCCAAAGTAATACTTCCTGAAAAAGTACATCCAATGAGCCCAGATAAATTTATAAAGGTAAATACATCTGATTAACAAATGATACAGTAAACTGGCTACTTTGTGTTATCAGTCTTAGCCAGCATGGGAAGTATTAATATCCTAAATGAAGTATAGTTAGCATTCTATAATTATTCATAGATATAGTTCAGGCTGAAAGAATAAAGAATACCTTATTCAATTTATTCTAAAGTTGAATAGATTATAGAAAAATAGAAATAAAAAAGAGCCCAAAGAGAAATTAATCTTACCTAATTTTTAATAACTTAAAGTAAGCTATCTATTTCTACTTCAGTCACATAATTTCCTTATATCATCCATAAAAAAGCTGCAGAAACTTGGTCTGTCTTAGAAGAGGATGAATCATTGTCTGGAGGTTTGTGTTTTTCTTCTTTTATTGAGAAGAGAGTCCAGATAACTTTTAAATTAGATATCTGCCATTCATCCATCCATCCATCCATCCATCCAGTTTATTCCTAGCTGTCTGTTTCTTATTAAAAAAAAAATACTGAGTTAGTATTGTTTTCTGAAGAATTTCTTTGATAGAATAACAGTACTGCAGATTTCTGACAAAAATTGGGATAGATTGTTTAAATTCTGATCTGACTACAGACCAGATCTTGTCATAGTTGTTCTTTATGATTTATAGGTGTGAAAACAGTACTCATTCGTGTGCACTGCAATCAGTCATATTCATTGTGCCCACAAAGAGAACAAGAAGTACATAATTCAGAAATAGATCCAGTGCAGTTCCCTTGAGAAAGCTGTCTTTGCAAATGAAGTGGCTTCTCTCTAGCCCAACTGTTAGGGCCTTGGTGTTTCTCTTCCTCTGTGGTGACAGAAACGGCATCAATGTCTGGCTCTGCTCTCCTCTGCCCTGCTTAGCCTTCACTCCCTGCCCTTTCATCCCTTTGCTACCTCTTGGCCATGAATACTAAACACAGAGGAGAGGCTCATGAACTTGGCCAGGAAAATGTCATTAATAACCTTGACAAGTATGGAGATGGATTGGAAAGGATAAAGGAGAGAGTGGGAGGAAAGGAAGTTGAGGCAATAAATAGGCCAGGCCTGCTGTTACCATGTTAATCTCTACAGGGTTATTCAGGGAAACTAATGAATTAGTTAATCCTATACCTAGATCCTTTCCTTATTTCTACATATATTTCTTCCTTGATACCAATAATAGATTTATGATACAACACATATTTATAACAGTTTACAAAAATGAAGTTTACTTCTGTTTACAAAAACAGAAGTACTATTTTAGACATATTAAGTGCAGTGGAAAGCATGGAAAGCAAAATTTAACACATTGCGACACAACTGTTTGACAATATAAAAGGATTTAGTCCACCCATTATTTTTAATTGGAGATGAGTATGTAATTGCTTGCCACTAATGTAACCTCCACTTGTTCCAAAACAGACAATAGTTTAGTATATTAATACTCCATAAGAAGCTTTCATCCACTATTATTTTTAGTAACAGTCTCCCTAGTGCCTCGCTGAATCTACTGCACTTCACCTTTGGTTCACAACATTGTTTTGAGAAAAATAATCATGAAGTGTACAGAAAAATCTGCTTGAGAAGGATTTAAAAGGGGGGGGAGGGGGGTCTGAAGTTTAAGAGAGATTATATTTCCATTTACTGTAGGTAAACTGCATCTTTTATTTGCAGGGGAAGGGAGCAAGTACCCTGTCAAAAAAGGTGCATATAAATGACAGTTGGTCACTGTGAGGCTAATAAACAGTCACATGAATTTGGGAGCGGTATAAGGATTTCAATTCAGAACTTCAGAGGATTTACTGCACAAGTCCTCCTAAATGAGCATTTCTTTTTGTTCTGAACTGGTTTGTCTTCAAAAGAAAAGGTTATCAGTGAGGACAGTCTCTCCAATATGGTGACTTAGTGCTAGCAGTAGCCACCAGTAGCGAAATGTTCTTTTCTTGTCTTTGATTGATATCATGAACTCTTGGGGCTGCTTTGATTTGCATGGACCAGCAGCCCTGAAGAGACCTTCTCTCTTCAGTGATAAGGAGCACATATAAATCTAGTTTGTACAAGGCGATGTGGTGGAATTTGGTGGTGGTGGAAGTGCATCCAGGCTCTCCAGAATACTTGGTCAATGTAAATAATCCTCTGCCATAAACACAGTGCATTACTGACAGTTCTTCAAACTCATAATTTGCGGAGGAACTCGTTGTTATTAAAAAAAAAAAATTGCAACTCTGAGGAATAAGAAGCAAAATGATAGATATATCTCCATCCTTAAAAAAAAGAAAAAAATTGCTTTTTTTAATGGGCTCAAACTTGAAGATGTTCAGTTTACTGAGCTCCAGTTCACCTGAAAGTAAGTTGTATGCTGAAAACAAGAGACTTGAGTTTTTAGTGAATAAAACTACATCCTCAAGGACTTCAGACAGGCCTATGTTTGATAAAAGCTGTCATTGGTTGCAGCTGCAGCAGAGGTTTAGCAGAGGGTAGCAGACAGTGAATGCCAATTACTTTGTGTACGCTTATTTCCTGAGAGCACATGAACTGTGTTCCCCTCCAAAGCAAATGTGAGAGTAGCATCAGACCCATTTCTGTGTGGTCTGGCTCCTTCCTTAACGCTGAGGCATGTACTGTGGAGTTTCATGGTTCTGCACACCTCCGTGTTCACCCACTAGGCATCAAGTGACTTCTCACGAAATGGGGAACTTCTTAGGAAAGTGTGTTTTGCAAGATCAGATTCACAAGTGCTGCTCTGCAGGCACTGCTTTGTGTTTAATACATCTTCTGTATGAAGCTCGTTTCCTCCCCTTGTTACAACAGCACAGAAGCTTTGTGTTGTCAGCCCTGGTGCTATGACAGAGGGAGGCACAAGCTGACCACAGTGCAGTATGACTGGCTTCCATGGCCATGTCCCTCTCATGCCATTTGTTGTGCTAAGACCATGGCATTACTCACTGGCTCCTTTGGAGTTGTCTTTTGAGTCTACCGTGAGAAGAACTTGGTGGGAGAAAACCAGGAAAAAGATTCCTCCACCATGTGTCATCTCCACATTGTGCTTGCAATTGAGCAAACGCAGTCTGTCTGGCAGATGACTCAGTATGCTGTGCCTGTGAGGAAACAGGCCTCTCTTTGACCTATGACTGTGTTTATGTGTGGTGTTAAATGTTCTTAGGGATCAGCCACAGGTTTGTTGCAATTCTCCATCATGGAGCAGGTTTCCTTTGATGGTGGTCTTTTATCCAGAAAACATACTGTGTCACTCCTCTGCCCCTCACAGTTGTGTCATTGTCCCATCCCCACCAGCCACACACACGGGCGACAGCACTGGGGGGACGGAGGAAGTGAGCCATGGCTCTCCACTATGTAGTAAAAGGGCCACCACGGAGTAGGCCACTCCACACACACACAGTGTGAGATGCATCTTTCTTTCAGCCAGTCCTCAGTGTTGCCCACGCACTTAAAACTGAAATCACGCAACATGTACACAAATGAAAGCTTTTCATACTAAAATTTATTCCTTCTTGCCCCCAAGGCCTTTGTTAGCTAACAAGATGGCTGTGTCTTAGGGAAGAGACAATTGTGCAGTTCAGCTCATTATACAGAGGCGTGCTGGAAATGTCACAGCAGCTGAGTCGCACTCTCCTCTCACTTGTAATTTTGTTATTCTGGTCCACTGACCTTTATTTTGCTGTAAGTGCTCAATTTTCTATCTAGTATTTGTATTTTGCAGAGAGGCTAATAAACTGAAATCATATGTTACACAGAAATCCTTTCATCCGAAAATGCAGACAGCCTATATTTGCCTTTCGGTCTTTACTAGTTCAGACATTTGGTCACAACCAGCAATAATATTTTTACCACTGGTGCTCTGCTTCTTAGCTGCAGGCTGACTTGTTAACTTGATCAAGAGATACTTTTTAAATGAGCTGACACCATGTCCTATGCAGTAGATTTTATATTAGGAAAATAGATAAAAGAAAGTGCTTCAGTTCTGAGGCTGGCCTGGGGTATCAGTGCATTAGAACTGGTTGCTGCTGGGAACTGGATATTGCTGCTGTTTGATCCTGGCTTAGAGAAGGAAAGGGTTATATTGCAGTCCAGCTCACCTCCGTTTCACAGCATCATTTTAGACAGCAAATTTGACGGGGCTTTGTATGATTAAGGTTCTGAAGAGGATGCACTCACAGTTATCCTTCTGTTCAGATGCAGTGTTTGCAAGGGATCCCATCAAACAACCGTCTAAACACAGCCCAAGAAAGGGAGATAAGGCAAACTAATGGATAAATAAAAATTCATATACAGTAAACAGTAAATACTCATCTGCCTTAGTCATATGAAGTAGTTTGCCTGCTTTCCGCCTCCAAGTCAATTAAGTTTAATGCTTCTATGCAAACAGTCAGAGTTTCCATTAAATACAGTACTGTGTGTCTGACCCCAGAATGACACACTGATATTCCAAAAATAGCATAATAAATATTCTGAGATGCATCATTGTAAGCCTGTAGCTTGAGTATCAGATCTGCCATGTTATGTAAAAAATATTGGTTATATAATGGGATTTTTATCAGTCCAGTGAGATAAATACAAATATTAGAGCATTATTGGGCAACAAACCTCTCTGTGACTTTGGATCTGTCATTTTGAAAGTCAGAGTAAAAGTCACTTATATTATGTGGATTTAGATGCTGCAGCCCCAGAGGTGTCTGAAAATTCATAGCTAGTTAGACTTTCTTGGTTACAGATAAATGCAAATACATTTAAAATGGTACTGAGACAGGAAATGGGGGTGCAATGCAAACTTCAAACTTCTCTGATGGCCAAACTGAAGCCACTGCTGCTGTGGGGAGTCAGGGATGTCCCTCAAACCAGAGCTCCTCATCTCTTGAAGTACAGTGAGAGACATCTGGGGAAGAGTAGTCTGCCTTTGTCTGCTAGAAAGCTAAAAGTCCTGAGCTGGCAGAAATCAGGACTTAGTGGGAGGACATATGGGAGAGCAGCAGGGATTTCCTCCAGGCAGAGCAATATTAATATATACATCACTGCCGCTTGTCGCTGGTGGTCAAATAGCAGTGCACGTGCTGGGGAAAGGCTGGCCAGGCAGCAACCGCTCTGGGAGTGAAGCCCTACCTATAGAGCAGAAGCTCATAAAAAGGAGTTCTACAAGTTGCCCAGAAAATAATTACCATGTACATAGAAATAGGTGCATCATTTGATAACTGAAAATCTGATTCTGCAGGTTACAGAATTTCTTGAAAACCCTAAGTAGGGCATTAAATGAAATTGCATGGTCTGTTGTTACCGATGGCCAACCATCTGTCCCCACGGGCTTTCAAATCAAGAGAGCATCATTTCTACTAAGGGCAGGCTATCTATAGTGTGGAGGTTTCAGTAAGTGAATTACACGAACCTTCTGACTTTTCAGGCTGAGGTAAGGGCAGACTGAAAAAAAGAATTAAAAAAAGGCAAGCTCAACTTCTCAAGTTAACATGAGCAAATTAAATAATTTCTCATGTTTTTTGGGTTACAGTCATTTTTGAGACTGTAACAGACTCATGTAGTCTTTAGCATTTCTAGATCAGGGACCCTATTTTCCCAGGAGCACTGATTTGCTCTGCCTTGGCATATCAACCATTACACACACCTCAGAGAATTACATCTCATAATAACTGCTGTCCTCCTCTTATGTTTGGAGAATGGGAACATTCACAAAAGGAACAGGAGATGAGAGCTAGAGGGAGGGAAAGCGGGGCTGACAGTTCTGCCCATGGGAAGCTTGGAGTCACACATCTTCTGTGTGCCGGGATGGGGGAGTCCTATCTGTCTTTAAAGACCTGAATCAGGTGCCCAAAGTAGCACTGCAAACTGTAGTGCAGGATGGCTGAGCTCTCTGTCTCTTCTGTTGCTGGTCTGTAAAGTCACTTTCCCTCCCCAGTCTATATATGTATGCAAGCAGAATGAAGGACAGTGTTCTTTCTACCTCACAGGTGCTGTTCTGCAAACAGAGCTACATCCATGGGCTTTCTACATGTGCATGAAGTCCCCTGCCTGCACTCTAACACTGAATATGATTACAGGGCTTCCTACCTCACATCTCCCCCTGCTAAATTGCTAACTTTGATAGAGAGCTAACTCTGTACTACTAAGTGTGCTCTGACAAAATGTTCTGATATAAAACAGTATCAAAGTGCTTGGAATGCTGCTGGATTTTCCCCTTGCACAGGATATGAAAGAAAAGAGAGATTTTTAGCCCTGTAAGATTAAACAATCATCATGGCTTTAAGGGCTTAATCTGCTGGCATGCAGGCTGCTGGCTTATAAATCTCTGAGTGTAATTGGATGCAGCATCACATTCAGTTGTGTGGGCTTCTCCAGGGCTTTCTGTTTGTTTGTTCATTTCTAGCAGGCTGCAGAGCAGCAGCATTCTTCCCCTTGAGAGGCTCTTGGCCATGGAGCCGTAAAGCTGTGCCCCCGGCCGGGATTTCGGCAGCACCTCGCTGGATCCCACTGCCCAGGGAGGGAAGGAGGGGGGGCTCTCTGCATGAATTCGGGCTATTGTTCCAGGCGCACATCTGCCTTCAGAAATAGCACGGCACAGGCCGTTACTTATTCAGATGCAGAAGCTCCTTCCGTCCCACAAGCCGGCCCATTCGAGTCACATGCCAGAGGTCTCAGCAGAATGGGCTGCAGCTGCTTCAAATCTGCTGTCTAACATCAGAAGCAGTTGGACAAACTGTGCTGCGCTGACGGCAGCGAGCCTGCCGGCTGCTGGGGAAGACAGGGAAAAGATCTGGGACCCGAGCGCAATGTTCTCGGAGGATCTGTGGCTGGAAAATGAGAAAAGCTGTGCTGTCGTCCACAAGTCGAAGAGGGGAAGGAAGCGCCAAGAGCTCCTGGCCGTGGCCCTGGGGGTGAAGGTGGGAGTGAAGGGGGCACTCCTGTGGCAACCTCTGAAACTCTTTGCCTATTCGCAGATCACCTCCTTGGTCCGAAGAGCAGCCTTAACTCAAAACGACAACCATTTCAACTATGAAAAAGCACACAATTTTAAGGTAAGCATGGCTTCCTATTATTCACGACTGAAAAATTATGTTTTGATACCTCTTGATGTAGGTTATTTTTCCTGTGGATTTTCATGCAACCATCTGTTCTAGCTCTGAGAAAACTGTTGAAAAATGTTTATTTCTTTCTAAAGTTCTGCTGACTGCATTCCTAATGTGCTTTCACGTAGCTACTTAATCCAGGTAATGGTTTTGCTGTTTGCTTGACTGTTTGATTGGTATATTAGTTATTTTTTCCCCACGTTCAGTGTTCTTTTTATTGTTCAGAAAGAAAGGATACTTCATATTGATTGTCATTACCTTAAAGTGTATCCACTTATAAATGACAAAAATGCAGCTGCTATCAGAAGCCACCAGCACTTTATCAGCAACGTTTTGTAACCTTTCTGCTTTGAAGAAGTTGAAAATGCTCCAGTGCTCATCCATACAGCAAAGTGCAGAGGGGTTTTGTCTCCCATCTTTTGTTCCAGCACTATACACTAAGGACATGATGCTCTTACTCTACAGTCCCACTGAGCAATGGGACCTGAGCTTGTGCTTGTTTGTAAAACGAAAGCATATAGCTGGACAAAGCTCGGGATGTTCAGGCACAGCATCTTACTGCTGTCTGATGCAGACAAAATCAGATTTTTCGCTTTTTCCCAAGAGGAGCAGGGAAGTGACTCAGCTTTGGAAATGGACTTCCAGGCAGCTTAGGCTGTTTTGTCAGAGGAGATTGCTCTTCCAGAGCATGCCAGCCGGTTACTATATCTAATACTGTCAGACTGTGGTTTGATGGTTATTAGAATGGATATAGAGGGACTGAGAGGTGGTAGCATCACAAGAAAGGACTGCATCTCAGCTTTGAAACCTGGGTTTTCTCATTCTCCTTGAGGATGCTGATCTGGGTCACTGTCAGAGCATTTCAACTCATGAGCAAAAAGAAAATGTACTGATATTCATCTCTGGCCTGTCAAAAAAGGAGAAGCACTAATGAAAATGATTTCACTGATTTTGTGGTTTAGCAAAAAAAGCTGTACTTCTTGTTTTTCTGTATGGACTTCCATGCAGACGCTGCTCTCCTCTGCGGTGCTTCAGCTGCAGTTAGTAAATCAATAATTTAATATTAGTGAGCAACACAAATAATAGCATTCCTCTTCTGATTCCTCCTACTCGACCCAGTCTACAGAAAAGTCAATACTTATTTCACTGTTTCACACTGAAGGAAATAGAGAAATACTCTGTGTGCCTTTCTTGATTAAAACATCTTTCATTCTTTCTGGGTTTTGCCCTCATTATCATTTTAATATCAAAACTATTTTAGTTTAACAAGAAAATATTTTCTCATGGCAGAGAGTTTTTTCCACTTTGACCCATGCATTCTTTCCTCTTCAAAATTCCCCTTGTTTTGGCTTTGATTTATAACTGGAAGTGTGCCCAGTTAACTTTGTGTTTGCACAATCTAGCTGTTGTACAGCCTCTATTCCTTTCTGTTTCAGAAGAGTCATAGTTTTAACTGGAAAATCACATGATTAAATATGTAGGCATTTAAAAGCTTGACAACAGAAAAATTATTGGCTTCTCCCAGTAAAAGGGCACAAAAATCTCAGGGAAGAAACAGTAAAAAACATATATTGTCCAGAAAGAAAGGCCAGTCAAAAGTGTTATATTTACTTAAGGAACAAACATATTTACTATGCAAATAAAGTTAGTTTTCCAAAAGAATATATAAAAGCATGTCTAGTTGCTGAGCAAAAAATGTATGAGCTTAGAGTCGAATATTTGGATTTAAAGGACAGATAAATGCAAGTCTATCTTTAGCTTAAACTAGAAAAAATATTCAGAAATCATATAAAAGAGAAAGAATGGCTTTATGGGACTTGGAGCAAAATTCTTGATGGCATTCTGGGAAATCTGGGAATTTTCTGAAGGAAAAATTTTGCAGACATTCAAAGTCATTTTCTGAGTTTTTAGGTGAACACTGCCATGTATTGTATAATTCATTTCAGTTAAAGAGTCAAAGGTTACATATCACAATGTTCATCTCAATCTTGTCATAAGCTGCTCTTCACGAACAAAAGAAAGTCTTTAGCTCTTTTTCTTTGGTCTTGAAAAATCTTAAGAAGTCCAAAATTCAAGTTAAATTGATGGATCTTATATCTACTAGGATCTCCCTCCAGCCTTTACAAACCAGTATAGAAATTAAAAAGGACCACAGGAGTTTGGGGAGTGAGGGCACCAACTTATCCCATTCTGAGCACCTCTGCTTTCTAAGTCAGACTCCTTTCCAAATTTCAAGGCACTCAGGGCAAATGAACAGAAAAAACAATGTAGAATTCTGCCTGATTTGTTAACCTGGGTTTGTCCTAAGTGCAAAATACAATCACATGGATTTAGATTTGGAGCTGGCGTCTGTCTGGCGGGACAACTTTGCATAAGCCAGGGTAGACATACCATAACTCAGGAAGAAGAATAAATCTCTGAAGCCCTGTTTATAAAAACACAGAAGTATTTCTGAAACTATGTGGGTTTCAGCCTAACTGTGTTGCAAAGTCGCCTTGAATCTCAACATGATTTGGATCTAGCAGACTTTGGCATGCTTTTACCCACCAGTGTCAGTGACAAGGTCAGGCTTGTGCCTGAGGGCAGTTGTGTGGAGTTTGGGGATGCTCAATATAGAATCATTGAATCATAGAATTGTTAAGGTTGGAAAAGATCTCTGAAACCATCAATCCAACCATCAGCCCATCCTGACCATGCCCACTGAGACATATCCCTCCTAGGAATTCATGATAGGGGCTCTTTGATGCTTTAAGGGAGCAAATATAGCTGAATAATGTGTTTTTATCACAATATTGTTCTTGTTTGCCATGATAGCATGGGCAAACCCCACTGTAGGATTTACTACTAGAGCAAAGGCAAGTCAGGAGCTCTGCTGGGAGAAAGGAAGCTCTAGGTTAAATTCCCCCCTTGCATTAATCACTGCAGACAAATACTGCTTCTGGGAAACAAAAGGGAGGTATTTTTTAGAAGCATCACAAATATTATACATGTGTATTTGAACGAAAATTGCAACAAAGTCAGCTTGTCTTTCCTGCAAACAGCTCTAGCTCAGCAGGAGTACACAGGAGAGTACAAATTCACGTATGCTCAGGTGAAAGTCTGAAAAAAACCTCCTATTTTCTTTGCCTGTAAATAGAAAAGTCTTAAACACAGTCACATAAACAACAAGAAGCAGCAGCGTCTAATTCCCATTAAAACCATACATTTCAATCCAGGACAATTTTTAGTTTCTTTCCATGATATTGCTGAGGGGGTTATTTTTTCTTGCCACTGCACTGGAAGTCCTTCACTTTGATCTTAGTTTCTCCCTCTGCAAACACAGTTCATATAAAACTCCAGGCTCAGACTGAAACTTAAGGAGACAGGTAGTGCCTGTGAGGAAGCTCTTCGATTTGGAAACAGGGGCACCAGAGAACTGAAGGGCAGAAGTAGGAGAAGAGGAAAGCAGTAGAAAAAGGCATGCAGGGGAATTTTGGGTGGCAATCCAAAGGTTGCTGGCAGAGTAGAGAAGGTGAATATAAGAAAGAACATTTTGTTGAAAGTCACAGAGATGGAAAGGAAACAGAAAGAATAAATGAGAAGTTTGAGGAAAGATGAGAGATTGAACAGGAACAGTACAGTTTTGTCTTTTATGGAGAAATTATTGTTGTAAATTGGAATTCTTCATAGACCATAGTAAAATCAGCCCAAGTCTATGCAGTGTGTATTCAGAGAGGCCAACCAGTACTGCAGAATGGAGTAGCAACAATAATTAGATATTCACCATTTTTTCAAAAATCTAAGTCCAATCCATTTGTAGGAATACAGCTGCAAAGAATGGGACAACAACTAAAGACCCATCTCAAAACTTGAAGACTTTCTGTTATCTTTTCCTTGCAAGCAAAATTCCCTTTTGCCACTTGAAGGTGATAGGTGCAAGCTTTGGGCTGAGTTCAAGTGATGAGTTCACAAGAACGGAATTCCTTATTTCTTTAAATTTAGTGGCAAGGCAAGAATAAGAGACTTGGTTCAAATCTGCATCTTAGAAGATTTTTGTACTTTCATCCAGAAACTTCTAAAAGTCTTTCTTTTTCAGTTGGAATAGCAAGTATTTTGCTGTTTCAGCCTGACCAGAAATCAGCAAGACTAGCTTTTCTCAGGGTACTTCAGCTGGGATCTTGCCATTTGAGCTAAAGTGCAGAGCCATGAAAAATTGAAGTGAATGCATAAATAGAGCTAGGCCTTTGAGGGCCACCAAGCTGAAGAAAACGAGGGCAGGGTGTGTGGTCAGCACTTCTCAGCTGGAGCCCTCCATGAGCTCGAAGGACTGCTTGCTGTTAATGACAGGAGAAATCAAGGAATAATCAGCTCCCATTTTAATATGCCACAGCAAGATCAGCTGAAATAAGCTTTATGTAAAGCAAGCAAGTAGGCCACAAATATCCTAGCAACTGAGATGTGTTTCATGCGGAATGGAAATAGTGCAGTTTTAAAAATACCAAGTGAGCTTTTACAGCCCCTTCTCACAAGGTTAGCTTTTGTAAACCATTGCGCAGCAGAAGATGTGGATAGCTGTCTTCCCTTAGCAGATGACTTCCACCACAATTAAATGCAGGTGCAGATCTACCAATTACAGGGTTATCAGTCTAAAAATGCAGTCTAAAGATGCAGGCATAATTAATTTTGTCTGCAGTCTTTTTACCCACTGAAGGTCACATAGAATATACGTCTGAAACTGAGGTCATGAGCTGGTGTTAAATGCTGCTGCTAAAAGCCTTGCCTGAAATTCCCATTCCCCTACTTCCCATTCAAAATAAAAATAAATAAATGAGCGTATGATGTGTATATATGAGATATTTCAAACTTTATTGCAAGGTGTTGTTTCCCAGAGATACACATTTTTACTGAGAGGCAAAACAACATTTTAGAAAATTTGACCCATCGGATTTTCCAGCTGAGACCCTTTATGATCAAAAAGGAGGAAGAATTACTATTGCTTTAAGCTCATCCACATAATTACTGGATGTGTGTAATTGGTGTGGAGTAATTTGTGGTCAGGCTCTTTTAAGTAATAATAGCACATTTTATCACTTTGTCAGGAAGAGGGGTCTGTACTACAATCACAGTATTTTCCTGCTCAGGAGTGCAGAGTTGTTTACGCACAATCCTGTGGACAACCGTGGCTAAAACATTCACAAGCCAAACGCCTGCCTTCAAACTTCACAAAGTTTATTTCAAAAAGGGCAACAGCCAATTTTTATTCTATGAAAAGAGCAACTTTCCCATCCCCTGGGCGGAAGCGGCCTGTCAGCAATCCGCCCCATCAGTAAACACAAACACGTCTGAAGGAAAAGGAAGCATTAGCAGCCTGACTGTGCATGATTTATGTTTTGCTAACTTCAAGTAAGCCTCTGACCAGAACTGGCTCATACCACATCCATTCACACAGGTGTAGACCCTCACTATTTACTTTTTTTCAATGAAAGTTAAATGCTTACTTTACCAGAACATACATCTTAAACAAAAAGCTTTTCCATACCAGCCTTTTGCAAATGCATTTGAGGAAGCAGCACTTGTGTGCAAAAACATTGATCTCTCAGCACCCAAGTTTCATTATTTCTCCTTATTTACTTACGTTTGCACTGCAGTGAAACATTTGCTGTATCGAGAAGGGCCCATGTGATACATTTTGCCTGCGTGAGTCCACTTTACTTACTGTGATGAGGAAAGATATAGTTTGCTTGTATCACTGATGGACTCAATGTGACAAATCAGATCTTTACCCAAGCACTGCCTTGAATGAGCGCACAAATCATTCCTTGTCATCCCCAGTACGAGTTTAGTACAGTCACCACGAGTTTTGGTCAGTGTTGTTGCATATAAATGCACAGGTAATAGCATCATCAGAGACATGCATAGTGCTTTCATCATTCTGGCTTTGCACCAGATCCCTGAGTACGTGGCTTTGTGGGAAATCAAAATGGGGTGCATTTGTGCCTCTTCTGTCATTTCATTGTTTCAAATGATCTGCTGAAGTATGTTTGAATCTCAGAAACATGCTTCGTTGGTTTGACCTCATCAAATAAAAGCACTGAGTACAGTTCCTTGGATTATTAGTTTTACTTCTTTCTCCTCTGACTAACAAACCTGGTTTCCTCCTCTCTACTAGAACTAAAACGTCAGCTAGCAAATATTGTTTGCTTTTAGTGTAAAAAAGTGTGGTTTGGAGAACCACAGCCTGGTTCTCTGTTACGCTAAGCCTATTGAAAGATAAACTTTGAGATCAAAGCAAATTTCTATGCCTGTGGTTTATTTCATCTAGACTATGGAAAGATGTGGGCACTGCGTGGTAACGATTTGCTCCTACTGAGTCTTCTGTTGTTTATCCAGTGTAGTTGTTCCATCTGTCAGACCATCTGCCTCCCAGTGACCCCATTTCTTTTTTTTTCTCCTTCTTTTATGTTGCAGGTCCACACGTTTCGAGGTCCACACTGGTGTGAATACTGTGCCAACTTCATGTGGGGTCTCATCGCTCAGGGAGTGAGGTGTTCAGGTAGCCTGTAAACATTTTCAGTCTTTATTGGGAAGTGCTCAGGCATCCATCCCACCCACCCCAGCCTGCATGCCCTGCAGGAGGGCCAAGCAGGGGTCCCTTTGCAAAACATGCCAAGAAGTCCTCCAGTGCCAATTAGAGCTCTGTCATTTTCTCTTGTCCCAGAAAGCACAGACTAGTTTTAAAAAGAAATCACATGTATGCAGCATCCACAGTAAATGCCTGCTGTTAGAAAAGGGATGTCTCTGATGGGGCTTGTAAAAAGCATCCAGCTTTCACATCTCACCTCCCCCAACACAAGAAGGACATTGAGCTGTTGGAGCAGATCCAGAGAAGGGCCACAAAGATGATCAGAGGGCTGGAGCACCTCCAAAATGGGGGCAGGCTGAGAGAGCTGGGGCTCTTTAGCCTGGAGAAGAGAAGGCTCCAGGGGAACCTTATAGCAGCCTTCCAGTACCTGAAGGGGGCCTACAGGAAAGCTGAGGAGGGGCTTTTTATAAGGGCATGTAGCAGCAACAGGACAAGGAGAAATGGCTTTAAACTGTAAGAGGATAACTTAGACTAGATACTTAGGAAGAAATTATTTACTGTGAGGATGGTGAGAAACTGGAATAAGCCCAGAAAGGATAGAAAGGATGTGAATGCTGGATGGGTCTTTGAAGAACCTGGTCTAGAGGAAGATGTCGCTGCCTATAGAAGGGGGTTGGAACTAGACGATCTTAAAGGTCTCTTCCAACCCAAACCATTCTGTGATTCTGTGTGAAGAACTAACAGAAATGGAACTACAGGTTTTTCAATTACCATAACAGAGATTCTGGAAGGCCTTAATGTGTTTTCAAAAAACAATCCTAGCTGCCCAAACACAGCATTTTGTCCTGTTTGTTTTACCACACTGGCTAGAATGGGAGGAATTCATAAGCTCTTCTTTACTGAAGGTGGCATCCATTCAGCAGTGCCTTGGGAATGCACATGGTTTGGTGTATACATTAAGAATTGGCCTTTATGACATCAATGAGTTTTCACTTGATTGTTTTTACATCTTAAGAAACGAGCTCTGGAAACAGCAGAGCCAGCCAGCAGCCAGGCTTCATAATTTGTCTTTTTTGCCGCCAATTGTTGAAAAGTGCCCTTGTCTGCAAAAAAAAAAAACATCACCTGTTTCCTGTAAAAATACCATGCATTACTGCAAGCCCTAAATAGCCCACCTCAAGGGAAAGCAAATAATATGACTTCATTTTCCTAGAAGGATTCATTTCCTGATGCTTCTATAACTGCATTAGCATTTTAATAGCATTTTAATTACTTTGAATTTGCTCTCGTGAAAAATAATCATGTTGCAAAAAGTACAATAATCACTGAATCACGATCTTTAGGATTCAGCGAGTGAAACTGTATTTGGTGTGTGGCAAAAGGGGTTTCAAAACTTATTTCCACAGATCTCCAATTTCTTCCACGTCTCAGATGAATATGAATATGAACATCTTTAAGGTCCTTTCCAGTCCAAACCATTCTATAATACAGTTCTGCCATAACTCTCTCTGCCCTGACCCCCTGGCTGTTTCTGAACTCAGGCTGACACCAAACACACTCGCCCTGACCTCTGCCTTTCAAGTCGAGAGGAGGTGATTGTAACATAGAATTTAGACAGCAGCTTGAAGGATTAAAATAGCTTCCAGGAATGCAAAGTTACTGTTATGTCTTTTCTGCCTCTAGATGAATAACAGAAAGAATATGGAAAGTATAGAAAAAGGAAAATGAATAGTAGTTTGCTTTTAAACCAATATGATCTTAAACACAAGTGTTCAAAAACTGACAAGCACAGAGCTGTGTTTGTTCACATATAAAATCTGAACTTATGAAAAGGTTTATTTATCTAGCATGAAACATAATACTCTCCCTCATTAAATTACCAGCATTAACTCTTAGACATATGCATTTGGACTTAACTTCACATACTTGAAGAACAGCACTGAAAGAGAGGATCCTAACAGCAGCTGCTCTCATGTGCTTGGATTTCACACAACAGTGATTCATTATGCAGCAACAACTGTATGAAGAAACATAGAAGAGCCCACCAATTCCATTAAATGTGTCAGTGCGTTCATAGTGATGATCTGATTTTGCTTGATTAATATTTTATGAAGAATAATACTGAAATGTGTTTCAAGCAGTAGAGACACATTTGTATTTTGAATAGTTTTGGCAGTAAGCCAGCAGGAAAAAACAGTAAGCAACTTGCTAGTGATGACACTTGAAGTATCCAAAAGGCACTGGGTGATAGGCATGACTGGGAAAGCATTAAAACAGGAACCACATTTCTGTGAGATAATGTAACTCACAGTGGTGTTTGCTTTATTGAGGCTTATAAATTCATTTGGCTGAGTGCTTGAATCTATTAGAAGAATTCAATTTGTGGTGATCAAGGAATACCTTAAGTTAATAGAAACTCACCAGTGCAACCTAGAGTTGATTCTGGAATAAGATACCAAGAACAATTTGTAACACGAATCGCTCTCGTTTACATTGTGCCTTTCATGGCATTTTATATGCTCAAACTGACCCGTAGACTAAACAGAGGGGTCACTTTAGTCACCAGGGAAGTGGCGAGACGGTGACAGTGAGGCTGAAACTGTTGAGCAGAACAAGTCAAAATGCTGTGCAGCGGGGATTTGGGACGGGAGGGGAAGCATGCGCACTCACAGCAGTGAACTGACCCAGCCTTGAGAGGGGCTGTCCCCACCAGGCTGAGAGGTGAGGAACGTTCAGAGCACTTGCCGCCTTTTTAGCAGCAGTGCTAGGGTTCACTTTGCCCAGCAGAAGTTTTTCATAGGAGACTTCTATGCTCGTCCTTTTTGTCTTTGGTAATTCTGCAGCACAGTGAACTGTCACTGAGCTCTGTCAGTGTTGTACATTGAAAGGCCAGCAAAGTCATAGACAGTAATGTGGAAATAACTGATCTGTTCTATGGGGAAGTTCTGCCTCTTGGTTGTGCTGAGGAAATAAATTGTAAGACAAAACCTCTCAGCATGGTATTAATCAGTGAACCTGGCTAACTTTGTTTACAGACTGTGGGTTGAACGTACACAAACAGTGCTCCAAGTACGTGCCCAATGACTGTCAGCCCGACCTCAAGAGGATAAAACGTGTCTACTGCTGTGATCTGACCACACTGGTGAAAGCCCACAATACCCAGAGGCCAATGGTGGTGGATTCCTGCATCCGAGAGATTGAAGCAAGAGGTTTGTGTGCTTCCAAAGCAGCAGGAGTGATAAAATGACAATGACTTGAATTACATGTTAAGAGAGTAGTATGCCCTTGTACCATGAGGACAGGATTTGAGAAGGGCTTTTTTTTTTAGCATAGGTGATATGTTGCTTTGCATTAGCTAGTAAAATTAAATAATGACATTTCATAATGCAATTTACTGAAATGCTTTCTGAAAACATGTCAAAACAGGTATTATGTTACACTTTTGAAAGGGGTGAACTTTAAAGTGAACTTTAAGTTCATGTTTATGTGTCTTTTTTCATCATTTTGTTTTAGCATACCTAGAGACACTTCAAGGTTCGGAGTAATCAGTTTAAATAAAACCCATTATTAATAACTGTTGAGGGATTCTGGGCAAGAACACTCAAGTGGCTGGAAATGTCTCAGGCAAATGAGGTCACAGACTGTGGCATTTTGTAGTATCTTGCAAACTGCTCAGATGAGGAATATTTGCATGACACTAACCTGCTGACTGATGGATGCCAAGGCTCAAGCAGCCCATCACAGCCCATCCAGCTTCAGACAGGTTTTTGCTATTCAGAGATGCATGCCAGATTGAAAAAAATAGCATCTCTCCCGCAGCACATCTACGAGAGACAGGAATGGTCACGTAGTTTTGTTTTGGATAGCAGCTGTGTGTGCGGTGCTGCCCAATAAGCCAAATTTCCCTGTCAGTCACAGCTTTAGCACGGAAATCTCATAATGTTGAGTTCATGGCATCACAGTAATCTGCATAGCAACACACTGATACTAACCATAGGGATTTCAAAGCCACGCATCATCTCCTGAAATGAATGAAAGATTTACAAGTAAATCCCCTGCACTGCTCTGTAAAGCTCTACCAGGATTATATCATCATTGCAGGGACAAATAGAATAGCTTGGAGTAAGACAGAAGAGCTTTACTGAGATGATACAACAGTCAGTTACACTGCATTTGAGATATAATCACTTACTTGTACATTTATTGATTAACAGAAAATCTGCTATGCATTCTTTTTTTCCAACATCTTTACGTATCTTTCCATAATTGTTGTAGAATGTCATTTTTGTTTTACAGTGCTGATTTTATTGTGAGTTGGGTCCTATAGATAGGTTAGCACTGTGCATAGGAAGAATAAGGAGCCCTAAGGTTAAAATAAGTTACATCAGTGTAACTGTACTTGGTTAGTTGTGCCTGCTTTGCTGAGCTGTCCTTCATTTCATGTTGCCTTAGAGTAAAGGTGGGAGGGCATAAAGCAGGTTTGTTGTGCTGGAAGAACTGCAGAAGGGATATAGTGACATGGAGAATAGCAACTATCACATATATCAGCTTTGTATAAATGTAGGTTGACAGCAAAACTGGGAAAAATGTGCTCAAAGGCAAAGGCAGTCTCTTACTTTCATTGTTATTTATTACTAAGCAAATGGTAAAAGCAAAGAGAGCCTTTATTAATTATGAACAAATACAGGAAAATCTCCAATATAAAAAGTGTAAATCATGGCAATAACATCCTGCCAATAGCGATGTGCAATATTTGATAGGACAATGATAGGACAAGGGAGAATGGCTTTAAACTGAGACAGGGAAGGTTTCGGTTAGATATTAGGAGGAAGGTTTTCACACAGATGTTGGTGATGTACTGGAACAGGTTGCTCAAGGAGGTTATGGATGCCCCATCCCTGGAGGCATTCAAAGTCAGGCTGGATGTGGCTCTGGGCAGCTTGGTCTGGTGGTTGACAACCCTGCACATAGCAGGGAGATTGAAACTAGATGGTCATTGTGGTCCTTTTCAACCCAGGCCATTCTACGATTCTATGATTTTCTTCTAGCATTACCTGCTGTGTATCTATTGTATTGTTACAAAATCAGAAAAAATAAGTTCTTAAAGTTTTTAATCCTGTTAAAAAAAACTATTTTAAAATGACTTTATTTTTCCTTAAATGCTCCAGATTTTCACATCACCATTAATATTTTGCTGTATTTATCAGCCCCTCCACTGCTTTTGCTTTGTTGTTTTTAAGCCTGCTGTTTTTTAACCTGGTGCTTATTGAAGCAAAGTTAACCGAGAACTTTTTGTTTCAGGTTTGAAGTCTGAGGGCCTCTACAGGGTCTCAGGCTTCACTGAGCACATTGAAGATGTGAAAATGGCCTTTGATCGAGGTACAGCATTTTTAAATTTTGTACAGTGTTTTGTTTAAGGTTTCCAGTTGAGAACTTCTCTGTTCTTTTGTGTTTGCATGGGTATCACAGTAATAAAATTGGCATAAAAGCAGGAGTACAGTAAGCAGCTGTTTTTTGCAGTACTTTTCATAAGAAGAAAATGTATTTCATAGCTGGAAAGATTAACTAAGCACTCAATAAATTATGGTAGAGGGAAGGCTAAGTGCTCAGGCTATTGGGTGAGTGCTCAACCTAGCAGCACAACCTAGTTCAAGCATAAGCCTAGACTGTGCCAGGGAAAAGTTCTTGGCCCTATCTTTAGCATACTCAGTGCTTTCCATTATGGTAATCTGTTTATGAGCTCAAGAAGCAGGAACTGCAACTAAACAGTCATTCCGAATGCAGCCTTGCAGGAAGCACCACACCACCACGCATGTGGTGTCTGCGCTGCAGATGAAAGGAGCATGAAAGAGATGAGTTGTACAGCTTATTGAAAAACTGTATTAATTGAAACACTGCCTGTTAACCATGATTAGCCTCGTAGCTGTTATTAATTGATTTGGCTGATTCCTTTAGTTCTGGTCATGCACACAGTCATTGCACACAGTGGTTCAGTAGGTGAGGACCTCACAGCTAGGTCCTGTCCCACCACCTCATTCAGGAACAGATGAGGGTGGGGGACAGGAGAACAGCTGATGTTCACCCCAAGCCCCATCTCTGGGCACCTTCTTGGTAGCAGGGTTGAGCGGTGGCAAGTCCATGATTCAAGATCAGGATCAGGTCCAGTGATAGCAACCAGGGTCAGACACAACCTGAGTCATCCATGGGGACAAGGCAGGTCCAGCTCAAGCCAGGCAGTCAACCTGCAGGTTGGGGCACAGATCAGCAGAGTGAGTGACCAGGCACAGGCATTGCCATGCTGCAGTTGGAGACAGGTGAAGAGTTGCTCAGGCAGGAATTGGAGCCTGAAGTCTGCAGTCTCTGTGGGCAGAAGGTTTGGGAGCAGGCTCCAGGTGAGGCTGCTAAGGGCCAGCAAGGTCTACGGGTGCCCTCAGGGTGTGGCACACAGCACACTTACTGTGCCTGAATACTTCTTTGGAGATAGTGTGTCATGCAGACTTCACTGGCAAACAAGTCCAGCTATGTAAGTGGGAATTTCCAAAGTGATTGTTTTCATTCTATACTCAAATATTCTTTAAAAAATTATACAAGAAATGTATTGGATGCTGCAGTTGTGCACATTCACACATAGATCAGACATCATTCGGATGAAGGAGATACCAAATGCCATGTCTGCTGTCATACCAAGGTGCATATTGCAGACTTGCTGCGTTAAGCAGCATTACTGAAATGGTCACAGGTCACATAGCTCCCATTCTGCCTGTCTGGGTATATCTAGCCTGGCTAACTCTTCTGTTCTGTGTGTTAGCTCTCTTCTACGTGTGCAAACCTGAACGAAACCCAAATGGGGAAGCACAGGCTGAGGAGGGATGGGCCTAAAGAAAGTAGCCAGAAATTTGTGTTTAAGCATGACTTGCATGCTGCTGTAGCTGTCATTCATTTGAAAATGCTTCTAACCACCAGAGCCAGCTCAGCCTTACAGAATATTCCGTTACTGTTGCGGATATTCCTGTCATAATCTGGTGACAATGCATACTAGAACTGGAGCCACAGCGGGGAATATAGAGTGATTTACTGGAAAAGGCAGCATCTGTAAACAGGAAGAATAAAGTCACTGGCAGTGTCAGATTTCTGAAGGAAAAAGTATGAATAAACACAGAAGCGGAGAAAGCAAGGACCAAGTTTGCATACACAGACTATGAAGAAGCCTATTGGGCATAAATTAATAAAAAGCTATGTCTTCATTTTCCTTTGACAATCTCTTGAGGGAAAGGGGATAAGAAAAGAAAGAGAGAATTGCTGTGTTGCCATAAGTAATGCTAAAAGCAGGGAACAGTGGACAAAAGATTGTAACGGGAATGTATGACTACAGTATACTGAGATCAGACACTGAAAACTTCCCTTTCTGCTTCTGAAAATGTTTTCTCCCTGAACTGAGATTGAAAGCAGAAAGATATTTTTCTTCCTTTTTTTTTTTTTGTATGTGTGTGTGTGCATGTGTGTGTGTGTAGTAAGGGCTCTAAAAAAAAAAAATTTTTTTCCTGACTTGTGGGCTGCACAGCTTGAAGGTGTTGTCAGCTCACAGAAGGTTACACTGGCACAAGATTTCCAACCTGACAGCTCAGGGCTGATTTCCCTGTCAGATCCAAGCCTAGAGAGACAGCGACCCTCGCCTTTCTTCTGCATCTCCTCCCCTCTGTTACCCTCAAAGCTTGAGCAGCAAGGAGTGCAACATCCCAAGGGCATGGCATATTCCAGATCTCTTCAGTAGGTGTCAGGGCTGGGCAGGAAGGGAACTGAGGGCCAGGTGCTTGACAATTTAGAGGTCCTTTCTAACCATCTGAAAGCAAGGCTTTGAAAGGAGCATCTAATAAAGTAGGGCTAAACACCTTAGCTAGTTTTTTAAATGGAAGCTGAGCGATTTATTGAAAGGATGGTACTGCATGTGCCTGTTGTTGCAGTGTCACACTCAGTGACTGCAGAGGTCTCCCCTTTCCTTTGTGTCTGAGCCACCCCCGGGCTATGATGTGCTGTTGCATCTCTAGAAATACAGCTCTTGATAACTGCTTTTGAAAACAAACTAGAAAGAATTCCTGCTATTTTAACACACAGGATGCGTGCTTCAAATAATGCCAGGAAGCCTTCTAGTTTCACGGCTTTCCTTCACCAAGACATGGGAGAGAGAAGACAAAATAATGTATGGATTAGGCGCACAGGGCTGACTCGGCCATAGGGTCCCTCTCCAGTTATTCCATTTGCAGACAATCAACAGAAGTCAGCCCTCCCCGTGACCGACTGTCCCAGCGCTGTCAAAGGGACACTGATTTGTTGCTGTCAGAGACATTACAGGGAGGACTGAAAAGCTGAATATCTCAGAAAGAGAATGGCATCCCACAGAATGTTATTTTGGCTGTAAAGCTGTGGCAGTTATTTTTAAAACTGAGAGAAGTTGGTCCTCATCTTGTTTAAACGAAGGCTGCCTTCTAGAGCGAAAGTGGTGTAAATACTCCTGCTGTCAGAGAGGGTTGGGCTTGCTGGGGCACTGACAATGTTCCATTTCAGTGCTTTTCATAATGAGAATGGAGGGAATAATGTGGATTTATTTATCCTTGTGAATGTTGGTGCTGTAAAACAACAGTTGCTCTCTGTGAGCATTGTTGAGCTGTGGCACTCTAACAGCCATAAAACTCCCATTGTGCGCTTTACCCACAGAGCTGCCATTGTCATAAATGCGTTCTGTCCTTCCACTTGTTTCTATGACTGGCTGGTACAATACACTTGCTAAAAATATTTTGCTGTTTAATATTACATGAGTACTCAGAAGCGTCCTACCTCATCCTCACACTCCTTTGCCAGTGTGTCTGAAAACCTGTCACACTGAAATTCCAAATAGCTAACAAGAAGCACATTAGCTTGGCAAAGGCTGTGCAAGAAAAAAAGAAAACATTAAGGGAGAAGGATCTTGGGTAGAAATATAATTCAGTATTCAGAGGGCATAGCTGAGACTTTAAGAATGTAATACTTACTCCATTTCCTTCTCTAATAAACTACTGTGGCATCAAAATAAAGGAAAGAGGCTTCTCTTGTCTTAAAAATCTTCACCATAATGCAACAAAATCTGTTGAAAGTCAAAGCAAGAAAGAAAAAGGAGTGACAGGTTTGAGGCAGGATTAGATCTGTAAAGATTAAACAAACTAGATGCTTGCAATACAATATAAAAAAAAGATTGTATTAACATATGTGCCCACATGCAGTATCACTGCAGTGATCTGAGGAAAGTTCCTGTTCTGAAGAGCTGTGGTAAAAGACAGCTGTGGTAATGCAGAAAGTACTGTACCGAATATATGTATTACCTGCAGTTTGTTGGTGTAGATGAACAGCTGTAAAATAGGTGTCACAGCTTTACCTGCAGTGGATCAGTTTTCTATCCATAGCGCTTTGAATTTTAAGCATACTGAATAAAATTCCAAATGCAGGAATTAGGTGAGGATAAGAGAAGAGTATAGTCTGACAAAAGGCCTTCCATGACTGAAAATGAAAGGAAAAGAAAGACAATCCAGAGTCTACTGAAAGAAATGAAAAATTCCATCTTTCCCTAAACAACCACTGCAGAAGTGGAGGTATTTTGTGACAGACATATTATTAACAAAAATCTCAAAACAAAATCTTCTGTGTGTTTCCAATGGATGTATTTTTGTCTCTGAAGTGAAGAGAGAAATGTTTTACTTGAGAATTAATGCCTTTTTCCTACAGTAAGTGGACAGAGGTGTGTTTGAAGTACATTGCAGTTTGAAATACCTCAAGCCAAAGTGCCCCTTTAAGGAAGTGTGCTGGGCTGCTGTGCAAAAGTATTAAATAAATAACACTTCTATTTAGTGTGCCAGTGACCTGGATAATAGATGCAACCTTCTGCTTTGCTATATCTATCCAGATGCATCTGCTGTCTCCTTGAAAGTATTTGTTTTCTGTGCAGCATTTTGAGCGCTCAGTGTCCATCAATTAAACAGAGCTCTCCACACAACACTTCATAGAACTAATGCTACTGGGCCTGGAACGTGTGGATTAAACAAAAGATGGGGGCAGTGTAAACATTCTCTGAGGGGTTATTGATGCTGTATTAAATTAAATGCTGATGGATGTATTCAGACTGCTCAGCTGCATCAAGAAAGGCTGCTTGTTTTAAACACTTAAGCGTATAATCTCCTCTTGATGAGAACATGTAGCGCTGTTAGTCTTAATGAGAATTATGTGCATACATTGGACAGGACGTATGCCTTCAAGATTAATGCCATAGGTTTGTATAAAACATCTACAATCAATATAAACTGTTTTACTCGGCCGTGAAAGCCTTTATCACCATCTTAGAAACAGTGCATCAAACACAGCCCCTCATCTGTCTACATCAGGGCATGTCCACAAGCACCAGCAATTGTGAGACAAGCAAGGCAATGGATTTACAGTGCGTCAGCCCCTCAGTGGAAACAGTCTGAGCTTGTGCTTTGCACCTCCTGGCAGACACAAGCAGACTCCCTTCCACTGCTCCAGCAAGCACAGTCTTGCATCGCCCCAGTCACCAGGTGGTCCCAAGTTGCTGCTGGCTTTATTTTCACTGCCTCTGGCAAGCGAAGTGCTGTTATCCTCAGTCTACAGAGCTCAAAGGTTTAACTGATCTCAGAGAAGACCAAAGTGAAGTTGGGTATTTAAATCCAGACAGCTGCTTGACTGCTGCCCTGTCCTGTCCCTCCGCTGCCAGCCCAGCAAGGGGAATAGGCACATCTCCTCCAGGGAGGGAGGACACCCGCACTGCTCAGGATGTTAAAGTGATAGGTAGTACAGAACAGATATGGACATTTGAACTTGAAAATAATATCCATTCAGCTTTGCTGGTATTACTTGTAATTTCACTTATTGCAAGCTATGTACTGGGCACAGGCTGTACAGCAGCAATGGAAATTTTAAACTCACGTGTTAAAAAGTGCTCCATAATGGAATTTTGAATAACTATGTTACAATATATAGGGGGAAAAAAAGGAAAAAAAAGTATGTCATTAGGGTTGCATAATTCAACTATTTAGCTGTTAATCCATTACAACTATCCATATTCATTTAACAAATTGCAATTCACATTTGGGAATAAATTGTGTAGCTAAATGCCATAGCATGTCTATTTAAATTCAAATCTTTGCAACAAATAAATAATTCAGATATGAAGACATTAGAAGGCATCTGGAAAATAAGAAGGCATTCTGACTAGCTAATCAGCATAGATGGATTGGTGCAGGACTCAAAAGATTTGGTTGTGTGCTCTGATTTTTGCTGCTTGTCTCCTGAGGGATGTTGCAAATTTATGCTATTTTTATACGCCTCTGTTTCCCTAAATGCAAATAAAAGTAGGGGACTCTACTCCTGTGTATTGATCTGTGGATACTAAATACAACAGCAAGACAAGCTGTTCGTAGCTTAGTTTTGACATTTAATAAATTGGCCAAATTCAACAAATACATTATTAACATGACTTTTTCATCCAACATTAAACATCCTATGTGAGATGACACACTGCAGACACTGTTCATGCAATCACAAGCCTCACCAAAAGATGTCAGCTAATACATTATTTACTAAGTGATATGGAAACGGCCATTCCTCATTCATCCACTGTAAAGTTGGTAGCAATATATTCTCATTTAAGCCTTCCAAATGCTTTCAGGTTGTTTTTTCTTGTCAGGTTGGGCACAGTAAATCTGAATTAAGTCTGCTTTGCTTCAGTCAGAATTAGACTGTTTTCCAAAAAGATTTCTTCTTTTTCTTCCAGATGGCGACAAGGCTGATATTTCTGCCAGTATTTATCCAGACATAAACATTATTGCTGGAGCACTGAAGCTGTATTTCAGAGACTTACCAATTCCTGTGATCACCTATGACACCTATTCCAAGTTCATAGAGGCAGCAAGTAAGTATTGCATAGTAATTTGTACTGTTCTTCAATTACGTTTCCCATCCATAGCACTGTTCACAGTAAAGACAGACAACAAATTGGAAACAGGCATTTCTCAGCCATATATTTCTCTTAAATGAAAGTTTTGCCTGATTGTTATTGTAAAAAGAACATCATGCAAGTAAAAAAAAAAAAAAAAAAAGAACCATAATAAATGCAGAGTATAAAAATACTTGACTGCTTAGCAAAGAATGTAGAGATCTGTGGTACCTAAGAAGTAGCACACTTTCTTCTTTAAAAAGTATCCTTAGTGATTGTGAAATGGCAGTATATCTATAAGCAAGAGGTCTGTGTCACCATGCTGGGTTCACCTTCTGGTCACCCAAACTTGCACTGCCCTTGCAGCCACAGGCAGCTTTTGCGCTCTTCTCTTCCTCCTTAGGCAGAGAAATTATTTTATACTTAAAATTATTTTATAACTCATAAATCACATACTCAGAGGAAGCAGTTCCTATTGTGAAATACAGTAATCTTTTAAAAGCAGGGCATAAAGATTCTTAATTTTCTAAAATATCATGTTCCTGATACCATTTTTATGAAAAGTCATCCAAGAGATACAAATTTGACTCACTTCATATTTTTCATGTAAAATACAAGTAAAAACCAATCAGATTTTTAGAGGGACTGCCAGTCTTAAGCGAGCACTGACATTCTCGCATCACTTACTCCAATGTATTTAAATACGTTCAGCAGTCTCACCTTGTTTGTGCCACTTCAGTCCCTTTACCTAAACTTCAGCACAGTCCAGTATACTCAAGAACAGTCTCTGAAGCACATATCCACACTCCCATCCGTTTTGGATGGCTAATTGAAGTAATCTTATGTGAGATTTAAAGAGTCAGTTCCAGACAGTGTATTATGAAGAATTTAATGAAGCTCAGGTACTGTACCTACTACTGTAGCTAGAGCTACAGATTGTAGAGAAGGTAGTGTCATGCTGGAACAGGTTGCCCAAGGAGGTTGTGGATGCCCCATTCCTGGAGGCATTCAAGACCAGGCTGGATGCAGCTCTGAGCAGCCTGGTCTAGCGCACATAGCAGGGGGGTTGAAACTAGATGATCATTATGGTCCTTTTCAACGCAGGCCATCCTATGATTCTATGATTTTATGACTGTGGGGTGGTATTTGTTGCTGATTTCTTTGTAAAGCCATTCTTTTGAGAAGTTGCTTCTGTGCTCCCTGTTGATGAGTTTGGTATTTATCCCTGTAAGCACAATCAGTGGCTTGTGAAGGACTCCATAATGACAGCTTAGCTTCCTGAATTATCGCTGTTTACAAATGAAAGGCTCTATTAACATTAATCTGTTTGGTGTTTTACAGAAATCTCCAATCCTGATGAACGACTAGAAGCAATACATGAAGTGTTGATGTTACTCCCTGCTGCTCACTATGAGACACTCAGATACCTAATGATTCATCTCAAAAAGTGAGTTAATTGGCATGCAGGATAATTCTTGAAAAGCATAACAATTTTCTGCTTTGAAAGACGAGTATTACAGAAAATATCAATAAAGCTTCCATATTGGCACTACCACTGCAGCAGCAACATTACAAACAAACAGACAAGCACAAATGCCTATAAACTACGTATATATATAGTGTAGATCCTTCTGCTAGCAAATAATTGCAAGCCCTTGAAGAGTTAATTGAGGTTTGACACATTTCTCTGAGGCAGATTATATCTGAAAAAATACCAGAATGGTAGGTACTTTAGAGAAGTGTTAGATGTTCTGTGGCAAGTGATTTGATCACGGTTTCCTTCTGCTTCCCCTTACCTCCCGCTCTTCCTCTGGTACTGTAGCCCTAAAAGGAAGGAGCTGTCTTTCACTGGTTGTTTGCTCTCTTCATCTTTAAGCCACGAATCAAGTGGGGCCTATTTTATACTTACTAGTAGAAGCAGTTACGGGCTCTCTCCAAGTATTTCATATCTCCTTTGTTTTAAAACACAAAGGGACAGGATGCCTCACTCTCACTAATTTCAAGCAAAAAATGTTCTTCAAAATTATGCTAAAACCACTTAGGTACTTTCTGCATTTGCATGCCTCAGAAAGTCTTGTTTGCAAGTGTTTAAAAGCTGAGTAGAGACTGACACAATCATCTCAAAGTAGGCCTCACTTTAAGAATATATTGCCTGAATATATTTAAGAATACATAACCCTTTTCTCTGGTTAAAGTCAGTGATGCTACTTGGACATGACAGAAAAGGGGATAAGGGAGAAGTAAAACTACTTGCCTTTGGAGAATTTTCTGATTTTCATCTGCATATCCTGCACTATTAATACCAAAGTGAAAAGACCTCAGCTAAGGTAAAATCACATCAGAGAGCTTGTGTGAAGTGCATTTCATGTTTAATCTGGTTCCCATTATGCAGATACTTTTCTTCGTTGGCTCAGGTCATTACACGGAGTAATTTTTTTCTTTTGATGAGACATTACCTGGGCATGCAGGATCTCCTGGGGACTCTGCAGAGATGAGATGTGCAAACACCCATCCTTGTAGCACATTTGCATGGACGGTGGTTCAGGATGAACCACACCAGCTTTTAAGAAGGCCATGTCAGTAATGAAAAATGAGTTTGTCAGCCAATTAATTAATTGCTATCTTCAATCGAATTGGAATGTTCTTGTAACATTTTACTCAGAATTGGAGGAAATAGAGTAGAATGAGCAGTCCCCCCTGTGGTGAAACACATATAGCTCCATCCACATTGAAGCTATGCAGCTGAATCTCCTCTGTGCTCACCCCAGGCCTTGCTGGCAACAAGCTCCATATACCTGCATAGAGGTGCTAGTGAGATGTACAGTGAGATGTATGTGTTATAGCACAGCTGTTCAACATTCCTGTTGCGCACAGGCACAGGTTGAAAGCAGTGTTGGGCATGTACTTGCACAATGTCTGGTGCTAAGGAGGCTTGGTTTGCCTTTTCTCCTTGCAAAACTCAGCTAACCTGTATGTTAAAATGTGGTGATGCATCTGTAAGTAGGGACACTAGTGGTTTTGTGATCTGAAAGCAAAGAGAAACTGTGTTGTTCAGTGACAGTCACTCTTTGCAGAGGGCTGGTGGTAGACGGAAAACCTGATCTTATATGGACCTTGTGAATGAGAAGGCCAGAACGTCTCTTCTGTATTCAGCCTCTGTGCTCCCTGGGAGGCATCCACTGCCCAGCTGCAATCCAGTTGGGCATGACTATGTTCAGGGGTGCTCCCAAGTGCTGACCACACTCAGCATGACACACACCAAGCACAACACAGAGAGCTGTAATTACTGTATAGTGGGGAACTGCTCCATGTGTGATATTTTCTACCATGATTATGCTTCTCAAAAAAGCAGTTTCCACTAATGCTTTTACCTTAAAGGATATAATAATGGAATAATCACTGAAGAGTTGCAGGAGGAGTTTTTAAAGGCTCTGAAATACACAGCCCAACCATAATTGCATCGTATTTGCAATGGAAATAGTTATTGTGGAAATTGGTATTATATTGAGTGAAAACTCCCATAATATGATAAAAATACCATTATCAGGCAATGCTTGGTGTGAAGTAAAGCTGAAGTTTAAGATGCAATATGTGTTTTTCTTCGGGAAAGTAAACAACTACTTACTTTTCTTTTCTATTTTAGGGTTACTTTGCATGAAAAGGAGAATTTTATGAATGCTGAAAACCTGGGAATAGTGTTTGGGCCTACTTTAATGAGACCTCCAGAGGACAGTACCTTGGCTACTCTGAATGACATGCGGTACCAGAAGCTAATTGTGCAAATTTTAATAGAAAATGAAGATGTCCTCTTTTAGACAAATATGGGTACATCTTCAAAACCACTTGTTTCAAAATGATTAGTTTGAAGGGAAAACAGCATTTCTTTATTATTATTTTTTTTTTTTAAATAAAGGAGAAGTTCCTTGGCTGCACTTCAATTTCTGCAAAGCTGCAGATGGATGCCAAAATGTTTAGGGAAAGCCTGTGTCTCATAGACATATGCCTCTTTGTAGAAGGGGGAAAAAAAGGTCAGAAAAAATCCTCTCACCTTGTATCTTTTGCCTTGCCTCGGGTGTATATTTGTTTTGAGAAGCTGCAAGCAATTTTATTGTTAACTTATTAAGAAACACAAAACGTATTTTAATATGGCTAGAGAAGCAAAAAGGTACTTAATCAGCATTATTTGTATACAGCTATACATTTCCCTCTCCATAAGACATAATTATATATGTCAATTGTGAAACAAAACCTATATTATAAAGATATTTTTACTTTATCTAGCTGAAAGAATGGCATTTTATTTTAGCAAACCAAAAATCAATGCGGTGCATTGATTGTTTTCCACATAATTCTTTCCTGCATTTTTGCTATGATATATTGAAAACAATTACCACGATTGCAGTATTATCCTGACATACCTCTTTCATGGCAAATGTTTTAAAGGAGAATCTTCTTTTTCTTGTGTGTATTCCAACTTTCCTTAGGTTTCTTTGCATTTAGGCACTAGCATTCCAAGACTGTGTAGTACACTTTTAACCATTTTGTATTTCTCAAAACATACAGTATTTTATAGTTTTTGTTTTTTTTAATCCCATATTAAATATGATATTGAGAATTTTCAAAAGTCCTGGTGATAGTATCAGTTTCACATGCCAGATATTTTTTAATTATTATTTCATTAATATGTAAGTTAAGTGATGCTGGGACACTGGATATTTTCTGGCCTTGTTGAAAAGTTAGCACTTTTTTGCATTAAATATGAAGGATTTGGTTTTTCTGTAAAAATCAAGCTATGTTTTGTCATGTTTCTGTATTTATAAATGTACAGTAAATCTGCTGAAAATGTAGGTTATTTCTCTTGAATGTGTTCCAGATGGTTTGTTGTTTGTTTTTGTTTTTTTTAAAAAGAGGACAAAAAAAAACACAAGAATATGGAAATGTGGAAGTTGGTAATTTTAATTATTACCAAATTTTAATATTTTTCTCCCCTCACAAACATTGACTACAGAGTTCATAGTCTAACTGCAACTTATCCCTAATGTTAAAACTGTTTCTCAGCCTGAGATGTTTCTGCAAGTATAGCAAATCAGCATACTTTACTACCAAACTCAATTTTCAATACAACAGAAAATATAATAATCCTTCATCTTGATTGTTTGTATGATATGGTGGGTAACTCAGTTTCCTGAATTATTTCAGGGAGCACATGTTTCTATTCAAATTGAAAAAAAATACATTTAACTATGATAATGAAGGAAAGTGGAGGGTATTACTGTAAATTTGTTGTCTTCTAGAGAAATAACTAAGGGCTAGATAGATTAACCCAGATTGCAGAGCAAGTGCTAAATAGTCTGAGTTCCCAATACTTCTATAGATCCTCCTGACTTGTACAGGACTATTTGTTGTAGGTTATGTACTACTTAATACTGTCATAAAAATGATCTGGAAATGGTTTTATTTTGTGAAGTGAAATATGCTTTGTAATTTATGATAGTGTAAATGGAAGGAAAATCCCATTAAATGTGTTAAAGAGTTCTGGTGTCTGTCACTGACTACATGGCAAACTGCCAAATGAAAATCAATCACTTACTAACTACTGTCTTGGCATGGCTGGAAAACACTTGGAAAATGCAGAAGAGCTTAATTGAGGCAAGCAGTTTCAGATGGGTGCTTAGAACCCCATGCAGCCAAGCACCAGGATTTACTGCAATCACTCCAGAGCACCTCTGTGTAAAACTTCTAGCAAGCATAGAATCAAAAATACCAATTCAATCCATCTTAATGCTTTCCAAAAATCAGTGTAAGCATAGCAGTTTTCTACTCCCTTGAATGCAGACATTTGCCTAGCAATGATTTTCTTTATTTTTTCTAGCCTGGCCAGTAGTGTGTTATTTTGTAAATGCAGAAACAGTATTCTAATGCCATTATTCTTACTTTTGCAGGAAGACAGGCAGTTCTGTTTCTGTTCCTTCCTTCCCCTCTACCATTGGCAAACTGGTAGTCTTTGCATATCTGATAGTCTGGGATCTTTAACACATGTCCCAGCCTAAGGATTCAAGCAGTATGTTCAGAAATACCCAAGCAATAGCATCTTTAGAGGGGCAGGAGTTTCTCATACGTTCAGTGGAGTGCTGAATACAGTTCTGCACCTCAAAGCCCAAACAGCCAATGGACTGTCCATGCCTACTCGGCTACTGTGGGGCAAGTGTCTTCGGGTGCTTGCTGTGAAGATAGTAGGCTCTCTTCACCTAACACAGGACACAGCCACATGGCCTGGGAATCAGGCAAGCCGCCTGAGCACAGTCCAGTGGCAGAGCCTCATTCTTCTCCAGGTCCTTGAGAAGGACTTTGGTGGGCTGCTGCAAGGGCTGCCATCTGCCAGTCAGCAAGCCCCATCTCCTGGCAGAGTGCAAGCTGCCCTACACCCCTACAAAGCTGGTCGCTGCACATATCGCACTGAGATGACTCACCTCCCATACAGCAGAAACGTCTTAGTTGTGCTAATAAAGCACTGCTTGGAGTTAATGATTTATAAGGCAGTCACTTTCATCAGTTTTGTGGAACTGCTGAAGTCTCTTCTTTGTGGCAGAATCACTGTGAGACTCAAAGCTGACTGGTTTAAATATTTTGAATCTCATGGGAAAACTTAAGGAAATGTTTCATGAGAACAGTGCAGTCTGATAGTTTATAGCTTGTGTCCCACACAAGAGCTACATCTTACTGCAGAGCTATGCCTTTCCCCTTATGCCCAGTTGGTTTCCTCACCTCCATCCCTGGAGTCCCCTGCTGCATAGCTGTCCCATGCTGGACAAGAGGCAGCACATGCTGTGCCTCCCTCCAAACTGGGTGCAAGGCTGGATGGGGAGCTGCCCAGGGGTCTCTTTAGCCAAGATGCTGGGTCTGGGGCTCTGATGTGGGCTCTTCTATTCAGACATTAGTTGTCATGAAACTTAGTTCCTTCTCTCTCCCAGTCAAATATCACTGAAATTGGACAAAAGATTCAAAAGTTACTGGGGAATAATTTGCAAAAAGAGAAACAAAGAGCCTACAGACAGTTTCTATGGGAAAATTTACAAGTGAAGTTACAAAGGAAACAGCTTTGCTCTCAACTCCACTGCTCTGTATGCTGATTCCAGTTTAAGCTACAGAACAGGTGATTTGATTTCTAAGCAAAAAGTAAGACTGCAGTTTGTTGTGCATGAAGTAGCCTGAAGACACACAGATGAGGAGGCAGATCTGCAAACACTTGACCTAAGACACTGGGAAGGGCTATATCAGGTTTGGGATCTCTTCTGAGATGAGCTGCTTGAGGAGAGACCTGAGCAGTGTGTGACTGCCAAATTTTGGACAGATCTGTGAGTGAGTATCTTGCAAAACCCTTAGAGAGGTGCCTGTGGTAATAATCAGCTAGGTTGAAAGAAAGCTTAAAGTCCCATTGCCAAAGAGGTGAAAGTGAGCGTAGGTACTGCAAGCAGTTTGCAGAGCACGTGGAGAAATCATGCCTTCTGTGATAAGCTCAAGCACACACAGTGCAGGTCTGTACAGGCAGGACACTGGGAGCTGCCTAACGTTGCTGGCACAGGACACCACCAGGGCTCACACGACTGCAGAGAGGACACTGCCTGAGCCCACCTTGGCTGCTGCTCTCCCATCTCCCATCACACCTTGAGGAGAAGACAGCCCACAGCAGTGGGACCCCCAGCTGCTCCCACACACAGCTTAGCTCTGGCAGGACAGAACCTGTCCTTCATATTTCTTTATTGACAAGTACAGACTCAAGGTCTGCAGAAAAGGGAGGGAGAAGATTTGAGTGCCAATAGACAGACCCCACTGCCAATAGCCAGGAACCGATGAAAACTGAGCAGGAAGGTAATGCACACTTACACAAGAAGAATGCCATCTAACTGGATCCTCAAAGCAAAATAGTTGCTCTATCTTCCCAGGCTATCTAAAGGCAATGAAGAGACTCTTATCTTGTTGAGATAAGAAAGTAAAAGCATCAGTACATCTTATGTTCTTTAGCTAGTAGAGATTAATTCTTTGATTAAAGCAAAGATCATGGTTAAAATTCAGAAATCTAAACCTTAAGAAATGGTGGTTATTGCTGAGTGCTGTAGGGCCTGAGTATTTATGACATCAGTGGATCTTACTAGGCCCATACCTTACACTCCCTGAAGGCATGGTCTTCTGGTTGTAATTATGCTGATCCTGTGACTAAAGCTGGGATCCGTAGTTTAAATAATCCAGCCCAAAGGACTTGAATTACTGCTGGGTGGTGTAAAGATTACAGTTAGGTAGAATGTGTCCACTGGGGCCTGTACCTTATAAGCTGCAATAGAAATAAGCAAGGAGTTATAAATAAAGAACTTGTCAGGGTTCTGTTTATGTTACTTATGGGAGTGTTGTGAACCAAGCTTACCTCAGGATGCTGGAAGCTGAATTCCATGTATGGTCCTGTTGGGCCTGACAAGGAGTCAGTGTTGTCCATTTTCTCAAAAGTATCAGCCGTTTGTTAATAAGGTTAGAATGAGGACTAAAGTTAAATTTAGGGTTAGGAGCTATGGATCCTGAAGAATGCTAATTGCTGCTGACAGTATTTGAAGATACCTTATTTTTTATTCTACTGTCAGGTGGGTATGTGTATGACCAATGAGCACGAAGGTCCAATTTACTATGTGCTGCTGCCCAAGAACATAAGAAGGAAGCCTAGGGTACATAGGTATTTACAACAAGGAGCTGAGGTTAGGGTTAGGTTAGGAATCCAATACTGAGGAACTTGTTTTGTTACTGGATGCTGCGCAGCCCTCAGTATTAGGAGCAGGGCTGATGTCAGTAAGAGACAGCTACCGGGGGACAAGAGGGAAGAGAGCAAGTGTTGTAGACCCAAGTCTAACAGTTATAATAGAGGTAGGAATTAACGTTAAACTTAGGAAATCTGAAGCCTAAGAAGAGAATCAGAGTTAATGCCAATATATGTAGATGTAACGTCTCTATTCATACACTGTGATGATAGGCATTAGTGCTTTATGCTCTGTTTTCCTGAAGCTTTGGCCCTTCATTTTAGGCATGTGAATTGTTAGGATGAAGTTTCAGTCTGTTGTGCTCTGAGCTGAATTTATTCATGAAGTTGAATTCTCCATTGAATGACGGAGATCACTAGCATTAACACAAGCTAATGTTCTTGATTCATCCACAGGGCTAGCTCCCTTCATAAAGCTACCATCAGGGCTCATGTAAGGATACTGTCCAGGCTATTGCTGGAGGTGAGATTAGGAAATTTAAGACTACATCTGTATCACTCAATAAAACAGAGCTAAGGACTTCTCCCAAGCCAAGCAGCACAGACTTTCTCTGTCCACTTTACACAGGACTTAACTAAGGTCCCCTTAAGCCCCAAGGTGTCACTGTGGCCTTTGAAAGTATTTAATTTTTTAGAGACACTGAATCAAAAATTGTCATTTAGTGCCTGAAAGGCACCATGTTGCAACCCATCAAACTGGTATATTCAGTCCCTGAGCTGAGGTTGTTCAGTGCATGTCCTAGACTGCAGCATGAGGAGCGGTTGTACATTGTCCTGTTGAGGGCACACAACCTACTGCAATAACTCTGGAGGACTGTGGAGGGAGACAAATTGATGTTGTTTTGTCTGTTCTGTATAGAGGAAGTAAATCTTTGCTCTTACAGTCTCCAAACCATGCCTGAGCAGTGAGTATTAAATGACATTAGGGCAAAATCAAACAAGGGAATCACCATTAGCACTAAGACCAATTCAGGAGTCACAAATTTCAAACTCACTCTCCACCTCTTATGGGTTTTTTTGCCAAGACAGTCATAGGCTGGGTATGAAATGCTTGATTTTTTACAGGATGCTGCAATCCACAATATTAACCAGCAATCTGGTGTTAGGAGGGAAAATATTCCCTGCTACAAAACAGCTGGAGTCCTTCACTGTGGTTATAGCAAAGGCGAAGGTTTGAAATGCTGCCAGCACCTGGAAATCGAAAGCTTAAAGAACTGACAACATTGCTGACTTCTTCAGAGCAGACATCCTGATGTAGATGGGAGCCAATTTTTACCATAGAATCATAGAATCGTAGAATCATAAAGGTTGGAAAAGACCTCTAAAATCATCTAGTCCAATCAGTAGACCCATCACCACCATGTTCACTAAACCATGCACGTCCATATCTTCTTGTGGTCTTTTCCTGTACCTTGGTTATAATTAACTATAAGTAGCAGGCTGACGTACTGATATCAGTATGGTCCAATCAAAAGGAGCATGTTACAGTATAGAAGAATAGGCCCTACAGTTTCCTTTAGCAACATACTGTGGTGTCTGCTATAATCCTACACATATACCCTAGCTGAGACTACAGAACCACATTAGCTGTTATGTGCTGTTGATTCCTCCAAAAAAGAATAGAATTTAACCTCAACAGTCATAATATGAAACTACAATCTAACTTCAAAGTATTGATAGAATGTTCGACTGTTTTGCTTTCTTTTTATATCAGTTTGATTAGTATATGCATATGAAGTGACGCAGCAAGTACCTATGCAGTAAGGGGCAGAACAAACATTTTTCACTGTCGGTTGGGGCTGTTTTTGCATAAACACTAATCTTAGTGACAATCTCAATTGCACTATGGCTGTCTGAAGCAGTGACTTTCAGACAGAGCACCCATACACACCAACTCTTAGCAAGCTTTCCCAATGGCTTGTCCCCTTTCAGGAGACCCTGCTTTCAATAATGTGCCAAAAAAGACAAACGTCCTTCATTGCAAGGTTCATAGAAAACTAATGAATTTTTTGTTAAGTCAGCTGAGAAATCAGGTCTATGGTAATCAAATTAAAATAAAATAAAAAGATAATATCAGTGATGTTTTGTGTAAGTCTACACCAGGGTGGAAACTATAAATGTCACCTGTAACACTCTGTGAAAAGGATGGTTAATAACTGCACAAATTTCCCTTACTTACTCCTGGCACTTTTGAAAACACAAGGAGAGGAGAAATGCTTGTGTTCTTTCTCCACAAACACACAGATACAAACACATAGCATAGCAATGGGTCATACTCATTGCAGGAAACTGGATCCTGTGGTTTCAGAGTCCAATGCCTTGATGTTATGAATCTCAGAAAATGAGAGTTGTTTACTTGTGAGGATGCAATTCTTTTCTTGGTAGAAGTTACTGTTTTACTCCAGATTTTTTTTTTTTTCTGTATGACAGAGTGCTTTCAAGTGTGTATGTATATGCACATTTCCCAGTCCCAAACCTTTTGTGTTTGAAGAGAGCAGTTTACAGAGCAGTGTAAGCGCACACCCTGTCTCCCTGTGCAATCACTTGCATTCTCCAGTCTTGATGTCTCATCATTGTGGGCCAGGCAGTGGCAGAGGTTGGGCTGCAGAAAAGAGAAGGCTAAAAGGTCACTGCTTCACAAACTGCTCCATAAACAGCCATGAGTAACAGAGAGGGTGGCAGACCAGAGGGATGTTACGAATCACATGAATTTTACATGTCAGAATTCTCCAAAGGACTAATCACTGAGTGGAACACAATTCTTTGGCAAATCTTTTTTCTCCTTTCTGGCTGAATGAAAAAAAAGTACTCTGTTCAGTTTTGGACCCCACACTACAAGAATGATACCCGGGCCCTCGAAGCGTCTAGAGAAGGGCAACAAAGCTGATGAGGGATCTGGAGCACAGGCCTTAAGAGAAGCAGCTGAGGGAACTGGGCTTGTTGTCTGCAGAAGAGGAGGCTCAGGGGAGACTGCATCACTCTCTACAGCTGCCTGAAGGAGGTTGAGGCGAGGTGGGGGTCAGCCTCTTCTCCCAGGTAACAGTGACAGGACAAGAGGGAATGGCCTCGAGTTGCACCAGGGGAGGTTCAGGTTGGATATTAGGAAAATTTCTTCTCAGAAGTGGTGATGCAGTGGCACAGGCTGCCAGGGTGGATTCACCGCCCCTGGAGGTGTTCAAGAGCTGTGCAGGTGCAGCACTGAGGGACGTGGGCAATGACACAGTGGGGATGTGGTGATGGCCAGACTTGATGTTCTTAGTGGTCTTTTCCAACTGTAATGATTCTATTCTATATTTCTGTGGCCAGCATCACACAACAATTCAAAGTCCCACATAAATATAATGAGCATAAATACCACATTGCACTGCTTTTCTTTTCTCACCATTACAACTACTGCACTCACTTTTTAAAGATGCCCAACTAAAGACCTACAAAGCGCTCATCTGCTCACAGCCATCACGCGCACCTACAAAATGCACACCGAGATCCTCTGGACGTGTCACAGCCTCAGCCCAGCCAACACCGCACCTGCAGCCTTGTATTTCATTACACACTTGCGGTGCTGCCTTACCCGAGCACCGCCCCGCAGTGCCCCCTCCTTATCGCCCTCTCACTTCAGCGGTGCCACCAACCCCATCCCAAAGCGGTGAGTCGCCCACCCTCTGCACGGCGGGACACTCCGCCCCTCCGGCCCCGCAGCCGGAGACCCCCGCGGCAGCCCGGGCCCGGCCGGAGCTCGGGGCAGGTGCGCGGTTCCCGCCGCCTCCCGGGGCCGCCGCCCCGCCCACACCTGCCGCCCGCCCGCCCGCCCACCTCCGGGCCGAGCCGCACCGCCGTAGCTGCCGGCTCACCGGCCATGGACGCGTAGCGGCGGGAGGAGAGGAGAAGAGCGTTCCTCAGGTCAGTGGATGGAGGGCGGGAGGGAGAGCCCCTCCGAGCCGTCGCTCCGCTCCGCCTCCCCGCTGCCGGTCCCCTGCCCACCTGCGCTCGGCTCGGCGCTCGCTGTCCGTTCGCCATCAGCCCTGCCGGTCTGACGGCCGCCCCTCTCTCCCGCAGAAGCCCCCGCGTCGCGATGGCGGACAGCGCCGCGGCCACCGCCGCCGCCCCCGCCGCCGTGAAGGGCAGCGGCTCGGCGGGGCACTGGTGGAAGTCGCTGACCGGCAAGAAGAAGCACAAAGAAGCCGCGGCCGCCCCGCCGCCCCCCGCCGAGCCCCCCGCCGCGCCCTCCAGCTCCGGCTCCCCGGAGGAGCCGCCCCCCGCGCTGGGCAGCGGGGAGCCCCCGGGGCCGGGCGGTGCGGCCCGACGGAGCCTCCGCGTCTCGCACTCGGGCCGCTTCAAGGAGCGGCGGAAGGTGCGCGCCTCGCTGCTGGCCGACGGCACCGAGGTCTTCGACGGAGCGGAGCCCGGGCGCGCCGCCCCTGAGGGCGAGTAGCCCCGGGGGGAGAGCAGCCCCGGGGGCTGGCCTCGCTCCTCGGCCCCGCGCGGAGTGCACGGCCTCGGGGCAGCCCCGTACGCGGCGTGCAGCCGGCGGCGAGCGGAGGCCTATGGGACTGCGTGCGTGATGAGGAGCGACGCTTCCAATCGAGGGACGACGTGATTGCCTTAACGATGATACCAATGGACACCCCCCGGCCCTGAACCGCGGTGGACTGGCACGAAGGTGCTACCCGGGGTCTCCGTGCCTTCCCTGGCCCTGTCTGCGAGCCAGTGCTTCCCACTCGGCCTGCAGCCCCCAGCCAAAGGTGCACCACCGCCTTTCGAAGGAAGGGGGAACGACGCGTTTGGATCTGATTTCAGGGCCAGGGATCTTCCAGCAGTGCCTCCGAACTGCTCTTGGTGGTGGGTGTGCAGGGAAACAAGCCCTGATTGTGTTTAGATGCTGGGGGCGCAGGTGCTCGGGTGCTCTCAGGCATTGCATTTAAATATGCAAAGGCAGGAGTGCATTGTTTTCTGCTTTTAGTGCTAAGCAGGTGATTCAAGAGGTTAGTCTCCTATAGCTCTGTTGCAGCGAGAGGCCAGTTATTGTCTAACAACTCACACCTACTACTCAGAGAATGCACCGTTTCTTATAATTGGTGATAACTGGCATAACGAAGCTGTGATGAAGAAATGCGGAAGACGAGACCAGCCCTTGAGAGCATGGGCCGCGTGGTACTCTAAGCACAGTGATTGGCTTTGGAACCACTGAAAGTATTCTTTAGTGTTTACTGTGTACCAGGCTCCTGGGGCGAGGTGCAGAGCTCCTGAGACCTCTTGTTGGCACGCTTTGCCTTGGGCAGCCCCATCCCTGCAGCTTCAGGAGCTTCGGACAGAGTAAACCGTCCACCAGACTTGCACTGGTGTTGTGCCTTACAGAGCAAACTCAGCTAAAAATACTTAGCAATTACACATTTCTTGACAGTAGATCATGTAGCTGCAACTGCCTTATTTATTTTTAAATGAATTTGCAATATACTTGATATCATTGAAACGGTTTTAGCCTTTTTTTTTTTTTTTTTTTTTAATGTGATATAAGATATTACATCGTGCAGGGACCAAAAATACTCTCCTAATAGTCAAATATGATGCAGGTATGATTTTGGTTGTTGTAACTAATTATTTAAGGTAATGTCAACATAAAAAGTGACCTGTAAGGAAAAAGAGAGATGAATCCTGAAAATATGGATTGAATCTGTCACTGACAATTAACAAAATGATGTAGTAGAGGCAGGACTGGTGCCCTGTGGTTCACTATGCATAATGGTCTGTAATGAACTTTGAAAGCTCCTGTGCAATAAACTAAGACAATCTTGCTGCCTTAGTTAACAATCCTTTGCTCAGCTCCTTCTTCAGTGTCCTATATCTGAGGACAGTGGGACTGTATCATCATTAAAGTATTTTCATAAGAGTCTGCTTTCCACCCAGTGTGGTTTTTCCTTCCATTAAGTAAAGCTTCAAAGCACTGATAGCTTTTGACTGCCCTGTGTACTCTTGCCTACATGCTGACATTGCAGAGCGAGGATGGGGCAGTTCTTAGAAGCCATCATTGCTGTTCCTTGGAGATGCTGCTCTTACGTAGAACTTGTTTGCTGAGGGGCACCTAAAGCCATGAATGAGAAGTGACTGGAACAAACCCCATCTTGTATGGAGGGATCTGAGAAAGATGAAGTTTAAAATTGGGAATGGAGACAACAATGACAAAAATAACTTAAGCAACACTATATTGAAAAGATAGTGTTTTGACTCCAAGCTACTTATTTCTACAGTGGACCTCTGTTTGTTCTTTGGAAATTGGTTTGCAGGTTCATTGGCTGAAAGCCCTTGGGCACAGGGTATCTACAAATGATAGTTTTATCTGAGAAGAACTCTGGTATGATGTTCAGATGGTTGCTGCTAGAATTTGATACACAGGTTAATATGTGACTACGTATTAGTCATATCTGGAGTCCTGGTGACTGGTACTTACAGCCTAGAGATTTGGTCAGAATATGAAGTCCACAAATACATGTAAAATGACTTGATAGCAACCATCCTCCATCTTAATCGTGACCTTGAGCTGTGGGAAGGAGAAGTAACTCTATCTTCCTGCTCAGTCAAATCCTTGCTTCAATGAATTCGATAGCAGCCACTGAAAAACTAGATCCATGAGAAAACTGGCTGCCTGCTGTGTCTCACTTTCCACACCCTCTGTGCAATGGCTACACAGCAGTGCCTTCAGGTTAGTGCTGACCTGGGTTGGCTCAACGTGAGGAGCCCCACTGGCCATGGCCAACATGTATGGCAGAAATAATCCTCTTCTTAGCCTGAGCATCAGATGAAGATTTAAGCAGTGTATATGTCTGTAAATGAATTAAGCTGATACAGGAAAAACACTACATTTTATGGAGCATCTGAATTATTTTTTTAATCCTTGGAATAAAGAAAGATTGAACTTTCTTTTGTATTGAAATACTTGTTCAGTTATAACAATAGTGTAATTATATGCAGTGAATTATTAAAAGGCTGTTGGCATTCTTCGTATACTTGTTTTCCTCATCTGGCATTCTTACTGTACGTATTTTCCTCATCTTATTATAAAGAAAATGCATCAGAAAGCAGGTTTACGAAATGAGGCAACTGTAGAAGTAGTGGCTGCTTGTTTTTAAAAGTAAAAGCAGCTCATTAACAAAATAAACAGAAATAAGCAGATGAGGTTGAACCCCTGCTACAACAGCAGTAGTGCACTTTTCTTGAAATTATTCCACAATTTGCTAAGGATTGCAGGTTATGGGCAAAACTAAATACTTAGTAAATAGCTTGAACTTTTCAAATAAACTTGCAAAGTATATGCCTACTTATTCTTGCTCTTGCTGAAGCCAAAAATAAAGCTCTGGGTGGCTGTCTGGTGATTCATTCTCTGCTATTGTAGGCTGGTCAGTCTGGCACTCAACAAAGATTATAGGGAGCAGGAAGCCCGCTGCAGCACCTGCAGAAAAAGATCCTAAATAGGAAACACTGGGTCAAATGCTGGAATAAATAGTTGGAAAGCTTCAGGAGTCTAAACCTCAGCTTTTAGGTCACGCTGTTGCCTGAACTGAGCTGAAAGAACGGAGAAGGGACTATGTGAGGTCCTCACAGATTCATTTATGTAAGTTTTGTCTTCACTGTAGCGCAAACAGTGGTAGTTTTGTATTTGAGATGCAGTAAAGTCTCTTGTCTTTAGACAAGATAATCTCATAGGAGGGCTAAGAGCTGAAGGACAGAGCTCATAGCCTTGACTCAGGCAGTACATCTGGATATCTCACTTTAAAGCCCGTGTTTAATTTAGCATGTTCAAACAGCTGATATCTCATTGGATGAAAAGCTGTTCCAAGTGCAGGTGCAAACTGGAAGCTCATTTTGTAGCCTTTGGGGTTCCTGTCTAAACAAAGAAACCCAGGCCTGGTATTTTCTAGGGTGTCATTTCAAAACTGGGGTAAGAGAGTGTCAATTATAGAATGATATTTGAGACCATACAATTACACCATTTTGAAAAACAAACCTTTTCATTTCATCACTAATTTATTGTCAGTAGGAGGGGAGACCTGCTGGCTGTGATTTTTCATTTCAGAATAAAACAGAAGGGATAGACTTGCTCTACTTTATATACCACAGAAGTAGCTTATCTGTTTTAGCTTTAAAGATGTATGTGAAATTCACAAATAGCTCCAAGAAACAATATTCAGATGTAGTCTTCATGTAAAGCATATTGATTAGCAGTTGCAGTTTAAGATCTAGACAAAGCAATATAATATCAAATAACATGTTTTGGGGATAGAGAATCTCTTTTCAAAAAGTTCCAAGGGCTGTTTTTAAATGAAAAAATTAGTCCCATGTATAATCCTCATCAGAGCAAAATGTCATATTTCATATGAGTGAAAATGAGTTAGAATGTTTTTCAGGGTATTAGTTAGCCGACTATGGATTGTTTTGGAAGGGTTGGAGTTGGCTTGATTCTCAATGCCAGGAAACTACTTCTACCTCCTTGCCACACCTCAGGTCTCTTCATGCAAAGCTGCTGTTTGTGGTGGTTCTTTCTGCCCCTGTGTTACTGAAAATAAGAACCATACCTATGTATGTCAGTTGAAATGAAAAATCAGTTTTACTGTGCTCCCTTGTACTCCAGTAGCTTACATTCTTTTGGCTCTGCTAGCATCAGTGGATTTTGCTTCCCAGATTTTTGTTTTGTCCTCAGTTTGCAAATGTTAGGACACATAACCCCATTGAGCTCACAAACGCTGCTCAGTGAGAGAAGAGTGGGCAGCAGTGGCTGAGGGAAAAAGAAAATATAGGGCAAATCTACTTCTGCACATGCTTCTGGGAACCTTCGTTTTTGTGATCTGGATCAAAATTGAGCCTTGATCTTGATTATGAAAATGCCACTGCCTGAGAAACATAGTGTGCCTATCTTTGGTTGAATTTATCTTGACTTGTGCTTTCAGTGGTAGAGCTTTCCAAAAATCAGTTGGTTTACCTGTCCTGTTGAACTGCCTTGGGCTCAGGGCTAGGAACACGGCATAATCTTAAAAGATCAGTCCTTCCAAAGCTGCTTCCTTGAAATGCTGTAGCTCAGACCTGTGCAATATGGAGGAGGAAAACACCTACAGGAGCTGTATTTTCTGGCTCCTCTATTTGGGGATTCTTTCCTTGGCATAAAAGCACTATAACAATCTCCTTGCTTGCCCCCAAAAGCAGCTGGAGAAGAGGGCTTCATGGAATCAGCACAAGTACAGCATACAAAAGGACAGCATTTTGCACTGGCACTTTCTTGAGGAGACAAACCAACCCGTAGACACTACACCACGCTTTTTAAGACAGTTTAACTCTTCCTTCAAGGCCAGAAAGCTACAGTTTGTTGCTGGCTCAGTTTTCAACCAGTTAGCGATATAGAGGAAAATGCCTCTGGGTAATATACTAGCTATCACAGCTGTTAATTAACATCTGCTGAATTGCATCTGGAATGGAAAACAGCAAGAAAGTTAGGAGTCAGGTTAGAATAGCAGAATATTGTCATCTGTGGCTGAAATCATGTAACCTCTGGAAAGCTAAGGTCGCATTTTAAGTGATCACTTGCAGCACGTGAAGTACATTATGGACAGTTGTTCTTCCTTAGTACACGTGTTTCTGTTTTCTTGCTGTAGTAATTTACAATACAGCTATCTTTTTAATGACTAATCTTATATACCGTGTGTTAACTCCCTAGTTGGTTTTATTGATTTTCTTTTTTGTTGTTGTTCTAGAATAGAAATTTGTCTGGACATGTCCTCAGTTTGCAGACATTCCTGTGACCCTTCTTTACCTAAACCTCAACTCAACTCAGTAACAATACTTTGCAGTTGTAAGCTCACCATGGAAGGCAGATCATGTTCCTCAAAATAAACATGCATCATTCCTAACTTAAGGATAGAAAATTCACAAGATAGAGATTAAGTAAGGTTCTTTAATCTACACATTAATTGAATGAAGCATCTTGTCAGGGAGCAGAAATTAGGCTGCCCACGAAAAGCAAGCTGTATTGAGTGGTTACAAGAGGTTCAAAGAGGCAATAAAGTTTTATGTCCCTAAGAGGAACCTTCAGAAATGTGGGAGCTTTAACTACACATCATTGCATGGCTACCTCCGGTAGAGTTGCTGAAGCTGTGCATTGTAAGCCATGCTTGGAACACTAAATGGATCTGAAGAGACAGGCAGAAGTCTCAAAGTATTGTGCCTGCGCTTGTGGCATTGCGCATTGGCATCCCACTTGTACATGTAAGAGAAATAATTTTGTTATACCCTAAGCTGTGAATCCAAGCCAGTGTAGTTGTGTTGGGACATATCTCCCATCACCTAGCTGCTGATTTCTAGTGTGGCCAAAGGACAACATCAACAAAAGCACTGAGGTGTCTAATTCCACTCACTCCAGGGCTCAGTACCACTGGATCTGTGCTTCTGTGAAACCTCTTACAGAAACGAGCACAGTCACACATATCTATCAAAATTGTATGAAGACGAAGAATTTTAAATGGTAAATTTCTGGTATATTTACATGAACAAATAGAGTTAAGAATACAAAAGGACTGTGTAACAACAAAAGCACTTTCTATTATTTCTTTTCAGCTGTTTGTGCTGTAGCTGTATAGCTTCTTTCTCCCCTCCTTCCTGGTATATTCTTGCTTTCCAGCTGCTATTTGATCTTTTCTAGTCTTGACTCAAAATTATTCCTTGCAGAATCTCTCACTGAAGTGGTTTCAATTCAGACTAGTATAACATTTCGACAGAGCCATTGTTCCTTTGTTCTTTTCCTCTAGATCAGTTTTACTTCTAAACAGCTTCTTTATAAGCCGCAGTTAAATCTTCCTTCTCTCTTTTTGTGTGTACTGAGAATAAGACCAAAGGTTGAGGATTGTTTTAAGTCCTGAGGTGTGCAAGCCCCTACTCCCTCCCCATGGCCCGGTGTTGGTTACTGCTTTGGCCTTTCCCTGTTCAACTTTGCCAGCCAGGATGGGGCACACCCTCACCTAGCACAATACAAACCCATTTAATTAAGAGCTATTCAAGCTCTTTTTTTTTTTCTTTTCTTTTTTTTTTTTTTGTGTTTGCTTCAACAAATGCCCGTGTCAAGCAGCAGTCATATGACACCTTTCCAAAGCTGCCAATCCAGAGCAGAAAAACAGCAAAACGATTTTAACTCATTTGTAGGACTGAACTGTCACCACAAAGACCCATGGCTTCCTTTAAATACTAAGGAAATGTTACTTCCATGGCTTTGCTAGTTCTTTCTGACATTTGCATGCTCTATTGCAGTTTCTAGAAGTGATACCAGGAAGTTTTAGCTATTGGGGGAGGGTTAAAAATAGCGGTACATATGGAACTTCTTGAGACCAAGCATGTTGGCACGCGAATTCCCAATGTGGACTAGCAAATGTGGTGTTTTCAGGATGCACATGATACTCAGCCTTTGATACCTGCTCGCAAAATGTCACTTGCATGCATGAAGGATTTGCATTTTGGCGTGGGCCTGTGCAAATCGACATAAGCTATTGTGCATGGAAGGCATTTTGACCATGTTGCACTTCTAATGTGGCGTGGGGGATGTAGCGATGTCTGGAGAGTCACTGCATGAACCACAAGGCTCCTCAGTGGCACTTCACATGAAAACTGTTTGGCAGCCCTCAAGAATTAGAGCTCAGTGAACGAAACTGAAAGAGAAACTTCTACTGGAGGAGTTAATGCCACAGGTATGCTGGAGGAGCACATCTTCATTAATACTGTTTTCCCAATTAATGCTATCTGTGCTTTGGCCTGTGCGATCAGCATTGGTGCCTGTTGCAGTCACAGCTCCCCCACCTGCTTTAACCTGCCATTAAGTAGTGTGGAAATATTATCATTTGGATATGCTGGACAGATTTGAGAAGGGATATGTGGTTCACTGAAGGCTTGACTAAAAAAAGAACTTGGATGAGAGCCATTTTAATGTAATAAAATTAAGCTCCTGCATTAGCTAGTTAAATTTATGGAGCGGGATTCCCCTGTCAAAGGTCCATATCAGTCCTCAAGCATACCCGTAAAGTTGTGGTGACTGAGAGCTGTAGGGTCCTATCTGAAGACACTGTGGAGAGTTGATCTACCCTTCTGCTTCAGCAGGAATCATAGAACCATAAAGTCATTAAGATTGCATAAGACCATCAAGACCATTGAATCCAACCATCAGCCCATCCCCACTATGCCCACTAACCCATACCCCTAATTGCCATATATACATGGTTCTTAAGGCATAGTGACTCCACTACCTCCCTGGGCAGCTTTTGTTCCAGTGCATCACCACTCTTTCTGAGAGTAAAATTTTTCCCCATATTCAATGTACACTTCCCCTGACACACCTTAAGGCCATTACCTCTTGTCTGGAGGATATGGTTCTTGCTCTGAGGACCTTACAAATAAGACTTGTTACCCTTGCTAGCATGTCAGATCCCAACAGTATTCATATTATTTTCACTCAAATTATTGGTTTAAGAAGAGTATGCTGACACATTCGAGCTGATGGCACTGTATCAACTCTGCTATTTTGATCAGTCACATTTGTGGTTGCTCTCTCATTAGGTCAGCTAATTGCTTTCATCTTTGGACAGCTGCTCTTTATTCTGTGCTCTTAATCTTTGTTGTGAATCCATCCAGAAGCTATTACAAATTCGTCTGAGGATGAAGGTGCTTTACTTTATCAGGTAGTTGGAGAAACCTGCCTTGCTAACTAAATGGGAAGATTTACACCCTCAGGTAACTCTGCTGCAGGAAGGTCCCCCTCAGGCATAAGATAGCCACCTTCCTTGGTAAGTGCTTTTCATCTCAGCCTGGGTATCTTAGTGCTGTTAATGGGGCTTAAAAACAGCTAGGCAAATTCCAGTGAGAAAAATCCATCAGGAGCTGTTAACACAATGATTTTGTTACAACTCCCAGATGGGAATTGGCCTGCCAGGAAGCACTGATCTCTTGTCAGAAGAGCACCGCAGAGGAAATATCTGTCTGTCCTGTCCAGAAGAAAAAGGGAAGTATTTGCTGTCAGTTTCTGTCAGGGTGTACAGGCTTAGATGGATGTTTGTGCGAACCCACTAAGTTCAGGACTTCCATCTGAGCACAGCACGTGAGCTATGAGGAGCTCACAGCCCAGGATGGAGTCCAAAACCAAAAGCTCCTCAGTGAATCTGTACTTTGCTGCCAGGCCATAAGTTACGTGTTTCATCCACAACAGAGCAAGGGCCCTTTACACAAAAGCCCAACGTCACCCATTTGTCTGCATTTGTCAGAGCTGATTTCTCTGTGGTTCAGACCAGGAGGCACCTTTTGCAACTGCTGCAATGAGCTGAATTTTTGTTGTCCTCTATCTAACTGTTGCTGCACTTTTGCACATCCTGTTCTCATTTCTATACAGAAAATCCTCACCAAATACTTTGGAATTCTTCTGCACAGGAACTGAAGGAGCAGAACGGTTTTCTGTTCCTGAGGGGGAACAACTGCTTGGCAGGACTGCCTATGCCTGCAGGGAAACATAAAGTATCCATAAAATGCCTTGCCACACTCAACGTCTGGAAAGACAAAACAACACAAAATAAACAGCTCTGCAGGCATGCAGGGTGACATGACAAACTGGTTTTATAGCAGTTAAACTGTCCAATGTTCAAACAATAAAATATTCACAATTACAGAGCAATAGAGAATGGCCTTCCTACTGATAGGAGGGGCTGATGTGCACAGCCTTTTATCCACATCCTTTGGGATGCACTTGACCCTCAGCCTTGTTCTTAAGGGATATTCCTCTTCAGCTCCAGGGGGTTTCCTTTTGCAGTAATTAACAGCATTTACACTGTTTCTAGTGACTCCAGATTTTAAACTTATCATCCAGGCGGAGTATTTTTTATACTGCTTAGGGTGTAACCTTAAGGTCATCTAACATGTCCTGGTAAAAGTTTAATCTGTAAGAAGAGTGAAAATTTTACCTCTATCGCTCCAGCTACAGAAGGTTGACCATTACACAGTACTCTTTTTTGTACACATAAAATTGTCTAACATTGGCAATTTCATGAGCTGGAACAGTACCTTATAATTTATATTCTTCAGCAGCAGCCTCAACCTCATAGAGTCTCATGACTCCACATGAATCCCAGGCTCAACCCACTGCTTGCAGTTTTCTCTCGCCTTGTCATCTGTTAGAAAAGTTTGCAAGCTGAATTTGTTTGGTACTGACAATAGGTGTTATTATTGATTCCAACCCTGCCAAGAGTGATCTTGTTCAGATTTAAGCTCTCTGTCACACCTGAAGTTTCTGCTCTCTGATGCATTAGTCACAACATTCTCTTCTCTCTTTTACGTCTGAAAAGAAATGCTGAAATCACATATTGGTACTTTGAAGATAAATACAACCATGGAATCGCAAGAGTTTTTAATCAGACTTTTAATCATGTTAGATATAAATATCCTAATATTCCAATCATTAAGAACAGGGGTGTGTGAATGTTAATTTTTGTGTTTGTAGGCCTTCCTCTGGACACTGACAGTCTGACAAAGTCCACAGCTTGCACAAGTTTTCTACAGCTCTCTCCTACATATTACCCACAGGTAGTAATACATTGTGGGAATAGCTTAATTTAGCTTAGTGCTGTGTGTAACTAAGTCACGAGCAAACCAGCCTATGATTTTATTAGATTCCAAGGAGAGGGAGTTAATCTGATGTTCTGGAAAAGTATGCCTGAGTGCTCAGAGCATTGAGATGAACATTTTACCTTGCCAAAAGTGAAGAAGGGAGAGCTTTAAGCAACAGCACACTGTCCTCTCACCAGTTCAATCTCGCAGCCTTGTTTTGTCTTCAGCCTGGAGCAATCTCAGTGGCACCAAAACAGTTTTTAATCTCTGCTCAGTCACCTTCCTTGGTAACTTCATTCTCCTCATGTGGTTGCTGCTGCTCTCTATTCAGTTTTATGGGGCCTGTTGGGCTGGGGTAAAAGGTCCTTCTCTCACTTTCTCTAAACTCTTGATTTTCTTCAAACGCTTTTTACTTTCTCATCTTCACACATGAGGGGAGCTGACTCCTTTATTTGCTAAGCGGCTTTGCTTTTCCTCGCTGAGAAAGCCTGATGAATGTACCAACCTGCTGCCAGCTCCACAGCCAGGCTGACACACTGGGCACAGCCTGCACCGCTCGGCTGCTGGAAATGGTGCCTGGAGATGGGAGCCAGAGGCCTTCAGGAGAGATTCCTTCTCCCTGCAGCCAGAGCTCATTTTTCACACACTTGCCATGAGTGCTGCAAATGCTTTTGGATTTGAACTACAAATTATGCCAGGCAAAAGTTCGTGGAGCAGGAATGATGGCAGTGGAGGAGCAGGACATACCGTGCTCTGGGATGTTTACAGAAGCAGCAAGGTAACCTTCCCCAAAGGAACAAAACATGACAAAATGTCTTGAGAAGTGACATCTATTATAAAGCAGTTGGGGTGTAAATATTTATGCATGCTGTGTGCTCTCGGGTGGGCAGGCAGCCTGGCTTGTTATGGGCCGAGAAATAGCCCAGTAAGAAGCCACAGGCAGGGCTAACGCTCAACCCATGTTCTATGGTTTTGTGTTGTACCAGCATGACTCAAAGCCTGTTAACAGATCCTTTACTGGGATTTTAAGTGATGATGCACTATAGTTGGTCCTGATCCTTGGCTGGCAGACGAAAGAATATTTAATTTCCCAATTGAGAAAAGCAGCTAAGGACAGAACAGCTTTCTGACTGTAATGTTGACATCTGATATTCAACAGGTATACCACCAGTAGTTTCTGCTGACCTCAAGCACGGGTAAATGATGAGGTATTTCTGCTTTTTGTATGCAGAAAAAGGTAGATTTCCCACTACTTCTGGAAAACAGATGATTATTAGTGTGCATATGGAGTGCTTTATTGTGATTTTCAGACTATATCCCCTGGACTGTAGGACTAGGTGGCGAAACCAGTGCTTTAAGTTGATATGCAGCAACTACTGTATATATTTCATTACCCTTACACTTCCCTCCCAGTCCTGTCACTGGCTGCCATCAGAGGCTGGCTACTGGCATGGATGGACCTTTGCTCCAACCCAATGTGACTGTGCTGACTCCCTGCTAGGCACCATAAATCTGACTGTTTGACAGGCAAATACACAGAAATGAAGTTTATGCATCAGATAGTGCTGGAAGATATGTTCTATCTTATGGGAGTCCCATAAAAAGTATACAAGCAATCTATCATTCTATTGCAAATATATTACGGGGGAGCTACTATAAAATGACATGATGTGCTCGTTATCTACTCTCTATCAGTCTATCGGTAGTAACTCAGTTCTCATATATTGCCACAGATTATATTATTTTCATAGCACGGATTATAGCAGAGTCTTGGCGCCAGAATTTGTGATAGCTTAAGAGGTTATATCTCTATGAAAGTCAGATAGTTGCTTTGAGATCAAGGTCTTGCTACCAATCAGTCCGGTTTAACAATAAATTAATGTACATCATCTTATAAACTTAGATATGCTAAACTTAACCATGGGTCTGGGACGCATTAGAGTTCATAGTCTCAGATAAATCTCTGAAAATAAAACGTCTTCAAAGAACTAAGAGTTTACAAAGTAAACCTGGATAAATTAATATGCTAAGCCTGTGTGTTCAAAAGAGCTGAGAAAAGGTGTTTTTTCTTTTCTACAGTTATAGAGAAACCCAAACAAAATCGTGGTTTATTTTTAATAAAGATCAACCACATTTTCCCATCACTGTAGTACCATTCATTATCTGAGGAACTCAAAGTGCTTTATAAACATGAATTTGCTGAGGGCTACAGTGCGGGCGAACATTATAATACTGCTTTTTTATAATGAGACTTCACTGTCAAAATTTTAAATGCTTTAAGAAATTTTCTCTGTTAAAAGGCAAAGAAAAAGTGAATTTTGTAAACACAGCTTTTCATAATATCCATGCCTCTGCTGTGGTATATTTTCACATTGTTTTATATTACATTTTCCTTTTAATTAAGAAAGTAATAAGTATTTTTAAAGTGGGATTTTAAAGTGGGATCTGACTTCCAGGTATGAAATTTTCTATTTTGTATTTTGTAGGAAAATAGGCAGTTTCATAGACATAGCTGAGCTCAGCTGAACTTTCCTCTTCATAATCCTATTCCTGTTTCCAAACTCCACTTCTGCAATTAATTCTCCATCAGCTTGTGAGTCACAGCAGTGCTACCTTCTGAAATCATAACAGCTTGTTTAGAAATCTCCCCTTTAACCAGAATATCTCCCTCAAATTAAGTTCACACACCCGCCATCACAAAGCCATTATTCATTGACCAACTTTTTGATAGGGTAAAGAAAGTGTAGTGTTTTTGGGAAGCTGGAAGCTGGCAATCACAGTGGAGCAAAGTTGGCAGCAGCTGCTGCCACTTTGCTGTGAGCTACTGAAAATGCAATGCGTGTTTTGGTTCACCTGGAGTACCAGAAACTTGAGAAGGTTTAGCAAACAGTTCCACTAAGAAAGAGAGAGAGAGAGAGAAAGAGGAAGAGAAAAAGAAGAGAAAGAGAGAGGAAAGGAGGGAGGGAGGGAGGGAGGGAAGGAAGGCAGGATGGAAGGCGGGAAGGCAGGAAGGCAGGAAGGCAGGAAGGAAGGAAGGAAGGAAGGAAGGAAGAGCAAAATGGCTGTGAATGTAAACATGGCTGTGAATGTAAAAACGGGACAAGGAAGGAAGAGGGAGAGCTGGATGAGAGCACAGGGATAAAGCCGTTCCCATTTAGCCCCACAGCTGCACCTGTGGTCTGCTGGATTGTACAAAGTGGCAGAGAATATGGCTTCACAGTAATTGGATGGGGTACTTCCAAGGGAAATTAAGAAAACAGTCCTGAACTTAATATTGACATGCACAGAGCTGGCAGGGCAGACTGAAATATTAAATTCTGCCTCTTTTGACAGTCCTGGCATTCAGCTGAGCTCTTCTTTAAAAATTCTGTCCCTTTAAATTGCTTTTCAACCTGAGTACCCAAATCATGAATCACTGGGTGGTAAAATAAAATAAAAAGAATTGCAGTCCATTCCAGAGTGAGTGTAAGCACTGTCTCCCTTCCCCTCTGAGTCATTCCAGTCACTGCAACACTGTGATGCCTGTGTGTTGGTATGGGCCACACAGGATCAAAGTGCACCTTTTTTTGCATGTACAGTCCTAGCTCCCAGTGTTCATGTGGATCTTCAATTGAACTAAATGCATCTGGGAAATTTATTCTGCCAATTATTGCTATTTACACTGACTAACTAAAATTAGCATTGTCTAGCCCCTGTTGGAACTTGTGCTTTTTCTCCCTTTTGCTGCACCTCTCCAGAAGATTGTTGCATTATCTGATGTAAGTCTTTTTGAATACCACAATGTCTTCTGGTTTATTTTCCACAAAGTAACAAGATCTGTTTCAATAGTTTATATTTTAAATGAAGAACATTTAAATGGAGAAAAACTACAAAACAGCTCTCTTGGAGGGAGGCAGAACAAAATGTGAACTCATCTCTCCTCAAAATTCTTCTCCTCTTTGTGTGACTGCTTTATGCTCTCCATAAAATGAGATGTAATGCAAAATGAAATTCATGTGAATAGCCAAAATGTCCAGAAATGAAACACAGAGAGTTACAAACGGCACCCTCTGGGATTAAAAAAACTTCAAAAACTTCTATTGAGAAGAGGAGAGGAGAGGAGAGGAGAGGAGAGGAGAGGAGAGGAGAGGAGAGAAGAGAAGAGAAGAGAAGAGAAGAGAAGAGAAGAGAAGAGAAGAGAAGAGAAGAGAAGAGAAGAGAAGAGAAGAGAAGAGAAGAGAAGAGAAGAGAAGAGAAGAGAAGAGAAGAGAAGAGAAGAGAAGAGAAGAGAAGAGAAGAGAAGAGCTTTACAAAATTCTTCTGTAACTGTCCAGAGAAGCTGTAAATGCTTGAAGGTGTTCAAGGCCGGGTCGGATGGGCCTTGGACAGCCTGACCTAGTGGGTGGCATCCTTGCCCACGACTAGGGGCTGGAACTGGGTGATTGTTAAGATCCCTTCCAACATAAGCTATTCTGTGATTCTGTGACTTTTTAAGAAAATGTTCTAGGTTTTAGACATGCAATTCCTGCTGCTTCCCAGTGGGAAAGGGAGCAGGGAGTTCCCCTTCTTGCCACCCCTGAATTTTCCTTTCTAGACCCCTAGATCCCCAGCTGACCTGAGTCTAAGCAGTTTATTGATCTGACAGAAGAAATAATGCAGGTAGGAGAACAGTCACTGCTTCGATGGAAGTTCACTACTAAAAACCATGGAAATACTGCTGTTAGGAAGAACTTCACTTCTATATGGAGCTTCCCAGGAAAGTACTGCAAAGGCTGCATACTAATGACAGGCTGCGGCAGAACAACTAGGGACAGTGAGAATTGCTGCAGTCTGAATAAACTGCATCACAGATGTAACTCAGTGAAAATGAAGAATGACAGCAATTTACCAAAGAGTCTATATCCTCAATGAGCATAAGATCCCTATCATTTTACTGACAATGCATTTGATGTTCTATTCCTCAGTCTATTGCAGAAATAGCAAGAAATCTCTCTGAAAGCAAAACAACAACAAATTTTATTTTTAAGTAAAAAATTAATCAGTAGATCTTATGTCCAGTCCTTCTTCCTGAAGCTCAGTTCTGACCTCTCCCCAGAACGCCATGTTGATACTTGAGTCTCTTACCCAGTACATAGAATCACAGAATCATAGAAAGGTTTGGGTTGGAAGGGACCTTCAAGATCATCTAGTTCCAACCTCCCTGCTGTAGGCAGGGACATCTCCCTCTAGACCAGGTTGCTCGAAACCTCATCCAGCCTGGCCTTGAAGGCCTTCAGGGTGGGAGCATCCACAGCCTCTCTGGGCAACCTGTTCCAGTGTCTCACCATCCTCACAGTAAAGAATTTCTTCCTGATATCTAGTCTAAATCTACGCTCTTAGAGTTTGAAGCCATTTCCCCTCATCCTGTCATTGCATGTCATTATAAATGTCCCTCCCCAGCTTTCCTGTAGGCCCTCTTCAGGTGCTGGAAGGCTGCTATAAGGTCTGCCCGGAGCCTTCTCTTCTCCAGGCTAAAGAGCCCCAGCTCTCAGGCTGTCCTTGTAGAGGAGGTGCGCCAGCCCTCTGATGGTCTTTGTGGCCCTCCTCTGGACTATCTCAGTTTTTACTTAACAACAATGCCAGTGTAACGTTGCAGGAAAGGTGTTGAATCAACAGTAGCACGGAATAAATGCTTCAAACCTGTTCTGCATTGTTGAGACTGCAGTTGGAGCAGGCATCCAAGACTGAATCCTTCAGGCACTGAGAAGGAGGGAGCATAAGCAGTCTGTGGGAGGTGCTTCATATGCACGAGCAGGAGCCTAGAAAGTATGGGAGAAATAGTGGTTGGCTGCCTCTGGTTGCCAGAAGGCTGCACAAAAGGAGCAGCCTAACTGAAGAAAGAAATTTATATTCTTGCTGATTTGATTCTTGCTGAAAATATTTGCTTCATCCTGGTAAATATGCTGAACAATTCCAGCCCCCATATGGACCTGCAATCATTTTTAAACCAGCAAGGACTATAAACACCTTCTTATTATCTGTCATGTACTGAAGGAAGGCAGAGCAATGTAAAGAAAAGCTTCTTACGGGGCTGACCTTGGATCTTTCTCAGCACTCAGATTTGCAAGGAGCTGTGGATACTGAAGCCCAAATCCTTCCAGCACGACTGAGGAGTGCAGCCACCTGGCCCTGGGGATGCTGAGCCACAAATGACTGCTTCCCACAAACGCTACCTTTTCCATCATCAGCCATTCATTTATTGGTCTGCAGCTAGAAAACCACAAAACCAGCATGTATCAACACAAGGGAGTGCCTCAGCTCAGTCACTGGATGCTTTCTTCACGCTGCCCACCCTGAGCTGGACAGTGTCGAGCATACATTCACATTCACAGCTGTCAGCAGTAGGGACAGCCTCGCAGCAGCAGATCAGCCAGCTCAGATTAGGGATTAGCAACAAACACTCTGATTAAATGGCAGTGAAAGTTTTGGCTGAGAAGTTTTAGAGTGTGAACCAGCATTTTCTGGCCGCCTATTTGGTTCTGGGGGAAGTTCGTCTGTGCCCCTGATGTGGCTGGGCCACTGACAGCATTGTGATGAAAGGCTCTTACTGGACTTGTAAACAGGCTTCACAGACTCCTCACTTTTTATCTGCAAAAAGGAGAATAGATTCAAAATTGTCTTGACAAATCTGTGAGCCATCTGAATACCAAAAGAAGACTTCAAAATACAAGGGAGAGGAGTTATTTGCAGCATTGGCAATTGCACAAGAGCAAGCCAAAGGTGTCAAGTGAGAAGGAGATGGCAGAGGAGCACATCCCTGTGCAGAAGGGTACATCCCTCCCAGAAGGGCAGAGAGGTCTGGTACAGATGTGGTATCACTGAGTACATAAGAAGAGCTCTCTTCCAGATGTCCTTGACATGCCCAATCTTCCTGCTGGGCAGAAGGGCTTGAGTCCTATCCTTGTGCTCTCTGAGCTGTATCTCTGCCTCAAGGGAAGACACTGGTATTTGATTAAGGATCGAAAGTATGCAAAATAATATTTTTAATAGCTACCACTTGATAGGATCAGAATATCATTATCAGTAGGAAATAAGAGTGCTTATGATGGCAGTAAGTCTCACAGGAATTGGCTCTAATTTTAATGTAATTCAGCATTTTTATCGGTGACGTGTAAGAAATAATATTTCCCAGTCTTAATCATTACTGAAAGCCTGAGCTGATTGAAAGACGAGATGTGTGGGTACAAAATGATGTGAATGCGTTATGGGCAGAGACCAGACTGGGCCTTCTGGTCACACCAAAAAAGAGTACAGACAAAGATGGGTTCTTAGAAAGATCATAGGGCAACCAGAGCATGAAGGGCAAGCCGAATTTGTGAGTTTGCAGCAACCAAAGTATTTAATATAAACCTTGATGTGTGTGTGAGAACAACTGGGGAAGGCATATTGCTTCCACCTTTCCACTGGTGTAGCCACTTCTAATAACATCTAAGTATAACGTCTAGTTCATTTATCTGAGAATGATTAGAGAGAAGAATGATCTTACAAGATCATACAAGAATGATTAAAGGACTAGAAAATATTCCTCATAATGTAAGACAAGAGGAGTTGAATCAATTTATCTTAACAAAAGAGCCACAGGATGACAAAACTTTGATCTCAGGCTTCTTGATCTAAGAAAGATGTAACAAGATCTGGGGCAGCAGCAAACTCAGATTATAAATAAGATGTAATTTTTTATAAAATCTCTGAGATTTTAAACTAGTAATAGAGTCACTTAAAGAAAAGAGGCTCTAGGTTCAAGCAAGAATTTGTTCATGAAAACCTCCTAATTCCTAATGGAGTCAGATTCAATAACTGAAATATTTCTTAGACCAGGTAATCTATGGGTTACCATGATTTCCCAGGTCTACTCTGATATTATTTCATTATACGTTACAAGCATTCCCATCAACTCTAACCAAGATCCACAGTACTTTGTAGTCAATACTATACAGCCGTGTCTCAAAAAGGGTGTCTCTGCCTCAAAGACTTTCTAAACAAAATTATCTCATGCCCTGTTTTACAGATTAAGTGATCAGACTGAGGTCAGATGGGAAGCTTGTGGCAGAAAATGAATTTGAATGCACAAAGCCCTTAGCACAATCTTAAACAAAATCTTGTCCACATCTCACTGGGATGTGCTGACATTATGTGCTTACAGAGCGAGGGTATGTCTTGAGATCTCTGCCATGTCCCTGTGCTGGTGGTTTGCTCCTTGTGCTGCAGGATGGTGATGGAGGAGTGCAGAGAGATGAGGAGTACTGGCGTGGGCATGCAGCTCATAGGAGAGGCAACTCTGCAGCTGCTGATGGGACGATGCTGATGGGATTTCTGGATCAGAGTTCCCTCCTTTTATTAGAGCCTGCAGAGGACACTAAAATCAGATTCACATTGTGTGAATTAGCTATTAACCTGCCAATGCCAGCAGAAATATGGGATCCTTCCTTACAAGGACTGAATTCTGCTGAGGAAGCATAATGCCTACGTACAACACATTTATGTGCAGTTCCCTGTGCATCAGCAGCACTGCAAGGAGATGGGGGCAGGAGGGTGCACAGCACATCCCATACATTCACCAGCACAACCTCTGCAAGCATCTTTACCCACTCTGAGCCTACAGCACCTCCAGATCCACCCTGTACATGTGGGCAGTCCTCACATGGCGGCCCTAAACAAGGCAAAGATGGAGTGACAGGAAGGATTTTCCACAGGAAATGGAGCAATCTTTAATAATGATTCTTCTCTGCTTTGTTTTTATTTTCGTTCTTCAGCCTTCCTTCTCAAGCTGCATGTCTAATGAAGTGCAATCTTATGAGAAGTTCGTTTCTGGTTGTGGGAAGAAGCAAAAAAAAACCCTGGAGTTTCACTTGAAAAACATTGTCAGAGAGCTCCTGTACAACTGGTAGGGGAACTTATATATGTCCTTTGGATACAACAAGCCTGCAGGAGAGAACTAGTGGCTATTCCTTTGGAGAGAGATCCATCTGCTCACAGGGACGCACAGGCTGGGGAAGGGCACCCTCCTCATACAAGGCCTCTGAACATGCACGTGGGCACACATACATTCACACACAGGCTTTGCCTTTCCATGCATCCTAAAGATTCAGCTGATGCTTTCAGGAGTTTATGTAACACCATCATTGCTGGTTAACGCATTGGAAATGCTGAGCAGGACTTAAATAGCAATTAGTAAGCTGAATGCTTTATTGTCGTCATAATTCCTTTCCATTTTACAAAGGAAAGGCAAGAATGTCTTGGCTGCAGGCCAAAAGATTGCTCAGAAGGGTGACCGTGCATTTCCACAGCATCCAGAGGGTTAAGTCTCCTGCTGAAATCCCAAAGTCAACAAGGAAGGAGAAAGTCTGTGATGTGGCAGAAGTGGCTGTATTAATAATATGTTGCATAAGAAGAACTGTTTGGGAGCATTAGAAGAGCTGCACTCTAAAGTCCTGAAACTACGCTAGGGGCTTTTTTATGCCTTACACATTACTACTTTCTTATTGTTTTACACGTCCAACACTGTTGCATGGAATCCAAAAACAAGATTTATCTCATTAGGGTAAGCAACAGAAGGAAGATTGTAGAGATCCAAAGACCCTGGAGTGTTTGGTCCTGTTAACCTCTTCAGCATGTCCTGTGACTGCAGGAAGGCTTATCACAAGCTGTTCAGCTGTAACTAAGCTGACTTAATGAAAATAAAAAGGCTAAGGGTAGCAGGGTGTGGTGCCAACCTTTGCTCATGTGCTTTTGTTTGCACTTGTCAGAGTCCAGGCTCCATCTATTTATCATATTTGCTGGGAGCCATATCTCTGTATTTAATTGTCCCCAGGAGGACTTGAGCACATCTTGTGGCCCCTGATTGGATTAGGAAAAATTAGTGGTCACCTCATATTTTGTGAACAGAGCATCATCCACAGGTCACATGTGGATTGCTCATTGAAAGGATCTTTAAAGTGTCTCTAAAAGCTATAACAGAAGTGTAGCTATAAAGGACTTCTTCAACCCTATTTTAATATTAATCAGAATTATCCTTAATCTGCAAGAACCTTTTCAAACAGATGCAGTACAATAATGTGTGCTACCATCACTTATATAAGACTTCTCATGCAGGGCAGATTAGCCTAGGATTAGCAGCTAGTTTTATATCTAACCTATACTGATTCTTATTTGAAAAATATGTCAGTTTGACTAGTTAAGAGAACTTGGAATTCTCAGCAGTTCAGACAGTGGTATTTTAAGGCTACATGATAAACCCATTTAGAAATTCTGTCCATAGCCAACACTTGCACTCTCTATATTAAATCTCCTAATTGCCTTGTTGCTTACATTGCTTCCTTCATTTTTATGTCTGATGACATAATGAAGGATTGAATGTATCTGCAGAACTGTGCTTGTTAGGTCACTACTGAAGGTGATGCCTTTCCTAGTGGCTTTGTTGCCCAAGGAGGTTGTGGATGCCCCATCCCTGGAGGCATTCAAGGCCAGGCTGGATTGCTCTGGGCAGCCTGGTCTGGTGGTTGGCGACCCTGCACATAGCAAGGGGGTTGAAACTAAATGATCATTGTGGTCTTTTCAACTCAGTCCATTCTATGATTCTATGGCACAGTTATTTTAACATCTACTCCACTGCAACCGCTCAACATAGAGGGGTAGGGTAAATAACAAATAGGACAAAAATCAGAAAGGCCTTGACTTTAGGAAGCAGCACTATTTTGTGAAAGGACCGTCACAATTCTCTGTTATGATTATGACATTTGCAAAAGGCAAAAAGGAAATACAAATTTTTAGCTAGTGTGAAATATTGCACATAGAAATCTTGATTCCATTTAGGTATGTCTGCATCCTCACTAATTTTTATAATAAATAGGTATGCAATTGGGACTTGCTGACATGACAGAGTCCCTCAAGGGTGCATGTAGAAAAGTTCTGCTTGCAAGTAAATGTATCTGGATCAGCAAATTCACACTCAGCTGTGATTCACTTCAAAATGGATGTCAGCCAGAGAAACATTTCTCCAAGACTGCAGGTTACATGTGGATGCATAGAAAGCCCTTTCCTTCTGATTTCTCAAAAAACCGTACAGCATAAAATACTCTGGCACAGCTGACGTTATAGTTGTATGCAGTTGTTTTCAGTATAGCCAGATCAGCTTTGATGTCATCTGATTAGAAAGAAGACTTTTAGATACTGTTTTCCTTTAGATTGACTTCACTGCTGCAAAACAGAAGTAGTAAAGTTTTATTTCTGAATTTTACTTTAGTTACACCGAAATGAAAAACTTAGACAAGTGACTTCGGGTGTTCATAATTTTTAAGAGATCGCCACCCAGTGGTAAAAGAGAATTAATGCCATTTTTCAGCTCCAGGAGGCAGAAGCAATGCTTAGCAATGCTTAGCAATGGCTGCGCACATCAAAATATCACCGTAATAGTAAATGCAAAAATTAAGGGAGAGTTTTTTTTTTTTTTTAATTTTAAAAGGGGATTAATCAAGTAGTTAAAATCTTTGAAATGTAAATGACATAACTTTCACTATCATGCCTTGCTGTGAGAAACAGCGGAAAGCAGGCACCTTCTTATTTGAACTATTAGCTCTGGTTATTATGAAGACAGGAGCTACCTGGGTTGTATAACTCTGATTTATCTAAAACTCGGTAGAAATGATTCTATTAACATTTCTTTAATTGGTTAGTTTCAAGCAGCCAAGTCTTTTTAAAGCTAGCATGTTATCATTCAGTCACAATTTTTCTGGACTAATTAATGTTGCTTGTAAGCTGTATGACAGCAGCATAAATAGGATTACCCATGGAAGGTCCTGTGGACCCCAGATGAACATGAGCCAGAAATATTCACTTGCAGCAGAAGAGACCAACAGAACCCTGGGCTGCATTAGGTATATTTTGCCAGCAGATCAAGGAGGGTGAGCCTTCCCCTTTATTGTGCATTGATGAGGCCACATCTGGAGTGCTGTTCCCAGTTCTGAGTTCTCAGCCCTGGATGGAGGGCTACAAAGATGGTGAAAGAAATAAAGCATCTCACATATGAGGAAAAGCTGAGAAAGCTGGAACTGCTCAGCAAGGAAAAGTAGAGGCTCAGGGAGGGGAGAGTCTCAGAAATGTGCATAAATTTCTGAGGGGAGGGTGTAAGGGAGAAGGAGGCAGGTCTTTTCTGGTGGGACTGAGTGCCAGGAAGAGGCAATGGGCACAAATGGGAACACAGGCAGAGATGGCCAGCTCCTGAACCATGGTGCATCCCTCCCCTGATGCCGGATACTGCGCGAAGTAATTTCATCGCCAATTTCTGCAGGCTGAGATCTGCCAGCTAACAAAAGTGAGGATGTTTGGGATCCTGCCCTTTGTGAAACGCAGTGCTTACATAATCATTAATCCTCTCCTGTTTATCCCAGTTTTTTTTAAATGTCACACACGAGGTGGGGGACAAGTCTCTAGTTTCACATGATTTATGCAATGAAAAATAAAAATGCCAAAGAGCAACTTCTTTCTGGGCACTTAAACAAAGAAAGTCTTTTATGTCTCCAGTGAACCATGAACCTTATCATCATGAAATGTTCCTTTGGGTAATTCATTGTGATGTGACCAACCACATATATCACTCAGTTCAATCAGCTGCAAAAAATGGAAAAATACACATATGCACAAGATGTTTTTTCCCTCTCTTCTTGGAATAAAGAGCTTCTTGTAATTGTATTGCACTCTGTTTTGAGCTGATGATCTAAAATGAGCTACTTTGGCTTGGGAGCCTTGGCTTGTGTCTCAGCAAAGGCCATTCTCCATGATGCTGATATCAACAGGCTCCTGTTGAGGACAGCTGAAAGGACTCTCTGGAGCAAACCTGAAGGAAGTTTTACATTAAACTGGCAGTGGACATTTTATCTATCAGGGCAGATCTCACACTTAAGCCCAATTTCTACCAATTCCAGAGGAAGCTTAAACAAAGCTCCAGTTCCAGTCACAGAGCAGAGTGTGCTCAGGATGTGGCCATTACCAGTGTCACAGTTGCACTGTGCAGAATGTATAATTCATGTCCTGAAGATATGGTGTCAAAATTGAAATAGTCCAGTGCTTTATCATGCATTGTATACAAACGTTACTCATAGTTTGAATATGTTCAGTAAACCATCTACCCAGGTATGTGTTTGTTTAAGACCTGGGAGGAATGCCAGAGCTATATTTTCCTGCTTCCTGTTGCTTTAAGGAACAGGGTGTAGCTGATGATTTGTTGTGTAAAGAGCAAGATGTGGTCATACAGAACATGGGAGACATAAGGCTCCAGCAGTCATGGTTCATACAAATTGGCGAGGATTAGACTGGATTATGATAGTGGTCTTGGTGTGAATGGACACTGGTTGGGAATAACTTCTAAATTCAATTGGCTAGGTCAGTCTTATTTTACCTGGATGATGGTTAGCATGTATTGGCTTAACTCTATTTGTTTCTAGTCTGATATAGTTTAAGCAGTACAAATCTAGAGGTAAGGTGGACAGTAGTAGGGAATAACAGTATAAAGCACCTCAGTATCTATGTACTATCTGTATTATCTGTCCTCAACTCGTCCACTGCTGGTGTGTTAAGCTGCCTGATTTGTACACCTTATTGTAAAAATGTTCTTGAAAATTCATTATAAAATTGGAATTCCTTGATTAGTGTAAAGCTTTGCTTAGTAAAAATATCATCCAAAGTTGACATCCCAATCCACTATATGGACAACTTATACATCAAAACCTGCTGATGTAGGCTGTCTAGGATGTAGTGGTGTCTAATTATATTTATTAGGCTACCTTCTCAATTATATGGTCTGCAATTTATTTTTTGCAATGGAAACTTGTGCACAGGCTGCTGTCTCAACTGTTACCGGGGACTTTGGGGGAAACAACCCTAAGGTTCTATATGTTGCTGCATTTTGAGCTGAAGAGTCACAGCCATGCAGCTGTGAGCTGTAATATGCTGCCGTGATACAGCACAGATTGAATTTGTATCACATGCAACAAAGAGATGCACTTCAGTTCAGCCAGACTTTGCTACTTCAAGCAGATGAAATTTGGCCAAGGGTTAGAACAATGAACTGGTTTATTTCTACTGGTTTTGTGAATAAAGAGCTACGGACAACACTTCCAAAATGGTCTCTTGGTCTCTTTGCTTTGTTCTTATTTCTACAATAACTGCAATAGGAGCAATGTCAGTTTGTGACTTCCAAACCCTGTCAAGTGACAAGATTGTTAATCCATTCATCAGCTCAAGCCATGCTGCCCAAGGAGGTTGTGGATGCCCCATCCCTGGAGGCATTCAAGCCCAGGCTGGATGTGGCTCTGGGCAGCCTGTTCTTGTGGTTGGCGACCCTGCACATAGCAGAAAGGTTGAAACTAGATGATCTTTGGGGTCCTTTTCAAACCAGGCCAGTCTATGATTCTATGATTCTATTATTCTATTGTTGAGAGACTGAAGTAGAAAATGAGGATCAGCTTTCTTTACCAGTGTCCTCTTGTGGTTGAGTTTGTGTATATCTTGTCACAGTAACAACAATCACATTTATGTCAAACCAAATCGTTTTTCATTTTACATATTCATATACATTCATAGAAATTTAATGTATAAAGCACAGATATTATTGCTCCATGTAGGAGAACATTATGAAAATAGTAAAAATTTTGGCAACTGGCTTGCAATAGAAAGATCCACTTATGGTTTCTAAGGCAGAGTTTGGTTGCTTCCATTTAATCTGTGTAACTGCCTTCATTATAATGTGTTCATACTCTTTCATTAATGTTAAAGTAACAAAACAGTCAAGCAGGCCAACTGCCTTCCGTTCACACACCCAATAGTGCAATGCACAATCTGTCAAAGAGATAAAAACACTTGCAGAAAGCAATCACCTGACTGCAGACATTCCAGGCAGATTTTGTAGGTGTCCCATGGTTGCACTAATCTCTTCTGAACATGTGGCCCCTCCTGGTGACTTGGCAGGGTGATTTTGCTGTGCCCGGCTCCACCAGTCATTGACAGGTGGTCTTGTTCTTCATTTTATGGTAGGCTACTAAATAACTTGCATTTCTTTACACAAACAATGAGGGAAGAACACTCCTAGAGTTAACTGTAAGGAAGACCTTGAGATGCAAAAATTTGGTCCACATTTTGTCCACATTAAGCTCATTTTTGAAAAGCAAGTTGAATTCGGATTCTGGAGAGAGACTAGATGTAAGGATCACTTTAGTTCCATCTCTGCGTATTAGCAGGGTAAGTCAAGTCACTTACATTAACAACACAGATAGAAAATTTTGGTTGAAAAAGATTCCTGTTGATTTGTTTCAGACCCATGGTGTTACATGCCATGAGAACAAAGCTGTCTCGCCTGTTTGCCCCCACAAACCCTCACAGTGACCATCCCACATGTAGGTCTCACTCCTGCACCCAGCTCTACGGAGTGCAGCTACTCAGCCACAATTGGATGTTCCAAAAACTGACTTCAAATCCTACCTTTTCTAGGAAGTGTATTAACTCACGTTCTTGCTCTGCCACACTCAACTTGATACCAGGTTTGTCATCAGACTTACCTTATTAGAATAGGACAACAAGCAGCAATGGCTTACTGTCAATCAAGCAGCGGTCAGTTGTCCAGCTACCTGAATCCCATAACCCTCAAGCTCCTCTCAGAATCACAGAATCACAAGTCTCTTATGCATACATTTGTTTTGTTCCTTGTATCTTGTTGCATATCATTGGCTATTTTCTTTCATTATGTACTTTCTAAATGGTTAATTACTTAACTCAAAGCCTAAGGGAGGATTTACATAAGCTCCACGCCTTATCAGTGGTGGGTACACTGAGCATACTGAGTACTCACCATTAATACTGTAGCTGGTCTTGTCCCTGTCTACAGCTGTGATACCACAGGTATCTTTCAAAGACCATTCTTATTCCTTGGAAGAACTACAGACATCCTGCTTACTTGTGTGGTACCTGAGCCCTCAGTAGCCTCACTCCTTTCTTTACTTTAGTTGCACAACTGTAATAATTAGACTTGCTGCTTTCCAGGCTCTTTTTGCATTGCATTAACCTATTACTCCCTGCAGAGCCTGCATATCTAGCATTTGCAATACAAATACACCTGACATGCAGCCTTGCAGCCCTGACTGCCTCTGAGATCTGCCCCATAACCAAAGAAAGGCTGCCTCGAGGTTATCACAAGCAGCAGGCACATAGTCTGATCTCATCCCTCTCACAGTTCTTAGGTGTCCTCTTCATATGTCCTTCTTTCTCCTCCATTTTTGATTACACCTTTGGAGTGCTGAGGTAAGATGAGAGGTCTGTTACATAGCAGGTGCTCATTTAGAAAGGGAGTCGCTGCCTTTGTCTACAGACTGGTTGGCATTCACTCTCATTCTTTTTTCTCCTGCTCTAAAAACCTGTTTCTAATCAGTCTATAACGTTTACTAAAGACATCCACAGGAGAGTGAAGTTTGGTAAGTTATCTGCTGTGGCTGTCAACTAAAGTGAAATAAAAAAAGGAAAGATATTAAAGGTTAAATGTATAGAAGAAGGCAGTTTAATTACTAACAGGACAGAGGGATGGAAAGTCTAAACAGATAAATCAGTATAACTGGAATAATGATACCCAGCAGCATCCGAGGAAAGTATAGAGGAGATAAGCCCATCATTGAAAGAGGTTTAAGATAACTCATATTATATCACATCTACTGTGAGCTATGGCTGGACACTGGTCAGTTGCCATGGCTTGACTCATATGCAGTAACTTCTGCTCCTGTTCCACAACTGCATGTGTAAGTCCTTAGATTCATAAATAGAATCTTAATAGACGAATCAGGTTGGCAGAGCTCCATGAAGACATATAGAACATTAAAACTAGGAAGAGAAAACAGAATTCAATTCAGAAACAGAAAGAAAACCATTTTCTTCTGTCTTTGGAACGTTCAGTTTAAATTTACACAACACCTGAACTTTGCAGAAACAATAAATGTGAAAGTTGATGACATGAAAATATAATAATTAAAATAATGTAAAACGAAGTATAAATCTCAGTTATGTGGTGAGCTGGGTGAAAATCAGAATGAAAAAAATTGGATTTTTTGTGAGAATCAGGAATAGCATCATGCTTTGGAAACCAGAAATGACATCCATATTCAGTGCCAAAGCCAAGGCAACAAGACTTTCCTCACAGCCTTTACCACACAGGTACCTCATACAGTTCACAATTTAGATGCTCTTTGAGCCAAAGAGTGAGTAAGTGCTGTTTAAGGCACTTATCTGTGACTTCCAGTCCCAGATCCAATGCCTGGAGTGAAATAAAGTGGACACTTAGAAGAGCAGAAATTCACTTTCTGCAGTTAATGACCAAGGTACTCTCCTAAAATATCAAACTTAAATATAATTCCTTGCTCCAAATTAGGCAAGGAGAGGAACTGAACCCTGTAGGCTTCCAGTATCAAGTTGTACTAGGTGAGGCTTACATTGGATGTCAAGTAGAACTTCTTCATGTAAGGGACTCAAGGAAGTGTTGGAGACCTGGAGATATTCAAGAAATGTGGAAATGTGTGGGTGTGGCAATAAGGGACATGGTTTAGTGACAGGACTTGGCAAGTCAGATTGATGGTTGGACTGAGTGGTCTTGAATGTCTTTTCCAACCTAAATGATTCTGTGACTCAATGACTCTAGGTCATCTATAAGCAGCACAGACAACAAGAGCTACATGGGCAGCAGACATCCATGCCCCTGCTTCCCATTTTTTCAGAGACACAGATTGAAAACCATATCATGGCTGTTGGCTAGGACAGAAACTGAGCCATTTCAGAATGCTGTATTCTCCCAATCCACTGGCAGCATCATGTCTAGCTCTCCTGATCTGTCCTTTCAGTTCTTCATCATAGCTCTTGTCTTCCTTTCCCTCCCTCCCTTCCTGTGGTAGGAAGATTTCTCCAGACAGAAAAACTAATTTTTGCCTATATTGCAAGGATGTTTTGAGCTGACTATGGAATGCTGGAAAGCACAATAACTTTGCCTAATAAATCTCATTGTCTTCAAAACTGTCTACAGTTTGTTTGTTTTTTAACTCATGACGAAATGTACCACCTTCCAGAAAGAAGTGGTATTTAATTCACAACATATTTGCAAATATTTAACTAGAAAAGTAGCTTTCTAGTCAACCTAAAAGAATTTTTTTTTATCTTTGCAACAAATACCAAACCAAAAACCTGCAAATCCCAGAAAGTGATAAGAGTGGACAATCTATTACATATCAGAATGAGAAAGAAACATAGCTGATCTCAAAGCTGCATACAGAAAGATTTGTGAAATGTACATTAACTGCAATAAAAGAAGTAGCTGTTGTAGATGCTTCTTGGTGTGAAACTTCTGATTTTGCTGAATTGTACATCCAGATCCCTTTTTTTTTTAGATGTGACTTCAAAATTGGCCTCCAGCTGAAGAGAGAAGTATTCAATACAGTGGAAAGAACTAGAGGGAATAGAACAGGCAGAAATCATCTGTTAAGATGAAGTAGCTGCCTGCTGGGTAAAAAGAAATGGCACAGTTGCTAGCATTACTAGCTACCTCTCTCTACAGGGTCGTGCTGCCCTCTGTGCTGGGGCTGGCTCAGGCACAAAATGGCATCTGGGGGATCCTGCAGAGCAACTGCAGAGCCCAGCAGTGCCCTGCTGTGGAGCATTCTGGAGGGAAAGGAAACCACGAGCAACCAGGTTGACTTCTTGGGATGACTTTTCCACAGCCCACTCATGCTAAATGCCAAAATAATTAGTCAGATTAGAGCTGAGCTGTTCCTCCTACAGTGTGTTTTTGCTAACCTTGGAAACTCAATTAGAAATGATTTAATCTGGCCTATTTTTGTTTATTTATTCATTTCACTTTTTAGTTGGAGCGCTTGTTGTTCTTATGAAATGAACTGATTGGAGGACTATGGGTACTGCAGTGCTTTCTAGAGGAATAAATATTCCTGTTTTCTTTTTTTGCTGCTGCAATATCCAGGATGCTCAGACAGCTTTTCCCGACCCTCTATAAACAGCACATTCCAGACTCAGAAAATAAAGATTTGTCTTTGCCCTGGCTCATTTAATATCCCATTGTCCTCTAAGAATGTGTTCATCTTTTTGACCCATTTTACTTCATGTTCATGTAAAGTTTACCTATGAGAGTTTATCTGAGGATAAGCATGACAACCTGATAAATATGTGATCAAAAACAAATGACAAAGCAACATAATATCACCAAATAAAAGGGAATTTGATGAAAAGTTTGATGGGATTTGAAAGGGAGGTTTATATCAGAGAAATGGAAAATAAGATCTTGCCCCAAATTCTGTTCCTAGGTTTTCCACCTGTGAGACTTCTACATTTTTGTAAATTACCATCTCTTCGGCAAATAACTTATATAACTAATCATAACTTATATAACTTACTCTAACTAATCTTAATTTTCTTAGAGAGATGGAAAAGTTGTAGCATTAATCTTGTTACCTTTTATTGAGAATCTCTGATGGTTGTGGCTGTGTGGGTTAATTTGCCACAGAAATGAGAAGTCTGAGACATAGGGCTGAGTTATTCTCTTCATGTTTTGTCTCCTTAAAAAGCAAATTTCACAACAGCATTTTTCTCTTGAGAGAAGATGAGGTGACTTAGTCTGCACCAGTAAGAACTGCAGTGGGTCTCTCTCATGCTCATACAAACTCAAATCCATTTGCTTCAATACCTCTTTCAGTTTGCCCTTCCATCCTATAATTTCATGCACTTCATAATGAGAAAAAGCCCAACATTTTACTAACATCTCAGCATCTGGAAAATGTGAGCTGGCAATTAAGCCTTTTCTCTGCAATTTGGGGATGTGTATGTAAACAAAATGAAAAAGAGTGGACACCCTGTGCCCCCTACAAAATGTTCTGGACAGTTACTGCATGGCAATTGAAAACACTACCTGGAGAGTTTCATTTCAGTCACTTAAATATCCGTCTTTTAATACAGAATTCGTTAGTGCTTTAAGTCATAATAAGAGGAAGTGTATTGAGATTCTGAAATAAAAACTGTTGCTATTGCAAAGTATTATATGTTGAACAAAAGAAGCAGCTCCTCGGTGGCATGTAATAGTTACAGCTCTTTCTCCACAAATCACTTAGAGCCACTTACATATACTATTATTAGCTATAAAAACCCACTAGGATTTTATGAACACAGAAGACCTGAAACAAAAAGATCATTTCAAAAAGAATGGTGTCTTGGTCAACAGAAGGCTTTTGGCCCTTACACAGACATGGTCAAAAGAAAAATGGAGATTATACAAGTCCAATTACCTAGTAAAATGTTTGAAGATTTAAATGCAATTTATCTAGGAAGATTTTGTTTTAATTAGAACATAGCAGAGTAACTGCAGCAACTTGCAGTGATATCATCAAATCAAGGCTGTTTCTATGGGAACACCACCAACTCCCAGAAATTATCGTGTCAGTTTGCCATAAATAGAAAATTTTATTTATTTTTTTTAAGAGAGAGAGAGAAAAGAGAAAGGAAAAAAAAATTACAAAAGAAAGAGAATGAATAGGAGAATCCACTCCTCTCCTTTTGATGCTTATTTCTAATACACTGTCAGATTTTATTCTGCAAAAAAGTGTGTTTTCATGCAGTGAGATGAAAATCTCAGTAGAATAGACACTGTTCCTACCATGGACCTGAGACCTTGAACATCTTTTCTGAAGACTTTCTACAGGATGTTATAGAAAAAAGCATGCAGCAGGCTGTCTGTACTGATCTCCCTGCTCTTCCTGCAGCACAAGTGAACTCAGGATTGGAGTGGGAGATGGAAATATCTTTGGCCATAGATATTTGTTACATGTCTTCATTTTCTCTCTTTTTTTTTTTTTTTCTAGCTCTGTACCTTGAAAGTCCAGTCTGTACGGCATACAACTACAGAGCAAGAAAGGGCAGCTATGAATATCACAATCAGAAGCTATTATTTTCCTCCATTTGCTTATCTAATGGCCTCCCTTTTCCAACAACCTTCCTCCCAATAGCTGTTTGCAGTATGGTGTCTTCAGCAATCACCTAAATTTAAGGGAAAATGCTCCTGTTCCTCCCAGTAATATCTAGAGATGTCCTATACACTCAAGTTTCCAGCATGACAGTATTTTTGTACTCAGCAGCTCACTCCTTCAAGTGTTCCCACCACCGCATCACACTCTTTTTCTAAGACAGTGTCTTTCTCAAGATGCTACAAGAGCATTTCAGTGCTGTATTCCCAGATGTAAAATTCTCTCTTGCTCACAATTTGTCTCCTATTTTCCAGCTTGAAGACGTGTTCTACTGACAATGATATTTATTTATTTCCCCCTCACCAGCCATTCCTCTGAAATTATCCATTATAATTTTCAGCCCTGCCCTATGGTGGCTAGTCATAGTACTTGAATGTTACACCACAAACTGTATCATTTGCTCCAGATGTGCTGAGAAGAAACTCCTCACTTAGAAATATTCCATGATAATAAATCATTATTTAATTTCATCTTATTGAATGACTGAAAATAATAATGTCATATGGGACAAAACCAGAGAGTAATAATATCAGTAACTGCTGCTGAGAATATTGATGGTGAACATGATAATAGCCCTTTAAGTGTAGTCTTTCCCTGCTAACAATTGAGTTGAAAATCCTATCTGCACACAGTGCAGCAGAGGGCACTCCCTTCTTCAGATCCCCACAATGCTTTGAGTACTTAAAGTGCTAATGGGGACTGGGAGAGATATCAACTACATTTCAAAGAGAAAAATGGCTTTAAATACCTATAAAAATGTTGATAGCACCACTTGTAAACACTGTGTGTGGATCCATTTGTTCCAGTGGGACTTACATGCATAATTTTCTTATGCTGCAGACTCAGCTTTTCTTGTGAGGTGGTGAAAAGCTGAATAGGCACTTACTAACAGTATGTTCAAATCTCAGTTTCAAACAAGACAGGATCTTTCTTTAGACACAAAGAGCCAATTATTTCAAAGAATACCTTAGGTATTTACAATGAAATATCCACGTAGGGAAGCTGCAAGTTTGCTTCCACACATAAATTATGAGACCTGCTTCCCATCTATCTTCTGCTTTCTGACAGTATGGACTGATGCCTCTAAAGCAGCATGGCTTTAAGGACAGCATAGCTGAAAGTATTTCAGTTTTGTCTGGTGTGAACTAGACAGAGCAGAAGGGAATATCAGAGGTCTAGTGTGAATCACAGAACCACAGAATGGCCTGGGTTGGAAGGGACCTCAAGGATCATGAATCTCCAACCCCTCTGCCACATGCAGGGCCACCAACCTTCCCACCTAATGCTAGACCAGGCTGCCCAGGGCCCCATCCAATCTGGCCTTGAGCACCTCTAGGGATGGGGCATCCACAACCTCTCTGGGCAGCCTGTTCCAGTATCTCACCACTCTCTCTGTAAAGAATTTCTCCCTTACATCCAACCTAAATCTTCCCTCTTTCTACTTAAAACCATTTCCCCTTGTCTTGCCATTATCTACCTTTTCAAAGAGTTGATTCCCCTCCTGTTTGTAGGCTCCCTTTAGGTACTGAAAGGCTGCAATGAGGTCACCCTGCAGCCTTCTTTCCTCCAGGCTGAACAAGCCCAGCTCCTTCAGCCTGTCTTCGTAAGGGAGGTGCCCCAGCCTCCTGATCATCTCTGTGGCCCTCCTCTGGGCCGTCTCCATCAGCTCTCTGTCTTTCTCATACTGGGGGCTACAGACCTGGAGTTTGCTGAGAACAGTAAGCAATGTCTACAGTACCATCAGAAGCAGCAGGGACTACTGGGGCATCTGTACTCAAGACCAACAGATGCGTACTCGCACTGCTCTTTGACTATGCTAATATCTAAGTTCCATGTGCCATGTTAATAGCTGTGTATTCCGTTATGTAGGAGACTTTTCTTCTCATTTGGCATTCTGATCTAGAGAAACCCTGAGCTAAATCTTGTTCTTGACATCAATGCTTAAAAGAATAGCGTTCAAAATATGTCCAAAGCCCAGGATGCAGGAAAATACTCGCACTGCTTCTTCAAAGATCACAAAGTACCTTTCTATTTCAAGAAAGAGGCAAAGGGCACCATCAGCTCCGAATACAGCATTTGTGCTTGCTAATTGTTATCTTCAAGTACGCTCCCCCTGGTGGGGATGAAAAGGTTATGCTCTGAAAAGTGAGATTTGCAAATGGTGTTCTGGTTCTCTCTGTATTTCACTTCTCACTCTAATTGCAGACTGGCACCGGGCATGCTTTCAGCTCATTATTCTCTACAGAGGCCCGCTAATGGTAATTCATCCAGTGCTTAATTCTACAGCTTTGACATGGAAAAATGTCTTTAAAATTCAATACTGATCAAGAGAAAAGAGTAGGCCTGCCTCCCTGCTTTTTGTTTAGCTGTTTGGTAACTGGATAAACATTAACCAGCTGGATTGTGCAATTATAATTTCTGTAAGGTACTGTAAATGCTCGCAGTAGCATAGTGTCTGGCAGCCTCACAAATATTAATGAATGCATTCTTGTTCCACTCATGCTATTAAGAGCGATTAAGTACTTTCACAGAGGTCATGCAGAAAATGAATGGCAGAACCAAGCACTGAAGAAAATGCAAAGCTTTATTGCTAAGAGATACTTTTTAAGACATCCTACAGCACAAACAGAAGTAAGCAAAATAAATACAATTAATGGAAGGGATTATTCACAGTAGGTACTAATTATTTACTATGAGCCTGAACAAACTTAGACGTTGTTTCCAAAGAACTCAGCAAACAGCTTGCTCAACAAGATCAGGAATAAGGGTTTAGGATTTGGATTAAAAACACCAAAAAAAAGAGTAAACACCAATATTTTCCTCTAGGGAAATCATCTCTGTTAAGTATTTGTCTACAGATTTCCTCAGTATTGCTGTCTAAACTGCATTTGTAAACATGGCGCCATAATTACTATAGTAAGTAATCCAGTCACATTTAGAAATTTCCTACCAAAATGTAATAGAAGAAAGATAAGGTTTTATTAAAGCAAAAGATATTAGAGCAGAAGTAAGAATTTGAGTTACTTTATGGAAAATAAAGTACAGAATTTGTACAGATAACAAGGTCAAGATTTGAAGACAAATACAGATGAATATCTCTGTTAATACAAGAGAAAGTCTCTGTTAACTGTGGAACCAGAGCAAACAAAGTCATCAGGCACAATGGTTGAGACTTCTTGAAACACAGCTTTCAAGTGTTGGAAGCTATTCAGAAGTGTAATCAAATGGCAGGCTGAAAGCAAGAAACATTTCTATTTCTACTCTTAATGCTTTTTCTGTTCTATGCACTTTAATTTAAAGCTATTTTTCAGATTATGCACAAATGCCTTGACTTATCAGTATTTTTGTTATGTCTTAAAAAGATATTTTAATGTATTAAATGCATTGCATTTCTTCTATATTTAGGGTAAGATATTATCATTGATACTTACCACTGATGTGATCAAGAAGTACAACACAAGCTACACCAGAAGCAAAGCTGAGGGAATACTTAATATTGTAAAGTAACTTCCAGACACATTTGCATTTTAAGTACTTGAGTTAAATATTTAAGTTAATTAAAGAGGAACAAATTTATGTACTAGGCTCCCTAAAGCAATTAAAATGACACAACAAAAGACAAAACCAGTAGAAACCATGCTTGCTCTGACTACGCAAAATGTCTTATGTGTACATTCTCCATTGATTTGAGGTAATGTACAAGCTTATGGACAAGAAAATGTTGAAACATGACATTTTTACTTGAGGGTTTTCACAACAGGCATCAAACCTGATTTCATAGTTTCTGCTGAAAAAACAGCAACAAAAACAGCCCTGAAACCTTGCCCATGTGGCACTGACACTGAGCTAGAGCTGGAACATCAGCTCTTCTCAAGAGCCCATAGTTCTCCAGGGTCGAGTTCTGAAGGAGAAATGACTTTGGTTTAGGCCATCTGGGCTGGGTGCTGCTAGCAGCAGATCTAAGCAGCACAAAACACAGGCAAGCCATCTGCCTGCTCAGTTTGTGCCCTTGGAAGGTTTTGGTTTTTTTTGACTCTGTAGATCGTATGGTGATCTACTTGCTAGTAGGATTGAGGCTACCTGTATGAGCACCACTGTCACCTTCATGTACTGTATAAAGCTTCTAGTAGCTAGGATCTTATCAACAAATTAAAGAACTGGTAATGTGTAAAAGTATCCAAATAATGAATTGAACAGAAGCCTCTATATTTTATTATTTATGTATGGAAAAAAAAACCAAAAACTTGAACACATCTTTCTGAGTACTTTCTTCGAAAAGTACTTATGCTGACACACATTAATGAAGTATCTCAGATCTTTCTACTCAAAAACTGAACCATCATGACAAATAAAAGAGATGTTCTTCTTCCACTGCGTGGGATACCCTTCATCTCCTCCTAAATTGGTTGACTTATTTCGGGTGTTCTTTTTTCTTGTGTGGAATTATCAGGAAGTCTTGAATATAATAGTGTCATAAACATATTACTGGTATAGAAAGGTATTTTTCAATAAATGTTCAATTATATATTTATTAATAATCATCATAATCTAGTATTGAAAAAAATTAAGAATGAAAGGGGTCTTCTATGGAGTGATGCACATTTTTTTTTTTCGTTTGTTTTAACTGGGTTTTGTCGCAGTAGCCTTTACAAAATAGCTTGGATTTCAGTCTGTGGCCTCTTCCAGTAGCGCTGCTCATTCCAGGATTGTCTTTGTTTGGACACAGTAATGGGAAGTGAGCACTTCTACATTTTCCACCTATTCCTCTCAAAGATGAAACAGAAAGAGAAGACTTTTACAACCCCTTGGCATGCAGCCCCAAAGGGCTCTTCAAATAAAATGTAATGCACCACAGTTTCCTATAACATGCTACCACTAGCCCAGTGGCAACTATTGCATACTTCAGTGCATACTTCAGTGTAATAAATGCACATGAATGATGTCCTGTGGGTAAAGCTGTTTCAGATTAGACTAGTGCATAAACACATTAGCAGCTGAGTGCAGCTGCACAGGTAGAAATGGTCACTGCTGAACAGTACAAACTTTGTTACCATTAGTTGGACCTAACTAATGTAGTGGGATTTAGGAACCAGACAGCAAAGTCATAGGAACAGAATAAGTAAACTTTTTTTGTGTGTTTCTTGCAGCTTGTTCCTCTGAAATCCACTTCTGATCTAAACCAAGAGGTTTCCAGCGTTAGTAATCTAAAAACTAGTACTAACTGTGATTAAACTACCTGAATAAAGAGGGTGTCAAAAGCTCAGAAAACTGCACCAAACTAAAAAAACAAGATAATGTTCTTGCACACTGGCACAAGACTATTTTCAAATTTGGTATATATATGTACAAATATATTTTTTAAGTAAATGCTTAGATTTTTTCTGGTGCACTACCTATGGTCCTCTAGGTTTTGCTTCATGCTTTTAGGTTGAAACTAGTGGGCAACAGAAATGGGTTTAGAGCTCCCTGACCACTGTAGAAACAGGTGGGACAGATACTTGTTTGCACAAGCAACCAGGAAGATATTTTTAAAATAATAAATAAAGTTCTGAACTCTGGACTACTGCAAAAGCTCTGGCATGGTCCGGCATCATATCCTTATATCTAAATTGAGGAGATATGAGTTTGAAGGATGGATTATTCAGTGCATAAGGAATTGGTTGGAAGGCTGAAGCCAGAGAGTTGTTGTCAATGGCTTTATGTTCAGGTGGAGGCTAGTGATGAGTGGTGTACCTCAGGGGTCCATCTCAGGCCTAGTACTCTTTAATACCTTTATCAATGACATAGATGATGGGATTGAGTGCACCCTCATCAAGTTTGCAGTTAACACCAAGCTGAACAGTGCATTTGACACAATAGAAGGGAGGGACGCCATCCAAAGGGACCATGGAAAAGGTGAGCCTGTGTAAACCTAATGAGGTTCAAAGCCAAGCACAAGGCATGTGTGGGTATTTGGTATTTGTGTTGGGGCAATCCCAAATACGTGTATAGACTGAGAGAAGAACTTGGCAGTAACTCCCTATCCTCAACAGAAACAAAGAAGACTCTCGTGAGGCCATAGCATTTCCAGCTGGAAACTGCCTTTAAATAATCCTGAGGAAACCAAGATTGTTTGTGTATATTCTGAGTACACAGTCTGAGGTGTGAGGGTGAGGAATGAAGGCAGCCATCTGCCTGCACCCACAGCCCCTTCCCAAACAGATGCAGTTCACCAGGTGGATGGCCTTTGGCAATGGGATGGAGTAGCGGCACCTTTGTGCTGTTGGGCAGTGTTTTGGGTTCCATGTGGGTGTTTGAAAAGAGAAGCCAAGGTGTGTGCTTGAGTGATGACACACTGCAGTGCAGGACAGTGCTTCACAGGTGAGGATGGGGTTAGGGATGAGGAATGGGCCACGCAGGCATCCAGGGCCTCCTCTTGAGGGCAAGCCCCGTGTACCCAGGGCTAAGCCCTCAGCTGTCGTCCAGGGCCATCTCGAACAGGTGGCAGCTGGTGCTGCGGGGCTGCTGGCATCAGAAACAGCTGGCTGCAGCCGGCCACCGTCTGTCTCCCACTCAGTACGCGTGCACGTGTGTGTGTATTACATTACTACTTAATATTTAGTTATTTGTTTGTTTGTTGTTCCCTCTGGAGGATTGCGACGAGCTCCTCTCCCCTCCAGATTTCAGATTTCCCTCCTCACACACTCCTCCTTCCCCCGCCTCCCGACCAACCCCCGCTCCCCCGAGGGGAGGCGGGCAGGCGCCGTACCTGGCGCCCTCTGCCCGGGGAGGAGCGCGCCTCTCCGTCCCGACCCCGGCGGCACGGCAGCGGCACCGCGAGCAGGTGGGCGCCGAGGGAGGCGAGGGCTGCCGGCCGCCCCCGGCCCGGCCCGCCTCTCCCCTCCGCTCCACTCAGCGCGGGGCCGGCGAAGGGGCCGGCAGCGGGGCCGGGCGGCAGCCGGGGCTCGCCGGGAGGGCCGGGGGCCGTGAAGAACGACGGCCGGGGCTGCCCCGGCTCTGCGGGGCCGGGACGGCTCCTCGTGCAAACTTAGAGCCGGCGGGCGGCTGCGGGGCCGGGGAGGGCGGGGGTCAGAGTGCCTGAGGCTGCGGGACGCGGTGAGGGCTGTGGATGAGGAGAGTACGGTTGCGTGTGAGCTGCGGGACTGGTGCGGTGCTGCGCTGTTTGTTTATCGCCCTCAAACGGGCTGTTTGCACACAGGAAGAACTTTTTTTCCTGGTTGGTGCCCTTGAAGTAAATGTGTTGAAATAGGTGAGCCGAGGAAAGGGGGATTTGTATAAACGTAAGCGGTGCTCTGTGTTAAATGCTTGTGTACCTATTGCAGAGGGCATGTGGGAATGCCCGGTGTGGCCCACCAACGTAGGGAGGATGCAGGAAGGGATGGAAGGAGAAATGGAGGGATGCAGGCGCCAGCACGGCTGCAGGTGGGCTTCGAGATTCTGGGGATGGGAGGGATGCACTCAGGCCGATGGGCTGGGTTGGGCTTGGGACAAAACTCGGTTTGTTGTGAAGTGAGAGGGCTGAAAGACAGCAAAAGAAGAGAAGGTATGGAGGTATAGAATAAGGGTTGGTGATTTCGACATGGAACGGTCTTGGAACAGTCTGGATTTATGAGCTAAAGTTTCTGGGTGCTTCTGCTGATTCAGACAGCGAGATACTGCTGCGATTGTGCTAACAGCCATACTTGTTACTGTGTGTGCTGTACAGTATGCTGAGCTGCCCTTGATGCTATCAGTATTTTCAGTTTCTTCAGCTCTGTGTCCAGCACAAACTCATGGTCATTTAACAGTGTGCCAGCGTTTCTGAAATCATTGTTAAAGTCTTCAGCTTGCTTTCTTTGTACTGATAAGCAAGCCACAGGGAAGAAGATGAGCACAGGCTTGCTTAGAGCAGTGTGATCTGGGACACTCGTTAGGTATGTGTGCCTGCAGATCCTGCTCCTGCGTGGCCCTGTGACCCAAGCAGTCCTGATGGAATGTGCGGGTGGTGCGGACTCTGCTGCCGCCCACGACTGGGGACTGTGCCCAGCCCGAGGAGGAAGGATGCAGCCTGCTTTGCTGACAGTTACCAGCTTCCATGTAGAAGGAGCTCAGTGTAGGATGCTTAAAGGATTGCGTAAGTGTGTGTTGTTTCACTGACAGTGCTTTGGATGTTTTGCTTTAGATGATGCCAGAATGTGAGTTAGAGTCATAAGATTCAGATTTTGGTCATGTGAGGATAGGTACAGAGCTGAAATCAGCATTCAAATCATTCCCGGTTTGATTCTATTTCTGAGAAAGATCAACTTGCACTTGAAGTTCTGACTCTGCACTGGAAAGAGCAACGTATACTACATTTATCAAATTATGTCGTATAATACAAAGCTACTGCTTTTTTCTTCTCTCTCTCCGTCTCTAATGGCTATTCCAAAAGGAAATACAGATAAATTAACATGTAAAGATCCTGCAGCATTTCAGTTACTGCGATGCATCAGGAAGGGCCATGCACTGAATTTGTTTATGATTGCTATTAAATTTGCACAAAGTATTTAGATAACTTTTTTGAACTGTAAATCAAAACATAGCAGTAACCATACCATAAAAGTCAGCAGTGCTTGTTGAATATCTTGTCTTAACAGATCCTAGCCTATTTATGCTAATAGATGCTCTTTGTACTTGAAAAGAGTCACTTTTTGGAGGAGGTGGTGAAATCAATATTTTGGGAAATTAATTGTCCTCTGGAAGGAAGACCTTGAACTAAAAACATCATGGTAGTCATAACAAATAGGAGAGTGCACTTTTTAAGACATAAATGTGGAAAGCGTTAAAGCCGAGTAACACATGATTTAATATTTTAAATTAAAATATGTTAAATGATATTAAAATATCAGCCAAGGTTTAATATTTTAAGCTTATTCCAGCTCCAAAGCAAAGCAAAGAAAGAATTGGCATCAAACTTCTTTGTGTGTTTTATAAGTCAGAACCTACCTACAGGAAATGCATGATTTTCTGTAGAATCTCTTTCTCTGGAAGCTTTTTGTCTCTTTATTTGGTGGCTGGTACAAGTTCTGCTTAGTTAACAAAGGTAGGTGAGATGGGTCTAGATCAGTTCAACTCTCTTCCCCTGGGCTTCTGTAATGGATTGATCCTGGATGTGTGTGAGCATCAGACACATTGTTACGTAGGTATTTGACACCCTTCACTTAAAGATCTAATGAATCAGATGAAAAATTGAAGCAGGTGATTGCTTCAGGAAAATGATGGTGGGCTCTTTTGTGCTATGATACAAATTTCTAGCTTCTTCTAAAGTGCATGTAAAATGAATAGCTAAATAAATATATAAATGAAATATAACATCTAACAAATTCTTCTGACTAAGTCTTCAGTACTTGCTGTTATTCTTAGAGATCTTCCTCAGCCTGTGCTCTTACAGGAAGTGGTTATACTTCTTGAAAGACTGAAGCTTTCTGAAAAAGAGCTGAAGGAGCAGAACCTGAATAGGACTTCACAGTTACTTATTAATCTCTGGTATCTCTACATCAGGGTTGTTCTTTGTAACCAGGGTGACCAGTGATGTAAGTTGTGCAGTGTTTGCAAACAGAAAGATGTCCTCAGGGCTTCCAACTCAAAAAGGGAATATCATGGAATAAGAGAATCATAAAATAGCTTGGGTTGGAAGGACCTTAAAGATCACCTAGTTCCAACCACCAGCCATGTGCATGGCTGCCACCCACCACTCAGGCTGCCCAGGGCCCCATCCAACCTGGCCTTGAGTGCCTTTAGAGATGGGGCACCGCAGCTTCTTTGGACTTTTACTTTTGTACCACCAACTGTGTATGTTTGGACCAACTTGTATATTTTTGAATATGTCCACCTTAAGTGGTATTATTAAGTGACCTCATTTGGTAGTATGCACAACAGCTGTAAAGGCACTTTTGGACTGCTATGAAAGTATGTGAAACAACTAAAGATTGTTCATAAGGATGTGAAAAGCGTGTTTTCATGCCTTGGTAATTCAGACAACAGTTCAGATTGATTTCCTTTAGATTGCCAGAAGTAGCTCTCCTTTGATTAAGATCATGGGAAACCTGATTCTTCTTTGCACTGACCCTGTGTCACTGCTGACCACCGTTAAGAAGAGACAAACAGCCTTCCTTGAGGAGAATGGTGACATCAGCATTGTTATCTGGAATACAGCATCCAGGCCTGGGGCCCCTAGCTCAAGAAGGATGCAGAGCTGTTGGATAGCTATGAAGATGCTCAGAGGGCTGAAGCATCTCTCCTGTCAGGAAAGGTTGAGGGAGGTGGGCTTGTTTAATTTGGAGAAGAGAACGCTTCAGGGAGACCTCACTGTACTTTAAGGGAGCTTATAAGCTTATAAGGACTGAATTTTCACATGGTCTAATACTGATAGCACAAGGGGGAATGGTCTTAAACTAAAACAGGAAAGATTTAGGTTGGATTTTAGAAAGAAATTTGTTATTCAGAGGGTGATGAGGCACTGGCACAGGCTGCCCCATCCCTGGAGATGTTCAGGGCCAGGTTGGATGGGGCCCTGGGCAGCCTGAGTGGTGGATGGCAGCCCTGCTCATGGCTGGGAGTTGTAACTGGGTGATCATTGCCATCCCTTCCAACTCAAGTAATTCTGTGATTGTGTGATATTGTAGCCCAACTGGGCAGGGGAGAGTAACAGAATAGCTGTGCTATAGCTCCAATACGAGTGATAATACAAAGTGAAAAACATAGGTAAACTGGACAGGAGGTTCCTACAAGATAAGGTTCATTAAACTCAGAAAAAGAAAGTTCAGCAGGAAAACATTTACTCGGTTTCAACACTGCTTATACAAACATCTAAGAAAACTACCCCGTGTCTGTCGTGCAGTTTTGAAGTAATGGATATGCTATATCCTTCATTAACATTGTGACAATTGCAGTGTCTGTCTCCATAAATTAAAGAGTTGGCTAGAAACTGCAGTGCTTCTGCTTGATTCATAAGATAAGGGGAAAATGCTTCCTTCCAAATGAAGAACAAAGTGAATGAATGGATTCAGAGATAGTAACCCCTTTGTGTCAGTCCTTTTCACTAACTTTAAGCAGCTCTGTTAATGACTGTTGTACCATTTAGCTTTTTTCTAGTTAGCATATCATGTACTCTTTTCATTATAAATAACAAAAAAAAAAAAAAAGGAAGAACAAGGAGAGCGGAGTATGGCAGCAGCTCACAATGGAGGTCTTGGGATCTTTTGTTCCTCCTTTGAATCTTCATGTCTGAAAGGTATTATATTATTGCTTTCCTAACTGGCATCGTTTTGTGCAGTGAAAATTTCATACACCAGCACTGCTGACTGCGTATAAAATACCCCTGGCAGGTTGGGGGCTTTTGTCCGTATAAGTTATGCCTTTATCATAGGCTAAAGAAGAAAAGAAGAAAGCACAGTACCTGTACAAAGTCTGTAGATTTGCTGTTAGTTGAATAGTAGATGTGGCGCTTTGGGACATGGTTCAGTGAGCATGGTGGTGGTGGGTGAACTGTTGGGCTAGATGATCTTAGTGGTCTTTTCCAACCTTAATTATTTAATAGTTCTTTGATTCTATGAGTAGACAGTTAAAATCACAAGGAGGAGGGAAGGCAAGCCAGGCTTACATATGAGGAAAACAGCGCATGTTTGAGTAACTTGTTTTTGGGAGGAATGTTTGCTCCTCTTGGGGATACATGAATCACCTCAAAAACATCTGCCAAAATCTCTCTAGGATTTGGTCAGAAAGATGCTTTGACTGATCAGTTGTGCAAGCACGAACAGCTTAGTGTGCTTAGGGATGTTACTTGTGCTACCTCAGCTTGTTATTTGCTTGGGTTTTCAAAATGAAGCCCTAAGGAACTGACATCAGTTCTACTGAAAACAGTGGAAAATTGAGCATAAAAATTAATCAGGGTTGGGTTAGTCCCTAAATCAGTAAATTGACAGAGTGGGTGGAGACTTTAGTGTACTGTGGGAATGACAGGTGTGGGACCTAACGGGATGCTTACTGCAGAAGGCAAAGAAGGCAATCTTTTTTAGCCTTAAAAGAAGGATGTAGCAAGGTGATTATACGGAGATGGGTTGTGGGGGGAAAAAAAAAAAACAACAAACCTTGGATCAAGTGATCATGAAGCTACATTGACTTTACTGGAGGATGAATAGTGCCATGCTTTGTAGAGATATCTGAGCTTGCTTTAAAAAAGCTGTAGCGGGAGCTGCAGAGGTCCCATATAGCTGCAGTGTATACTTCAGTTGTTTTGCTGCTTTCCTCTGCCCAGTCTTTTTTGCCTGTTTTTTTTTTTTAATTCCCATATTCCAATCTGGTACAAGATTATCAGGTAAAGCTTTGTATTTGGCATTAAGACTTATCTACGTTACTCAGGATACATTTCCTCACTAGAAATCACATTTCTGCTACCTGACAGGATCACATTTCCCTTTCACAGACAGGTCAGTTTTCTGCATTTCTTCTGTATTTCTCAGTATTAGCAATCAGTGCTGAACCTCTGAGATTGCCAGTGCAGAGTTATTTACTTGTGCAACATGTGCTGTGTTTCCTTCTTCAAGGCAGAGAACTCAACCTTGTAAATGAATTGTCTCAATTTGTCTGGCAGGCATCAGCAACAGGCAACAGCGGAGGTGAATGTTGAAAGGAGCAAAGATAAAGACAGATGCAGGTGGGGAGGGGAATGGAGAGACCAGTAAACCACTAGGAAAAGAGAGATTTTAACAGAAGGAAAACGAGAGAAGAGGGCCAGATCCAAACTGGTAGAAGTGAATGTTGGAGTCCCAAACCAGCATAAAACTTGATACCAGAGTAAGTTTGAGTCCTCCTCTTGTCCCTGCTTACAGTGATAGTAGGAGATACTGGCTGCACTGGAAGTGTTCATGAGAGCTCATTCTGGCATCAGGCTTTTGTTCTATAAATGAATCTGCTTGTTCAGAGAAGGGAAAACTGAAAAAACACCTTGTTCCTTTGTTCCTGTGAAGGCGCACTTTCAAATAATCGTCTGCTGCCAGTTAATTCCCTTGAATTACTTTCCTTCTACAGCAGGCAACAAAGGAAGTTGACTATTTTTGTATGTCTAGTGTTCACCGCTTATTCTGTATGTATGTGTAGATATCCATTGCATTGTCCACTCTGAATGTGATGTTTTTAACAAAGACTTGTAACTCAAGTCCTTTGATGAACTGAAGGGCTGAATCTTCAATTTAATAAAACTCAAATTGCTTCCTTTGAGAACTTTGTTTGACTAGCAATTCAGAACTGGATTGGTAGGTCAAAGTGTTTTTTATCTGCAGTTCTCTAGGAATTAACAGTTACAAATGACTTCACAACTTATTATTCCTTATAAAAAATGAAGGCATTGTCCTAAGTAAATGGATGACAGCAGAGATAGATATTTTGTCTATTGACTTCAAAACTAATTTTCTGTTTACAAGAGTAATTACATTTTTATGTATGTAATTTTATAAATTATTGTTTTTATGGCTCCTAAAGTTTCATAGTCATTTTGCATTTTATTAGCTAGAGTACTTAAAATACAACACTTTTACAACATAGTGTAGCTCATCTTCCTTAGTAACACCAGAGTTTATATACCTTTTACCTGTAAGTATGGAAGCCATGCATTGCTGTGAAGAATATCTAAGATGAGTTTATCAGTTATGTCATTGAAATGAAGCAGCAGTTTCAGCAGGATTGGCAAATGAGCTGGAAAGGAAGAATGTGTAAGCATGTTTACAAGTTGCAGTTCAGTTGGTCGTACATCAGTGCTAACATTTATACCATTGAAAATAGATTTGGAAGGGAAAAGAGATAACAGCTTCACTGAAAACCTGGATCAAAACTTCCCATTCATTCTTTGAGGTGAAGTTTTCCTGGAAGCATCTTCCCAGAGGTGATGAGATAATTGCATTTTACATCTCTTATGGAAGATGATTATCCTTACAGTACAGTAACCAGAGTCCAGTTCCAAGCCGAGATATTGATGCCATCTTGTAGGGAGGAATGACTCAATTGCTCTGCCACTTTTGTTTTTCTTGCACTGCAAGCACTGGACTGTTTCTTAAGCTAGTAGAGATCAGTCTGATATTGCACGTCTGCAGGTCTCTGTATGCTTATATTTTCAAGATGAAAAACATGTGAATGTTTAAAATAGAATCTTTAATGAATTGTCAAAGAGGTGTTATGAATGAAACTTTCTCTTGTAGTTAGTTGATTTTGGCTGACCATGAGCTAGCAGTGTGCCCAGATAGCCAAGAAGGCCAATGACATCCTGGATTGAATCAGGAGTAGTGTAGTCAGCAAGACTATGGAGGGGATTGTCCCACTGTACTCAGCACTGGTGAGGCCACACCTCAAGTACTATGTTCAGGTTTGGGCCCCTCAGTACAAGAAAGACACTGAGGCTCAGGAGCGTGTTCAGAGAACAGCAACAAAGCTGTGAAAGGTCTGAAGCACAGGTCTTATGGGGAGTGGGTTGAGGGAACTGGGATCGTTCAGTCTGGAGAAGAGGAGGCTCAGGGGAGACCTCATCGCTCTCTACAACTGCCTGCAAGAAGGTTATAACAAAGTGGGAGTTGGCCTCTTCTCCCAGGTAACAGCAATAGAACAAGATGTAATGGCTTTATGTTGAACCAGGGAAGGTTCGAGTTGGATATTAGAAAAATTTCAGAAAGAGTGGTGATGCATTGGCACAGGCTGCCCAGGGAGGTGGTAGTCTCACCATCCCTGGAGGTGTTCAGGAGCCATGGGGATGTGGCACTGAGGGACGTGGCTAGTGGGCATGGAGGAATGAGTCTGCAGTTGGACTAAATGATGTTAATGGTCTTTTGCAACCTTAACAATTAGGTGACTGTAGGATCGTATGGTTGAGCACGAAAATTTAGATTGATTTTGAGACATGGATTTTCTAAGTCCCATAGTCCAATTGCATCCATGTTTGCAAATTGTTTTCACTTGATTGGTGCTTGAAAACAGACATTTGTTGAGCTGCGTATAACAAATCTTTTGAACAAGCAACATTATGAATACTGCCCTTTATTCTACTGCTAGCTATTTAATTAGAAGGCCAAACTTTCTTATGAACTTTCTTAGTTCATAGGAGAACTGATTAAACAACTGTAGGAGTTTCTTTGATGGAAATCATTTATTTTGCATGTATACCTTTCAAATCTCTCGATACTACATGAATGATTGTAAATTAATATATATTATTAAAACATACAGTTTGCTTCTCTGCGGAGACCTCGGAACTTCGAGGTGTAGCTTGGAGCATGAGGTTGTCCATACTAAAAGGTCTCCAGGGCTGTTTGTACTGAAACACTTGGAGAGTATAAAAGTAACCAGTTGTCTTCATAATGTGGCATTGACCTTGAACTTCAACTGAGTCGCACTTTCTTTATTTAGCTTAAGCCAATGATTAACTTTGCTAATGACTGTATATCAAATTCACCATTGTTTATAAATCTGGCAGTGAAATACGGCCTGTCTTTGTGTGGATGATACAGTGCATTTAAAGGAAACCTTTCTATAAATTGCTTCCTTTGTAAAGTCAAGTCTTTGTGCCAGTTCTAATTGCTTCTCATCTACCTTGGTCTCTTTGAGCTCTTTAACCTGGGGTTAGTAATACTGTGAGCATAATTCGTTTTTTGTTCTTATATATAGTTCTTTTCCCTTACTCTTGATTTAAAGAGGATGACAAATTTCATATTCTGCAGCATTACAGCAATCATTCTTCTATAGTAAATCTCCACAGAGCACAGGAAGCTACACCCTAAAATAGTCATGCATAGGGAATATGAAGTCATATGCACAGCTTTGCCTCTGAAGGAAGATTTGTCAAGACACAGCACTTCAATTTGTAGCCTCAGCACCATGGGGAGCCCAGTAGAGATATCTACCCTCTGCACACATGGAAGCAAGGCGTATTCAGATTCCTGTAATCTGCACTAGGTCAGCCCTGGCTGGTTAGTCACAGTGTTATCAGGCTTCTGGCAGGACAAGACTTGCACTATGTAAGGTGGTGGGTTTTTTTTCAGGCAGAAGAAAAGGGGATGTAGCCTTTATTTGGATCACACCTGGTGGAAATATTCCACACTTGAGGGGGATTTACTGTCGTTGCTAGGCTTAAATGCAGAATACTGTTATGTGCTGTGAGACAATTCCACAGACCCTGTGTAGGCAAATGCTTCCTAAGAGTTTTTCATCAGGTATAAAATGGAGGAAGAGCCCCTGTGGTTAGTGCATTTGCAAGGCGAATGGAAAAGCCAGATTCTCCTTTCAGTTGCATTGAAGTAAATGGAGATTGGAAACAGAAATTTCTCATAAATTGTATAAAATCCAAGGTGTAGTCTGTTAGGAAGTGGTAAAAGACTGCAGCTGTGGGAATTTACCTCTGAATGTCTTAAAATACAGATAGTAAGCTAGGTGTGCATGTGAGGGCTTGCGTTTCTAGTAAGGTGCAAAAGAAAACTGTAGGTTTCATGCTTTTGTGCAGCTCTTAAATCTCTCAAAAAAGCAGAATCCATTGAGAATTTTGTGGACAGGTTTATTTCTGCAGAGGATGGAGGCTGTGAGGATACTCAGAGGCTCTGCTTTGATTCTTTTTTAGTTTTGTTTTCTGGATTCAGAAAGTCATTCACACCACAAACAGTAGGAAGAAGTGGTGTGACTGGGTTTGATTTCAGTTGTAATTATAATCTAACATGGTTCGTCCCAAGCGGAAGCTTTTTGCAAGTAATTTCCAATTGTGTGATAGCAGTAGCTGGAAAATTAATGTCTGTAACACGCATACACTCTTCTCTGTTCCCTCCCAGTTCTGCCTCTACATGTGTTACACTGGAATTAAAACATTTGTGGTGTATTCGTACCAGGGACTTCAGCTGTTCTTCAGTGATGTTTGAGAGGAACAAGTGTGGGCACAATCCATCTCACAGATCATGAAAACTGAACAGATGCTTATTAATGCTATTTCTCTTGTGCAATTTTAAATTGTCTTGTTTTTTTTTTTTTTTTGTTGAAGTAGAAGGACTTAAAAGACAGAATTCAGAACAGTATAGTTGAGAAATCATATATGATTATGTAAAAGATGGGGTTTGTGGTCCACATTTATGCTTTGGCTTCTAATCAGCAAAATAAGATCGATATTTTAGATGAACTTTCTTACACACCAGTGTAGTTTTCATCTTAGCTTTCATTATTATGCAAAAATCTGTAAATTTCCCCACATCTGATTTTCCTAACTCAGAATGCACAGTTGCAATGATTGTAAATCCTGTAATAGTAAATCTGTTGTTTTGCAGTTCTTTCCATAAATTGATTAGAAGGGTTGAATTTTCATCCAACTATGTTGTTGTATTGTAATGACTATACCACCAAAAGGCTATAATCATTTTTTTTTTTTAAAAGGAAAAGCTACTGATTTAGAAAAAAAATTATGTTGCATACTACATATATTGAAATAATTGTGATTTTTTTCCTGTATCTTTTCTCCTTCTCAGCATTGTTCTGAAGTGGAGTTACGCCTCTTCCGCGCCTCGTCCTTCTATGACAAGTGACATATTTTGGTACAGTCCTTGTGGACAGACCCGTGATGGTGATCTGCAGGGCTTTGGTGTGATAGCAAAGGTGGCAGCAGCTCTCCAAACACTGTGCTGTTGCTCTTCATGGTGCTGGGATCCCAGGAGGACTTTGGCTTAAGGTGAGCCCAATGGCAGTGATACTTTAGAAGGAGATCTTTGGGAAGCTTTTGGATCAGAGCTTGTGTATGTCTGGTAGGCAGGCAAAATGAGACCAAATCTGTATAAAAGCATAAGCAGATGCATTGAGTTTGGTGCAGGTGAATCTAAAACAGAACTGAGAGAACAGGTACCAAAGAAGGAAAATCTTCATCTGCTCTGTCTTGTCTTCCATTTCAAAAGGAAAATCGGGGTGATGACCTTAGGACTTCAGGAATTTGGTGTTTGAGTTGTACATTGAGATTCTTAAACGCAGCAGTTATTCAACCATGTACTGTGAATAGAGGAAGAGAACAGTCCGTGACACCTGAAATTACCAACTTTGGTGTTAGCATTACCAGGAGGACAAAAAAAAGAGCAAGTATTTATAGATCAGAGAACAGTAATAATGCTCAGTGACTGATGAGATGACTTGTAAGGAGCAAAACAGCTGAAAAGTATAACAAGTACCTGCAAATATGCTTCTGAATTATAATTCTAATGTTTCACAGAACTGATATTGAGTGGTAGAAGAAACTTGCTCGTTACAGGGTAGGACCATCTGCAGTGGAGTGCAAACAGGATCAAATTAAGGAAAGCAGAAATTAGGCTGTGTCAGGCAGTCTCAACTGAAATTTATTTGACTGTGAATAAACTTCCCAAGGGAAATAATACAAGCTACATTTTTTGGGACATCTAAAATTAGACTTCAGAAAGCACTATAAAACTGCACAACCTTGCTTTGATAGGGAGGTGGACTAGAAAGGCAGATTTGGAGGTTTTCCTTTTTTTGCAATAAATTTTGAGATTGTCAGGCCCGATTCTGTTTGATGACATGGAAGTGAAGGGAGGATTTACATTACTTCTGGCCTGAATGACTGAGGTTAATCACTCATGATTTCTCGCCTCTACTTATTGCCAACTTTTAAAACTCAAATGACTTTATCTTTCTATTTATGTCTCCTCAGGGATAAATCAGACTCCACCCTTCCAATTATAAATACATCTACATTTAAAATAAGCTTTCCTGACTCTTGCAGTTTGGGTAGTAATGTGGAAATAAGGATGAAGATTGGTTCATCCAGCATGTTTACCTTAATCTGTTCACTTATGATATTTTTAATAAGTTTTTTTCATAGGGAGAGGAAGGTTTTACAAATGTAAGCAAATTCTGAATCATAGAATCATTAAGGTTGGAAAAGACCTCTAAGATCACCGACCACCAATATTGCCCTCTAGACTAGGTCCCTTAGTACTACATCTATCCTTTCCTTAAACACCTTCAGGGACACTGACTCCACTACTTCTCTGGGCAGCCTGTTCCAACAATTCATCACTCTTTCTGAGAAGAAATTCTTCCTAATGTCCAACTTGAGCCTCCCTTGGCACAGCTTGAGGCCATTTCCTCTTGTCCTCTTGCTGTTACCTGGGAAAAGAGGCTGACCCCCACCTTGCCACAACCTCCTTTCAGGTAGTTGTAGAGAGCGATAAGGTCTCCCCTGAGCCTCTTCTTCTCCAGACTGAACCCATTTCCCTTAGCCACTCTCCATAAGACTTATACTCCAGACCTTTCACCAGCTTTGTTACCCTTCTCTGGACATGCTCTAGGGCCTCAATGTCTTTCTAGTATCAAGGAGCCCAAAACTGAACACAGTACATGAAGCGTGGCCTTACCAGTGCTGAGTACAGGGGAGCGATCACCTCCCTGGTCCTGCATATTTCTGATACAAGCTAGGATGTCATTGGCCTTCTTGGCCATCATGGCACACTGCTGGTTCATGTTCAGCCAAGCATTTACCATCACCCCCAGATCCTTTTCCTCCATGCAGATTTCCAGCCACTCTACCATAAGCCTGTAGCATTGCCTGGTGTTGCTGTGGCTAAACTGCAGGACTTGACACTTGATCTTGTTGAACTTCATCCCCTTGCCCTCAGCCCATTGATCCATCTTGTCCAGGTCTCTCTATAGGGCCTTCCTACCTCCAGGCAGATCAGCACTTCCCCCCAACTTAGTGTCACCTGCAAACTTACTGAGGGTGTACATAAATCCTTCATCCAAATAATCAATAAAGATATTAAACAAGACAGACCCCAGTACTGACCCCTTGGAAATACCACTCATGACCAGTCACCAGCTGGATTTAATGCCATTCACTGCATTCTGAAAGAAGGGATAGCTTATTTGCAGGGACTTCAAACGGTATGGAGGGAAAGCTATAGGGCATCTCCAATACTTCATTCAGGGATCATTCATTATAGCCCCCCAAAATGCATTCTACTCCTGTGTCACCGGACAAGAGGATTCAGGCTACGTGAATGAGATACATGGTGAGGTGAATTGTAACAGTCCCTGAATTTTGAGTTGTGGGTGGCCATATGGAATCAGTTCTTGTTCTGGTGCTGGTGAGACAAGCAGCCAGCAAAGTCATCTGATTGTATTTCAGAGGGTGACTTCTAAATACCAAGATCTGATTCCCGTTTCCTCTCTCCCACTGCTGCTCGCCCCCAGCGCACGTTGCCTCCTGCTGCTTTGCACATGGCCTGCTGCAGGAGCGTGGGCTTTTTCTCATTTGACTAAGGGCATATTTCCCAATCTAAATCCTTAACGGAGACAAAAGGCCTGTATTGCAGGGTAGGAAGATAGTAACCCCTAACATATTATTAAGAGGGAAGACTCATTCTCCTTATGTCCATGTTTTTGAATGACTTAATTGAGGAAAAGAGAAATCTTCTGATAATAGCATTTTGCACAGGCCAGTGATGAGGATGTAACAGTGGAGATGCTGGTGATGCTGTCTTTTTTGGAAAGCCTCACTGAGCTATTATTAAAATGATTACAACCAATTCTTACAGATCCAGAGTGCTTTGATATGCTAGTCCTTTGCGTAGTATTCTCTCATGGGTGGAAACAAATGCTGCAGAGGCTCTGCATTTTTAATTTGTGATTGATCTCCCATAAGGGATTTTGCAAGATGTAGAAGGAAAACAGTCACATATTGTATGGATATTGTTCACATACACTTCCTAGGAAAGTGAACAAGGCTGCACGTACCTTTTAATTTTCTTGCCTCTCCTAATCTTGAGTTCCTTCAACTCAGGAAGTACAGCTGGGAGAAATTCAGAGGAGAGCAACAGGAATGATTGGGGGCTGGGAAATTATCACCCACAAGTAAAATTTTTAAAAAACAGGGCATTTGGCATAAAGAAGAAATGACTCAAATGGGAGATACAGGCCTTTAAATACATGAGCTGCAGGGAACAGACACAACCAATTCTAAGTATGTATTCTTTTATCTGTCCAAAGTGAATAAGAGATTCAAGAGAAAAAGAGCACAGCTGGGTCAGGAAGCTCTCTGGTGTTGGAAGGATGTTGCAGAATATGTGGTGGTGAATTGAGTTAAAACACTCATGGCTGGTCACCAGCTGGGGTGTTCCCCAGGGTTCAGTACTGTGGCCGGTCCTGTTTAATATCTTTATAGATTATTTGGATGAGGGGATTAAGTGCACCCTCAGAAAGTTTGCAGATGACACCATGTTGGGAGTAAGTGTCGATCTGCCTGAGGGGAGGAAAGCTCTGCAGAGGGATCTGAATAAGCTGGTTCGATGCGCTAAGGCCACCTGTATGATGTTCAACAAGACCTAGAGTCGGGTACTGCATTTTAGTTGTAACGACCCTGGAAAGTTGCACAGTGGGAAAGGATGTGGGGATGCTAGTTGGCAGTTGGCTGAGCATGAGCCAAGCAGTGTGCAGAGGTGGCATCCTGGCTTGTAGTAGGAATAATGTCATCAGCAGGAGCAGGGAAGTGATTGTCCCTTTGTGCCCAACACTGTTGAGGCCGTACTTTGAGTACCGTGTTCGGTTCTGGACCCCTTACTGCAAGGACATGAGGCCCTGCAGAGGTTGTTGCCCTTCTGTTACTGAAGGATCCGGAGCACAGGTCTTACAGAGAGTGGCTGAGGGAGCTGAGATTGTTCAGTCTGGAGAAGAGGAGGTTCAGAGACGACCTCATCACTCTCTACAACTGCCTGAAAGAAGGTTATAGCAAGAGTCAGCCTCTTCTCCCAGGTAACTAGCAATAGAACAAGAGGTAATGGCTTTGCCGGGGAAGTTCTGTTTGGATATTCGATTCTTCTCAGAAAGAGATTGCATTGGCACAGGCTGCCCAGGGAAGTGGTGGACTCACTATCCCTGAAGCTGTTCAAGAACCGTGGGATGTGGCACTGAGGGAAATGGTCAGTAGGCATGAAGGGATGGTTTGGTGTTTGGACTGGGTGATCTCATTTTTCTTTTTTAACCTTGATGACTACGATCCTATAATACAGTGTGTGCTTCTTCATGAAGAAAGAAATGTATGTATGTTTGTGTGTGTGTTGGGGGGAAGGGGAAGGAGGAAAGAACAGGGATCCTTTGACCTGACTTTTATGATTTATTGCAATGCATGTGGCAGTATCTCATCAATTTTTGAAGTACCATTTAAAATTATGGCTAATAGTGCTTATATCTAGTAACTGTGAATTCTAGTGTTGCAAGGATAGCCGAAGTCTTGGATGATATCTTTGCTATATTATAACTTGAATAGCTATTCAGGCATATTTTGGTATGTCCAGTTTAAAGATTCTATAATGATCTAAACTCATTATTTCAATAGAAATAATGTTAAAACAGTGTAAAATTGCATCTTTTCTCAAATAATCCAATTCAATTAAATTTGCCTAGAATACAGTCCGATTATGGGAGCTTTGTGAAATGCAATTAACCAAAATCTGTCCTTAACCCAAACTCTGCAAATTGTTAATGATATATCTGCCAATATTGCTTTAGGTACATTTGCACAAGCTTTGAGTGTTGATACTCGCCATCTCCCATTTGTAAATTAGTGTCTTCAGCCTTCTGTTGGAAAACATTTGTCCTTTTAGTCAGTATATTAATAAGGAACTGTGTAAAGTTAACATTTTAAAATGACACAAAACAACACACATTTGACTTTAGTGCTTGAAATGTCTGATCCTTATACGCTGCCATTTAGTAATAGAACTATATTTAATGAAACTCTAATCTGTAGAACTATTTCTTTTTATTTCTTTTTTATTCAATCATGTCTGTCTCTTTCTTTTTTTTTTTTTTTTTTCTTTTACATTGTGAGTCACTGGACTTGCTCCAAAGCTCCTTACTCAATCTTTTGAGCATCAAACCTCTGATTTAAAGACATCAGAGTTTTTGTCCCAGTAGGAATGTCTACATTTGGTTGACTGCGATTAGTTCTCTGCAGAATTGCATTTTGGAACTCTGGGCTGGATTAAGGGAAAGCATAATAATTAAAGCTGGACAGCTTGGCATCTATGCATTTGGTATTCATGGCACTTGTCCAAATATGTGAACTTGGTCTTTATATGCTTGTTGTCATCAGATAACTGTAATGAGGCTGTTCTTACTGTAGTTTTGGAAGCGGTGCAGAGCAGAAGTCTTCAGTCTGCCGAGAGCTAGAAATTTGGCTGATCTTCAGCTTACAGTGCATAAACACATTCGTTCCTCTTCTTTCTTTTTTTTTTTTTTTTTTTCCCAGTTTTCTTTCTCCTCCCTTCCTTCCCGTCAAGGACACAGACTTTGGCTGTATTTTTCATAACTGTGTGAAGCTAGAAACCTAACGGATGCCTGTGCCGCCGCCGCCACCGCCTCCTCCTCCACCACCTCCACCACCTTCTGGAGGGCCCCCTCCACCACCACCACCTCCGGTAAGGCTGACTTTTTATCTCCATTAGCAAAATCTTAGGTATGGTAACCAGCTCAGAGCTCCCAGAATTTGGTGTGCATCATTCATAGCAAGTATCTGGGGAAAGGGCTTGTTTTGCTTGCTTTTGCTCCTCTGTTCATTACAGCGGTGGTCTTCAGAGTGAGGTAAAACTGTCCATTGAGGTGAAGAAAGAAAATGTTAGGATTTCAGTAGTACATGTGTGTCATTTAGTAAATATACGTATACTGGTTGTGCATGCTGAAAAATGTTTCATTAATAGGAATGTATGATCACAAAAAGTTAAAAAGTTTGGAGACCCCTACATTAAAGTACATGTGGTGAGGATTTGGCATTTGTGAATTCTTCTCCAGTCAGAGAACTGATTTTTGTGTTGGTAACTTGCAGGTGGTAAGTCTTAATTTTTTCATCTGCTTTCATATAGCTTCTGTTCAGACTCACAGTGCTCAGCTGCTGCTGTTTCTCTTTCTAGCACATGTCATCTTCCTGGGGATACAGCACAATATGCTTTTATACACGTGCAGGAACAATTACTGCTTGTAACAGATCATTACTTTGTGTGCCATGAAGTAGAACATGTGCCCTGCCAGCACATTTGCAGTAAGGGGAGGATGCTGTGCTTGGAGTTTCATGGTATTACATTTTCAGAGCTTCACAATTAACAAACAAGGTTAAGCCATTCCTTGTATACCATAATCTTTTGTTTATAACCTGTTTCTGCACTGAAATTCGTAGGCTGTTTTTGAACAAGTGAAAGCTGGCATGGTTATGTTCAAGACATGAAATCTCTCCTTGTGTTTCCATGTATTTTTCTGTCACTGTTGTAATTATTTGTCATGTAAGTTAGTTCCTATAGCAAAACAGTACTTTTTCATGCCTCAAATGTATTTCAGGATGTTTTTTTGTTTGTTTTGTTTCTTTGGGTAAACAAATAATCTAGTGGGATGTGGGAGGGTCAAGAGCTTTATTTCTGTCTCGTGTTCTCCAATGTCTGCTATTTTGTTCCCACAAAGATCTGTTGGGTTTGTTTTTTCTTTTAAATAATGTTTTTATGTTATCTTCATCCAGGTAGAGATTTTCTTGCATGTTTCTCTTAACTACTTTGCAGGCTGAGCCATTTTGTAGAACTCTCCATGAACTGTGGAGATGAAGAGGAAGACAGAGACAGTGCATTAAATCAGCAGTGTTTGATTCCTTTCATTGTTCTGCTTTAATTTTGGGCACCATCAGCAGTGTTTTCAATAAGCAGCTCTCTGAGCTGGTACACCCTATAGTTAGATACTGAAATAAGTGGGCTGCATTTTGAAAGCAACTTAATGCCCACATCAGCAGTCAAAGTCAACAAAGCTGCAAGTGTTCTTATCCTAATAAATTTAGCTCAGTAAGTATCTAGAGAACTTTTTAGATTCCTAAAACATGTTCCAAATTGTAAATGACTTGAGAAAGCTAAGAGGACCCCTAAGAACCAATACAAGCAAGTTCTGTTTTTTTTTTCATCCTCCTTTGCTGATAGCCAAAGCCTCTGCTACGATAGAGTTTTGATATAAGAATTATGACAAAATTATACAATATTTGCATATTTTATTTAGGTCATTCTTTTACTAAAATGATCTTCTGTTGGTAAGGTGTACAGAATTTACACTCGGTTTCATCTTGTTGATGCAATACAAGCCAAACATATTTCTGATTCATTTCCCTGTTCATTGCAGAGGAGTTGGACTAGATGACTTTTAAAGGTCACTTCCAACTCTAAGGGTTCTATGATTCTTTGATATTAAAGCCTTCCTTCCAATGAAAGTAGTGAGCACATGAGCCAACGTAGATAATTACTATACCAGTGTGACTGAGTATTGCTTTTCTGTAACAGCAAAAGGATTTTTTCCTGTTGTAATGGAATCAGAGAGGGCCAACAGGTTGGGAAGACCTGGAGTCCAAGTTCAGCTGAAGCACAGTACAATAATCAGATCTCCAGCTGATGTTAAGTTGCACAGTAAAATCTTCTAATTGTGAGGAATCCATGAGAACTTGCTACAGGCTCTATTTTCATTTACTGTGAAGCTGTTTTCTAGAACTTGGCATCTGCCTTTTACAGCTGCTAATGTGCACAGCTGTTGTTACAGCTGCTAAATCTACAGTTGGAGGATGGAAGCATAAGAGTTCTCATAGTCATGTAGCTTTAAGCAAACCTTCAAAACAAGCAAGTTTTACTTGGTCAACACCCAGAAATGTTTCAAAGTACACAGCACTGTGATTTTTGTTCTTTTATATTGATATAATTAAACCACAGTGATACTTACGTATTGGCAAGTAAAAGTTAGAGTTTAATTGCTGTATTGATGTGCAGGCAATCTGCTGGTTTTACAGACTTGTTTTATGCTGAAAGAGAAATAGTGTGTGTTGATTGGGGTTGTAGAATCCTGTCATTTTGCATGATACCGCTACGTGGGTACCACAGATTTGTGTTGCTTTACTAATTGTATGGATAGTAGCTGTGCTTTCTCTTGGCTTTCATTAATAAAAGATTTTTAGAGAAATAGTCATTACATTAATATTTTTTTCTGCATGTCTTCTTAGTGAATATAGTGAGCCTTGATCCCAAATGACTTTGCAGTCATTACTTCATTGAAAGCCTAAGCACTTTGATATTTTTGTACTGTTAACTTAAGATGGAAGAAAGTTTGGTTCTACACTGCTACTTTCAAAGCTTTGAACTTGCAGATATTCTGAAGTGTTTGTACTGAATTCTCACTTCTTGCATAGTTGCAAGGCCATACTAAAGTGATTTGGAGATGATATTTAAGACATGCTTGGAGCCACCTGTGCCCAACAGCTGAAAAGCTACTGACTGCTAGAGTGTACTTCAAAGAAAACCAAGTGGATTTTTTAGGAGGGAATGCTATGTATCTGTAATAGCAGATGCAGGTGGCTGAGTCAAAATGTAAATATAGCTAATTAGATTAATTAGGCATGTCTTCAAATGCATGCCTTTGGGGGGTCATAGATAAAGAGGAGAGAGAGGAGTAGGCATATTTGCTGGCATTGGCTTGCATGATTCAGATCTTTTATCCTTTTCTATTCCTTTTTACTCCTTTTGGCTTTCAGTTGTATGAGGCATGATGGTTAGTTTAGGTTGTTATATTTCCAAAAGTAGAGACCACTACTGAGACAGATCAAGAAATTTCTCAGGTAAAGCTCCCAAGAGATGATCAAGAAAGAATTTTGCTTCGATAAACCTCGTTCACTTTTTATGTGCAGTGTTGTGCTGCCTTTGTATGTAAGAATTCCCAGCATTATGTTCAGTCATCATACATTAAAATGTTAATATTGAAGGAAGTGTGTATATGTTGCAGGCTTGCTGAGTTGAGCCTTATTCAGGAGGTGTTTGTTTAATGACTTATATATTTGTGGAGCTTAAGAAAATACTTCTATTCTCTTGTTATTAACAAAGCCTTAGTGTAGAAATGAACCCCAAAATTTGCAATGGGTCACGTGATTGAAGCCAGTAAATCAGCACCAGGAGTTTATTTTCCCTATTGGCCTACTAAAAAATAGGAGTAAAGGAGAGGAAAGAAATACACTTATTGGGAGAATAGACTTCAGTGGGAAAAATGTGAAATTTGAAATAATGCTGAATATGAAATTGATATGTAAATTAGTCTGAATGATTACTGCTTTCTCATTTAGTTAAAACAAAAAGAATTTCTGCTATGGATGAACATGTGTCAGTGTTTACCAGGTTTGTTATTCTGGCCATACTCTCTATTCTTGTAATAAAAAAAAACTCAGAAGAACAATTCCTCATGGTATAACACTGTGATAAATGCATAATTTACACAGAGATAGAGTTTGCAATGTTAAGGAAAACATCAGCTGATGGTTTTCCTTGGGGGGATGCTTTTTTCCCACCTTCATGCAATTGTTGGAGTGCAAACCTTGTTGAGCTGTTTACCTCGACCTTCCCAAAGAATTCAGAGAACGACAGTGCTTATCTGAAAGTGTGTGGGAGACGGCTTTACTCCTGTGACATTTGGTTCTACTGTTCTTTGGAAAGAGAAAAACAACGTATGTAAAACAGCTTGACTAAAAGTAATGATGATTGGTGGTACTCTGATTTGGTCCTACTGAATGTAATACCGTGAGAAAAAGAACATACACGTGTATGTATGTGTATGCGTAGGTAGGTATGCATACTTGCTCATCATTGGTTGCAGAAGCAAAGGCCACTTCTAAAGTTTTCATTCAGAGCCTGAGATGTGCAAACATGATGCTGAATGGTTAACAGAATCGTGCATGGTGCCAATTATGAACTATTTAGGAATGTGTTTATTAAAATTTTCTGCGAAGCTTGAGTAAGAAGATACTTCCTACTTTATCATGAAGTCCCCAGGTCATGGGATAGCAAATCATCATGTTTACTGCTGCTAGAAAATAGCAAATGGTGGAAAAATGCCAAAGTGAGAGGGAGCTCATGCCTGATGATCTACTTGCTGACTGGCCATCACAGGGACTGTGTCAAGGGCTGGACAAGGTGTGGCTGAAATTGTTGAGGGTACTACATTCCAACCATTCATTCCAAAATAAGCTGATTTATAATGTTTTAATAATGTATTGCATCTCACTCCAGTCTGCTTTCATAAAGAAGTGAGGGGCAATTACGTTGCTGTCTGTATGTGGTTTATTTGACTTTATTTTCAGAGAGTTGAAAATGTGAGATTACATAGCTATGGTGTCGCAAAGTGGTGCTGCTGTAGCTTTCTGCACCTGTAGGCAACGAATACAGAACCAATCTGTAGGAACTGTGAAAGGTGGGGAAGACATGAAGAAAGCATAAGTACTATGTTTTTGTAGTACTGTGTGTTTTGCTCTGTGTGTTTCATCTGGACAGGGACAGGAGCACTGCATATGCTCGTGTGTGCTAATTTTCTTCACTGCTTTCCTTGAAATTTCTTTGGTCACTGCTTTTGCAGAGCTCTGTTCTGCAATGCATTTCATAATGCTGTGTGTCAGACGTGCTGTCTGAATGCAGTGGAAAGTATTTAAGTTTATTCTTGCTTTGGCTGTCCTTTTTTAAATTGTAATTTGTGTACCACTTTCTTATATTTAATGGCTAAAAGTATGAAAACTGTAGTGTGTCACAGAGGCACCTTAAAGTGGCTGTAACTAGTTGATCCTCAGCACTAGAAGCTGCAGAGAGCTAGGGGTTAATTTAACATTCTTCTCGCAAGGTGTTATTGCCCTGAAAAATCACATCTGTAGATATGCAATAGCTGCATGTTAAATTCCATCTGTCAATTCATGCTACACTTGTAGTTTCTCAATTAAAATGGAACCTGGAATTATAGCAATACCTGTGCTGGAATGTGACATTGCAAGAAATTTTAGTTTCTCAATATTGTTCCAATTTGGGCTGACCATAATTTTGCATTGATGCTGAAATGCAAACTCAGGTAGTTGGGTCGGGCGGATAGCATAGCATTCTTAAACAGAGTAAGGTCAAGTTGCAGTATGTGTAGCTTGCCACCTGTTGTTGAATATTTTGTTATCACCACTTGGAATAGCCCTTGTCATTCTGAAGACCCCATCGTGGTAGGGCAGGTGGTGACACCAACTCCCACTGTGGTATTTTCAACTTTGTTCAGTGTGATGTTTTTATTGTAGTGCCAGGACTTTGGGTTTACTTCTTTATATAAGAATTTTCACTTTTTTTTTTTTTTTAAATTTATGCAGAGGAGAGCTTGAGAGTTTGAATCCCCAAAAATTTGACAAAATTTTGACATCAGAAGGTGAATTTCTGAAACCAGACCCAGGGTATTTTTGGTATCTGACTCATGGTCTTTGTGAGCTGCTGGGAAAACACTTCAATGGTAATTTGATTTTACAGTGCCTCCATTTTGGTGGCTTATGTTCCTGGGTATTTTATTTTAGTGAAAGAATGGCCAGAATTTGTGTTCAAAGTGTGGGTGTCAAGAAGTTAAATATGTGAAAGCTGAATGGCTCAGCAGGTATAAATTTTCATATTGATTTTGCTGCCTTTTTGCATTCAGGTACAAAATTTAGCAACCCACACAGGAAAACTTTAGGTACTCCATTGTTAATAAACCCACAGTTCCATTCATAGCAGGATCAATCTAACTCTTAAGAATGCAAAATTTGTCATTGTCTGATGGAGTGGCACTGACATAAAGCAAGGAGGGTTTCTATGGGGCACAGTGGCATTGATTGCAGGTGGCCATTGAAATGAACACTGGAATAGAGAGGTAGGAGAGAATAACTCCTGCTGTGCTTTTTCTTATCTTTTGTTCCCTGCCATTGTGATTGCCAGCACATTTGCATCTAGTTGTACTTTGCAAGCAGGTAGGATGCTAGCGCAGAACACAGGGCTTTGCTAATGAGGAGCACCTCATTACTGTGATCTGCTAATGCTGGGGTTAGGCTATGGCTGAAGTGCTGGAACAGGTCTCTAACTAAACTTCTGCACCGTACTTCCTTTGCTTGAGGATTGAGCGTGGTGTAGACACAGCCTATCTAAGCACACACATTGCTCGATGGCCTTTTCAACCCTGCAGATTCAGATTGCAGAACTTTGCGTGATGAATGTCAAGATCATGGTTAATCGTAATTTAGCTGGGTGTAGATGGAATCACAAAACCCTGCTCTTGTCATTCTCTTGAAACAATGACTTGATTAGCTGCCAGGAAGTGATTTGGCGGGTCCCTCCTGTGGGTTCCCTCAGAAATAATGTGGGCTGGATCATGACCCGTCACACCGTGTGTGCTTGGAGCTCAGATCGCTGCTAGTGTGTGAGATCGCTGTGTTTACGCAGGTAGACTGAGTGCCAAGAATTAATTGGTTTCATGGTATGCTGCAGAGCAGGAGTGCAAGGAGTAGCTCTGACCTTGCCATTGAGAGTACAAAGGGAACTTGCACTGTGGTGAGGTTTCCCTCATTGAGTGGCTTGAAATCAGAAGCTCTGTTGTGAGTGGACAAACCAAAATTTGCAAGTACTGGATCTCACAAACTTCTGCGTAAGTCAACGTTCTAGAATACCTAGAATACAAGAGGTTATATGTTTTGTTGGAGAGAATTGTTGGATTCTTCTTCAAGCTGGAAAAGGGAGATGCTTTGTTTATTTTATTTTACATTTGACAGTGCATGAGTAAAACCACACCTGATGCACAATTAAAACAAGCACAAGAAGGGTGACAGCATTTTTCTCTACCATACTTCTGCTTGCGACTTGTTGGAAGTGGGGCTTATTATTTTAATAAGCTCCTGGGTTTTGTTGCACTTGTGTTTCCCAGCACATTAATGAGGGTGACCTTAGCTGCCCATCAGAGAACGCTCTGTAAAGGGAGTGCTCCTGCCTGCTGAGCAAACTGTGCTGCTACAAATTTAACATTGTGAATTCCTGGCATAATCCTGATCTGGTAGCAGGAAATAGATTTTGAGGGAAACAAGATCCTCTGGTGTTTCAGATTTTGTACTACTAAAATATAGATGAGTTTCATAATTTTGTGCTGTGCCAAAAAGGGGAATGGCTCACGCTGAGATTTATGGTTGTCTTCATTCTTCCATCTTGTTCCAAAACAACCTGATTCCTTCAATGAAAATTATGATATTGTGGTTTGTTCAAACATTCTGGCATTTTAGTGCAAATATTTTTTTCTTTCAATTCTGTTTTGGAAAAGGATGGAAAAGTCATTTGAAAGTTGGATTCATTTAAACCCATAAGTCCTGATTCTCATCCCCTCTCACTGTGCTCATCTGCTTGTAGAGCCTTGTGGTGCCATATGGGCAGTGAGAACACCAATGGTCCTTCCTCAGAGGAATAAACCCCCCAGAAAAATGTGTTCTGTTCCTCTTGATTTTCTTGGCTGTCCCTAGCATTGTGCATACACAATGTACACAGCTAGCTTAACCTTTGTTGTCATCCTTCCTGAACAGTCTGTATCATCTGCACTAAGATTCCAGTTATTGGGGATATAGGAACAATATTTGTGGGGTTTTTTTTGTTGTTGTTGTATCTCTGATTGTTCAGACTCTTCCCAGGCTTCATAGGTTCCTTGAATTCTGGTTTCAATGTCACAGTTGTTTGACAGTGCTCACGCACAATTCCTTCACCCAGATTAGCACTGTGCATCCCTGGCTGCACTGCCTGAACAGCTGGAGCTGGATTTGACCCCATCTGCTGCTCACACTGCTGCTGTTAGCTGTGCATTGCCACACCTGTAGCCTTACTTTTTCTTTCACATTTCCAAGTTTGGTCTGTGAATTATGTCTGGTTGGATGCTGGAGGAGGCCAGATCTGGCCCTGTGTTCCTTCGTATGTCTTTGTGATCAGGTGTTCCTTATCCTAAAGCATTCTGTTCGTCACTGCGACGTGTTTCCACTTCCTCACAAGGCAAAAGAGAGATGCTACATGCTGCCCAGGGGAAAATTTCTTGCCTCAACCCATGTCTGGGCAGGTTCTGCTAGGAATAGCATAGGAGAACAATAGGAAGGCAAGGATTTGTTAAGGGATGTCCTCAAGTTCTTTGTTTACTGAAATACACAGAGCGCATGCATCCTGCCAGTATCCGTGTTTGATCTCTGCATCAAATTCCATTTTGACGAAGGAAAAATGGAACATAGGAGAGAGTAAGGAAGATTGACAGCAGATTCACAGAAATAAATGAAATTGTCGGCAAACGTGAGAGCTGTCTTTCTGCCCATAATGAAAGACTGTGTGTCAAATGATTGATTGATCTTTAATTTTGTTGCCATACACCTTACCAAATAGATATTGTTAAGGATGGGCTAAATGTCTTTTGACTTTCTTTAAAATCCAATTCAGGTAAATGAATGCATTTTCTACATGGCTCTCCTTACCATATTTCTTATAGAAAATGACCGGGAAAGGGAATGTACTGTGATGATGCCATTCATTACATGTTATGAATATTAAAATATTAATTCTCTGAAATAAAAGGGAATGCAGTGTTCTTAGATGGAATTGTCCTTTATTTTATCTTACTCGTGGCTCCTACCCACTACAGAGATGGAGCATGGGATCCTTTTTTCCCCATCAGGTGATGGGTTAATTCTGAAATAAAGGTCTATGGCTCCCTGGCTGCGGCATTCGCAGAGGGCTGGAGATACATTTGAGCTTCAGCTGTCGTGTTTATGAAGATCTACAGTATCCCAAATTACTTTTCAAATTCAGTAAGGAACATATTTAAGCATCAGAAAAAATATAACCCATTTATGGGACAATTTATGCATGCACTGTGACCTGAGCTACCTGTCCAGAGGAATTCTCCTTTTCTGGGTGCAGGGCTGCTCTTTAACATCTGAAAGGTAGTAATTAGTATGTTCCTATAATTGGTACTACAATGAACTTTTCCAAATGCCTGGTGCTTTCTTCATTTACATCATTTCAGTATGTGAGCACATATACCTCTTAAATATTTTAAATGTCATAGAAGCCCAGAGGGTATGTCAGTGCTTCCATTCAGCTTGCAAGATATAAAGTTAATTTACTAGGATGAAAAAAAGATTTTAAAAAAGCCCAATGACTTGTGCTTCTCAAAAAGCTCTCTGCCACAGAGGGGCCAGCCTTAATCTGAAAACCGAGACTGAAATAATCTGCTGTTGTCCACAGATGTTTTGTGCAAGGAATGGTCACTCTGTAATTGCCTGCTTTCAAATTGTAGGTTGCTTGTGTTTTACATGAAATCACCAAACACTTGTCTCTGCTGGCTTAGCAGGTCCTTAGCAGTCACCATTCTTTCTCTGCAAGGCTCTGTGCATTCGGTAAGCAGATCACCCTCAAGGCCAATCAACCAGGCTGAGCTTCTGAAATCCAAATGTTTGCTTTCTGACTGCCACTTTGGTTCTCTTCTGGCATCTCCAGTGGTGGAGAGTGTGTTTTGCACTCTTGTTCTTTTTGAATGGCCTCAACCTGCAGTGATTCAAAGCCTCTATATCCAATCCTTATTATTCTTTACTGTGCTGGTCTGTTACCACCTGTAAATTTTGAAATGTTTATTTCCATTATTGTTGATTTATAAGCTGGAACATCACATTTGATGGCATTTTCCTGTTTAAAAGTGCTTTGGTGTCGTGTTATGTGGTCCAAACTTCCATAGAATCACAGAACCATAGTGTGGCTTGGGTTGGAAGGGACCTTAAAGCCCAAATAGTTCCAACCCCCTGCTGTGGGCAGGGTTACCACCCACCACATCTGGCTGCCCAGGGCCCCATCCAACCTGGTCTTGTGTGCCTCCAAGGATGAGGACCTGTATTGATCCTATACCTTACAGAGAGCCTGATTTAGGACACTAAAGACAAAAGTAGTAGAGTTTGAGACAAAGAGGGACTACTTCTGTTATGTTCAGGCTATTTACACGTGTGGTTTGTTCCGTTCTGTTTCAAAGTACATATTGAATGTGCCGTTGCTTGTGTTTGAATTAGTAGCAGAATATCCCAGTGGCTATTAAAACAGTGAGAGCCCACCAGTCCTCTACTGCTTCATGTAAATAAAGCATAGAATCTAATTTCAATCTGTGTTACCTCAGGCAGCTCTAGCATCTGATAAAATAAATTATCTTTGCATTCTCTGCTTCCCTTTTGATTTTCGTTGAAAGAGTGAGGTGTTTCTGTAAATAAGTGAGACTGCCCTTCAGTGAGGGGAAAAAGAAGCAGTCTGAGACTTACTTGCATCCTTTGTCTTGTAGCTGTTTTCCCTCAGTGACTCAAAATAGATTTGACTTCCCGCTTAATTATTTCTATTTCATGTGCTTAGACTTGAAGTTTAATTTGACATTTAAATAAGAATTTGCAAGGACAGGGCAGCATCTGTGTGGGTGAGGTCCCTGCTGAAATGCTTCTTGATAAGAACTGTGGCAGCCCTTGAAAGAGCAGGCTGCAAACAAGGAGTCTGCAGGAGCTCTGACCGGGTTGCAGGCAGGCAACGTTACACCCAGAGCATCCCGAGTTTGTAATGGAAAAAGAGAATCCGTATCAAGCTACTCAGCAGCTCATCAGCCACCCAGGCTGACCATGGTGTCCCTTACTGAGGAGGCAGAGGAAAAAGCTGGGGCCAGGCACCAGAAGTAGGTCCTGAAGGAAGGGGATTGTCTTCTGGGCCTCCAGCATAGCATTCCTTTCTTGTGTTATAAACTGTGAACAAATTGCTATCTCCTCCCTCTTACAGTGATATAAACTCTTGGGTTGCTTGCAAATATAAGTTGCCACAAGCAGGGCATTTTAGTCTAATAGCTGTGTGGCTATCATGAGTTTTTATATTCCAAGAGTCTACCTGCTGAGAAATGCAGGCTGGGGAGATGGAGTGGGCAGCTGGCAGAGTGTGTGGACACTTGAACCTGAAAACGAAAACAGCTGCTGGAGCTAATTTTAAACATAGGTCCTGATCAGATCCCTTTCAATCCTAATTGTCGCGTAACCGTAGAGAGGCGTGAAGTTCAAGATACTGTAAAAAACTGTGTGGAAAGGGAAGCTGTCCTTACTCCAGTTATGGTGTTTCCATTTTTCACAGTAAGTACTGTCAGCTTTAAGGAAATGTGAGTGGAAAGAGCTCCTGGCTCGTCCAAGATCTAATGTTGCTTTTGCTGTATGTGGAGCATTTCAGGGTGGTCATAAGGGGAAATGAGAATCCCTGCCATTAAAGCACAAGGGGAAGTAGCACTGGTTCAGAAACTGTGTAAAAGGATTTGTTTTTTTCCATAATTCTTTAAATTAATATATAGTTACATTATCAGTCACAAGATTGTATAATACAGAGTTTTTACATCAGTTGTTAGGAATGCAGCTGGCATCGGCAGCAATCTGGAGTGCCATCTAGTGGGGCTCTGCAAATCTCTCAATTTATCAATATTTTTAAGCTAGTGTAACTACAAATAATAACAGTGCAATTTTTCATTTAGAATTAGCAAGTTAGGTGTTTTAATAATTTAGCAGCTGGTTACATTTTTTCGAGCTTTTGTTTTGCTTTCAGAATGCTATAACCAACTTGTGTGTGGTTGGCTTTTTAAAAACATGACAGTATTGTACTTTATTACGCCTGTGATGGTAAAATTAGGGTTTATCGTAGAGTCATAGAATCACCAAGGTTGGAAAAGATCTCAAAGATCATCCAGTCCAACTGTCCGCCTACCACCAATATTTCCCCACTAAACCGTATCCCTTAGTGCAACGTCTAAACCTTTCTTGAACATGTTATGAAACATAACCTGTGGAAACCTGTGGGAATTTGTAATGGATGTGGGAACATGCAGCACATTGCTGCTATGAAGATTTCCCTCTGTTAGACTGCTCTGTTAACCACATGATAGGTTTGGAAATAGCTCTGCTTCAGAAAAGCAAAACTTCCAAAGATTTAAGCAGAATGTGCTTGTTTTTATAAAAGGAAACTTAATGAAATAAGAATAAAAAATAAAAATATGTTTTGTTTTTATTACGAAACTTTGAACTTCAGCCTGACTTTACATTTACAGTCCTTGGTTAGGCTAGAAAATTTAATGAAATATAATTGCATAGTTGTAAATACTGTCTACTTAAACTGCTTAAATTTTCCATACAGAGAATCTAAATCAGTTAATGACTAACAATCATGTTCAATTATAAGTTTGATATGCAAATAATACTCTTTTTCCCTAAGGCAATACAACTAAAACAGAAGGATGTTTGTTCTAAGGAGGTGTATAAAACCTTAATCACAAAGCATTGTAAATAGAATGAAAAGAGATAAAGGCAGTTGGAGCTGCAGTTGTGGGGCAGAGACCCCAAACGGCCAAGTGAGGGGTCACGTTTCATATAAGTGTGACTCCCTAATTTCCTTTCAACAGTATTAACCTCACTGATATTAGATGTGTGCTATATTTAAACTTTCAGGATTGCTGCTTCTGTACAACTGAATGCTCTTCTGACTGGCTGAATCCAAAGGCTTTGGAATGACAACTGCCAGGGATGGTTTATTTCAAATTTTCTGTCACATTTGTGTCCTTTCTGAGCATGCATTTTTATTAGTACCTGCTGTCTAATGCTCGTATCGTCAACAGGTGAGTTCAGAACTACCCAAATTGCAGAAGGATGAGCAGAAAGCACGAAATGCGCTGTTGGCTGATATCCAGCAGGGAACTCGCTTAAGAAAAGTGACTCAAATCAATGACCGAAGTGCACCACAGATTGAAAGTAAGTTCCTGCAGGAGGGCCATGGGTGGGATCTGCAGGAGCCCCATTTGTGGAGGTCAGCTGGGCAGGGTTTGGGTGGGTTTGGAGTTCATCTATGGACAACATATTTAGGATGTGAAAGGGGAGAGCTCAAATTTCTAAAGGTACATCTTGTCCTGAAATCAACAGCTATTAATACTTCATAATAAGGCTGAATCTGGGTATCACCTTAACAGGCATTCCTCATACCAGAAGAAAAAAAACAATGAAGTCAGGAATGATGAAACCCATGAGAGTTTCTTTTTAAAATGATTGTTTAAACAGGAATTACTGCCTCCAGCAGAAGAGCTGTTTTTTACTAGATAAAAAGAACAAAAGATGCAAAAAAATAAAAAAATAAAAAATCTGGATGTATAAACTTAATTCCTTTGGAACAGGAATGTTTACTTCCTAACCTCTTTTAGCTGAAAACACATGCCTGATCATCATTTAGAATTGGAGAAAAGACTGTTAACAAGTTACAGCAGTTGCCAGAGTCTTTTCTTTTTAGTCTTTGTTCTCACCTGAACCCTTTCCCAAGCATCTTGCTAATGGCGGAACCCTGTTGTTGTTTAGTTTTTTTATTTATTGTTAATAAATATTAATAACTATTAATATATTAGTTTATTAATAAATAAATATTAATAAACTATTATTATTAGTTTCTTGTCTACCTTAGTGTGATAGTGCTAAAAGAAAGTATCTTGGGAACAGTGGGAGGAAGACGCAAGACACGAAAGTAAGGTTATGAAGATCTTGATGTGCTTGATTAGCCAAACTCTAAGAAGTCATTCCTGACAGGTCCAACAAGGATTACAATAAATATCAGTGATCTGAAGATCTTTGTAAGTAGTCTAAAACAACTTTTTCTGGTGCCATCATCGATGTGAGATTAAAAAGCACCAGAGGGCGCAGTGCTTCAAGATACCAGCAGAAGAATGGTCATTACTGTATTGACGGTAACTGTCCTTACTGAGCTAATTGAATGAGGAAGAAATCTAGTCTTGACTGTGTTTATTGCTGCTCAGTCCTAGCAGCCTGAGAGCACTGATGAAATGGCTTTTTGTCATGCTTATTCTTTTCTTCCTATAACAGAACCCAAAGGAAGTAGCAGAGATGGAGTTAGCCCAGCCATTAATAAGAGTGGCTCTCAGCAGCCCCTGGGAGGCTTATTTGCTGGCGGCTTTCCCGTTCTCAGACCAGCAGGCCAGAGAGACATGCCAGGTGAGGACTTCATTTGCACAGAAGAACAGCTGGGGGGAACTGCAATTCTAGTACATTGGATAAGAAATAGATTCAGCAGAATTTTACATGGGTATATTCTTACATTAGCTTAATGTAAACTTGTAACTGTGCCTCAGATAACCTCAGATTTCAATACTCTGTTTATCTTATACCTTCAGCATAAATGGCAAAAAAAAAGAGTCACACTTCCTTCTCTCCATTACTGTGTATTTCTATGATGTTACAGGCTTGTATGTTAAATTAGAATTTAATTTTTAAGATTTATGCCGTCTGGGTTTTATAAAGGACAGTTCTGATCCAGCAAGGTAATTTACTGACCTGAAAAAGAAGGTAACTGATGCTTCACAAGGACAGGAGCAAGGGATGATTGGGAGCCCTATTGCTGCTTTTGCCTCTTTTCAGCCCTTTAGAATGACAGCAGTGACCTCTGGTGCTGCTGGGCAGCTGTTGTCTGCATGGGCAGGGCATAGCAGCAGGCATTTGCAAGGAAAGACAGCACTTGACTCTACCTGCAGCTGTTCTGTGTTTTTTTTTCTGGAAGACAAGCTCAAGATGCTCAGCACAGCTTGTGACGGGGCTTCCTCACAAAGCTACAGTAGCTACTTTGAGTTATTCTTAAACTAGGACCTTCTCAGAATATAGAATGAGATACCTTTTTTGACATCCTGCTTTCTGAAAAATTTGGACGTGTACTTAGGCAAATAATGTAAGGTCAAGTGTCTTTGGGCATTTGCTGTTGAAGAGAAAACATTTGAACCTGCATCTTCTGGAAAGCACCACTTCTTTGAGGCACCACTTTTAGAAATCCACAGGATTGAGATTTATGCAACATTTGTGTGAATTTTTTAATTATAAGCAAGTATTTAAGGATGCAGGTGGATGTCCATCAATCTGCTTGTGTTCTCTGGGGCCTTTCACTCCAACCCTTGATGCCCCCAAACTTAAGGACCATTCACATCCAGCTGGCTGCACCAGGCAGATGTGTCACTATGGAGGACCACCTGCCACCACAGAAAAACACCTTCACTTTCAAGTGCTTTGTGTTGCAGAAGCTGAGGAACAGAGAGGGGAGCAGGGCCTCCCAGTAGGTCAGCATTTAACTAAGCAGAATCTGTAGTGTCTTCTGGAACACATCACCTCCCAAGTCCCTTGCACCATGGACAATTTGTTGGATATGAGGCGTTTTGAGTGGATTCATTTAATCGCACAGAGCGACCACTGGGGAGAGAAGATGAATAGTGTTTTTTGTGCTGTTTTGTCTGATGAGACGGAACAAAATACCAGTATGTGAAGTGTGATCTCTCTTTTTTTTCAGGAGGGAGGCCTGGGCAGCTTCCTGGAGTCCGGGCAGCGGCTCCCAAGGCCACAGTCCCACCGAACAGCATTGCAAAGGCAGGCAGTAGCCCCTCAAACTCATCCGACAGCCCCTGGCCAGCTGTCCCACCGGAGCCTCCCAGCACCTCCCGGGCTGGCACCGCACGGCCCAGCCTGCCTGCACCTCCGCCGCCACCTCCAGCTGCCAGCAAACCTTCCCTCACCTTCCCTCCTCCTCCGCCTCTTCCCCCTCCAGCAGAAAGGCCTACCAAGGGGGGATCCCCCAATTCTGTTCCTCTGCCCCCGCTCCCTCCCCAGGCTGACAAGCCCACAAAATTACCAGTAGGTGCTTCGCACCTGCCTCCTCTTCCTCCTCCCTTACCCCCCTGTGGATTCCCAGCCAAGACAACCGATTTCTCCACTGCTGCTTCCTCTCCATCAGAAGCAAGGGATTATCCACCTCTCACACCACCGCCGCCAGCTCCTCCTCCACTCCCCGCATTTCCCCCAGCCTCAAACAGGCTCTCCTTCCCACCCTCCCCAGCCATCAGTAGTGCTGTGAGTGGTGGTGGTGATGTGCCCCCACCACTGCCCCCCAAATCTCCCCACTTGCTGTCCCATCTGCATAAACCCAGTAATATTCAGTCGCTCCCTCTCCCTCCCACCCCACCCCTTCCTCAGCCAGCAGCAGTGGTGGAGACCAGGAAGAAGAGACCAGGCCGAGGCCCAGGTGAGAGCAGCGTTTGTTTGAAATTTTTCTATCTCTTTTGGCCAGCAGGGAAGTGGCACTGATGGCTGAAGAGCTCACAGGGGTGTGGATACAGTATACATAGCAGCAGGAGAAAGCTCATAATGTGGGAGGAATGTAGTTAGCATAGTGTGTAATGAGCATGCCGGACCTCAGGCTCTTCTGACAGTAACATCTGCCTGATGTGCAGTTACTCGAATTCCAGACTGCTTTTAACATCCCTCTTCTGATGTAGTTGTACAGACTGGAGCTATATTGGGAAACTTTACAGGAGAGAAGAGAATAAATACGGTATAGCTGCAGCCATAGACGTGTAAAGGATGGATTTATGGATATAAATATATAAATATAATCCATATATAAATATGGATGCAGTCCTCTGCTTTTCAACAAAGGTAAGTAGAGCGTGAGGCTCCTCTGAGTACTCGGGTAGTGAGTATATTGGCTAATGTTTCCCTGAGCAGATGATAGGAGGAACTTTTTTCAGACATGATATAATGAGGATAATAAAAAATGAGTCTAGATCTGTGTGGACTTGTGAAATGGAGACAGCTATTTAATATGGAACATTTGAAGAGAATGTTCTGTACTCTGTATCTCAGTAGCCACACGTCAAGAGAAAGCTTACTGGTTCCCTCTGACAGCCATGGGAAAGGCTCTGAGTACAGTAGATCAGCTGCTTTGTGACAGTGATGTGTGATGAACCATTATTTTATAGAGATGCTTTTCTTGTGGTCATTCAACTTCTGAGGTTTCCATTTTGGTTATCTAGCGGCTAACTTGGAGGCCTCAGGATCCCTCTCTCTTACACAGTCTGTCCAGAAGATGTATGAAGTCACCTACAACAGCTGGATATGTTTGTCCCAGATATTGCACTTCTTTTTATAACACCATCCAATTCTGTGCAGAGCTTACTGTCAACGTCATTAATTTGTGATGATCTTTATATGCTGGTCTGCTTCCTCTATTTCAGGAGCTGGTGCTGGGAAGCTTGCCATTCCTCCACAGCCACCAGCCAGGTCACCAACAACTGAACTGACAAGCAAGTCTGGAGTCTCAGCCTGGGCAACAGTTCATGACCCCTATCCACCACTCAAAAATGGAAATATGCATATTATTGGTAACGTCATCTAAATTAGCTTTAGTTGAAGACTTCAGTACAAAAGCCTTTGTGTCTCAGACTTCAAAAACCCATTCACATCTTTCTCATAACAGTGTAGTAGTACAACTTGACCAATAGAATTTTTTTTTTTTTGCCAAGAGAAAATGAAGGTGTTTTTTTTTTCCACAAAGGTTTTGAACAATTCAATAGACAAACTCAGGAACTATCTGCAAAATTATTTGAGATTCTGAGAATTTGCTGTACTGTGCTTACATTATTATTCTTTGAAACAGTTCACAGACATTATGTAGCTTTAATCCTATGCAGCAAAGCCTACTAAACACTACTTTTGTGGTCTGATGAATTGGCCATTCATTCTTGCTAAATTGCTTGAAAACCATGGAGGAATACATCTGTTACCACAACATCATCAGTGCAGAAAACTGCAAAGGCAGCCAGAAGCTTAACTTCAGTTACTAGCGGTGTTTGCAATTAAGCCAGAAAATTTGTATGGCTCACTAGCTGGCTCAAGACTGCTTATTTGGAGTAAGCCACTATCTATCCCAGGGAAAATCAGTCTGCATTTGAAATGAATAGTGGCAATTTATTTTATTTTTTTTAAATCTGTAACAGTAACTAATGTTTGTTTCCCTGAAACTTCCTAGATGACTTTGAATCTAAATTTACTTTCCATTCTGTGGAGGATTTCCCCCCACCTGATGAATTCAAGCCATTTCAGAAAATATATCCCAGCAAGATAGCTAGAGGTAAGTGTGTAAACATGGGAATGTCATATAGTTATCCAATAGCATTAAATAGGGTGAGTGAAAATAATGAACAGAAACCAGCTGTACTGTGAAAAGCTGAGTTGTAAGCATAGGACAGATGGGACTGAGATTTGTTACAGTGGTAATAGAGACCAAAGATATAAGGAAAGCACTTAATTACTGTAAAGACTTAGTAGCAAAAAAATAAAACTATGTGGCTAGACATACAGTTTGTGTTCATCAGACTTTTGCAGTTGTGTAGCAAATAGAAATTAAGTCTGTCTAAATCATCATCTGTATATAACACTTTTTGCAACTGAAGGCCTACAGAGCGATATGTATCTGTTTAACAATAAGTGATAAACACAACTTAGGTTGTTTAAACTACTGTAGAACTACATCCAAAATGCATTCCCAAAATATGTATCTATCTGCTCTGAATTAACCTAGCCTATGTATTTACAGATCCCTCTAAAAATCCACCATTAAGAACACACGTGAGATGAGAAGAATCATCTGATGCTTTCTGGACTGGTATTAAAAAATGGAGAACATCAAGATAATATATGAAACTGAAGGGTCACCATTACAGCGATCGAAATTACATTTGGATCACAAGTGCTGCAACGTTAACATTTTTATAAGCTAGAAGAGAGATGTAAATGATACTTTTGGAAGTATTTTGTGGCATACACACCACAAAAGTGTTAGCATAGGCTTTTAACTATTGTATATATGTGGATATTTTTTAAATGAAGAAGCATAAAATTTAAAATCTTTGTAGTGTTCAAACAATTCTTATCAAGCTGATGTGTTACCTCAAAGAATACTTTTTGCATGATGTGCCTGTAGTTCATTTTTCCTCTTCCATATTCATTTTAAAATATTTTAGTAATCCTTCAGTTATTATTCAGACATTTTTTCCATGAGCTATCAGAAACTAACATGACATGTTTAGTTCTTTTGTATGCTTTTTCACTACTTATATTCTGCTTGTGTTCAGATTGTAACAGAATGGCACTTTCAAGAACAGAAAGGCCCATAATAATCCTCATGAAGCATGAAGAGAAAGGAGATAAGGAATTGTGGCAGCTGTTGAGCTGCCTCCTATTGATTACAGATCCCTCTAGGATAGCAAACATGTCTGAAGAAACCCAGCTGGGTAGGATTGCCACAGATCTGACAAAGATGACAGAACTTTTCAGAAATGGTCAAAGAAAGAGGAAGCACACCATACAGAAGATACTGATTCTTGTCAAATGAATTGGTTGAAATAAGCAAGGCAACCAGGGATGAGACTTGAGCTCCTGCTTTTAAGATGCAGCCTGTAGTGAGATGTTTGTTTGGCTCACTGACATTCAGATCACACAATGTCTGCTTCCAGCAGGAATTACACAAATGCAGCGTTTCACTGCATTAGGAAGAGCTGCCACCAGCTTGTGGGAAGTGATCCCTCCTCTCTACTCAGCACCATTGAAGGCATATCTGGAGTGTTGTGCCCATTGCTGGGCTCCCCTGAATAAAAGAGACATGAACATACTGGAGAGAGTCCAGCATAGAGCCACTGAGATGAAGGGACTGGAGCATCTCTTCTGGCAGGAGAAGTCATCTATCTATTCTATCTCTTCTACCAGAAGTCAATCTCTCATCAGGAGTAGTCAACATGGATTCACCAAGGGGAAATCAAGCTTGACAAACCTGGTAGTCTTCTATGATGTCATGACTGGATATTGTCTCCCTTGACTTCAGCAAGGCTTTTGACTCTGCCTCACATAGCATTCCCATAGCTAAGCTTAGGAAGTGTGGGATAGAAGATTGGACAGTGAAGTAAACTGAGAACCAGCAGACTGGCAGAGCTCAGAGTTGTTATCAGCAGCACAGAGTCTAGTTGGAGGCCTGTAACTGGTGGTGTTACCCAGGTCTTGTTCAACATCTTCATTAATGAGCTGGATGAAGGGATAGAGTGCACCGTCAGAAAGCTTACTAATGATATGACACTGGGAGGAATGACTGACACACCAGAAGGCTGTGCTGCCATTCAGTGATACCTGAAGAGGCTGGAATTGGGCAGAGGGAAACCTGATGAGGTTCAACAAGGGAAAGTGTAGAGTCCTACACCTGGGGAGAAATAACCGCATGCATCAGTATAGGTTAGAGGCTAAGCTGCTGGAAAGGAGCTCTACAGAGAAGGACCTACCTTTTCTGGTAGACAACAGGTTGGCCATGTGCCATAGCGTGCCCTTGTGGCCCAGGTGGTCAGTGGTATCCTGGGGTACATTAAAAAGAGTGTGGCCAACAGGCTGAGGGAGGTTCTTCTCCCCCTCTATACTCTGCCCAGGTGAAGCCACATCTGAAGTACTGTGTCCAGTTCCAGGCTCCTCAGTTCAAGAAAGACAGGGAACTTCTGGGAGAGAGTCCAGTGGAGGACTGCAAAGATGATGAGAGGCTTAGTATATCTCCCTTATTAGAAAAGCCTGAGAGAGCTGGGACTATTCACAGCCTGAAGGAAGACTGAGAGGGGATCTAATCAATGCTTATAAATACCTAAAGAGCATGTGTCAAGAGGATGGGGCCAGGCTCTTTTTGCTGGTGTCCAGCAACAGGACAAGGGGCAGCAAGCACACAGTAGAATAGAGGAATTTCCATGTGAATATGAGAAAGAACTACTGTGGAGGTGACAGAGCACTGGAACAGGCTTCCCAGAGAGGTTATAGTCTTCTCTGGAGATACTCAAAACCTGCCTGGATGCTTTCCTGTGCAACCTACTGTGGGGATCCTGCTTTAACAGGGGGGTTGGACTAGGTGATAACCAGAAGTTCCTTCCAACCCTTGTGATCCTACAAGGAAAGACTGAGAGCTGGGACTACTCATCCTGAAGTAGAGAAGGCTCAAGGGGAAATCTTACCACTGTACACGAATAACTGAAGGAAGACTGCAAAGAGTACAGAGCGAGGCTCTCTTCAGTAGTGCTCAGTGCCAGGCCAAGGATCAGTGGGCACAAATCAGAACACAGGAGCTTCCACCAGAACATGAGGAAATACTTCTTTAGTGCATGGGTTACAAAAAGCATTGACACAGGTTGTGCAAGCTCCTTGTCAGAAATCTTCAGAATGTACTTAGGCAGTATATTGTAGATTGTCCTGCTTGAGCAGGGGTGGGAGTGGACAAGATGATCTTCAGAGTTCCCTTCCTTCTTCAACTGTTACGTAATTTTCCCTTCTTACAGTTCTCTTGGGTTCAGCAGTGTGAATAATGGCACTGCTATTACCATTTAACAGCCAGGTTATTTATGGTTATTTTATTATTTATTTCTAGAAATACCACATTTTACATCTGCAGCTGTTAAAAAATATTATAAATGGTAGGTGGAGATCCTTCCCCAGGGCTATTCCTTTGGACAACAGTATTTAGAAAAGACAGGTAACTACACCCTTAGATATCTCTGCTTTTCTGTTAGTTCTTATAACAGCTCAGTTATACTATGACTCCTGTTCACAGAATCATAGAATCACAAGGTTGGAAAGGACCTACAACAAGATCATCTAGTCTAACTGTCCTCCTATCACCATTCCTACCCACTAAGTTACTAAACAATATCTCACAGCACCTCATCCATCCATACATGCATGCTTACCGTGTGCAGGTGCTGTAAGGGTAAGAAACATTTAAACATCTTGCCTGTAGGACTCCAGAGAAGCATCATTAGTCTTTTACGATTTCTTGTTCTTCACGTCAAAAGAAAAAAAAAACTAGCAATGCTTTGACCAATGCTTTCTGTTACCAGTATTATAGTTACTAATAAATGTGCATGGATATAATAATAAGCAGGGGTCAGCACTGCTTCTCGAACAACTGGAAAAGAAGTTTAATACTGTATTAAAGAATATTTTGCTCTATTATTATTAAAAGTTGATGTACTGCTGATTTTCACGTTTTGGAACTTGTGTACAACTCTGCAGTAAGTATCTTCATAAATATTTGAAAGCTATATATAGCTCAGACCACATGCCAGAAAATATCTAATGGAAGACCAATTTTATTCCCGTTTTCATTATGATTAAGAACATTCTAAAAAGAAACATCTTATAGAAATTAAACTAAAAAGCCTGCACATATTTTTAAGCAGTGGTGCAGTGTTATTTAATACATATTAAGTCCTTGTTGTTTAAAATCTATTAAAGCTTCAATAATTCCTAGCACTTGGATACAAAGAATGACTCAGGCCAGCCCCACTATGCCCTTGCACTGTTCTAGGCCACAGTTGTGCTCAGGACCACTGGAAGGTCCAAGCCATGGAGCTGCTCTGGTTTTCTCTAAGTGACTGTAACCAAGCACGTTACTGCAGACACTTGTTTGTTTGTTTGTAATTCACTACATATCTTCCTTTTGCTATTATAAACACTGCCTAGATCACTGTGCTCAAAATGATGAGTTCTGTCATAAAAAATAATTTGCAATAAGTACATAGTTTCCCACAAGATAATTGCAGATGTGTGATCCTTCAAAATGGCAAATATGTATCACTTTTTTTTTAGCAGGGACACTATCTTGCCTCTCTGTCCTCTAGCTGGGACAAGCGTTTTATCGCTGGTCTCCCCTTCTTCACTAATATCCAACTTTTCCTTTCAGGACACAGTGCTCTGCAAGCAACAGCTGCAGAAGCAGCTTTAGAGTTCAGTTGGTGAGTGTGAAGTGTATTTTGATAGGGGTATTTTCATTCAAAGCACTCTTTCATTTCACATGTGGATTTCATGGGAAATCCATTTACCTGAGTTGTCAGCAGTTAGGGAAAGCACACCGTTCATCTTCATCCAGTGCAATAGTCTCTGGAATGAAGTGTGCTTCTTGCTGTCACTATTCTGGCCAGGAAGAGAGAAGTTAAATTTTAGGCTTACTTGGCTATTTTTTCATTTCCCTTTACCCATTTTTATAATACCAAGGCACAGGAGCTGAAATAAAGGAGAAAGACCTATCTGGGTAGAGCTGTTCCTATGGCAGAGCCTCTCAGAGGAATACAGTGTGAATAGGAAGGTGATTAGGTAGCCCTAAGAGAAAACATTTTCATGTTTACGTTCTATATATGGAAGTCCAATGTTTTCTTTTCCAATTTTCATTTGTTGTATAAGGCAATATCAAAGTAACAAGGCTGATGGAACAAATTCATTAAAAAAAATTAAAAATCTGACAAGCCAGCGTGCCAATATTGCAATTTCCCTAATTTTAGTTTCAATTTCAGGTGCTGCTGCCTTCTAAGTAGCTTTCATTTCCTCAATGCAAAAGTCTGCGATTCATCACTATCCCTTCCCTGAACAGTGAAGAATTATATCTCCAAATGCTGATGTCCATTTATTAAAAATGTTTTCTTGTCTATCCCTCCTGTTAAACAGCTATCTTGATATGACACAGGAAGCAGTGTTTACTGGTTTAATTCTTAAAAGTATTCCCCTCATCTGACTTCCAAAAGAAAATACACAAAAAGCAGGTCTGTCATATAAAGAAGAGTAACACAACCATTTCTAAGCTTAATCAGACCCACCAGTAACTCACTGGTATTTAACAGATTCATCAGCCACGTATGCTCATCACTGACATCAGTAGTAACTGTTCAGCATTACAAAGGCCTGGAGGAAAAATAGTTATGATGAATGTCCAGCATCTATTCCCTCAAAATATATACAAGCTATAAATTTGGAATAAGTACATCATTTTATTAACTGTCTTAAGAGTCAACAAGGTGAGTTCAGATGTCTTCGGCATTCAGCCTGGCTGCACTGCAGTACTTAGTAGTAGGGTATTACCCAGTGCATTACAAACAACAAGGTAGCAGATGAAGACAAAACTTATCCTAGGGGACCTAATTCTGGCCATTTGTGCAGGCATAATGCGAGATGCTGAGTCACTGTTACCAGATCTGCCAAAATGAGACTGGTACAACAAGGTCAAGAAACGGGACTTACCTTCCTGCCCCCTCAAAACTGGGATTTCAACTCTATTCTTTGCATGAATTAGCAAAAAGACAAAAATGCAAGACAGCTTTGCTGCAAGCCTAGACCTGAGCAGCAGAGGAAAAAAAAAAAAAAAAAAACCAGATTGCTTTCAATGACAATATGGTAGTTATCCTGATGAAGTTAATCTTTGCTTTAATTTGTTGCCCAGCATACATTTTTAAACATTCTGTACTAAATTAGCCAGCATGCACACAGTAATCGGACCAGTCAGTGATTTTCTCCTTTCACTATATACATACACAAACAGGAACACCACAAGATTGGACAAAGGAAAGCAATTTGTTAACCAGATATAGCTAGCAAGTAACATTTTTTTTCCCTCTAGAAATGTCTTTCCTGCAAATTCATAAGTGTGAAGACTTTCTTTCAAGGCTTGAAGAACTTTGCAGTCTTCCTGTGAAAAGGCTAACAGTAGCCACTGTAGCTGAAACGAGATAAAATTGGTTTAAAATCCATTCCAAGCAACAGTGAAACTGAGAAAAATGTAAACATAAATATAAATGCTTGCACTTCAATACAGAACAAAGAGTCAATTTTGAGACAATTAGATGCACTGAAGTGGAAAGGTAGCTTTGGACCTGATTTTGAAACACTCAACTTCACGTGAAAGAGGATGATCAGAATTGGATCCAACTTTTCACATTCACTGACAGCTGGTACCAGAAATTCAGTATCTAAAGAATTAAAGCGCTTGCTTACTTCATTTGAAGAACTTTAGTTCTGTGTCAACACAGTCATAGAAAAGATCTACTACTTCAGCAGGATCCAGAATCTCTGTACGAGTAAGGATATCTTCCATTGCTTCTAAGCCTTGCTTTTCGAGGTCTAACATAATACTCATCAGTTTCTGGCCCTTCTCCTAAAAGCATAAAATAAACAAACCGAATTAAGCAGTAAACCAGCTCATTCAAGTGTTTCCCATTCTCTTCTGCTGCAGAGATCTTCTCAAGTACTTTTCAAAATAAAAAAGCCTGTTTAAAATATACATATTTCTATTAATAGCTTTTTTAGATGGTCATAGGCTAAAAGGAACAGTGCTGGATACTTGATCTTTTATGAATAATAACCAAGAAACAGTTGCTAAGTTAAAGCATAGCAGGTAGATGAAGTGAAAGATGGATTGAGGAAAAAGGTATATGGTGTGAGAAAGATGTAAAGCAGCTTCTTATGCCTGAAAACCAGTGAACTAATCTGTATGAGAAGACTAGAAACCCTGATGACTATATGTGTATGTTTATCCCCCAGATCATCACCTGCAAGACAATGGCTAGACCTGAAATGATGTATAACATAACAGCAGTGAGAGTCCAGATAGCAGGAAAGGCTGCTTGCATCATTCTGGGTTACTTCTCTACATGTTTCTGGGCAGAAAATTCACTCCTGACGGTGTCATTTTGTTTTATCCAGATGTTGCTTTAAGTCTCTTATTCATTGATTTATACTTAATGAAAGCATGCCATTTGTTTTGCTTGCAGCTTTTAAAATTGAATTCCAGAAACAAAAGTGGTTTAGCATGAGTGAGGGTTTCCAGGATTTATACTGCCATTTGTATAGAAAAACAGTGCACCTAAGCTAAGCTTTAAGCTTTCAGGTGGTCAGTTATTTTACCAAGAATGTGGCTAAAAGTTCATTTTCTTTTTAATGGAACTTTTGGTGCCACACTGTGGGACTTCTTATTTTAATAAAAACATACTAATGTACTGCTTCCAAGTCTTCACTAAATCAGCATCTCACAGAACAGACTTCAATGAATGTTATGGAAAGCAGCAGTATACTGAGTCAGTGTTACCACAGAGGCCACAGCTTTTAACTGAACCATTCCAAGGGATTAAAACCACATCTAGCCAAAACTGCATTTAAATAAAGTTTGTACTAGCAGAGGTTACCATAGGTACCTTAATCCCTAATGAGCAAGTTTGAATGCTGTAATGATCTTAGCAAGACTCTGACCTGAGGAAAACTGCAGAAAAGCAAGTCTTTGTGAAAGTACAGCATGACTATGCGGGTCTTGCACAAACTGCCTGAAATACCAATACCACCATGACTGGCAGGCTCTGGTGGTCCCACTGTTTTCTTCCCTCTCTCCATATACCTAGACATCACTATACAATACAAAGATAGCCAGTATTTTAAATTTAAACTTGAACATTTTCAAGAAAGGATGAGAGTGGAGCATAAACCTTGTATGGTGCTCTAACTCGAAATAAATCACCAACAGATAGCTTTAAGGAAATCTGTACAAGATCATAACAGTTTCCAGGTCCCACAACTCTTACCTGATCACTCTCAAGGAGAGACCGGGCCCATTCATGTGCCTTGTACAATTCATGCCTGCGATCGGGTTTCTCCTGGAATCGAGGTATCTTTTTAGCAGGATCATCATCTCCAAAAGAAGGGGACTGAACTTTTGGTACTAATTTTACATCATCAACAAAAATAAAAGGCTTAAACACGGACCTGAAAGAAATGAGAGTTACTGCTTGCAGCAGTCAGACAGATTTTATATACATCATTCAAATGTTCTCCAGGCACAGCATGGGTAATTCACCTACACCATCCACAAACTAGGTTAGAGAGTTGGCACAGTTCAGAAGCAAAATAAATCTCCATGCTTTAAAAAAAAAGCAAATTTTGCCAATTATTGCAAGACTTCATTCGCTGGGTTACCTACAGCTTTCACTGGTCTCCTTCTCACCAATTCTGTTGCTACTTTAGAAAAGTAGTATTGAGTTGCTGAAAAAAAGCCTCACACCAGCTTTTTTTCCTTTGTTCACGCTGCCATCTCTCATCTCCCCACAGACAGAATTGCCATTAAAATCACACAAATGCAGATGTGTGTGTGATTTGTGTCCATGTGTAGCATGGATAATTACGCAGCTTGTTCAATATCAGAGGACTTGGCATATGACCAGCAGCACTGGTGAATTTTATGTGAGGATGGAAAAAAAAAAAAAAGATGGCTACCCATACTGTGACACATCATAAGCAATTTCAACACTTAATTTGGATCTGACTTCAGGGAGAGGAGAAATAAAAGAAATAGGATCTTAATTCCTGAGAATCTGAGAGGAGAATGTATTCTAACATGCATGGAGAAACTGCCTTCCCTTTACATGCACATCAAAACAGCATCCTGCATTCTGCAGAGAAGCTGCGAGAAGTGCAAGACATGCAAAAATGCTGATAGTGCTGCCTGCATACACTCAGCAGGTTCACTGCTGCAACTCTATCCATCACTGTCATGAGGCCTGACTCAATACCTACAGTTAAAGTAATGCACTTTTTTAATGCATTGGAGTATAAATGAAAGCAAGAAAGGCCTCTGAAGTGTTTTTGTTTGTTTTTAAACAGCCAGACTCTCATTCTTTAAAAAAGAAAGAAATCTCACCAAAACTATTTGAAGCCTTGCTCATTTTAATCCCAAACAATTTGCATCAAGTCAAATAAAAGTTTTGGAAAGCAAGCTTAAAATTATTTTCTTAAACTTTAGCATCTGAGTTGCATAATGCAAGGCGGATGGAAAGTGCCTTTGGCACGGATGATTTCGTAGCACTTGGTAGCACATAATGCTTAACCACTCTTACAGGAACAACCATCATCTGTTTGAGGACACCATTTTCATTTATTTCTCCCTATAGCTTCTTTACCTCAATGCAAGAGGCAAATCTCCGAATAACTGAAGTGATACAGCGTAATATCTGTGATTCCCAGATGAAATCTGTTTATAACAGAAAATAAATAAATTGTTTCTCTAATGATCTAGCCCACAAGTTCCCTTGTATTCTCAGATGCATCCAACTAGAAAAGACATTGATAAAACAATGGAAATCAAGTGTCCAATAAGGAAGATATCTGGGAGCAACTTTTTGGGAGTGTTGCGTATGTTCTGTTCACTTTTTAATGCCATACAATGCTACCTCGAGAACTCTCATCTTCACTAGTTAGGCTTAAAACTGAAAAAAGTACCTATCTGTTCAAGAGAGGCAATAAATGACCCACAAACTTCCTGTCTCAACAAGAATCCAGCTGGCTAATAACCACTGCAAACCCAGCCTTTCAACGCAGGGGTCCATTTAAACTTGGAACGAGATGTAGTTCAGTAACACAGGACTGTCAGACTGCACATGACTGACTACTGATCGTATTTCTGGTTAGAACATGCTCTTGAAGCATTTGCATATACTATAAATACACAAACATCATGCAGTATATTCATTAGAAAGTGTAAGTGAAGATTTGCATTGCCTTTTCAAACAGTAACATTCCTAAACAGCACTGTAACTATGGTGCACTTACAGCCTAGTGACCAAAAAGTGACTTGGAAAACAGCTGTGAACAAAGTGCTGTTCAGATAATGAAAATTTCAGATAATGAAATTTTCAGATTTTAACCTGATGGCACAAATTCATCCTTTTCACAGAGACCTAACTGGCTGGTCTGTAGATCACATACAAACTAAAGGTTTTCCAAGGACATCCATCTCCTCCCTCTAATAGGGGCCTGTCAAAAATAACTAATTAAATGTCACATAATCCAAGAGCATTCTGTACTTAGATGTCTTTTTCTTGTGCTTGAGTTTATTTGCACACTAAGCTTTCATTATTATTTTTCTTTCTACATGTATTACTGCCTTCATGCTGACAAAACTGACAAAAGAAGAAAAGTTAAGTACAGTTAATTAACTAGAAAATAAGCAAGTAATTCTAACACAGAATTACCGCCCAGGTTAATATCATTTCACTTTAAGAACAAAACACCTTGAAGTCTAGAAAAACTAATTGCTTTATAAACAACAAATATAAAGTAATTTAGATGCTCATCAATACCTTGACGAAAACTTAACTTCTTTTATTGGACCTGTTTAATAATGAAGATGTCATTCTAAAAGGCCTTGCTTGCACTGCACATCCCTTTCTGATGACCAAAGACAGCCCACTAAACAAGCTGAAATATCAATTCACATGCAAAGTTATCTACAGACTAACTGGGTGAAACACACCAAACCTTTTATTTTTCACTGTCTACTCAAAATTTCTTTTTTATATATGTTCAGAGAAGTCTTATCAATATATCCCAAAATCTGACCAGAAACCAGAATGGGAATACAGTAGATGATGGGCAGGGTGTTTGATAGGAATTAATTCACTGCAATTCTGCCCTGTCAGAAGGCTGCTCATGGTTCCTAATAGCTGCTATCCATAAATCCTTACTACTTCTTCCCTCCTCCCATCCTAGAAATCCTTCAATGTGAAATAATCCACAGGTCTATTCATAGATAATTTCTTTCGAAACAGAAAGAACAGCCAGAGAAAAAAGTATCACGCTGCAATGTGGTATAGAGATGTTTCTCTTCATCTTCACAAGGAAGGCTTTAAAATTGAAGAGTCCCCTACAGACTCTGTTAATTGAAGGTTATATAATAATAGCTCATCTTTCAACATCTTCCACAAAAAAAATCTGTGTCCCCAGAGAGCATTCATTGGTCCCAGTTATGTGCAGTCCAAGCTGAGATGTAACAGTGCGATATCTTTCCGATCCTGCCTGCCTAGCCAGGAAGTTGCGTTATTAGCCTCTCTGTTATCATCTCTTGACCTGGTGCTCCTCTCATTACATCCCTTCCTCTTCCAACCTCAGATGACTGGTAGGGAAGACAGGAAAGAGCCTGTTCAGCAGCAGGAAATGTTCCAGTCAATGGAAGCTCTGCTAATACAGAAAATGTGGCACACATCTCACCTATTCTGTAAGTGAAGGAAATAATTCTGCATTGGCTTTCTCATGAAAGGAAGTGCAATAAAATATACCTTCCTAGTAGCTACTAGGAGTTGACAATTATTTTGAAAGCTGACCTTGTGTCACTGTAATTTTGGGTTCTACTAGTGTTCAGAACAATCCTATGGTTTCACCCAGCTTTCCATTTTGGAAATCTTTTTGGCTAAAAATGTCTCTGGAGAAAAAAAAAAAAACCACAGGACAGCATGGAAGACAGACACTTCTCTATTCAATTCCAATTCTGAAAACAAATCTTTAATATCTTTCAAACCATCATCTACTCTGCATCCAGAGGACCCCCAATGCTGTAGCTTACCTTGAAGGGTCTGGCGTGCCAGTGAAGTAATGAATACAGGGAAAACTAGGATCCTGAGGCAGAACAGACACTATGCTAGCTGTAGTAAGGAAAGATTCAGAGTCCACACAGACACCGCTATCCTTGTCACGCAGGACATCAATCATAGTTTGTGCAGAAACACCACCTGTATGAGGGGAAAAAAATTCCTGAGTGTTCAGTGTTCAGTGGCTTGGACCCCAGGGAAGGATTTTAGTCTGAATGGGGTTTGACTTGGTTTGTCCAGTGACACTCGGTATGGCCAAATCCCAGTTAACAGTTTAACAATGTAAATCCAGAATGAGCTTACCTATCAGTAAAAGAGAACAGCAGGAAGCATTAATTAGGCATTACAATTACTATGTAGGGAGAAATCTCATATAAAAGGTTTTTTTCAGGAAGGCTACCCTCTCTGTAATACTGCTTCAGCAATCACTGTGAAAAGATCACTTGCATGAAACATCTAATTTTCCTTTAAGAATCACAGAATCATAGGGGTTGGAAGGGACCTCCAGAGATCATCGAGTCCAACCCCCCTGCCAAAGCAGGTTCCCTACACCAGGTCACACAAGTAGGTGTCCAGGCAGGTCTTGAATATCTCCAGAGAAGGAGACTCCACAACCTCCCTGGGCAGCCTGTTCCAGCGCTCCGTCACTCTCACCGTAAAGAAGTTCTTGCGCACATTTGTGCAGAATTTCCTATGCTGCAGTTTCTGGCCGTTCCCCCTCATCCTGTATCCTGTCTCCCTGTCTTTTTTGTACTGGGGAGCCCAGAACTGGACACAGTACTCCAGATGAGGCCTTACCAGGGCAGAGTAAAGGGGGAGGATCACCTCCTTCAACCTGCTGGCCATGCTCTTTTTAAGGTACCCCAGAACGCCATTGGCCTTTTTGGCCACAAGGGCAAAAATAAGCTGCCCCTAACCAAGTTCAGACAGAATGGTAACATCCTGATCTTCCACTTCTTATCAATTTCCATTAGTTCTCAGTCAAAATTTGGAACAATCATCTTACATTTATTAGGTCTAGCCTAGTCATAGAGATTTTTATCCAAACCTGCAAGAAACTCCTATTCTCATGTTATTTCCTGCACATGCCTTATCACAGCTTTTTACCCATGGCACCTCCCATGTTAACTTGCACTAGAAGCAAACAGGGCTTCTTTATACAACAAATTCCCAAACCTCCCCCTTATGCGTGTGAGTACTTCAATCCACAAGACATAGGATAGCCCAGTAGGGCTGCAAGATTTGTAGCCATAGACATCTGTCCATCAAGATCCTCACAACTATTATCTGGGTTTATTAAGACCTTTCACCTATGATCCTTCACACTTGTTTTATCTGCCTCTCACACACAAACTATGCTTCAAGTAATTCTATATTAGCAGGAACCTACACTACAATAAGCATTTCATCTCTACACAATTCTTGACATTTGTCAACATATGAAGAAGCTAAAAATATAGTAAACTCACATCTTTACTAAAGGAATCTTCATAAGAAGATGATTTGTACCATTTTTCATACATTAAAGAGCAAATACCTGTCAGCTATGCACTGCTACAGGCTGATCATATTCTAGCTACTTTGGCCAATTGCAGTCATTAATTTCAGTTTGGAAATAAACTCTTTATTTGACTGAAGGCAATTGGCACAATGTCTGTCCTGGCAGCTTAGTTCCACTCAACAGTGGAAAAGGGACTTCAGTTCATAATTAAATAGTGTCTATCTTCCTTAAACTAAGTTCTGAATTCCTACTCCAAAATCCTAAATATTCCAAAACACAGCATTTCTTGAGATCAAACTTTCATACATGAGACTACTTAATACTATAAATACAGTATTTAAAAAAATAAAACAAGGCCACTGTATTTGCATCAAAGCACATCATGCACATTAGAACAAGAGCAACGCAAACTATTTTGTAATCTCAACCCTCTCTTAAACCAAAATTGTGAGGAACACTAAGTACTTCATTCTAAACTGAGGCAAGTTTAAGAATAGCCTTCAGTTCTGGTCTTCCTTTCCACGTGGTTTACATACAGAGGTATCATTTTCAGTCACCTGCAGTTCTGACAGATGATGGAAAGTAAGCAGTAGTGAAAAAAGTCCCGCTGCATATGCAAAACAAACAAACAAACAAACAAACAAAAAACAAACCCATTTCACACTTACCACTTTGCTTTTCCAAGCTCTCCCTGCCAGAACAACTGGCTAAATGGCCATCGCCAAGAGAAAACACTTCAGAAAAATTGAAGTCAGTGTCTCCATTCCACCAGCCTTGACTTCTCACGTAATCCCTTAGTTCAGGATGCTCAGCATCAATTTTTGTAGTTAGTGAAAGCTGATTGCAAATGCATTTCACCCCCTCTACAGAAAGAGCCACATATTACAAGAATATTAATACAGATCTTATGGGAGTTACTAGAAGGACAAAATAATTGCAATTAGGAAACAAACAAAAGCATCAATTAGGATGTACGTTTAATATAACTGCATAATTACACATGCAGTTACCATTCACTGCAGTTGCAAAGCTCAGTTCTCTCTGCCCTATGTAGATATTTACACTGCCACATGATTAATAGTGCTGTTCAGTCAGACAGCAGTTTCACAGTCTCTCTGTACTTCACATACATGATCATAAAGTAAAAGATGTCTCCAAATGCCACAAGGCATACCTAAGCACTGAGAAGATGCCAGCCTTATTTTTCTGTCCAGTGAGACAGCTGCAACAAGACTTAGACTTGAGGTCTAATCTGATAACTAAAATATATGTCAGTCAAGCTTCATTTAGATTAATAAATGCTCTTTGTCTCTTACCCTAAAACTGAAAATATAATTTGGAAAATATTTTAATTGATTGCTTTAAGCTTCCCAATTGAAAAATAATTTTATTGTAAGCAGCAAAAGATAGGCTTAAGTTAAAGCATTCATTTTTAATCTTAAATTTTAAAATACCATGAAATAAAATGGCAGCATAAACAACCTTCAAAGAATATTAAAGTATTTGTTGTTTTTTTTCTTAACTGCTGTTCTCAAAAATACTGCAGTGCTCATACCCATATATCTACAGCATGACTAACAAACAGTGCCAGCTGCAGATATGCCTCAGAGAGGATAAAGTAAATGCATAGGAAGCCAAAGGAAAAGCTGATAAAGCAAATCCATAAACTAAAATAAATCAGATTCTGGAACTTGGCACAAACTTTTTCTTAAACAGAAACTAAAGCAGTATTTCTAAAAGTTATTAATATTGCCTTCCACAAAAGTAAGCTTGCCTTTCTAATACCACATACATTCTATTTAAATAATCAGGAAGAACTACAGTGGGAAGTTATGTGCATAAGTCTGAGAAAGTTACTGCCATTCAGTTCTGATTTGTATTTGCTCTCTGACAGTGTGTTCATGTTTTCAAGCAGCACGCCTTTCAGAGAAGTGTCTTGATTTCTGAGATAAAAATGTTGAGTTCACATCAAGCTAGGCAAGCTACTCATTAGAAACTCTTTAATTATTACACTTAGTAACTGATGTGAAATAGCATTTCATGGTTTTGATCCCCATGAGGGGGACAAGTTTATCATGCAGATTAATTTGTCTATTCAGAGTGAAGAATAGCAACAGGATGAATTTTAAAATGTTTATCCTTAAATTACTGTCAAAAAGTTGCTTGATAAACATGTACTATAAGCTTTACATGTACTGTAGCAATTGGGAAAGAATAATTCTGAGGAGTGTCAAGAAAAAAAATTCCTTCCCACTGCTGAGAAATGACACATTTTCCCTGTTTTAACAGCATCCGCACATTCATTTTTCAAGGCATAAATATGGCTGCAGAAAAGAACCTCCTGAACCAAGTATGAAATACACAGTTCTTCAATAGCCAGCAGCCATCCCCTTTCATCCTGTCAGCCTCAGCAGGCTACAGGAAGGAGATGGAAACTAGTCAATTTAATCTGCTGCTCACAAGGACCCCTGGAAGTATTTATGCTGGTAAAAATGAGAACAGAGTTGCAGTATCACTTCAAAAAGATATAAGCTGCAGATGAAGTCAACAGTTTACTTGCTGGGAAGTAGCACACGAAGGTTATATACTGCTGATGTAGCTAAAAAGGTTAAGTGAAAAATACTTCAAACAGCAGCCAGGTAGGTCAATAGAAGACGGTTGTCATTTTATAACCCTTGTAATTTTTTTATTTCCTTCAAATGTGTGAGTAATTTTTATAACAAAAAATTTACAAAGATAAAAATCCCTTCAAAACTAAAAATGATAAACCAGATCACAAAAAATACATGCCTTAGACAATCTTAGTGTATTAAAGCAGCACATAGATTCTACAAAGTTTTAAGTAAGTGCAGCCACAAAGTTAATGAAATTTAGAAGTCACTTTGGAAACTCTGGCTTCACACACAGAGAAGAACAAATGATTTATTAAAGAGGAAAAAAAAAACTTTTATCCTGCACTGTTAGGTAAGAAATGGGAATATGAGGGTCCTATATCTATTGCAGTAAAGCAAACAGAAGCAGACCATTCAATTTACCACTGTTGTGCTTTAACCCAGCAGGTGGCTCATAACCACACAGCCATTCACTCATTCTCCCCCCTCCCAGTAGAATGGGGGAGATAATCAAAAAAGCAAAGTAGAACTTATGGGCTGAGATAAAGCTATTTACTAAGATAGAGAAAAGAAAAAGGAAAATAATTATGACATATATATATATATATAAGTGTACACAACAAGTGATGCACAAAGAATTGCTCATCACCTGCCAACCGTTGCCCAGCTAGACTCTGAGAGGTGGAAGAGAGCCCAATTCCCCTTCAAAACTCCTTCCGCATGATGTCATATGGTATGGAATATCCCTTCAGTCAGTTTCAGCCAGCTATTCTAATTCTGTTCAATCCCAGTTCCTTGGGCCCTTCACTGTGAATGGCCTTGGCTCTGTACAATGCGACTTACCAGCAACTATAAACATCAGTGTGTTATCAACATTGTTTTTCTCCGAGAACCAAAACATAGCATCATACCAAACACTGAGGAAAACAATTCTGTCCCAGCTGAAATTAAGACAACCACCTCCTACACATAAGCCCTTTTTTCAAAGCTATTAATGCTTATCCTAGCCTCTTAATATTTCAGATTAGTAAGTAATAATTTCTACATTAACTACAGTGAAAAGATTCTTGACGCATTCCAAGCAGTAAATAAAAACACAACACTTATCAAAGATAAAAATGTAAACATAATGATTATATAGCTTTTGTATACAGTAACATATTCTCCAACCTGACAGAAAATGCTGCTACATTAACCAGTGTAAATCAACACTTAAAAGCTGGAAGTAATAGAAATATAAAAAAAAAAATAAAAAATTTAAATTAAAAATTAAAGGTTTAATTGAACACTTGCATAAATTAGCTACTTAAACTCAGGTACTTTAGGACAATTCTTCCAAAACAATTCCAAAACAATAATAATCATTTATTATGAACTAGGTTTGCTGTGAGTGATGAACTGACCTGTGATTTTTTCAGCTGCCCAGTACTTTCCAGATGTCTCCAGTACCCAGGCTTCATTTCTGTCCACAATCAAAAATGCACTTTGGAAAGCATGGCATGAACTTGCGTCTTCATAGTAATTTCCTCCTTGCCCATGCTCTTCCAACAAAGCAACTATTACATCCAATGCTTCCTTGGCTGTTGAACCTCTTTCTAGGCCAAGTCTGTATGAAAAGAGCAAAACATTTTCAAGCAGATATATAACAGTGAGATGTCTAAGTTATTCATTTTGAACAGCAGCACTGATCTGGTATTAAAACACAGAAGTTCCAAGTCTGCCTGATGTAAGAGTTCTCACTTTAATGAATTACTAGAACTATAAGACAAAATACATATTGTTTCAAGCTTTTATTTTCTACTCTGCTTTCTTTATTTTCAGTATCAGAGCTGGCCGAAGAATTCAAACCACCAACCAATGACCTTGGCTGCACTATAAGCACTATAACCTTTCAGTACTCTATCCCACTCAGACAGAATGTAATGAAGAATAATTTTAAATGGCCTTTTTAAAGTAACAGCTATATACAAGTTTACTCTGCTCTGTACAGAACAGTGGAAAATTAGAAATGATTATTACAGGAGATAAGAGACTGTAATCAGTTTTACCACCTGCCTGCAACCTCTTTTCCTGAATGTGCGAATTTTTAATTGCCATGGAAGCTAAGTGTATGGTATCCTTTAATGTTTATTACACACAGGACAGAGGTATTTGTGCATAGTTCACTGTTAGCCTTGATTTAGTCTGAGTTACTGAAAGCAATGATTTCATCTCTTTCAGCAGCATTTACTTAGTGACAAAGGAGAGCCAACTAAAATTTTAGATACTGACTTTAAAAGTGACCATTCCTCCTCTATCATCCTTTGACTTCATATTTACATCCCTCTCATTTTCTTCCTCATATTAGCTGAAACTCATTTTGCATTGTTGCCTCCATTTTCAGTCTCTATGCATTCATATTACTCCTTCATTCTTTTCCTCACTCGTGCTGTCACTATTTCAGAATAATACAGAAGCACCAATCTCAGCATACACTATATACATCATCCACTAGAAGACAAAAGCACATCTTACGTATTTTCTAAGAACAACTCCACAAACTTTCCTTGGACGATGTAAATTAATGGATTGACTACTACTTTGATGGTCATATCCTTGACCCAGTTCAAGGATAATCTATTCTCCTCTCCCCGTCTTATGATCAAAAGCATTAGGTTATAATTAGATCAAAACCTGGTAAGATACACAACATCACATTAAACTTTTTACTTCTCCCTGCAAAAAATTTCCTCTCTGAGATGGTTAGTCTAGCTTTCTCTTTGAAAACTCCAGCAGAAATTTAGGATATAGAAATCTCTTCTAGATCACTAATATAGCAAATAGCTTCAATATTATATTTACTTCCACTTTACCAAGGCTTAGGCTCTGCTTTTGTTTGTGTGCTCCCATTTGTCAGTTGCAAGGGACATGGAAAATAAAAAACAAAAAAACAACACAGCAACCACACATCTCTACAAAAACATTGCTCTTGCCACTTATCTTGGCATCAGTTTGCTGGCTGACTCTAGCATAACTTAGCATAACCTTCCCACTAACATATTTCAGAGCATTTGTTAAGGGACACTGTGAGAAAAGCTTAAAGTAATTTTGCACTGAGATTGGACAGCTTGAATTATCCATTAAGAAATTTTCTGCGACTTAGTACAGCCTACTGCCTCAGTGCTATTCTGAAAAACCATAAGATTGTCAAAAATTATCTTAAGCTTTTCAATTTCTATTCTCATTTACTCCATCTCTTCAGAAGTTATGCTGGAATCAATTTTCTCCCAATATTTCTATCTGTCAAAACTACCATTATGTTTTTCACTTAGATAAAACTGGGATAGGGATAGGCCTGCATTAACAACCAATTCTACCCCCCAGGTCAACTGCACAAACTCCATCCCTTCTTAAGAATCATTCTTGTGTTCTGATCTGCTGCTCTGTGATATACTAAGATAAAAATCTGCAGATGTGTCTTAAACCTACTATACTGCCATATGTGAGGAAACATTTTTTTGGCTGTTGTATCAGCAGTCATGCACTAAACAAGCTAAGAACTTCATGAAGTGCAACTTCACAGATATCCAATAGGGTTTTCGTTGAGAGGGGAGGGCAGGGGAGAGGACTAGCAGACACGTGCATTTCTTAATAGAGCTTAAAATTCCTCCTTTAATTTTCACTCCAATAAATTCTGAGCGACAGAGATAACCATTTCTGCAAATGGGTACCAAGAGGAAGAGCTGGTGCCAGCTGCTTCATTGCAGCCTATATGATTGATTTTGCACTTGATGGCTCTCTTTATTCTATGAGATCATCCAAAACAGTTAAGCTTAATGCTACCAGCCAAGTCTTTGCAGTAAGAAAGAACCACTCTGGCTGCAACAAGAGACAGATGGTAGTCTGCAAAATCCCTAGTTCTCTTTGCCTCGAATGCTCTCTGCCTTACAGCTACAAACAATTTCCCCTGCAGATAAGAAGGAAGAGAGGGAGAGTAATATCTCCAGGTGATGACCACTGGTGGGCTGTGTCATTTCTCCATATTTTGGTATCTCCTAATATTTTAGTGTGGATAAACCTAGAGCTACTGGATAATATATATACTTCAACAGTTAAACAGTACTTTGAGAATGCAATAATCTCTAACAACAACAACAACAAAACAGAACTGTGCACCTAAAACAACAGTTTATTAAAATTGGAGAATGATAGTAGGAGGGGTAAAACAAAGGTGGACCTTGGAAAATCACCTACCATATCCCTCATCTTGATAAAATCTTGTCCTACATTTTCTTAAAAAATCTCCCCAGTCTGTTTTATCTCCCTTAATGCAATCAAACTCACTAGTCCTCCTATGTACAGCTTCTCTATAGATTCCTTCAGTAACACTGAAATTAGAAGAAGTACTGAAGAGGAAAGTAACACCAATCCCCCCATGAACTTCCCATTGATCAGATTCTCTAGATCATATTTCCCATTTTTACTGTCTCCCCTCCAGCTCACTCACATTATTCTTGACTGTGATAGCTGGAACCCAGTACTGTATTTCTGCAGAGACATAGGGATCAGAACATTTACACTCTCAGGCAGCTATACATCTAACAGCAATTTCACGTGACTACGATTCCCAGCTTAGTTATGAGAATACCTTCCAAGGTTTTAATGACTTTGTAAAAGTCAAAGTATCTATTCTCTATTCCTTAGCATTAAAACTTATTAACTCATTACAGGGGCAAACTAGAAGCGTTTGACAGGACTTTTCATGACTAATAGTCAGTACTGAACATTTGTCATCTCCTTGATATTTAATTGCCTTTTCTCCCTTGAGTTATGTTGGTCTATACACACAGCTCTTTTCAACACTTCTAGGTATACCACAACATTTAACCTTTTTCAGTTATCCAGAATCTCTCCCATCTTTCACTAGATCAAGTAAAAAGAGTATGCTCTTGAAATTGGTTCAGCCTGCTCATTAGGTATCCTAGGAAAAATTTCTAGCAGTTGTTCTGTGTTATCTTATAATTAAATTGAATATTCGCTCTCCTTTCTTTGTGACGGATTTGCACCATTTTCTCTTGTCCTTTCATTTTCGGCTTTCTTCCTCCATGTAACTCTTCTTTAAATTCTGTTCACTGTAGCATCAGCATGCAGACTGAGACACACAATGCAGCACAAGTGTTTCAGGCAGACAGTCTTCAATGAACAGACTTCCATGGAGTTTTGTTTGCCAGAATTTTAAAAAAGGGCAATGGTTTGTGCTGGAATGCATGGGCTGAAGTGCAGCATAGTAGTTTGTTTATGCCTACAGTTGGCTACAAGCCCAGGATAAGCTTTTTAGGTCAGAATAAGCTGTTCTAAAGTGGTGAAGAATGAAGGGTGCATCAGCAATCTGATGCTACAACTTAGGAGTTCCTAATAACAGTGTAATGGAATAGTCACTGCTAGGCTGTATAGTAGGTAGACAAGGTAGGTTTAGTAAACTCATATTAGGCACAAGTAGCACATTGACAGTAGCCAACTTCAGATTCCAAATGCCTTAAAGCATCTGGTGCCTTTTGTTTTAAAATCTTCTAACACCAGCACCACTAAAGCCATTACCCATTATAATGTTTGGCCTTTAAAAGGATGTTCACAGCTCAGCAAGCCACCCACCTGACAAGATCCATTCCAAGCAAGGCTTCAGATTCAGAAGCTGGTTCTCTGGTCACAACAGCTTCATTAGCTATACAGACTCCATGCTCATTGGCTCCCATTTCTGCTCCCCAAAGCCAGGACGGCCTGCTCAGCACAACAGCATGAGTCTTTGGCACCTGCTCAATCTCAATATATGTGCACTGCATTGGCAGAGAAAATAGGAAGAGAAAATGTAAAACAGCTGCAAGCACTGGATTTAATCTTCTGACTCTAACATAGACTTCAATCTTTAGCACAAGATTTAATGTAGAGACAAGATACACATCACGAAAAGAAAAGTCCACCTCTTGATTATGAGCTGGGGAATTTTTTTAAAACGATATTTGTTAGGTTGGAACCTTTATGTCTTGATATTACAGAAGACTGGGAGAAGACATCTATTTCAACAGCTGAAGGCTTCAGTTAGTCTTGCAGAATCCAAGTGCTAGAAGCAGTAGAAAGCAGAATTAGGTGGTCTGTTTCTCAAAGTTACCAGTACAGTTCATGTTTTCTGCATAACAACATCAAAACAATCTCTCATCTCACTTAAAAACCATCTCCTGTATTTTATGTAAATAGTGTAATAACAGTAATTGGACAAAGCACATTGGAAAGTTTCCCCCTCTTCCCTAGTGCTTTCCCTGCACCAAGTCTAAGTCTGCTGATAGAAAGAAAAATCAAGACTTGAAAGTGTTCAGTGGATAAACAGCCACAGAAAGAAAAGCACGGGCATTGTTTTTGCTTAAAATTGATGTTTCAGCTATTTTAAATGGTTTACTGTAATCTGAGTTCTATGGATACATTCTGACAAGTCAAAGATGCAGAGGAAGGCTGCACAGAAGTCATTGACACTGCAAAGAAGAAAGAAATCATTCATTATCTTTCACATATAATTACTTTTCTCTTGTTTTGGAATATAAAAACAAGCCCTGTTTTCCCAGGCAGCCTGGAAGAAAGCTTGATCCATCATTAGATCGTTGGCTTGGACAAACCAAAGAAATGGGTTTTACATTTTACTCCTGAGGTCACATCAAATTCCTCAAGGACCACAGATTTTTTTGTCTGAGGAAACAGAAACTGTCATATTTATGAGACTGTTCTTAATGTCTAGCATTCCTGGTGCAACACCTTTCCTGATGGAAGTAATCTCCACCATTTTGCAGGAATATTTGTTCAGACATAACAGGATAAACAGAAAAGATTTGTGAACTCAAAGTTGCTTCTCTTCATAATACATATCTACATCAAAAACTAAGCCTAGGGAATCTAAGACTAGCAATTACAAGCCTTTTTTTTTTTAATTCCTGACCTGTCTTTCTACTCTAAGGATTACAAGGTGTGATCCTCAGCTTCCCATCTTGAACAATAATTTTATGGTAATAGTGTAGCATTCAATTAAAATGTTCAACAGATATATATGTTTTGTGTTTGTTTGTTGTTGTTTGTTTGTTTTAAATCAGAGATGACATTTTTAGAGCTCTTTATGACCACACAAAGACACCAGCAATCAGCTTTCTTCCTCCATTAGAATTATGTGTAAACATGAACTCTTGACATTCTATGAAAACAGGAAAAAATACAGGTAAAACAATGATTTACATGGAGGACATACGTCTCAAAAGAGAGGGAAACGCTTCCATTCTTCAGAATTAAGAACAGATTAGGGACATACTCTCCTTTTCCTTTTAGCCATGTGCTTCATTTTGATATTTGGCTTAGGCGATATGATTCTGACAGGGAAAAATCCCTAATATTTGACCAAGCTGGAGTACATATTGCTTACATAGTAATAGACTATCATTTAGTAGATACAGAATCGACCTGTTGGAGCACAACAACATCTGGCATTAGCCTGGAACTAAGAACCATCCAACAAATATATATATATATTTTTTTGGCATGCTGTGCAATTTTTTTTTTTTAAATTTTTATTTTGTCTGAGCTACAGGTCACCATTATTTGGAAAAGCACTTTGTATATGTGTGAGAATGAATAGAGAGCAGCTGTATCTTTTGGATATATGCAAAGCAGAACACATAGTTGTCTCGGTATGAAAAGGGGCTGGGACAAGCACCTTCCTATGTAACACACAAAGACATGACAGGAGCAAACTTCAGGCAGTCTGCAGACGGGGAGACCTCAACCCCTCCACAGGGCGATTTCTGGCTCCCTAAATCTCATAGGTGGTCCATCAGCAAGTTGAAGCCATCCTGCAGAGCCATACAGCATATCATCCATCTCAACTCTGGAGGAGAAAGCAAAAACCTGAGGCAGTACGGAGGAGATGTCGGTACTCTGTAAGCCCATCCTTGTGAGCATTCCCTGACTGAATAGTCTCTTATACAACTTTGCACATGTTGGAGCTTTGATTTTCTGGGAGAAAAAAAAAATGATGAACACTCTGAAAAGTGATCCACTGAGAAAAATGCTGCAATCTTTTCTTCACAAGCCATTATCTACTGCATATCCCTATCACCAAACACTTACTAATTTGGGCTTCATTCCAAAACCAAGCATTTCCAAAGCTGCAATTCATTAAGAAGATTTTATTGTCAGCAGTAGCAGTCAGCGAAGGAGAAAGAGGAAGTTGTGTGCTTCTGTTGGAAGGATACAGAGAATCCTGAAAAAAAAGAAAGTGCCTCTGCTTTGTAACTGTGTAATCAGGGGCCTCTCCAGGCACCTCCTTCGTTTAGAAATATTTCAGTCTGTAAGGAAGGCAGTAGGCTAAGCGTAGAGGAGAGCATGTGAAACAGCAAACAAAATACATCTGACACTTTCTACATTGATTCTCCACCTCCTCCCCAGCTCCCACCAAGCAAACACAGGCCATAATTCCGTGTAATTTTCTGCTTCAAAAAAAAAATCAACACACACTCACACACACAACATTCACATCTTATTTATATGAATTGTCTTAGAAGATCTAAGGCAACCCAAGACAACACTACAAGCTTGGGGCAGAGTGGCTGGAAAACTGTGTAGAGGAAACAGACCTGGGGATATTGGTCAAATTTTGGCCAAAAGATGAGCCAGCAGTGTGCACAGGTGGCCAAGAAGGCCACGAACATCTAGGTCCAGATACAACGACAGGTTGTTCATCTTAAGCTGAAATATTTTCATCCTTTGCACCTCAAATTACCCCTTAAAATATCATCAGAAAATTATTTTCTGGATAAAATAATATCTTCACAGTAGAAACAAGGTGCAAGAAGCAGAGGAACCAGGTTATCCACCTCAATCTAAGATGCATCAATCATAAAGGTAGGTCAGTTAAAACTAGTTGCTGGATTTGCAGTACAACAAACCATTCTATTCCACACACATCAGAACGTGTGTTCATAACAGCTGACACATGGAAGAAAATGTTAAGAGAGGACAACAGTATCCACAGAAAAACTCAGTGGCTACTAGATCTCCAGAACTTGGAGCTCAGGTGAAGACAAGATTTCAAGAACAAGCATTAGTCACAACCTCCCTATCCCCTACCCTGAGCCCTTCTGATCTGCCAAATCCCTCCAGCACAGTGGCATAGCAGCCTGTCATAATGAGAGCTATGCCAAACTGGACAATGACAAATCCAACAGACAGAAGGTACTGCTGTGAGTCTGCCTGCAACTAATCCTGTCCTTAAATTCCTGAAGCAGTCAGCCTCCGGATTTCCAAACATTAATAATTTTCTTATAGCATGAATGCTAATAACCACAAGACCAGTGACACAGCTGGTGGCAATGGCTGCTGGTGAGCCAATTGTCAGGCTCTGCTGATCTACTAGAACTCCAGTCCTGAAAGCAGTATAACTGCACCATGTCCTGTGACAGTGAATTTCCAATGGCAGATCTCAAAGTGAACAATAAGGACTTCACATGCAAGAGATGCAGCCAACATCTTTAAGAAGAGTTGAGCAGGCCAAAAACTAACAATATTTCCTTTATTTCACAGTATCAAAAAAACAAAAACAAAACAAAAAAACACAAAACAACAACAAACAAACAAACAAACAAACAAACAAAAACAAAAAAAACCAGCCTTAACAAGGCAATTCTAAACTTAGCAAAAAGCACAACATACCTCCCATCCTAGCTACAGCATACAGGTATGTTGGAGGTATTCCAAAAACAAATATGGAAGTCATAAGCACAAGAGACTTCTCCTTTCATCACGAAAAGAAACTTGTTTGTGCAGCTTCTACTGTAGTGCAATACAGCTGCAGGAGGTAATTCCACAGATGACCTGGGCATCCTGGCTTTCCCATGCATGGTGAAGGGGAGGACTGGGAAGATATTAAGATATTACACGGTTGTTCAAGGGAGCTAGAAAAAGATGAACAGTTCTCCTATCAAAGAACAGAACTACATGCACTCTGACCTATTCTACCAAGCCACCAGAAGGCCTCCAGCGTTATGCCACGCTATGAATTGAACTCAACAAAATGAAATATACAAGTTGTTAAACAAACCACTGAGTGCAACACATCTCCAACATGCTCTCAGCCTTGGGTGCCATTACACATCAGAATTGATTTAGCAATCAAGAATTCATCTCTTGTTTTGTAAGTTACAAATCTAGCACTCTCCTGCATTCTAAACAAACATAAAACTGAAAGCAGGATGAAGCTTATTAACTTTAAAAACTGATAAGAAAGATTTCAACAAAGTCACAAAAAACCATAAGAGAGAGATTCTTAGAATTCACAGATACCCTAAAATTAATTTCTATGTTTGGCCACTTTGAAACACTCTCATATTTCTTGGCCACAAGTAAACACTGAGCCAAAAGAGGATGTAAGTTTTTTTCTGCCTCTCAAACACAAATGCATAGCTCAAGCTAACTAGTTTTGCTTTGTGGCAAATGGAAGCAAAGCAGCAGCACTCCCCTGCAGTCAAAACACAGGCTTTGAAAAAGCAGAAACATCCAAGAGATTGACTTCTAACTCTGAATTACTGCTGGCTATGCATGGTGTTACAAAGCAAAGTCAAACACATTAGTTTAAAGGCCAGTGGCTTGCAATGGAGTAGAAATGAGAAAAAGCTTAGATTAGCCAAGTAATAGACCCTGCTGAAGGCAGAAACCACTTTCTCTCTTTCATCATTTGCTGTCTGCCTGCATAGTGCTTCCCCTCTGAAGTCTAAAGGTTAGCTTAAACAGGGTGGGTTGAGCTAAGCTGATTGCATGCCATGATGGGCTGCTTATACAGTCACTGGCTTTCAGCTAAAAAGCAAGAAAAGACAGCTTCCTAAACTGCGTCTGAACTGTAACCCTTTAGACTACAATCTTTTGCATCTCCATAGAGTAAATGAAAAGTTTTATCACAGCCACAGATACTGCTACGTTTCTTGAAGATTTCCTGATAGCCAGCACTTACCCCCGAAGGTATCACACTGGGACACCCTGGTTTAAGTTCACAGCTGCTAGTGCTGCTCTGCCAATCTGACTTGGAAAGCAAGTTCTCAGTAGATTCAGCTGCTGCTTGGTTTATATTGCCACCAGTCTGAACATCTTACTCCCACATATAATATAGATAACCTCCCAGTCAGACGGCATAAGAGGGAAACAAAGTACGTCAGAACTGAACTACAGCACTGGCAGGACACCTGATGATTATGTTACAAAAACCAGAGTAGTGTACATCCATGTAATGCAAATCCAACTTGAACATAATCAGAGTTTACTTTCCAAATTTTATATCCACCCTCTAACATCAAACCAGACGCCATAGTTAACCTCAGCTGAGTTTTTGTCTGCAGTGTTCAAAGTGATGCACAGTAAAAAAAAAAAATTATACTTCTCCGACAACTCAGAGGAGCATCTCACTGCCCCCAAGCAAAACCAAAAAACCCCACACCAAAAAGAACCCCCACATCTCTAAGGCGTAACTGTGCCAAAAACTTTTAGAGAACATGGAATTCTTCCTACCCCACAGAGGGCTGGCTTTAAGCCCACAAGGCTGTTTAATACCAATTTACTAGAAAACCGTGCATATTCCACAATGTGATAGACTTTATTGTGGACCCTTCTTTGTAATTTCTTCACTCCGTTCCCCTCATAAGATAGTGTGATATGAAGACAGAGGAGTTTGTATTGCTCTGTGTTCTAGCAAGGCAAGCAATCCATTAAATCATGGGTAAAAGGGTAGATCATAAGGAAGGGAGGTTGAGCTAAAAGAGAAAAAAAAAGATCTAGAAAACTAAGATACAAAAAAAGTTATCAGCCCAAGAATTCTTCAGGGGAAAGAAAATCACAGCAAAGTGACAGGTTACAAGAGAACAAGAGAAATCTAGTCAGTAAAATCTGCCCTAAAATAAAACAGAGTTTTGCATCTCCAAACTCATACGACACAAGTTCTCACTAATACACAAGACAATCCAAAACTGGGGAAAGATAAAATACTTACTTTTAGTACAGGATTCCAAAATGGGCCTTATTTATGTTTAAGGAAGCAATATTTTAACCTGCACACACAAGTTTGCTATACTGCCCACTACAACGAGCAATGATCAGCATTTGCCGCTGCAAAATAACAATGCGAAACATGAACAAAGTTTGGAAAGTTGACACACACAGGCACAGAATAGACCATAATGAAAAGCCCCTTTGTTTGGGATCTTGGGAACCTGCTGACATAGAGGGAAGGAATTATGCTGATGAGTTAGCTGCAGGGTTACTGTCTGGTTGGTTGTGCCGCAAAGATCTAACTTAAAATGACCTGCAGTATTCACTGAGCATCAATCTTCCCTTGTTTAAGGCACTGTCACACACTGCCTGATAGCTATGTAACAAAGCCTGCTAGATATCTTTACAGCAATAATCTAGCTGAACTACTATCCCATTTTTTTGTTATATTGTACATTATCACAGTTGGAAAAATGAGCAGCACAGAACAAACAGGACACAGAGTTCTTGAGAGTCTTGACCTCGTAAAAGTTCGTAAAAAAGAGTGACAGAGTCATGGAAAAGCATTCAAAATGGGTTAGACATCAGAGTACATTACAGGTAAAGAGTAGAACATAACAAAAAGCAAGTCCATCATCCTTGCCCAGTGACACTAAAGGACGTGTATCTAGCATAAGAATAAATACCAATAAAAAGGTACAGCTATTCATTTAGGAGAAAAAAAAATGTATGGATGAGAGAGAAATATTAGTCAGAGGCACAAAGGATTATTGGCTCAGGAGGAACAGTAGCATAAAACAGGTTAATCACACTTTTCATTTTGTAAAACATGCATTTAACTCTCTCATACCTGTTCAATTAATTTTATAGGACAAAACAGAAAGAAAACCTATAGCAACCCAAAGCAAAACCCCAGTAAATGAACATTTTAAAGAAAAAGGTAATAGTGATGTCAAAGGCTACATCTAGAAGCTTTGAAATTCCTCTATACTCCCCATATTAGCTTATTATCTCTGACAGCTCAATAAATTTGCTTGAAAGGCAGATAGAGTCTCGCACAGCTGCTAGTTTAAAAATATGAAGCAACTGAATTCAAGTCCTCCAAAACTTTTCTTAACTTACAAGGATCCAATTAACAGTACACAGGAAATTAATGAGTTTTGCACAAGTTCTGTGTATAGGTAAGTATGCATTTATCCCAAGATGAGCAGAGACACGTTTCTGCATTAGGAGAACAACACATACATTTTGGCTAATTAGCAAAAACTGAAGATCATATTCCTCTTCTGATGTCACGAAGAGCTAGCAGGCTTGAAATTGCAATATTCTCATTAATCAGAGTCTTTAAGTTTATACAACAGCAAAATCTAAAATCAAACCTAGAAGCCTGAAACTGATTGTAGAACTTTCATTAATCCACTCAGTCAGTCACAATTCCTACTAAATTAATTACTATAAGGCTTCTTGGAAGACCTTTGCAGTAACTAGTTTCCAAACAAAGCAAAATCTAAAGAGAATTACTCTCCATTGATATTTGCTAGACTCATTCATTTGATTGAACTTAATATACAAGGGCTGCTCCAAAAGCAATGCCTCCTATTTCACGATGTCAGCCTACAACATCAGAGGTGGATGTTGGCGGTATGGCAGTAGAGGCTGAACTTCCCCAACAGTACTCCATTACATGTTGTTGCCATGTGACAGATGACAGCTGAGGGGCAGCCTGAAAGAATGGCAGCTGACACAGAAGCGTGTATGAAGCAAAGGGATGTCACTGAATTCCTCCATACAGAAAAAATTGCACCCTTTGACATTCACTGGAGACATTGAACATTTATGGAGGCAGAGAATGTCAGCACGGTGAGGTGATGGGTAATGTCTTTCATGTTGCTGTTGCCACTGCTGAAACACAGGTCACGTTCCAGATGGCTACACAGATGTTTAAGTGTTGTATGCAGGCTCTTGTTCATTGCTGAAGAAACACACAGCTATTGGTCATGACTATGTTGAAAAATAGCATTTTGTAGCTGAGAATCTGCTCTATCAAACAGTGCTGTTGTGCTCTATCTGTTGTAGTTTCCATGAAAATAAACAGGAGGCATTACTTGTCTATGAAGGCAGGAAAAACATCTCAAACTGGCAAGTAAATACATGCTTAGGTCTATCTGAAAGAAAGCAGCTAAAGGACTCTGCAAAGCCACCAGAGAATCTTTAGACCTCACAAAATAATTAAAACCAGTAACTGTTGTAACCTTACTCTAACACACATTAGTTTAAACAGCAAAAAGTCCCACTCATTAACAATACTTAGTACTGAGTGTGATAAAGATGCAGTGCAAGCAATCACTTAACATCAATCCCAGAGCAACTGAACATGTTTTTCTTCTCTGCTAAGAGAAAATGGGAAGAATTTGGTAAGCAGCTGGAGCCCACACATTTTATAATCACAGTACTTTTAAGGTAATGTAGAATTATACAATAGCATAGTCTAGCAGAGGCCAAAGTAACCATCCAATTAGGGCTTAAGCTCAAACTTCAGAAAAGTAAAACTACATACAATTAAGCTATTAGTCCACTTCAGACTCTTGTCTAATGCTGCATCTGCACCACACTGCAACAAACTTTACCTCCATTAAAAAAAAAAAAAGTTTCTATGATTTAAGGAGAAGGATAAGATATGGGGAAAAGACTCCAAAATAAACAAATACTCTAACATTAAGCTCTTACAATTATTCTCCTTTGAGGACACAAAGGCTTTAAAAATTTTTTCCTCCACATTAACACTTCTTTTCATCTTCAGTTCAGTGATGAGAAGCTACTTTGCAGTTTTCTTCCTGTCTTATTGTCACGCTTATGTTCTGTTACTAGCACAGGTCTACTGCAGTGCGACTTACACAGCATTGCAGTAAGCAGCAGTTTGTGCTTTTCAGGAGGGGGATGGGATTACTTTACATCCAAGATTAAACCATTACATGTGAGTAGTGAAACAAATCAGGAGAACATTAACTGCTGCAAAGACAAACAGCACCACAGTCTTTAAAACTTGGAAGTGGTCCCACTTTGAAGACAGAATAAAACTGGTGTTAGGATCTCTTCTGAGGAAGTAACAACTCTGACATCCATAAATGATCTGTAGGGGCTGGTGATACCCTCCTTGTGCATCCCACCTAGTGTCTTCTGCCTTCTGCACAGTCACAGAGATGGATGTCCTCTGCTCAAATGACCACCCCCACTAATCCTTGTCTTTCTTTCTGCTACATCTATTTCTTCATTTCACCTTCAATACACACTTGCCCCTCCTCCTTTCCAGTTTGTTCTCCCCTTTCTTAACCTCCTCTCATGTAGGCTACATAGTGCAGTTTTCTGAGATGTGAACAAGTCAGCCAGTCTGCTGGAAAAAGTGCAGGTCATGGAAATCTCCTCAATTAAACAATAACAACAAAAATATTACATTCCAAATTTCACTTTTAGAACTTTCAGAAAAGTCATCTTCCCCTACTCAAGAGAGGTTTGAATGGAGGGAACAAGGATTTCATAATCTGACCAGAAAACAAGTATCATTCATTTATTTTGATAATACTCATTTCTCATTGCTGAAATATAATAGTTCACCCTTACCTCAACTTTACTTCCTGGATCGTGAGTTGCAGCAGTGAAGTAGACCACCTCCTGTACCTCATCCCTAGGCCGTGCAGAGTTCTTTCCAAACACCACCAGCCCATCTTTGGAACATGGGGGAAAGGCTACAAAACAGTAACTTGGAGGAGCTTCAGCCATCCTGAAAAAGAAAAAAGTTAAAACTGATGTTTGACTAATTTGTAATTTCATGCAATAGAGAATCATTAATTCTACTGTGATTTACTGCATCTAAGAGACAACACATCACCTCTAATTGTCAGTTGATTATGTAATGATAGTGGAAGATGATGTCAGCTCAGAGGAGGCTCATCTGGGTTTAATAAAAAGAACTGTAGAGATTTTCAGACGTGTTTTATCCAGGCCTCGTGAAGGCATATAGAGGAGGAAAGAAGACAAGATGACTGTACCTTAATGAAACTGCTTAGTCTCCATAGAAGGAAAGAAAATAATCTGCATCAGAGCTGTTTGGGTACACATGACCTAGATTGTATACTGCTGACTCAGACAAGTGCAGAGTCACAGAAGAATTTTAATTTACTCTCACTGCTCTCATGCAGTTCAAAATTAAAAAATAATAAATTAAAATTAAAAAAGAAAAGAGAGATAGAAAGAGAGAAAACACGTTTGAGGAATTCCTGGCGGAGGACAATGGTGTAACTGGAAACAGGACAAAGATATAGCACAGTTGTAACAACAACTGTCTGTCAATTTATCTACTCAGATCAGAGAGACTGAAGCACTAATGGCACTTTACTTCGTCTGTGTTTTGTCTGCATTGCTGCTCTTACCTAAAGTTAATTGATTGCAGTTTAGTTGTTTATGCAGGCTAATATGAATATTCTTTAAAATGCTTGTATGGTAGCACAAACATTGTAGGTGTTCTTAATACCAGTTATTCATAAAAAGTGTAAATGGTTTCAGGACTATATGCCACTGTAGCTTGTCTTCTGTACGTTGCTATAATTGAGTTTTTCTCCCTTCACCGAATCTTCTGACACACACCAGAAGAAAAAGGTGCAGTGCTTGTTAAAATAGCACTCAGCACCAATTCCTGAGATCATTTCACAGATCATTGCATCAGAATTTATCAGAAATTCCCTCCTGCAAAAATGAATAGATATATTCCTCTTCTCCTTCCATGATATCCTGACCAGGTAAAAACATACGCACATGTTTCAATACATTAGACACAATTATACACAGTCAAAACTTTCCACAGAATGGCTACTAATTTCTTTGAAAGAGCATCATGTGCATGGGCAGGGAGATGTGCAAAGCTGTTTTTGTACACTATTCAAATTTGACATTTTCTTTTAAATAGTACCATTTGAGAACACATTTTTGAGAAAGGATAGCAGGCTTCCAATGATAAACCAAAGAAATAATGCCTTTTATGTAAAGGCTATAAACAACTGCCATTCAGTGGGCTATGAAGAAAACACCGGAGTTCATCTACAAACCATGAACAGGTCATACATATGCTCAACTTAAAAAAAATAAATCACCAAGAGACATTGTGCTAAAGGTGTCCCCTGTCAACACAATGAGGGCTGGCAAACTGTAAGGACCTCACATAACCTTTTAATTCAGGTAAGGCTTTACACAAGAATCACCAGTCAGCTAAGATGAAAACGCACTACATTATACTCACAAGCCCCTCTTTACAGGCATGGTTTAGACCACTGAGGAGGGCTGAGCAAGCCTGGAATGAGTTCAGCTGGTAAAAATGCACCTGGTGGAGGACACCTACTGCAGGACTTGCTAGCACAGCATACATTTTGAGTTGCACATAGGTGTCTTGCAGATAGACATGGAGACAAAGCCCCACTTTAATTGCAATTCTCACCCACTGTGAGCCATCTGAGCATTATGATTAAACTGAAATACAACGTGTTGGTGATTTGCCCAAACTGCTTGTCTAATGAAGCAATTTAGTATTTTGCTCGGTGTAAACCATGAATTATTCCAGGAACATACATTTCTTTTGCTACATTGGTGATGTCAGTTTGGCTGCTTTCCAGCAAACACTAAGAGTTCACATCTACATTTAGAGAAGTCAATGCTCAGAGCTCTAAATTTGACTCTGATGTTTTGCCAGACCAGCCAAAATCTTGAATAACTTGCAGGCTTACAGTAGATACCAGTAAGCAAAAGATATTATTTTTTTTCTATTCTAAACACAAGTGGGTCTATTTGAAATGCACTGAGGCAACCGAAAGACACCAACCTTCTTTCTATACTGCTGGATGTTCTTCTGTTTACTCACCAAATATATAGCCAGGTATGCTTAAAAAGAAGTAACGGAATAGTTAAGGTATTCAAGGCAGACTTCTATGTACCTCCAGGCTGAGTAGTTCAGGAAAATAATTAAAAAATCTGTAGGTATCTAATGCTGTATAGAATCCTGAAGTCCTCCTCGGCACAAAATGGGGTCACTTTTATCTGTCAGGTTCTTGATTTGTTTCTTTAAATTTACCAACAGTTACTGAAACAAAAAACAAATTTTGGTAACACTAAGTATGAACACCGGAGTAAGCTACTTTGTAACACTCCATAACACATTACACTTCGCACAGGGCTGCATATAACAGTTACACACCACAAGCTAAATGTTACAGCCTTGTACTGAACACACAATTATCCTAGAAGTCTCCACTGGGATCTTAAATTCTGTTTCTAAAGAGGGAAGCCAGTTAGCAGTCAGCTATAACTTAAATCTGCTCACTTTGCTAGGGAGCAGTTTTTCCTAGAACCTCCCCTGGTTAATTTTAAATACAACAAGGACAGCAGTTTCTCAAATACACCCACAGCCCAAGTTTGTTCAGAACACCACTGATCTTCCTTCATCACACAACTGAAGCAGTTTGTTAGCAGCTACGCATCTAAGCAGGAGACTTTCACTTTCCTGCTCTCTCTCTTTTTCTTAGTTCATCTTCAGGTTGCCCTCGTTCTCATTTCCACGCATTTCTCAGAATGCCTGAGGTTGGCACACACCTCTGGGTCCATCTGCCCAACCTGTGCTCCAGCAGGAACTCCCAGAGCAGGGTGCCCAGGCCACGTCCAGATGGCTTTTGGAGATCTCCTAGGAGGACACCTCACAGCCTCTGGGCAGTCTGTACCAGTGCTCTGTCACCCATGCAGTACAGAAGTGTTTCTCAATGTACAGATGCTGACTTCTGTATTTCAGTTTGTGCCCACTGAGCCTTGTACTGGCACTGGGCACCAGTGAAAAGAGCAAGGCTCCATCCTCTTCGCACCCTCCCTGCACATATTTGTATGCATTGATGAGATCCCCTCAGCCTCCTGTTGTTCAGGCTGAGCAGTGCCAGCTCTCAGTCTCTCCTCACAGGAGCAATGCTCCCATCCCTTTACCACCTTGGCAGCACAAGATGCTCTTCAAACAATCACAGACACTACAACAGACACTCTTCGAACATTTTCTGCTTGTCTCCAAGAGTTGTTGATACAACTATTGTGCTGTACAGGGTGAAGTCTAAACTCCCCTTAATGCCCTGTTTTTCAAGCATGCTGGTGATTGTCCTTGACTATTTATTGTCATCTCCAGAAATGGTCCACATCTTTTCTAGCCTGTACCCACAGACACAAAGCTGAGAGGGTTAGCACTAGGGTTTCATCTCAGACCTTCACAGCAGTTTCAGTAATCATATAGACTACTTTTCCCCACTCTCAGTTATACAGTTTCTTGGAATTAAAGTTGGTCTGGGACAAGTGCTTTGGATACCAGAAATATAGAGGCTGCTAAACTTTTGCTGATAAGTTCTGAATGCTTTCTGGTTATGTCAATGTTTTCTTTAATATTTATATTGCAAAAGGTATTTGAGCTGCCTCTAAACTCCAGAGAGCACATTAAGCCTTTTACAAAGACACACAGCTTGTTTCTATGTATAAAAGCATGACTTTTCCTCACTGTATTTTGTGCTCTTACAAAACAGAAGCCCAGCTGTGCTAATACTTCTGAACTATTCAGTAATGTTTAAAGATTCCAGTAAGTCTGTTTTCATTGCTACCAGAAAGGACAAGTCGCCTAATCTGCAACAAACTTCTGCAATTAAGAACTCGGAGGCAGCACCTGAACAACATTCCCCAAATTTGGATTAATGCTCTCTCATCAGGAAGGAAAGACTATATCAGATGGGCCATACATTATGTCCTCTTACCTCTCCCGTGTTCTTAATGGGGAGGCAGGAAGAAGATCAGTCTCAATTGTGAAAACTGTAGTTTAGCCATTGGTTTTGAACCAATACTTTAACTTTCAAAATAAAACATTTCCTGTGCCTGAGACAAGCTTGTCTTTCCATTACAAATCAAGTCTAGCATCTTATGCACAGAGACATGTGATCCTGCAGAAAAGCAACATTTCCAAAAACAGAAACGAAGAGCAAAATTCATTCAGCTTCAGGCATAGAACAAAGACAGCAATCTGAAAGGCACAATGATAATATTGTTCCCATCTTAGGAGAAACTGAAAGGTTATTTTTTTAAATTGACAATTTGGACAGTTTTAAAGACTGACTTAGCAGAAAAGAGGAAAGTTGCATTCATTAAAAAATTAGAAAAGCAGAGTCTGCCCCTGAATATAAAGCACAAAACTGTGCCAGATGTGTGTTCCTATGGTTTGAATGTTTCGTCATTAGTCTGTTTGACTCTTTCCTTACCATTCAAGAACAGTGGCACAAATTTACCATTCAAAGGTGCCACATCCTACAGAACTGTAACTCAATTTTGATTGGCTGTCTCTCCAGCTGTCTGAGAAGTATCTAAGAGGAGTAAGCAGCAGCTGAAATTTCACAAACCAAGCTCAACTTCTCTCTCTTTCAAGTCAGTCGCTCTCCTTGTACACTAACTACATCAGAAGGAATTTGGAGAATATCAGCAAAACCTCAAAATTTCTAGCTATTGGTTTGGGATGGCCATTTTTTTCCAGTAGCTTCACTTTTATTACTTGTAAGATGTAGCAGGTCCCTACGCGGGCATAAAAACTAGCTACATTTCAAAGCTTTCCCACACAGCACACCCCCTTCGGTCATTTTACTGAACAAATGCATGATAGGACTGAAAGGAACTGGAAATATTTCTCTTGTTGTATGTGGGGAAATTTGGGATGATCCTGAAGACTGCTGCTAGATTTTTTATATCTGTGTAGCAAATTAGATACTGGCATAACTCTTCAGCATTTACAGTCTTAACATAAGGTAAGATCTCAGCCATTTAGAAAGTCTGCAGTCCTCTGATCAACCAGTTCTATTTTCATTGTCTAATAAGCCCTCAACCATCCTGTCATAGCAGACATCTTTCAAAAGCAAATGGGATCTTATTTTTTGCCTCAAGTAGTTCACATTACATTGATGAAAACTAATTCTATTTAAAAACAAATTAGGGTCAGCCATCCAGAAGACAACAGATTTCAATCTCACTTCCATTACAGGCTGTGCACGCAGGGAAAATTCATTATTTATACCACCAACTCTTCACTGAGTGGATGTCAGCGCACTTAATTAAGTCTCCAAGCAGACACAGAACTATATTCCTTCTGTAGTTGCTATTCCAGCTTGAGACGTAGGGTCATATTTGTGCCTCTGCTTTTGGTAAGGAAGGATTTGTTTTCTTGCACAAGTTCTTGGCTTCTGCCACTTGGGCAGGGACTGTAGTCAGGACTTACTGGCATCCAAAGTATCTTTGTACAGCACAAAAGTTCATTGTGAGACGGTGTTACTGCTGCACAGTTTTTATCAGGGTAGTTCTCCATCTTTATACAATCCAGTTGTGCTGTACAGTGAAGTCCTGATCTGGCACAGGAAGGGATGCCCACCTCCACACAGAACTGGCTGATATGCACTGACTGGCAGTCCCTTCAAATTAGCAACACTGTGGTGTTAACAAGGGGTAAAATAAAAACCATCCAAGTGCCTTGTCGGAAGTCTCACTTTTGATTAAAATATAACTCAAAACAAGAGTAAATGTTGCAATGCTAGCAACAGAGTTTGCAAAAGTTACCACATAATAAAATACCTTGTGGCAGAAGCCAGCCACCTGGGTACCTTAGAGTGACAGTCATGGACCTCAGCTCCATTCTGTTTCTCAATTCACTGACTTTACATGAAGAAAAAGCTAATACACAACCAGGACAGTGTCTAGTTCCACAAATCTTTAAGTCCATAATGAACAAGGGGATTCTCACTGGAGGCTCCTAGCACTAACTAGCACACCTTCCCACATGCAATCTGCGTGGTTGACTTCTGAAGAGAGGGTGGATGGAACAAATTGGTACCTCTACCAAAAATACACTCAGCAAGAGTAAGCAAAAGAAATTTAAACCGTGCCCCACCATAACAGGAAAACAAAGGTTACAGATATCTTCCAAAAAGATCTCAAACTCCAAGCACCAGAAATGCTGTTTTGGGTAGGATAAACTCTACTCGTGTCAATAAAGGATTTCTTTCCATCCACCACGTTTTCTTCAATATTACATCTGTTTTCAGACTGTCCACACAAACTCTGGGACCTAAACTGCTTGGGAAACTTTATAGCACTATGAATGGTTTAATTTTCTCTGATTTGAGATGAATCAAGGCTAAAGTTCCGTGCTCACAGAAACAAGGTTCCTAAATACACAGAGAGGGTTTGTTCTGAGGTTTCTGCTTGCTTGCTTGGAGGGTTCGGGGTGCATGTCATGAACAGAACTGCATGCCTAGAGGTGTGTTAAGTCCATAAATCCATAGCAGCTTTTAGACCAACAGTATAAACGGTAATGGCCTATAATGGATGCAACTCCTCTCAGGTTCACATAGCTATTACCTCCTGAACTGCTGAGTAAATCTAACGCACACAATCAGCTTGCATCTCAGGATTAACCCAGTCTACTGCAATACAACCCAAGATCACTGCATTTAAAGTTCCAGGTTACAGGTATGGACGGCTTCACCCACAGCACCGAGGAAATTTTTCACGCTGATGGATTTATACACTTGCACACTCACAGGCTCAGGGCCCAGTAAAGCTCCCCTCTGCTTGGGATGCCGCTGTAATGAGATCTTTTTCTCTTCCCTAATTATCAGTACCGGAGAAAACGACTTCATTTTAGGCAGGTCGATCATAGAGCATAAATCAAGAGCTCAGCTTTGCGGACTCCGCACGGAGCCGTTTGTGCAAGCAAAAGCATCGCGCACCCACCTGAGAGCAGCAGCGCCTGGAAACGGCACCGGGGCGGCCACATTCCAAGGTGACTACGCGAAAAGGCACCTTCAGATAACGGGGGAAGGGGGCTGGGGGAGGTGGAAGAGGAACGGGGGAAAACGGCAGGCACCGCTCGCTTCAAAAGCAGAAGGGAAGCAGCCGGCAGAGAGGGCAGCCCGAGGAAAGCGGACACCGGAGAGCCCCGCTGTCAACCGGAGGGCGCGGGACGGCGGGGTGGCACCGAGGGGATGGCGAGGGGTGGCCGAGGCGGCCATGTTCCGCAGCCCCGCGGCAGGTGCGCGGAGCCGCCGGGGAACGGCGGTGGGCCGGGGGGAAGCGGGGCCGCCGCCTCCATCCGTCTCACCCGCCGCGCCCGGCAGCTCGCTGCCCACCGCCGCCCCGCTCCATCGAGCGCTGCCCGCGGCGACCCCGCACCGTTACGCACCTGGCGCTGCGCTGCGCTCCGCTCCCCCCAGCCTGGCGCCGGCTGCGGTCCCCGCCGGTCTCCCCCCTCCCCTGCGCGCGCAGCCGCCGCCCGAACCGCTCCGCGCCGCGAGTCCCGGCCGCTGCGGCTCCGCGGAGGACGCGGCGGTTGTGCGGCCCCGCGTTGGTCTCGGCTCTGCGCCTCGCCGTCCCGGCAGCCAGGCCCGTCGGCTCCGTCCTCAGCACCGGCTCTGTGATAACGGCGGTCTCTCCACGCCCCCGTGTGAGGGAGCGCAGCGGCTCCTCGCGGCCGCAGCCGGGGGTCCCACCGACGCCACGGAGGGGCCGCGAAAATGGCGCCTGGAAGAGGTGGCCGCGTTCGGCGTGCTTGGGTACGGAGCGGCCCACGCGTCCTCGCCCGTCCTGCGGCTCCCACGCTTGATGAAGATGGGAGGATGGCCTCGAGATCCGGGCTTCTCGGCTGGCCTCGAGGGATGCGGCACACTGGGCTGTCACCCCTCCAGGAGCTGAACACCGAGGACCTGCCAGCTCCGTGGTCCTGAGCATCCATCCCTCTGAGCCCCAGTACAGGGCACAGCCTGCCTCACCCTCATGCAGGGATCGGATAGCTTGCCCTGTCTGCCAAACCAGCCCCGACTGAGGCAGTAGGAGCCAATATCATCTCCAGCCCAGACGTTCAGTGTGCAGAAGAGGCTGTCATGTTTGGTAGGAGGATGAAAAGGCTGAAAGGAAGTTGGAAAGAAGGGCAGAAAGACAAGGATGAACCAAAAGGCAGGAAAAAAAAAGAGCATTAACAGCTAGAGCTTTCCAGCCAAAGAGCAGAAAGAAGTAAAGATGCAAAGCTTGTGTACCGGTGTAGAATCTGCGGAAGGCCCAGAAAATACAGAAATTTATAGAAGAGCTTTATGCTCCAGATAAATAAAAGAGGTTTATTCTCAATGATTGTCTCCTATCACAGGTTTTATGTTTTCAGCAAGCAGAACTTAATGCCGACAAGTTCCTTGTCATGATGTGCTCCCTACTGCTGCACAGTTTTGTGGTCAGAGCTGGATTCCTCAGGACATTTCACAGAATCATAGGGGTTGGAAGGTAACTCCGGAGCTCATCTAGTCCAATTCCCCTAAACTACTAAAGCAGTTCCTATTCCTTTTCAGAACCCAGAATCATTAACATGATCCAGGCTAGCCTAACAGATTTCAGAATGAATCACCACAAAAGCCACAGTCACTTTCAACTTGAATACAACAAGTCACTCACCTCTTCAAGGTGGGAATCAAGATACTTGAATATCACATTGCTCAGTAGACCACCAGATCTAGTTTAATAACCTGACAAAGGAAAGTCAAAAAGGTAGACAGGTTCTGTATACAGTATCTCATATGAAAAGAAAGTTCGGAAGGAAAAATTCTGGAACCATATATGGAGGCAGTAATTTCCTCTCACCACCTTAAACAATGTGGATCCATGAGACTGCGTGGGTTCAGAAATTATGGGTAAGCTTTGGACACCATTGCAGACCAGAAGTTGCATCTTCATTAGTAACAAACAAACAAATAAATAATTGCTGTTCACGCTTTAAATTTCAGTGAATGAAAAATGCTGTGCCATCTGCACATTTCTTTGAGTATATCAGCAACCTGAATAGAGACTAACAGAAGTCACCACTTAGGCTCAGTGCTCTTGATTAAAGCACAGGGCTGATCAATAGCTTCTTGGAGCTCTTGATACTCCAAGATCTTTCATTGTGTATTTTAGATAATGTATTTTAGATAAGACCTTTGATTTCCTGTGCTGAACTGTTTGCTGTGATCAGAATTACAGTTTAAGATGTTGTGCAGTAGAAAAAAAGGCTGGATACTTATTACCTGAAATACCTGACTGTAAGACGATTTGAATCGTTTGAACCAATACTGAAAAGCTGAGGAGTTTATACCAGTTTAATTGTAATAACTTCATTTAAACATAACAACCCAAATTCCTTGCTCTGGAATAAAATCAAGGATGAACCACATCACAGACAGCTCGCTTCTGAGAAACAGAAAGATAGCAAAAGAAAAGTACAGGTACAGTTTAGAAGGAATTTTAAATTATATCCTATAACACACCACTTACATTGCCCTTATTATGCTCACTTACATGACTAAGTCTGTTCTCCTAATTACTCTAGAGATGATTATGGCTGAGTATAATCTACCTAAGAATTATTAGACTGTCTACTGAATGACTGAACACTGGCTACACAGAAATCCTTGATGCTTCTTTTCTGTGTAAGCTGTCATGAACTGTGTAAAGCAGCAAGGATGAGTGGTTAGAACACAGTCCTGGCAATCAGGGGAGCTGTTCTGCCATAAGCCTACTGCTTGTTAACCTCATGGCAATTAAATTGCCTCATAAATGAAATGGGGAGAATGAAATGGAGAGAGCTTTCAGTTACAGCTGCATCTTTGAAACCTCTGAATGGAGATTGCTGCATAAACCAAAAATACAAAACTATTATGGTTAGGACAAAACCATTATGTTCATCTATTATTTGTTCATCATATTTAATATAATGACATCAGAATTTATGGATATGTAAAAAATGCAACATTGAAGGAATACAGGAAGGACACATCTTTACAGAACAGAAATTTAAAGAACCTTTGTTCTGTTTGGTTTTTGGTGGTTTTTTTTTTAATGTGTGGAAAAATAACCAGAGCAACACACAGTTTAAGTCACTGTTTGTTTGTCCTTCAAACACCTCCTCAGTTGGAGATCAAAGCCTGTTCAGCAGAACTAGTATCCAGTTTCCTTAGTACTAATAAATTTGATTCCTCCTTTCCAAAATATTTCCCTCTGGAAATGTGAGAGAGCAGACATGCAGGCATACATACAGTCAATTAAATGACTTTTTTTCAGCACAGTTTAGAAGGAAACAAATTAGCTTAATGCAGACAACAAAAAAGACCACTTAGGTGTTTAAATCATGTATGAAAATGCACCATAGTATGGTTTTGTGAAAGGTGAGTTCAGCCAGTAAACCCCTTTTGTTAATATTCTTTTCTGATATTTCAAGCCACTATCTTAGCCTTGTCTTCTCTGGTGGAGCATTGTTTCAGAACACATAAAAATCAGATGAATTAGTGTTGTACAGAGAAAAATTAGCTGCCTACTGCTAAGTCAGAATTCTAAACCTGTAGCCATAAAGGCATTCCACTAAACTTAATGGACTCCACTTGCAGTGAGTTACAGAAGCAAAAATCATCCTAAGTGCAGAAGAGCTAACTGTGTAACACTGAACAACCCCTGAACCTCTAGGATAATAGTCATAGCATAGGCCAGTAAATTCAGATGAGCTGTGATGTCATAATACAAATTAAAAGAACAGAAATTATCAATGGTACTTGGGTGTTGGTTTCTTTTTTATAGTCCGGAGATTGGTGCAGATAGTTTGAGAGTACTTCTCCCACACTCAGGGAGTTTTGTCCATAACAAAGGCAGAGTGCAGCAGGTGCAATATTCTGATACAGAGATCACATCTGCTGGGCTCAGTGATTGTTTGAATTACAAAGATAGAAATCCTGGGTGCACCTCCTTTATCCAATTATACCATTGAAGATTAGGCTATGTAAATGGCTGCAGCTGTACATAAGATGCCATCGCAGGCACAATGGTATGCTTAGATGCCCAGTTCTTACTCATGCACACAGAAAGTAATTCATTTCTCCATTGTAGAAGTGACATAACAAAGCACAACTGCTAAACAGAGTCATGGGGACAGAAGAAGCCAGCACACCACAAGGATTCAGGGCATGCTTCATGTCTAGAGACCTGTCAGACTCAGCACTGAACTACACTACTAAATACCCATTCAAGAAGGTTGCCTTTTCCTGGGGTGATGTTTGGATTTACCAAAAAAGCATTGGTCTATCACTTGATTTTTAAAACAGAAAAACTAGAACATTTATGATGTATAATTTTGTGACAGCATACTTATTTTCATAACTCTAAAGTTATCATGAGGTATATTTATTATTATTGACTTAGGAAAAATTTTAGGCCTACAGACTTTATAGTTACGAGTTATAACAGAATCTGTAACAATTAGGCTGAATCTCTTGACAGTAGCTCACAATAATAAATAGTGAAAGAAGTAGATCAGTCATTCTGAGAAAATAAGCCAGTAACAAAAACAAAAAACAATAAAAAAACCCAACAAATAAAAATCAGAAAATAAAAATACAGAATTTTTAATGAAATTATCTTTAGCCTTCATATATATTCTCATTGTTAGTATGCTGCCTGTGCAGAAATGCTTGTAGCAGAGCAATGAATTGAAAAAATGGTCTCACTTCTCTCTGCAAGAAATATACTATTGTAACCATGCACTCTATATATATCATTATTGAAATAGTAGATCTTTGGTTGCATCCACCCAAGCAGCTTTGTATCATATTTTAGCATGTCACATATCTGAATAATTTGTGTCTAAATTGCTGCAAATTAAATCACAGCACTTAGAGAAAAGACTGAACAGCAATGAAAGGGACAGAAAATGCCACTACGTGATGTATGAGCCATCTGGTGCAACGCAAACAGCACTCATTCGGAGGAGGTTAGTCTTCTGATTAGTTACCACAGCAACAGGTCTGCCGAGTACACTTACAAGTCAAACATGTGTCAGCAGCCACTTTTCACCATTCCATACACATCATACGCTGGGACACTGAACAGTGGCACGTCCCATCTAGGCATGTTTTTCTGCAGCCTTTGTTATTATTCTGCACATCAGGGGGCTTACATTTTGGACAAATATTCCCAAGTCAGAATTTCTCGCTCATAGAAGAGCCCACAGGACTCATCTACAATGTACAACTGGAAAATGGTAGAGAATTGGTGGGGAAGATAGTGCACAGTTCAAATTCTGTTATTTCACACTGGTTGCATGCTGTTATGCACTTATTTTAACAAAGAAATGTCAGCAATCAGTTACCCAAAAGTTTTTAAGCTTCCTTATAGGGGCTGTGGTTATCAGCCAAGAAAAGGGGGATGGTACAACAAGCTGTCCCCCTGCCTTTTTATTTTCTATTTTCTCCCACTGCCGGGGGTATTTTCCCAAGGCTTGTGCTCAGCTTTACACCGTAGGGCTGCAGTGTGACAGCAGGACCTGGCTGACAGCACTTCACTTAGTTATCTAGAGACATTATTGCCTCTGTACTGCTCTCCCACATCTGCCTACTGAAAAGGCAAGGTGCAGAGGTTACGGCTGACTTCACACTGCCCCACTGCTTTGTGAACGGCAGCTTGAGGTTGTAAAACCCTGCCATAGCAGGACTTGCTACCAAATTAACACTGGCTGTTTCTGTTTCCCAGATTTTAACCCAACTAGTGACAATAGCAATGAGGACAAAATGGCATGTGCTCTTCTAAGGGCTGGAATAATACTAACAATTTGCATTTGCATCCTTCTGTTAAAAGGAAGGAGTACAAAACAGTATTTTCATAAAAGCTGCTAAGATTAATCCAGAAAGTCAGGATTTTCTTTAAGCTACTGTTAGGTATAACTATATGGATTCCATACCCAGAGTTGGATATGGAGTCACTAATGCATTTTGCTTTGCATTTATGGAATGAAAACCTGTTCTCTAAAATCATAGCCCAGCAGATTAGAGATACCAGAGCTAAGCTGTGCTGTTTACTTCCGGAGAGGCAGCAAGCCACATGTGCAAAAGAAATGGGTATTACCTAGTTTATTAGTGTGGGAAAGAAGAAACATCAGCTCCTTTAAAGAAATTTCAATGGCAACAAAATGTAAGAGGACAGAATTGATTTAATGCTTTCAGTCTGACTCTCAGATGAGAAATCAATTATCCTGCATCATTCAATCTCCTTAAGCAGGTCACAATACAAACTAGAAATTAGAAGCATCATACCTAATACAAAGAGCAGCTCTCAGTAGTAGGAACAGCCTCAGAATTTTTAAATTAGAGGAAAGCATAAATGAGATTTGAGGAGCTCTGAAGACTTGGCTACACCAGATTTCAGCAGCCAAATAAACCCTAATATTTTTTGAAGTGTCTTTGTTCATTGTTTACCTAGTCAAGATGCAGAGCAGTTACAAGAAAACAAAGCAACCACCTCCACAACAAACATGCATACATGTGCAAAAGCCCCAGAACATCATTTTCCCTGGTTTCTACTTATGGCTCAGTCCAGCCCTTCGCAAGGACAGAGCTAAGGAATACACAGCACATATGCTTAAAATCCCTCCCACATACATGATGTGTTACTAACAACATTATTAAAAGGAATTCAGTTAGTAAATAACAACCCAGCAAGTTTTTAATTGTTTTTAATTAAAAGTTTTAAGCCTTCAGAGAATTTGTTGTTTCTCTAGTAGAGGACGCATCCCTCTGGACAAACTCTCACCCTCCATCAAGAACAGGGTATTGCATAAAATGATCTGCCTGACATGCTGAAGTTTCAGTTTATCATATATTTTAGTGGCAAATTTCTCAGCTACATTAAGCTTTTTTTTTTATAAATATCATCCAAAATAGAAAATAACACAAGGCTTCCAAATCAAGTAAAAGCTAAACCACTCTACTTTTGGAACTGAAGCTCTGGGAATTAAAATTATGCAATGAAAGGTGCTTCCCATCTGAGGTCACTGCAGATTGGGAAAGCTAAGCATGGATGTCTTTGTCCCTGCAGCTTCTTACTGAGCTTCTTAGTAAACTTCCTGAGTAAAACTGTGGACATAATCAAGCACAGATATAAGAGCAGAAGCAGGATAGCTAAAGAAAGATCATTATGTCACAGTTGTTTTTCTTGAACACCAGGAGAAAAGTAGGGCACAGAACGTAAGCATTATGATTGGCTTTCAGGAGAAGCTAAAATTATCCAGGATTATATGAAAATAAGAAGGCTCTGTTTTGGGTTTATTTCATGGTTTGTTCTTGCAAAAGCTTTACAATGAGGCTGAAGTACTTTTATGACAACATTAAACTCAGAATATCTATTCTGAATATTCTTTAATGAACCTTGAAAGTGTGAATTAAACTTTGTGGTAAGAGTAGAACCCACAAAAAAAAAAAAAAAATCAGCTGAAGCAGCAATTTCTAACCAAGTCAGATCAGGAACCCGCTGTCTTACAATGTGCAGTACCTGTATCAGTGGCTGCCAGTGTTTTCTGCCAAGGAATTAGATGCCAAAGGATTGAGGAAGCAAAGCCTTCTGCATTTCTCAAATCACTCTACTGTGCTTTATCACACTTGCCCTAGCTTCACTCCTTTTCCCAGAAACATCCCAAATCAGTGAGCTCTCTCCACCCTGCTGATACCTGCCATTTCAGGCTGAGATCTCTGGATCAAGAGGTAGACTCTCCAGCAACAGAGACTGTGGTTTGGAGAGCACATATGACAAAGACACTTGTAATTTAATGGTTGACCTGTAGCACCTATTTTTACGTGGAATTCTCAAACATGCCACAGATCATTTTTGATCTAAGTATCATGAACAATAAATTATCATAGCTGTGCAATATGTACTTCACACTGCAGTTTTATGACCCCATCATAAACACCTCAATACCTGAAATGTTGTTGATAGCACAGGCATAAGATATTAAAAAGCAAAGACTTGAAACCCAGTAGAGCAATTTCCTTTAGCTTCAGCACCGTTTGCTATGTCAGTTGATTTCAGAGGAGAAAGCTTCCGAAAACACTTAAGACTGTAAACACCGTTCCTGAAGCTTTGCCAAAAGCCTTCTTGTGTCACTGCATTGCTTATCAAGGATTCTCAAATAAAAGGGGCTCTGAAGTGCACAAAACAGCAATTCCTATTGTAATTGCTAGGTCATAGCTCTGAATGACAGACTGCTGTATGTAAAAAAAAAAAAAAGTGTTTTCCTCTGTAACCAGAAAACAAGAAATGTGGGAAGAAGGCTACAAGCTGCAAGAGGAACAATCCAGTGCTCACAACACTGCTGAGCCACCTCCACTATTTCAAGTGTGGCATCTTATAGACAAGCAGCCAAGGTTTGTTTCTTCATGGAACTAGAACTTGCAGCTTGCACAGAAGCCAGTTGCTGAATGTTACTGAGTGCCACTGAAGTTCCAATACCTCTTCTCCCATCAGAGCTGGAGCAGCTGCTCATCTCTGCTCTTCTGTAGGTAGCTAGCTGGCTCCTGCTGACACTGCAGCAGGATGCCCCAGGGATTAACAACCAGATGCAGCTGAGGGTAAGACAGGCAGTTATTTCCTAAGAAATCTCTTCATTTTCACAGAAGGACTTGAATGACAGCAAATGGTAATGAAGTTGCAGCAGCTTCTGAAATCTGCTGCTGATTTTGCACTTTTAAAAAATTTGTAAGTTCAATTTCAGAAATGTAACATAGCTACCAAGAAAAGCATTAAAACCCATTCACTCCACATAAATCTATGCACAGCACACCAAATAAATCATCTTGGCCTTGCAGCTTTAATACTCTGCTGGCATTAATTGTCTACAGTATATGTTTACTTGAAGTTATTTTTATGAAATATTTTAAAAATCTAAACATAAGATAATACATATTTCACAGTATTCATCGACTCTAAACTCCTACTGAATACAGGCAAAACATTTGGCCTTCACTGAAGAGGTAGGTTGCTATCCATTAAAAAAGCTCAAATTTTAAGTATTCGGCCAGTAATCAGGGTCAAGATTTATTTCATGCTTTTATGCTTTCATTTCCCAGCCAGATGTTCAGTGAGCGTGCTAAATACTGCAGATGATCTAAAAGCCTGACATACCCATTCCAAGTCTCAATTCTACTCTTCCCAGCAGCATACACATTGTAATTCTATTTGGTTGGCTGTTACCAACCAGATCCTGAATCTTAAGCAGTACTGCCTTAATGGTCAACTTTATAACCCATTAGACATTCTTGGTCTTGGATGCAGGAATTATCTATTCTCCCCATGTAGTTAATGGGGAAAGACAGACACCTCTAATTGATAAGGCATCTACCCCAACAGAACGTGAACAATATAAATGTGATGAATTACTCTCAAGTGCCTAGTGCTCTGGTTACCGTAGAAGAAATCAAGATGCTCAGCACACAAACAGTGTCAGGCAAGACGAATTTTCCAGAGCAATAAGGGAAAAAAAAAGTTTATATAAACTCATGACTGGTAAGATGACTTGTTCATTATTTCCTCACAAGAATCAGGACAGGCAACAAGCATAAGGACAAATGGAAGTAGCATCCTATGCCATTCTACTGTGACTGCCACAGAACTAAAGAATAAATAGGTTCAAGAAAGCTAGATATCGTGAAGGAGGGGGGAAAAAAAAAAAAAAAAACGCTGCTTAAAACAATATATGAAAACTCCACATCATGTAGGCCACATGCCATAAAATACCAAATGCTGGAACACAAAAACTCCACCCCTGCATATCGTCACATAGCACAGTCACTGTACAGAAATCCTTGCTGTCTATAATAAAGCAGTCTTCTAATACTTACATGCAATGCTAGATTGCAGAGAAAATTTTCATCAAGCTAATTGAGAATCTTGAATGCACCCCCCTCCCCTGCCTTAGAACAATGCAGCAATACTGATTTTATACAATTTGGTTACCTCATGTCCCTACAAAGCCTATGGCAGTATTTTTAAATCCAAGTATTCTGTTCAAAAACCCATTTTAGAACTGGAAGAATAAAGGCTAAATCCTTCTAAGAGATACCTCATCCACTCATTCAGGCCCATGGATGATGGCTAAGCTTCTTTCTCTCTAGAGAGGGTTCAAACACACAAGACGGAGTTGAAATCCTCATCATCTCCACCCCATAAAGATGCAGCAGCAGAATGTTTACCTCACTTTTTTTTTTTTTAAGTCACTTTATTACTTAAGACTCACATAACTTTTGTGCTACCTGTGAAAATACAACAAAGGTGCAAAAAATAAGACAAATTCTACAATTCAGGCAGTAGCAAAGCTGGCAAGCAACACAAAGTGTTCTTCAGGACATACTGACCTGCATGTTAGCATGCTCCTTCCTTTCTGAAAATGGGGAAAAAAGATTGCTAAATTTTTTCTTTAGATGTCTCTCAACACCTGAGGTGAAGAAAATGTAATCTCTTCACAAACCAGTGCATGTAAGGAAGTGAAGGACACTACCTCTGCAGAAGAACAAAACTGCTACTTGCAAAATAGCACATTATCTTCTAGAACACTGCTAATATGAAAAAGAGAAGGTCTGATATTTAACTCCTACTTTTCTGTTTTTTTTTGTTTTTTTTTTTTCTTCTTCTTCTTCTTCAGTGATGCAAACAGCTATTTTGGTATTCTCCCTTTAGAAAAGCAGAATCAGCATAGGACAGCCATTCTTCTCATTCAGCTTTGTATCACTTTCTCAGCTGTCTTACAAGGTGTTGATGCTTTCTAGTATAACTTTTCAAAATCTGCAGAAAGCAAGCAATGTCAGCACACTGCTTTACAAGAAGCAACATACAAGAAAGAAGGTCAAATAATTGATTAAGTCAGACTAGAAGTCATATGTAAAAGTCACTGAATGTGATCTGAAGAAATAAAGCACAGAAAGGCACTGTACTGGGTTTTGATTTTCAAGATGTCTGATACCTGGAAACCTTGTTTCATTTCTGAAAAAATAAGTTAATACAAAATTAAAAAACACAAAATGTGCAAGTCTTCGTTGCACAACAGTAAGTACAATTTCAAACTTACAAATAGTTTAAATTTTTTTTTTTTTTTTTTTTTTACATAAAGAACTGAAATTCTCTTTTAATATAAAAAAGTGTAGGTTTGTTTTTTTTGTTGTTTCTCTTTTGCCAATGGCAGCTGTCAACTCCAAAACACAGAATCAAGACGACAAGAGAACCAGACAGTCTAAGACACTGCCATTTGTGTCAAAAAAATTATGTCATCCTTTTCTACAGCTCATCATGCTTATATGTGAATTCCCTTGCAGATATAAACCCATCACTGTCTTCATCTTCTTTATCAAATATGTCTTCAACCAAAGCATCATGCTGGGTGTCGTTTACCACTGCTCCATGCTTCTCAAATTCTTTCTTCAGGTAAATTTTCACCTATTAGACAAAAGATGAGAATTAATGTCTTCATGCTTAAGAAAATAACTGACTACTGAAATGTAAGAGATAGAATTGGGATGGTAGTATTTAACTATTAATATTTATTTTCCTTCCTATGCCACCAACAGAATAAAACTTGTCTAACTAGATTCTTTGGCCCTGTTTGGTGATGAAAGAAAATAAAGCTAGCAGACTAATTGCCGTGGCTTTATTGTACAACTGAAAACTGTGCCAGAAAAGCATGTCATCTGATGTCTATATAGTAAAGTATGAACAGGTAGGCAGAAATTATAGCTACCAATTGGTCAGAAACTAAAACAGTGTTCTGACGTCCAAGCAATTCAATCAAACTAGCAGATGTAAACCCAAACAGTAACCCCAAAATGATACAGAAATCTATCCATAATCTTTACATTTACTGCTCTAACGGCAACACATTACAATGTATTACTAGAAATCTCAAGACTTTGAAGGGCAAATGGACTCAAGGCAGTTTTTGAATGGAGCGCTGGAACAGTTATGTACACCAAGCCATTTACTAATGGCAAGCAATTTTTACTCAATTTAACTACCAAGAGCCTAAGTGTTTTAAATCACAAAGCTTTCTATCAGAATATTAATACATCCCTTTGTTAAATAGATAGAACCTGTTTAACAGAAACTGCAAGAGTGGACTGTTAACAGGAAGATAAATGGGTCACATTTCAGGTCTGTTTTATTCATTTCACATTCCAGTCTGTGTTATGGTCATTACTCATGTTTGCAATATGCATGTTGGAAACACTGACACTGCCTAGCTGCTGTGCATTACAAAAGATAACCCTCCTAGGGAATGGCAAACTGAACCAGTCCCAAATAAAAAATGGTGCTGGAACAGGCTGCCCAGGGAAGTGGTTAAGTCACTATCCCTAGAAGTTCTCAAGAAATCTTTAGACATAGTACTAGGGGACACAGTTTAGTGGAGAAATATTGGTGGCAGGTGGACAGTTGGACTAGATGACCTTGGAGATCTTTCCCAGTCTTGGTGATTCTATGAACTTAGTGGTTTATCCTAACTTCTCACGGGTAGCATCCACACACTGTAAAAACAGAAGCCTGAAAATAAAAGGCAACAAGAAGAATAATGCAGAATAGTGCTCCATAAATGTTCTTCAGGCAGTGAAAGCTACAAAACAGGACTGCTCTACAGTAGGTGATCTTCAAAATCCAGTTTATTAGTAAAGAAGCAACTAACTCAAAAAACAAACAAACAAACCTTGAAGTTTTATTTCTAAGACGTTTTACTTCATTAAGTTTTCCACAGGTGTGGGGTGCACTTCCGTCACATGCCTATGCCGCAGCTTGCAAAGTCCACTTGTAAACTCCTCAGTTAGCACCTCAAGATCCAAGGCTCAGTTTGGTACAGCATAGCTGTACATTTTCAGCTTAGTTTTATTGAAAGCTAAGCTTCCAAGCTTTACCTTATCTTTTCATTTTTACTACATAATTCTGTTAAGTTTGCTTGCAAGAAAAGTAATTCACTCACCTCTTGCTTGGACAGCTTCCAGTCATCATTAAGATCCATCTCTTGAAAAGACTCATGAGACCTGGGTCCATTCCTAATTTCTAGAAGGTCAATATTGAAGATCAGCGTGCTCTCAGGTGGAATTTTTCCTGCACAGAACAGTAAACATAGAAAGAAGTTAAAAAAAAATACACATTTAGTGCACCATAATAGCCACACACTTCAGAGTAATCCCACTATTTCAAAGCAACCTCCATTTTGAGGCAAAATGAATAAGCATCTGTAACAGCGCTAAGTACAACTATTTTAAATTGTAGCTCAGACCCTGAGCAGCCTTTGCAGCACATGTACAAGTTTAGATGCAACCAGCTTTGTTGGAGGCTAGCATGTTATTCTTGAGTTCCTATTCAGCTTAACTGTCATCACAGACTTATGAGACAAGATTCTTGAACCACTTTTTCATACGTAGAGCCAGACCGAGTCTGAGCAGAAAGCAGTGAAACAGACCACAAAGTCAGGTGGCCACTGTTTCAGTACACAGCTCAGACCAACAGACAGCAAGGCAAGAAGGTAGTGCATCATATGGACTGAATGCTACCTCTGTATGTGGTATCCTGGCACTTCTTGACAAGAAAAGCAGAAGGGTAGCTGTCAGTATCCTATGGCTGTCTCTGAAGTGTGGCACAAAAAGCACTGAACTACTTCCAAACACACAACAGAATCTGGGCACGTAAGCCTGCTCATAAGGTTATTAACATCATTTCATTTCAGTACATTAATAATTTTCTGATAGTGCCAGAGAACATTTCATTATTATTATCCCTGGAGTTTATCAGTCTCTGGCTTTTTCAATAGCATGATACATCCTCACCCTAATGGCTGATACTACTGTCAAGGACTGTTTAGCACTGAACTTTGCTCCTCTGACCTATTTGGTCCTATTTAACCTATTTCTATATTGGATAGAAGCAATCCAAAAATACTTGCATGCCTTGAAATGATAAGGAGAAAATTAACCCTCACTTAACTGTTTGGGAGCTGTGATGTTTGTTGCTACAGTTCAGAATATATTTAACAAGCTTATAGATCTCCAGGATGAATAAATATACAAAATTTTCTGGAAATATAGGCCATGGTGGCCTGCATGGGGTTTGGAACAAAGGTAATTTTTTTTCCTGAGGGTTGCAGAACACGGCATGTGACTCATCATTCAGGGCAGAGAGAAAGAAAGGCACCAGGTGGGAAGCTAGTGAACTCCTGTGTGTTCAGTGGAAAGTATGAAGAAAACAGAATTCTGTCTTTAACAGCACAGCAACATAAGATTCATATGTTCAAATAATTCAGTGTTTTCCCAAAGCAAGGCAGCTAGCAGTGTTTACTAGTTCAACCTTCTTGCATTAAATACATAAGCGAGGCTTGCAAGCCTTTAATATGTATAGCACTACAGTTAGCCCCCAGTCAAGGCATTAGGCCTGTAATTACCAGGTGAGCTCTACAGCATTTAGGTTTTTTTTTTTTGTAGAAAGAAATTTACAGCTGTGCCCTGCATAAAGCAGAAAAAGTAACATTCCTGCATCATTTAAACTGTCACTCATTTAACCACACATTCCAGTCTTGACCTTCTCATTAAAAGAAGGGTCTGTCTGAAAATGTTTGAAAGGGGAGAAAAGTACTGCCCGCAGCACACAGGTTGAGAGAAAACATTACAAGCCACGCTTTTATCTGCTTGCACACCATTCAGTACATTTCTGGTAGATATCAGCTTGCCTGCTAGTGTTCCCACATATCTTATTTTGGGTAACAGGCACAGCTGCCCAAAGCTGTAAGACGGAAAGAACAAAGTGCCCCTATATGGAGAAATAAATGGTGAGTTTTCACTGTAACATTCAAGAACATAAGAGGATGAGCAGAACTGGAGGTTCCTCAGCTTCCCAGAAGAAACCCACAAAAAAGAACAAGGCTTGCACATGCACATTCATGGAATTATCATCACAAACACAGATGCAACAGCCAAAGTGTTAACTACAGTAACCACTTCAAGCTTGACTGAAAATAAATAATAAAGCAGAGCACTGCTGAGCTCAGCACTAACAGAAGTTATGCTCAGAATGTACAGCACAGCTGCTGCCATGAATTCTTCTCCTGCATCCACCACTTAAGACACTTAATGAGTATTTTCTGCAGTAAACAAGTTTTCGAGAAAGAGCACCCCACTCCAATAATTTCCCTTAATTAATGATATCAACATGGAAAACTTGTTAACCTCTTCGGTCAAAAACAGTAAAATTAATAGAGATTAAAAACAATCTAAGCAAGAGAAGGAGTTCAGGCATTTTACCTTTCCCTTCTTTTCCATAAGCAAGGGCTGGTGGAATAATTAGCTTCCGCTTCTCTCCCACACACATGTCCTTCAAACCTTTGTCCCAGCCTTTGATGGCTTCTCTTATGCCAAGTGTAAACCACATAGGTTGCCCATTGTTATGTTTGTGACTGGAAAAAAATGGAATAAAACACTTAATCTTTAAACAGCAAGTTCCATGAGAGGCAAATGGGACAGACGGAAGATGCTCACATTTATGCAATAAAAAATAAAAGCCTATATGATGTCTTGGTATTTCTAAAATGAAAGTTCTAAACTTTTAAAGTCCTTAGAAGTTATGTCTTGCATGACAAGGCGCCTTAAGAACTGCGAAGGAATGAAACAGCACATACAGGGTGCACTCATGACAATGCTGAGCAACCTGGATCCTCGTCTTCACTTCCCCGATCATTTATTTTGCTTTGAAACTGATCAGACTAGAGAGGCATTTACGCTTGGAAGTTATGTTCAAGGCTATGTACGCTCTTTGTAAATCGCAAGTCACAAATCAGCTTGGCCGTGACTGCAGTATACCTTGTAACATGCTTAGAAGAGTCAGTCACATCTCTTCTGAAAAAGTCAGCAGCGGAAGAAGAAAACGACTACACAACAGATGCCTAGGAAAAGAGAAATAAACGCATGCAGAGCACTTAAAACAGGCAGACAACCCCCTTTTCAAATGTAACCAGGTGGTACAACACAACCACTTCCACTCTATTGACAGGCGCAGAATTTTAACTACAGCCCAAAGCCCCATTTCCTAGTCATGCAGGAAAGGCGCTGAACACGAAATAAGAGCACTTACAGGAGTTAGTCAGCAGCAAAAACTTAAAGCGTCACTACAACTCCTTTGAGAGACGCGGGTTTAACTACAAGAGAAAATTAGTGAGATTTTAATTTACATCTGCAGGACCGTGAACATGCAAAACGTTGTCTGTTTTAGTTGCTATTTAAAATGAGTTCCACAAGTGATTCCAGTGCAGCCTGCGGCCCCGTAAACATCTCGCTGTCTCCCATTGTTAGCACCTCATTGCTTTACAGGAAAGGCACCATCAGCAAGGGCTTTGCAGGCTCCTCCTCGTATTTGTATCGCAGTTGCTCTCAGAATGCGATGTGTCCGGGCCGGCTAAGGAACATACATCACTTACAGCACGTCAGAATCCAAAAGGCAGCAGTGTCTGCCAGCGATGCAAGCTTCCTGGCTCTTTGCGCTGAGGTGATAGCAAAGCTCTCATCTAGCTTGTTTCATCCTCTTGCACCACACGCGCACACACACCTGCGCACATACATGTATATACATACACACACCCTATCCACAAAGCTCGCCCCGCGCTCCGGGAGACTCACGTGGAGTGAAACATGGAGCCGTCGCTCTGCAGGAAGCCCTCGTAGTGCACCAGCATCATGTCCCCCCACTTGGTCCTCCGGTGGCACAGGAACGGCTTTTGCAGCACCTCCACCTTCACGTCGGCCGCGGGGATGAGGGCCGCGGCCGCGCAGCCCAGCAGGACGCTCAGCAGGGCGGCCCGCAGCGCCGCCATCCCGTCCCGCCGCCGGACCCAGCGCCCGCCTCAGCGCCGCGAGGCCACCATAGCCCGCCAGCTGCTGGCAGCACGGCGGCCGCCCGGCCCGGCCAGCCCGCAGACGTGGCAGCGGCCCTCGCGGCTGGCGGTCCCGATTTCGTGCCGGCCGGGACTAGGGGGAAGCACGTCCTCTGATTGGCTCAGCTCAAGCAGAAGTAGCCGCCCATTGGCTGCCTTTCCCGAGGCTCGGTTTGCCCAGTCGGAAGCGGCGCTTCGCGAGAGGGTCGCTAAGCGAAGGGGGCGTGTCCTGAGTTCCAGGAAGCGAACGTTAGCGCGCCGGAGAGTCCGCACAATAGAGCCGGCTCCTGCCGGCCTACGATTGGACAGCGCCGTCACCAAGAACACGTTCCTATTGGCTGCGGGAGGCCACCTGCTTCGGGCGTGCTGCGCCCGCTCCCTCCTCCTTTCGCGTGCTCGTCAGGAGGAGTTGCGATTCTTGGAATGTTTTACGCAACCGTAGCGCTGAGGGGTGGTTCTTTGGGCGCGCCCTGCGCCAGAAGCGTGGCAGAGGGCCGGCACGGCGGCGGGGGCCGGGCCGCGCAGGGCGGGCGGCGCCCCGCTATGGCCCTGGGTGCCGGCAGAAGCGGCGGCGGGGGGCAGCGGCGAACGGCGTGAGCGCGCCGGGGGCCGGCCGCGCTGCATGGGGGCGGGGGCCGGTCGCCATGGAGGGCGTGCTGTACAAGTGGACCAACTACCTGAGCGGTGAGTCGCTGTCCCTCGCCGGCGACAGGGTCCGGTCCTCCGGGGAGGCACTCTGTCAGCCGCGCCTTCCTGTGCGGGTGGGAGGGCGCTGGCAATCCCTGCTAGGCTGAGCCGAGGTGCGGCCGGGCGGCGAGCGCGAGCCAGGCGGCGGGGTCGGCTGTGCTGGGGCATTCCTGCCGCTCTTCCCCTTCACGCCTTCGGGGCTCTGAGAGGGGAATCAGACTGCGAGGCACCGGGCTGGGTTTCTTCATTAGTAAATACCCTTACGTTGTGGTATCCGTGCGGCGGGAGCAGCCGTTCTCGGCTTTCCGTGCGGGTTGCAGTGTTATTAGTCATCTCCCCACCGTCGGTAAGAAATCAAGTCCTGGGTCCGTTTGATCTAAAGTTGCGCGTGTTTCTTTTCGCCCGTTTCACGTAGGCGCCGGGGCGTATTTTGAAGCCCCACGCTTGCTTTCGTGCCGTGAGCTCTGAGGTCCGTGTCCCCGTGCCGCTGAGCGAGCGCCTTCGGCACCGCCGGGCGCGCGGCTGCGGTGGGCTCAGCAGCTGCTCTGCCGCCAGAAACGGTCCGTCTCCGTCAACGCTTTATCTTTTGGTAACCACGCCGACGTTAGGAAAAAAAAAAATTCTTCTCCAGAAGAGTTGCAGGGCAGTGGCACAGGCTGCCCGGGGAGGTGGTGCAGTCACCGTCCCTGGAGGTGTTCAGGAACCGCGTGGATGTGGCACTGAGGGACGTGGTCAGTGGGCACGGGGGGGTGGGTCGGTGCTTGGACTCGGTGACCTCAGAGGTCTTTTCCAACCTTAATGATTCCATGATTCCCTTTCAACCAAATGATCCTTATGAAGCAGGATGACGCTGTGCAAACCTCAGTCTAAATTAATGCAGGGGGAAGGAATCTGCTTTATCTGGGTGCGTGAGGTTTGGCATAAGTGAAAGCTAGGTAAGCTTTCTTCTTCACAGGGAGAAACCATGTAATGGATGATTCAAGTATCTTTCTTATTTCTTGTTTCTGCTAGTGAACGTAGTGGCCAAGGTTATCCTGCCTTTTCCTAGGTTGTTGAAGGACTGTCTGTGTTGTGTTTGAGAACAGTAAATTGGCTGTTCTGCAAGCTGGCAATGTTGCATGTGCTTTCTTTAGGCGTATATTTTCTGCCCTGAGGCCACTGGGTTATAAGTTTATGCGATCATGCAGAAAAAATACAGTGGTGTATTTCCCCACAGCCCTGGGGCAGGAAGCTACATCTTTGTTATGACCTACATGTTTACTTGATATCAAGAACGTTTCAGAAGTAGGAAATGAATTGGATTTACCATGGACAAAGGTTGGAATGCCCGGATTGCCAATTGAAATACAGATTAACTTTCCTTACTGCTCAAACAAGTCACCTCGTTTCATAATAAACACATTTGTTTGCTTTATTATAGATTAGGATGATGTGAGTTAGTGTTGATTGATTTCTGTTTGGAGATAGGTTTTCCTCTGGTGTTAAGCCTCAGTTTGTATTCTGATTTCTACACCTCCAAGCTTCCTGTGAGATCTGAGTGTAGAGAGTTTGGGCCTTAGAACTCAGAGTTGTTTTATCCCCCGATACAGTGCTCACCAGACAGTGGTTTTTCAATGTCATTATTACTACTGTTTTTTTTATGGTCATGTAAACTTTCATGGAGTTACAGAGGTGCACAGACTGGGAGACCAGAGACCATCCGGTCCAACTCCTCTGCTAAAGCACATTCCCTAGAGTAGGGATCAGATACTCTTTTCTGTGTCTCATCCTCTGAAGCAGATTAAAGAGAATGGGGCCCTTTATAAGGATCATTGCTGAAGTATTAAGTGTGGTAGAACTTTTTCACTTGGCAAATACGGTGCATCAGCAAACTTCCAATTACAAGTCCTTAAACTCTGGTTATCTTAAATCTTGGAGCATGCAAGTTAGATAGCCTCAGCCAAGTCTGTGATCAGAGCGTGCAATTTGATCTTAATAATTCCTGCATTTCATCCGTTGCCAAAACTCTATTTCAGTGTTGCTTGGTGAAAGTTGTGAGGCCTATTGTAGCCAGCAGTCTGAGTGCTAAGAGCATCACCCTGTACCTTCCCTATGCCTCTTTGGTCTGTTGTGCCGCTGCCCGTGGCTCAGGCCAGCTTAGAGCTCTCTGGCATGGACAGTGTCAAAGCAGACTTTTGGCTGCAGTGCTGTAATGTGACTGTTCCGAAACAGGGGGGATGCTGATTGCAGAACAGAGAAAAGTAGAGAGCAGAAATGGATTGCACACACAAGCTGCTCACTTCTGCTTGGAAGCTGCCTCCCACGTGATGCTTCTGCTGAACTCAGGCTGCAAGTCACACGTCTTGTTAATCACGCTCTGTGATTAATAAAATAAATTTCTTTACTCTTTGGAGATTGCCTTGTAAAAATAAGCTGGGATTTTGATTTCTCACAAGGTTTATAGAATGAGCAAGCTGCTATTATCCAAAGGGAAATAGGGTGGAGTCAAGGAATACTTTCCTTCAATTATGTGTGTATCAGCTTGGCACTTTGATTGATTTTTCTACAATTTTTCTATTGAAATTCAATTAAGTCCAGATCTTCAGCATAAAGCATGTTTTACCTGAGTTAACTGGCCCCAGGCAGGACTGAGGCTGACTCTGGAAGGGATGTGATGTATCAGGTCTTGGCTTGTGGATCAAAGGCAGCTTAGTCATTAGAAAGAAAACTGCTGACTGCCTCCACTGATTTGCCTAGCATTCTTTATGTGCTTAGGGAAGTGGCTTTGATTGGTTTTACTTTTTCTAACCTTTTCCTGGTGTTTAAATATTCCCTTTGCTGAGTAACTCTAACCCTGCCTAGTTCATCTTCCTTGAGGCACCCTCACATTCATGCCATTGCTCGTGATGCTGCATCGCACCGCATACCACAGCTGGCTCCTCTCATCTGCCGTTATGGTTTGTTCCCTGTAATTTTATTATTACACTCTGAATTCTTTGCAGTTTGTTCCAAGATGCCAAGAGCGAGCACCAAGCAGTAGATTTTAGGCTTCATGTAGAGCTTGAAGTTATTCATGTCTCTAATGATTCAGACTTCCTTAAACAACTTGAGGGGAAACTTCAAAAAAAAACTAATGCCCTTTCAAATTTATATCTATGGATACGTAGATCTGTGGATATTTGGATACTACTGCTTAGAATGAGTTTTTGATTTCAGAGTTTAAGAACTCTGATCTTTCAGGATGGGGGATATGTACACATCTATTCAATACGAAGCTCTGAAAAATAAAGTTCTCTGTTTCTTAGATGGAGGAAGTAATTGAAAACTACACATTAAGTAAACATTTGGTTCCCAAAAGCTTTTGTTTATCATTTTTCTCCCTCTTTTTGGCTCTGGTTATAGTCCAGCATGTGACTGCATAAAATGAGAAGGGCAGTGGTCCGACCAGCATTACTGACCATGTCTGCTGTTGGACTGGGTGTTAGTCTTTGCATTTTGTGTAATTGTTTGTGTGATTTGACCTTTCCCATCCATTCTCTGCAAGCACACCTCCCTCACTCCCCTGCTTTTCCTTCATGCAGCAGTCTTGATTCTGTCATACCTTTTTGGAAACGAGCACTGTGCTTTGCAGCGGAGAAGTTGGATGAGGCTGCAGGAAAGGCCGGCAGTGTCCCCTCTCTCCTCTGTAGGTGAGGGAGCTGCAGAGCAGCACAGCACTTCCCAGCAGGTATGCTGCAGTACCGGTGCCTCTTCATTCTACCCTTCTGCACGGAAATAAGCGATCACAGGGAACACAAGCAGAAGGTGGGGCAGAATGATGGTAGAGATTGTCTTGTGTGTTTTGGTGAAGTCATTGTGTTGACTGTGGTTAGCAGGTTAACCACAGCGCAGGTCACAGACAGAAGCTGGGGAAGTGCAAACAGAGGAGGGGAATTTTGATAGCTGAATGTTTTGTTGCTTAGAATGACTCAAATCACTGTGTCTGAGCGTTGACCACATTTGCTGCACTTTTGCCTCCATCACTCTCAGCAATCAATCCCTACTCTGCCCTTGGTCCTTACACCATCCCTTTTAAAAATGCCTGGTTACTGGGATGATGCTCTCCATTCCTCTTAAGGATAGCTGGACGTGGCTATAGAGCTCACTTGCAATTATGCTCTGTGAAGGCAGGTTGCTTTTCCAGTGCTGCAAGTATTGTGCTAACAATTATGTTTGGAATGGGGCTGGATTTTGTGAGACTTCTGGGAGAAAAAACATCTGGGAAAGGGTCGCTCTGTTTAAGCCAGTTCTAGCTGCTGTGTGCTTCACTTGCACCACTTTTCTCCCTCAAAAGAGTGATGAATTTGTGACAAAAAGTGATACAGTGGTTCAAGTGTTACATCTGTTAATTTCAAGGCTTTTAGGGGCTATTGTTATGGCTACCTTTTGTTACCATGCACATCCTCAGTAGTAAAGTTGTCCTGCAGGCATTCCTGGCAGCTGCTCTCTAGGTGAGAGGATAACAGCTCAGAGGTGTGTGAATCGTGATTCACAGCATTTCTGCTGTCCCTCATGAGTGGATTTTTATCCTGGCAAATTGTTTCACTACAGAGTTAAGGTTGCATCTTCACAAAATCCTTTCATAGCCTTGGAAGGCTGTTTGGAAATGCATCAGTTTTGGTCATGTTACTTCTGCCTGGATAGCCCATTCCTGTGTTGTTTCTGCAGGGCAAAAGGGAAACTTTCAAGCTTTATCTATGCAAAATGCTCTTCCTCTGAATACTGTTCCTGAGTGATAGCATTAAATATGTGGACATGAGAACTGAACTTAATCTCGTAAGAGGTAAAAGAAATTAATTCTTAAGATCAGAACTTTAAGATTTATTGTGTGTGTTCCTAATATTTGAGATTGCAAACAAGTTGGGGGTTTTGAAAACATTTTGTCATTTGCAGCATGGAGATTTTTATTGCCTTTCTTTGACAGAAAAATCCATGTCCTTCAGATATCAGTGTGTTAAAATCAACAGTGTTGCTTGTGAGCTGCCATGGAGTATTTGTGTTGTGCAGCTGAGGAAGTGCAGGGAGGTCAGTGGAGAAGGAAGTTTATCAGCACAGCCTGGGACAGCTCAGCAAGGCAGGCTGTCCAGGCATTTCCAGCAGGCAGCTGGAAATAAGATCTCTTGGCTTGGTCCTGCGTTGTGACCATTGAAGATGCATCCTTTTACTGGAAAACCTAGTTTTCTTCATCATTGGAAGGCAGGCATTTTGTAAGTAACAGTTACATGATAAGATGGTGTATTCTGGGCTATAGCTACTATCTGAATAACGAGGGGCAGGCTGGGTTTTAGCAAAGATCCAAACTTTATATTACATTTGCAGGCTTGCATTAGCACTGGCAACTTAGCATTTCACTTAGGTTTTGCAAGCTAGCAGCACTGCCTTGGGCTTGTTTGAGCTTTTCCAGCAGCTCTCATCAGGCTATCAGCCATGGACATGATACCTTAGGTGCTGGGAGATAAAGTGATGGGTGGAAGTATGGTGAACGCTGCTTACCCTACCCAGGGTGGGATGAAGAGATGGATGTTGCTTGCACTTGCTGTGAGATGTCTCTCATGACTTTGCCAAGAACAAGTGCAGAGGGCTGCAACAGTCATGTTGCTGGGATATTAGCAGTGGGGATGTGGTGTAGGCTCCTATTAGGTGGATGTTGCTGTAATGTGGAAGGCTCGTAGTTATCTCCTATCCACACTTAAAATCTGAATTCAGGTCCAAGAAATCCAAGGATTATTTATTTATTGTATATGTTTTTCTAAAGACTTATGTTGAAGCTCAAGAAATTAGCAAGCATAAAGTATTAGAAAATTCTCCTGGGAAGCAAGTAGTAATAAAAGCTTATGTGTCTTGCCTTTGTGCCTTTTAGAAATGCAACTGGAACTGACATCTCTTAATTGCAGCTTGTTTTCCAGGTCATCAGTTTGACTTCCTGAGTATGTAATTCTCCCAGATGGTTTGGCTTTATGGATGTCTGACATGATCTACATGTCTTCAAATGTGGGGTTTTTTTGTTTGTTGTTTCCCCAGGCTTGGTACTTTGGAACCAGAGCGTTCTGGAGTCTGAATTGTGTAACATTAAAGTTTGAATTATGTCCAAATTTCAGCGGTGTTATCAAGAAATGTCAAGTTTACTCAGCAATAGCCACATCCAGACTTCCTGAAGTGTAGTGATGGAAGTAGGCAGATCTCTCAGACTGGGGAAACTGCTTAAGTGTTTGTTTCTGTAGTGGACAATATTTGGTCTTCCAGGCTTTGCAGGTACTAACTTCAAGTTTCACAAAGAAGTGCGGTATTTATTAGGACCATAACCAATGTCTGTTGGGTGTTTATTGTTAATGGCCCTGTGCCTCTAAGATGTGGAAGCAGGTGCTACATTCTGTCCTGCCTGTACGCCAGCAATATTAATGGACTCAGTAAATTCTGCTGTTGTGTTAGTGCTCTCACCAGAGGTTTGGCTTTAACTTTCTATCTCAGATGAAGCCTGCATTCCAGCAATTGCAGTTTTCCTACCAGAGTTTATGGGTAGAGAATAAAACCAAATAAAGCCAGGATTTGTGCTTATGGAAGTATCTTTTTGCTGCTTTTTCTCTCTTCGTTGTTTTCTTTCTCTGCTCTTTGTCTGTGGATGTGAAGTGCCTGTAATTGAAGATTGTATCCTTGTTGCACTGTCCGGGATTTGTCAGCCATACACTATTTTTAGCTGGTTGTTTAGGATAACCTTCCGGTGGCATTGAGAACCAGGTGGTTACTGCATCTTCTGACAGAATCCCACTGTGATTGTTTTTTTTTTTTTAATTGTTTACTTTTACCAAAATGCATTTTTATTAGAGTAGCGATGATTGTGTTCAGAAAGTATATGCCGCTCGAGTTAACAGTTGTCTATCTCTGTACTTTTAATGCCTTCTTAATAAAGAAGACTTAGATTCTGCAAAGCAAGACAGATAATTGCTGATACTGCAGATGAACCCCAAACAAACAAAAGCCTCCACAAAATGTATTGACTCATGACATTTTTAACCAGCATTTGAAATGACAGGGGCAGAGTGCTTTGCATGTTGGCTAATTGATAGCTTAGCCTTTGATTGATGAGATGCAATTTAGTAGAGCATCAGCTGCCTGAGCAAAGCTGAAATAGTTTGTGTGCACCAGCTGGATCTCCAGACTGAATTAGAGGCCTGTATTGACTGTGACACTGTGTTATTTAAGAGATTGGATCTGTGCCATCAAGTATCTGAAGCAGTGAACTGCTTCTCTCTGCTCAACAATCACCTCCTTTTCTTGTGAGCTCCTCCATACAAATAATGATTTTAGGATATTTTCTTTATTTTGGTGACAAGACTAATAAGAACCAAACGTTGTTTCTTTTTTTTCCTTTAGAAGTTTCAATCTTCGTAGTTTTTATCATTCAAGCAAAATAAAGAACCTTTGAAAATACTTTGGCATTTACAACACTTTCATATTCTTCTAGAAAAGAGTGAAGGAGCTCTAGAAGAATATGAAGAAGGCTTTAGAATTTGAACCATTTCCCCAAACGTTTGGTAGTGTATAGACCAGGCTGTCCTTTGTGCTGTGGTACTGCTTATACACAAAAAAAAAACCCATCTCCTACTATTTGTGTGGGGCTTTAGAGCTTTATAAGGGTGAACCAAGTCGTGCTTGGCTACAGCACTGGCTTAAAGCCAGCTGGTTAAGAGCAGTCACTCCTCCAAGGAGATGTGCTCAGGCTCTTCGGTGCTGGGTGCATGGTGGCCGTGTTTTTTTCCTGTTAGATTGCTGACCCAGTGTGGAACATGGGTATCTCAGCTCTGGCCCTGGCCAGAAAAGCTTGTTGCAGCTCAGGAATGAAAGCTGATTTGCTCCAGTGACGTTGCTCTCTTACTTCTTAGGTTAATGAGCTTTTAGTTTTTAATTAGAAATAAATGGTGGCTACTCAGTCTTGTTTATTTCTATCCTTTCATGCTGCAGAAGTGTTTCCAAAAGAAGAAAACAGAAGGGATAATTTAGTTCTGAAGTTGGGCAGCAGGGTGGGCAAAAGCAATGCCCAAAACTATTTGTTTTGGTCTAGCCTGGTGTTTTCATTGTTTTCTTGGAATGGATCCAGAAGTGCAAGTTATTAATTACAGGCTGCTTTTTATAGGAACAGCATGGGAGTTTCACGAGCTATTGAGAAAAGCTTTGTTAAAAGACAACTTTCCCCCTTTCCCTTGATATAAGATCTTCTTGCCCTTTGTTTCTGAAGGCAGTTGGAATGGGCCTTTCTGAAGGGAGAAAGATGCATAAAGCAAGACAGCTGTGCTGACTTCTGGAGAGAATGAAGGGGTGGATTGAGAAGCAGTGGATGGAACTGAGAGATGGTATTTTGAGAAGGTGCTTTAAGGAGAGAAAGAGTCCATTATACCTTGCTAGTATAACTACTGAAAATGACATATGGCATCTCAGGAATATACCTCCGGAGTGTAGCTGACAGCCTTCAAGTCCATCTGCCTGCAGGAAGGATGTGTAATTGCTGGCAAGCAGTGGTCATAGAGTACAACATCCCGACCTGTCACAATCTTACCTGTTTGAACAATTTATTTTTCCTGGGGGAACTGAGAATCTTTCGGGCCTTATTTGCTGCAAGTCTTGAATTAGAGAGGTGGTGGAACTGCAGAGGGTGTGATAACTGAGAAATGCAATTTTGTCTTTTAGGCTGGCAGCCTCGTTGGTTTCTTCTCTGTGGTGGTATCTTGTCCTACTATGATTCTCAGGAAGATGCCTGGAAGGGTTGCAAAGGAAGCATCCAAATGGCTGTGTGTGAAATTCAAGGTAAGTCAGATGCAGTGACACAATTGCACAAAGTTTGGCTAATGATCATATATTGCATTTTAGATGAGATTCTAGGTCACGAAAGCTATTTATGCTCTTATCTTGATGTTATGTATTTCTAGTAAATCAGGAACTTGATTTATGTACAAGCTTTTATTCTGTAGTATTTTGAAAATGTTAGAAGAGCTGCAAGTCTCATACAGTGGATATTCTACGTGGAGGTGTGTCGCTGTTCTTTCATGAGCCGTAGTGGAGGAACACAGAGCTTCAAGTGACTCTTCCTATGCACAAAGTGCTAAAACTAAAAATATGAGTAATAAACTTCGATACTGCTCTCTTAAATGGGTTTACTTGCCATGGAAGGCACAGCTCCCGAATGCTACTGTACTGATTGCAAAGCTGTCTTTCATAGCCTTTTGTCCCACAGCTGTACACGTGTCTTGTCTATTCCCTTGCTCAAAAGTAACAAACTGGCAGTGGGGGAGTTTTGAGGCTAGCATATCTGTTGGGATATTCAGTTGGGCTGGGAAGGGTGGAGGAGCTGGCCTGAAGTTTGTGTTGCTTCTAGTTCATCCTGCAGATAACACACGAATGGACCTGATCATCCCAGGGGAACAGTACTTCTATCTGAAAGCAAGAAATGCAGTTGAGAGGCAAAAGTGGCTGGTTGCACTAGGAACTGCCAAAGCCTGTCTGACAGACAGCAGGACACAAAAGGAAAAAGGCAAGAATTCCCTTTTGCTGTCGCAAATGTTTGCATTTTATTTCCCCGACCCCTGGTAGATGAAACACAAAGATGACAAAATCAGTGCTTGATCTCTGTGTCCAACTTGTGCTTCAGGCCTTTGGTGCTGATAAACACCAAGATGTGGGAGCTCTAGATAGCGATGTCAGGCATTAGTTCTCGCTGCAGGGATTTGAATACTTCTCCTTAAGACATGCTGTGTATAAATATTTTGAAAACTGTGCTGATGGCTTCCATGAGTACAAGAAGAGTACACAAAATGCCATTAATACAAGACAAAATGTCTTTATTTAGGGTGGTGGAGCACTGGAACAGGTGGCACAGAGATGTTGCAGAGTCCAGCATTGGCAGTATTCAAGATCTGCCTGGACTTGATCCTGAGCAACCTGCTCTAGCTGTCCCCCCTTTAAACAGAGGGGTCAGACTAACCGGTCTCTTCTAGCTTCAACCGTTCTATGACTCAAAGATATACATTAAGTTTTGTACTGGAAAGTAAATATCTTTTCCCTCCAGTGTTTTCTTCTCACAAGGTAGAATCCCAGTTCTTTAACTCAGTATAATTGTTTGCTACTTAGTGAAAACAAGCAAATAAAGATACAGTATGTAGGGATTTTGTCTTTAAGGTCCATTGAGATCAAATATTGTCTACTTGTTTGTTTTTTTCTGTGCTGTAAGCCTAGGAACATGCTGATCCTGCCTATGGCAGCAAATAGTGAAACATATTTACCTGTCACCAGTGTAATCTTTGGCCAACCCTGCTCATCTTTTTGAGTTTATAGAAAATGCTTTGAAACAGAGTAGTATTCATTGAATTAGATTGGATAATAATGTCTCAGCAGCTTTACAGAATCACCTACTGCAAGATGGATATACTGAATTCAACATTACTTTTTTTTCATTTTTAGAATTCACTGAAAACACAGAAGCCTTGAAGACTAAAATGTCTGAACTTAGACTGTACTGTAACCTTCTTGTTCAGCAAGTGCATAAAACTAAGGAAGCCAGCATTTCTGCTGTATCAGAACCAGAGGTACAGCTCTATTTTTGGTGTAGACCTCTTCTATAAAGACTTAAGCTTTCTGAAGTCTTCTGTTTAGCCAGTGCAGTATTTGTTCACGCTTACTGTTGCACTGTCTTTCTGCTGAGGACCTGTGGGAAATTGCATACCCACATAACAGTTCTTGTTTAAATGAAGTAATACTGTATTGTTGTTGGCAGTGTGTTACTTCATTCTGTGTGTTTTTCAGTTGCAGTATTTTTTTTTTTTTAACTTGTGGGATTCTTGAAGTTACTGTTATCTTCAGATTATTCTCTGTCTCATTTGTTTACTTTCATTTCCCTTGTCAGTGATACTACTGGAGTACCACTATTGAATACAGCAAGGCTTACGTTTAATGGATTTTTAACATCAGAGATGTGTAACGTAAAAGGCATAGCTGTTAAAATACAAATCTACTCTGCTTGTGGTAGAGAGAAACTGACGAAAGCAGCAGTGCTATAAAGGGGCATAGGCCCAGTAATATGGGATGCCAGTTCTCTCCACAGCTGCCACTTTGCGAAACAACAGCTTTGTCAAACAACAATCACAACTGTAACAGTTCTGGGATTTGTAGATGTTAGTTGATCCAAGCTGATCTTCTGTGGTGTGTCTGTGTGTTCCAATTGGTTTATTTCTACAGAGTGGGATTGATGTGGGAGCTCTGTTGAAATCAACCTGTGACACCTTCCTGAAGACTCTTGAAGAATGTATGCAGATTGCAAATACTGCCTTTACTTCTGAGTTATTACATCAGACCCCTCCTGGATCCCCACATTTAGCAGTTCTCAGAACAAACAAGGTAAGGACCAGTACCCTTGTCTATCAGTCTTGGTGTGGAAGTTGCCATTTCTTAAAGTAGCATTTGTGGAAACAGATAATGATTTTTTTTTTTTTTTGGTGGCCAATCTTTTAACTTTTAATTATAGGTGGAAGCTATTAACCATTACCTTTCAGGGCCTGATCCAGCTGCAGACAATAGTGTTTAAAATATCCTGGCTGTGTGGCCAGGATGGTCCATTGTGGGAGCTCACAGCAATTAATACTCCTGAGTTACTGCAGCATCACTTCTGTCTTAGTGTGCCAACAGGGGCTGATGAGCTTATCTTTTTAATGACTTTCTTGAATCTTGAATCCATAGCTGCATAGGTGTAGAATTGGAGCATCTGTAGCAAACAGCTTGTTAAGGAGTATGTAGGAATGTAGATTCTTCACTGCACCTTGGAAATGAGTTCACTTTGCTGTATCTGGTGCCTGGCTTCATGTTTCTTATCCTAGTTTTTCAGTTTTTTTTTTTAAGTAAAGAAAATATCATTGCAAGGAAAACACTTTGCCCTAATTTTGTATATGTGCTTATAGCATCTCACTTGGCACTTGCTAGGTAGCTAGCTTCTGAAAGAAGTAATCTTTTTTCTTTTTCTTTTTTTTTTTTCTTTCCAATATAATAATGTAGTCATGTTTCTCATATTTCTCTGTATATTGTTTTTTTTGGGTCTATGCCTTGCTTTTCTATTGGCGGCAGTTTGGATTTGTTAAAATGCAAATTTCTGAAACACGATACAGTCTTCTTATTATAGAGAGTGTCTCCCCACCCACCCCCTCTTATCTTACAGATAAAACACTCAGTCTTGTCCAGTCACACCTCAACAGAAAGGTATAATAAATCTTTATTATAAATCTTTTTCTAATCTGTTTCTGATAGTGTCTGTACTTTCCATATTTTTACTCTGGTATTACCAGTAGTGAGTACTGGTAGAATTATATTGCTCTGAGCCATATACTTGGGAACAGAAGCAACAGAAAGAAGCTAGCTCATCCCACTTCATGTCTTGTCTTTCTCAGCCTTTTCCCTTTTATTTTTCTCCTCCTCAACCATCCACCGTGTGACTTCCTGGCCAGTCACCAGCCATCTCTTTCTACCTCGATGCTCTTCCCTACGTCTTAGATTCCACTCCTTAAGCTCATTAAGTCATTGATGGAGAGCAAGCTATATTATTTATGGCAAGAAATATTATGAAATGGGAAGAAGTGTCTTTATATATTATATACATAGTATTTAAAAGCACTAACACAGGGATGATTTTTGGTTACAGTACCTCCTGTGATTTCCATTTTTTGTAATCAGTTGAACTTCTTTGATTGCATCTCTTTTTAATAAAGATTATTGCCAGTACATTTGATATTCTGAAAACTGACATTGTTAATATATATCATACTTGCTGTGGATAGGTGGCCTTGTTCCTTTTGTTATTGTAGAGAAGTTATTTTTCTCAGAGCAGTCTGTGACAGCATGTAATTTCTGGCAACTGTTTTTCCTGTATTGTTATTTGTGTGTTTTCACAGGAAGAAGTATTGTTTCATACTAACCATTGTTCCTTCACTTTCTTCAGACAGATGGAATTGAACCCCTGTGAAAACGGCTCTGTAAAAGCAGAAATTAACCAGCAAGAGCAAACCTTTATAAAAAGTCTAGCATGTTTAAACTTGGAAACAAACAAGGGGAGCAGTGATGTTTCTGTTGAGGACCATATTGAAGAAGATTCGGCAGGTAAGTGTGTGTACCGTCTTTTATCCAGCTTTGTCATTCTTGTAGTATAAGTGGAGTGCAGCATAGGCTGACTGTGAGAGTGCTGCTGATGTTTTGCTTCCTGTGAAAGGAAATGTCAGTGTAGTTTAGTGTGATACCTGCCCGTTGTCAAGTCTTCTCAGCTTAGTTCTTTCCCTTGTTGATCTTAGGACTGAATGGGGGAGAAATAAAAAGTTCTTTTTTTTTTTTTTTTTTGGACAGGTGCAGGCTCCTCTAAGATGCTGATTGACATGAGCACTGATATTTTCTGGCAGAGTATGGGATCTTCTTGATCTATGAACAAGTATTTAATTCCCAGAGGCTCTCTGCTGGGGAAAATCAGCACCTCTGCTAGTATATAGGGTTGCAGTGTCAGAAAGGAGCACTGAAGTTTTAGGTGCCTATGTCAGGGTGGTTGACCCTGTAGTTGCTAATGATTGCTCTGACAAATATTTATGGAAAACTAAACCTTTTTTCCTTCCAACAGCATATATTAGAAAGCACCTCTTATACTTCCTGGCCTGACAAGAGGTGTCTACCCCCAGTATTTTTCCCAGCTGTCCTGAAATCAAGCCTATCAAAATCTTTTCTGTGGATTTGATTTCTCTATACATTTGAAGTACTGTAACATGTCTTCATCTCAGAGCTTTTGCTCTTTTGTCACTTAGGGTTTACTATTTGAGTTAGATATTTCACACATCCCTGGTCTTGATGCATGGCATTCACTGTGGACATGGGCTGTTTCTTTACTCTCTGACTCCTCTGTCTTTTTGCAGGACAGATCAGTGACATCCTTCAAACTCTAGTTCCTTACCAGAGTTTATTTGCTTGGAAACAAGGCAGGGATATAGTGATGGCTGAGGCCATTTTTCTCTGGTTTTTTTTTATGTGTGGGTTTTTGTTTCTTTGGTTTAGGTTGTTTTTTTTTTTTTCCCCTGGGGATCATGGGTGAAGTCTCGCTGCTGCTGTTACCAGACATGAATGGTTCTTTTCACCCAGCACACATTCCAGGCTTATTTAGTGGTTCTTCAAATGATTGGGATTGCTGCAAAATTGCTTTCAGGCTATCTTCAGAGGAAGAAAGTTTGTTGTAGCTGAATCTCTTCTGTCAGAAGTTCAATTTCACTTCAGGTCTATAAATCTTCGCTGGCATTGGCAAGTATTCCTTTTCTGGAGAGACAAATTCCCTGAGAAATTCTGGATGTTTATTTGATGGTGTGGCAGTAGGATGTGCTTTGGCCTGCAGTTTCCTATGGGGTCAGGAGGTCTTGCCATGCATGGATGTGACCTTGCTTTGGGTATATAAAACTTAGATAAGTTTGGCTTTGGAAGTGATTTTGTAGTCCTCTGCATGAAGCAGATGCACTTGTTCCTAAAGGAGAAATAAAATAAACTACACTGGGGGAAAAGACAAAGGATCTTTTTCTGGGAAACTTCAAGGTTATTATTTCAAATCATGAGAATGTAGCAACCTTTAATATCATAGCACTACCCACCTAAACAGGCACTTTACTTACTTACCAAGAAAAGCAAACAAGTCAGCTTCTGAAAATGGGCACTGCTACTTCCCAGTACTGGAGAAGCTATAGCTGGGTGAGAACTATTTTCCTTCAAACAGATCAATCTGTACTGACCTGCGTATAATAGCTTTTTCAAAGCTCTTCTCTACTTAAGGCTGTCCTTGTTGAGGATGCATGAGTTTGCTGACATTGCACCCTGGTACTTGGTTTGGCTGATTAAAAATAGTGGGAAGGAGACTGGTCTAAGTGTTGTCTTAGTAGCTGAGAGCAGTAGAAGTGTGGTATCATAGTGCTGGCAGGGAAAACTTATTTGATCAGTTATCTTAATGCCTTCCTTCAAATAGGACACATCTTGAGGAACAGTAACAATGGTATGGGTATGTGGCTGTTTTCTTTTTCTATTTGTTTATTCTTTTGTTTCCTTTGAATTTAAGGCATGAAGGAAGATGGAGAGAACAAGCTGCAAGCTGTAGAAAGCCTTGATGCCCACAAGTTGCTGCAGTCAGAAACAAATTCTTTAAGTGGATTGACTCTGTGTGAGGAAGATGAAAATGAAAATGGGTTTCCTACTTTCTTCAGTGTCATGAGCAATAGGTAGTACATGTTGCAGATTTAAATCATGAGGATGATAAAACTTTTTAAGCCTTTAATTGACTCATTTTCAAGTCTGTTCTGTCTGCAAAGATTAATTTGCTGAAATAATATGTAACAAGAATGCATACAGCACAGAAATGGATGAAAATGCCCTTTGTAAAATCGGTTGTACAGAGTGGAGTGGGAGGGTTTTCCCTTGTTTGTAATTACATGCTTCACATGCCACCAGATGTGTATTTTCTGCAGTCATTAAATGATTAAAACAAAAGCTATGCTGGCGGTTTAATCTGTATACATTTTAATTCTGTTCAAATTAAGTAAGCATGAAACAGTTCTGGTTTTTAGTAGTTACAGAAAAGGCATTGTTAAAGTAACAATCTTTCCTGCTTGTCTTGGATACCAGGTTCAGTGATATTGAACTTCAGGAGGAAGAGGGCATACCAACAGAAGAGTTTCTGGAGTCATGTTATGCAATTGTGCCCGTTCTGGGTAAGCAGCTTCTTTTCGTGCTGTGGAGCCTCTGAGTCCTTTTATCTGCCACCAGCTGGGAGAAAAGCTTTGTTCTGGCAAATTTTTTACTCCTCTGAATTAAGGTCATATAAGTAGTTCCCGCCAGCAGAATTAATGTGACTGGTACTAGGAGATGTTTCTCATTCTTGCTCTTTATAGAGGATCCTCTCTCATTTAGATAGGACCTGTGTATAAGTGTCTGGAAATCTATGGCTATGTCTGGAACAGTAATTTTTTTCCCCTCAAAAGAACAGCACGTAATTCCTTATGCATCCAGTACAGCTGTCTGCTGTACCATCAGCTGTACTATCTATTGTCACTCTTTGATTCTCCCCCCATGTCCCAAATAACTTCAGTTTCCAGCTGGTGCAGTCCTTCACCTCCATTGTCCCTGAATCTAACAGTGGGTATAGAGTCCTTGTAAGTGTGCGTCCCGAGGACTTAGCATTTGGAAGTCTGTATATTTTAATACTTGTACCAGCCAATACAGATTTGTTCTCCACCAAAGAAAGACTTCAGTTTATGTTGTTCTTCTAGTTTCTCCTACTTTTTAGAGATATTGTTAAGATAGTAAATAAAATTGTTACTAGGATTGAAAAGAGTAATAATTTTAAAGTATGTACTTCTTTTTCCTCTAGACAAGTTGGGACCAACTGTTTTTGCTCCTGTTAAAATGGATTTTGTAGGTAACATCAAGGTAACTGTTGATTTTTTAACACTGCCTTTTTAAACAAAATATCTGCCTTTGCTACCAGACCCCAAGAATTTTTGTCATAGTAGTCAGTTCTGGAAGGCTTTATAGCATTTGATAATTTTGCTATCTGCCTGATCAGAACGCTGAAATATTTCTATTTCTATCTGTTCTTACAGATATCATGTATTTAGTAAATCCAACTGTTGTGCATAACCAAACTTGGAAAATACTTAATTGGCTGCCAAGTAAAAAGTCTATATTACATAATTTATATGACTTTGATTCTGGGCTGAAAAGATCATAAGTCATAATGTGGTGATATCAATATTAACTTTAGTCTGCCGGTCAAACAGGAAATAAACACCTTTCTTCACCCAAGAAGGAGCAAATTAGCTCATTAAGAACCAGTTTCTCAGCAGCTGCAAATTGAGAACAAATTCTTCAACTTAGATTCTCCTGAAAGTTCTTCCAGCTCTAAGTCTGAAAAGGTTTGTTACTTGCGAGATAAGATGTATTCGCAGCGAGACTCTTCATAGCTTTTCTTTCAAGGTTGAAAACAAAAAAAGCAAAACATATCTCCTGAGTGTATGATAACAAACACTGGAAGAATGCAGTTTAAAAAAAATACAGATCCTTGACTGAGCCACTTGCTTTCGTTTGCGTTGTGTGGTGAGTTCACAGTAGGAGCCAAGTCCTGGTGCAGGTAGAACCAGGCAGTGCTGTGGTGCTAGGCTGATCCAGCAGATCTGTGACCCCTCTTGATTAGCCAGGTGTATATGGAGCTGTGTGCAGCCACGGGGAATGCATGACATAAGCCTGTCAGCTGCCCAACCACAGAATCTCCAACATTGGAAAAGACCTCCAAGATCATCCAGTCCAACTGCTCACCTATCACCAGTATTTCACACTAAGCCTCATCCCACAGTACAACATCTAAATGACATGTAATGAACATAAGAGGATGGAATTGATTGTGGAGGGGATCTGTAATATCTCTTTGCAGGAAAGAATTACGATAAATAAGTGATATGCGTGGGACAGGATGCTGTTTAATCTCAAAAACATAAAGCTCTGCCTCTTGGGTTTTTTTTTTTCTCCAGAAAATAAATCAGAAATTTATAACCAACAAAGAAGAGTTTGATACCCTGCAGAAGATAGTGCTCCATGAAGTCAGTGCAGGTGTAGCACAAGTTAGAAACTCTGCTACAGAGGCACTCCTATGGCTGAAAAGGTAACAGTTTTATAACTATTTCAACTCTAAACACCCGAAGTGCAACAAAGGGTCATCAGAAGCTTATGCATATGGAGCAAACTAATTACTTTCACAGGCTCCATTTAAGTTGACTAAGCTCAAGATTAACGTATTATCTGTAGTTGTGTCACAGCAACTACACTAAAAGACCTGAAGAAGTAATCACAGACAGCCTTTTTTCTATTAAAAAAACAAACAAGCAACAGAACAAGTTATAGGGAATGACTGTTCCTGCTGGAACAGTACATCATGCAGATCATTTCAGTCTTCAGCACAAATGTTTTAGCAGTACTTTTTTCCTTAAGCTGGAAGTGAGATTGGAGGACATGGCTACATTTCTTTGTTCAGATTAAAAATGATTTTGTAATTCTGAGTTTTGTAAGCAGTAGGTTTTGAGTTGGCTCCAGAATATCCCTCTGATATGTAGAAATGAGAAATTGACTGTATGTAGACATTACAAAACCTCCAGAACTGTACTGAACTCTGTGGGACCAACTTTGTTATAAATATGATTTCTCTTTGTTTTGTTGCTTCATCCTGGCAGAGGCTTAAAGTTCTTGAAAGGGTTTTTGACAGAAGTGAAGAATGGAGAAAAGAATATCCAAACAGCTCTGAGTAAGTACCAGTTGCTTTATTCTTCACGTGCTTCTGAATTTACATAGCTATTTTCCTTCTTGTTTTGAATGTGTTTTTTTTTCTTCAGTGATTAATAATATGAATAACCTTCAAGACACAATTTTTTTCTGAAAATTTCTGTTTTTTGAAAGTGACAGTCATCAAGCAGATTACTAAATAACTGGTCAGTCTTGATTTAGTGCCACATAAATATTTGCGTAATGGGAATATTTCTGGCAAGGGGGACAGACATATCTTAGGAGAAAAGTGTTTTGTCTCAACCCGTTTTCTCCACTGATATTCAGTGAGAGCATTCCCAAATTCACAGTTGCTGTTCTATTTCTTCAATTCCTTGAGAAGTAGGCCTCTATATTTGTTTTTAAGGCAGAGAATAGACTTGTCAATACTATTTGCTCCACAATACTTATTTCCCCCTTATTTCTTTGCTTTTACTGCTGTATACCTTCCACACACGTTGTCTCTTACTGTAAAGATAAAAAGGATATATTTGCCAGTCATTAGACTGGAAGCTGAGGAGTATTTCATACTGGAGCAGATACTGTGCCTGGCTTTTACTGACTTTATATGCTCTTCAAGAATGACTGTCTGCAGTTCTCCGAGCAAATATCCAAATGCAGCAAAAGAAATATTTTCTTGATGCAGCTCAGAGCTCAGGGAAATCTGTAGCATGATACCAGATACTTAAAAATTAAAGTGAAAGCCAAGGATATTGAACAATGACAGTAACAAACTGGGAAAATGAGGCTCAGAGGTATTCATTTTGTATATAGGATGTTTTCTATATGAAAGTGAAGCTATTTAGGAACATAAGGATCTTCATGCAAGGCTACATTTGGGGGCACTCACAAGAGAGGCACGGAGATTCTGTTTGTTTGGTTTTTTTTTAAATAACACTGTTTTCTGTTCTGAGGGTTTTTAAACTTGGATCTCAAATGTAAAGAGAATGTTCTCATTTAATATCTGAGTTAACCATGTAGGCTGAAGCTGGCTAACCATCTGCTTATGGAATAGTTCCATCCCATGTAGTATTTTCTCAGACTTGCGCTGAACTAAGAACTAGATAATAGAGGAGAAGTTAGTTGAGAAGCACAGCTAATCAAATAACTGCCTTTGCCTTCCTGTCTGCTAGAACGCTTACTTGCCATTATAGGAGACTGACAGCTGAGCTGAGACCCCAGTGCAGAATCCTGATTTGTCTCTCCTTTTTTTTCCTTCCTTTCAGTCATAACTTTAATGCTTAAAGCAATCATTTGCATCAGGTAGCAATAATATATCCTCGACTAGTTGTTCCTAAGCTGCAATATCCCTTGGTGATGCAAAACTAAATGCCATACATGTATCTCTTTATTTTGTTTGTTTGTTTCGTTTTGTTTACTTTAAGACAATGCTTATGGAAAGACATTACGGCAGCACCATGGTTGGGTTGTCCGTGGGGTCTTTGCGGTAAGTGCTTCTCTTAGCTACTGTTAAACCTGGGGGTCTTGTTATTGAGAGCTTCTATTATTTTTAATTAATGTGGTATTAAAAATAGAAGCATTAAAATAAGTAGATTCCTTTGTTAGATCTTATCCTCAGAGTGCACACTGTAGCTATCAAGGTATTAGCACTGAGCTTTCGGGGTGGAACTTGTTTTCTGGACCTGAAATGGACTATTTTTGCATGTGTATTGTTTTTTACTGTGTGTTTTGCACTTCAGTGTTGCAGGCCTGTTAAAATAAGTGAACTTTTGAGATTGCTTGTTTGAGGATTTATTTTTCTTTGTGTATGAGCATTTGAGAAGGGCTGGTGCAGATTGTGACGGGACTTGAATATATTGGCTCCAGTAGTTTATTTTTTGTCCAGTCTGCCAGCTCCCCCTTGTGTCTTTCTCTGGAAATTATTAGTGAGACTATAAAAAGAAAAAGGAATGCCTCAGCCAGCTGATCACAACTGAGATTGGGAGAAGCAGGAATAGTGAGGAGAGTTTTCTAAAAACCATTTTGAGAATGGGACTTCAGTGCTGAAGTCTGTGATTCTGGGCTGGGAGCTTCCCTAACAATCTAGACTTAGTTGTATTTTCTGTTTAATTAACTTCTGATGTTTGTTCTTTGTTTGTACAAAATATGATAAAATGACACTTCCTATAAATCAGGCACCTCTGAGGATGTCTTAAAATGAGGATCTACATAGAGATAATAAACATTTGAGTCTCTTTATCAGTTAATAGACTTAACATATCCATGTACTGTCAATGTATTAAATCTAGGCAATCTAAGTGTCTTAGAAATTTTTCACAACTTCACTTGGGTTTATTTTCCTGTTCTGTTTGGCAAATCTAAAAGCTTTGTTTCCTTTCTCAGTTAGCTTTAAGGGCAGCTCCAACATACGAAGACTTCGTAGCAGCTCTGTCTGTAGAAGACTGTGATCCTCAGGAGGAAACATTTTACAAAGCAATGCAGAGGGACCTCAACATTTACTTACCAGCCATGGAAAAGCAGCTAAATATCTTGGACACTCTCTATGAAGTACATGGTTTGGAGTCAGATGAGGTGGTATGACTACAGTAAGACAGCGTCTAAAAACTTCAGGGACTGTGTCTGTTAACAAAGATTTTTTTGAACATCATTTCTGTTCACTGTAGCTTTTCAGGTGGGAGAGGTGTGAGTGTTTGGGGGGAAGGGTATGTATGGTTTTTATTTCTTGTTGTGCTTGTTTTGTGTTTAAATGCAGAGGTACAGTTTCTTTTTGGGTTATAACTATGTCTGTAATGAATGTTCTGGACTGTTTCTCACTTGCCTCACTCCCTGTTCCCTTCACCTTGTAAAAGTAACGGAGCAGAATTTGCCCTTTGCTTCCACACTTTGTGTGGGAGCTGTGCATGCAGCAGAGCTGTCATGATATCCACATGGAACCAAGCAGGCACTGCTGGCTCGGACTCTCCCTTGCCCTGTGCTGCCCACTCTAGTGAGCCTTACTGTAGCAGAAGAGAGGGTGGTTAAATGCCAGCTTAACAGGTATGCAGTGAGTTTTTACCTTATTTTGGGTTGAAGCTTTTTTTTGATTGGCTTTTTGTTTTGTTTGTTTTGTTAGTGCAGCATCTCTAAAAGTATTAGAGATCTTCACCATGAGCACATGTAGCTGGTGATCTGAGCTTCCACAGGGAACCAGCCTTGGAAACTAACTGTTGTGTTCTGTCCCACCTGTTTGTACCACATTTTCCCTTCTGGTTCCTGACAGTGAGCCAAATCTAAGGGAAATTTCCCCTAGTGCCCTCCACAGCTAGATGCTCCTGCCTGTATTGCTTGAGATGAGCGTGCTGCAACATATATTGTGGTGCAGTAAGGAAAAGTATGTGCATGACAAGAGGAGGGAAGGCTGTGAGCATGCAGTGTCATTCTGTCTGCACTGGTACCACTATTGTTCCCTCTCTCACATATTGTCTCAGTGCTGGGGCTGGTGAGCCAGAGCCTCAGCTGGCGCAGACTAGCAGAGCCCAGCTAGTTTAAACAGGATTTTACACATGCAATTGAAAATATGTCCATTACCCTGATTTACTAAAGTGTTTTTCTTTCTGTATTTTGAGCTTAGGATTTTTTAAAATTAAATTCAAACAAAGTATATTTGTTTTTGAATTGAATACAGGTAGCATTTTAAAAAGCAGATTTTATTGAAGTCCCTAGGTTGCTATTATAGACCAAGACTTCATGAAAATGGGCATGAAATAGCAGAGCCTAGGGAAAGCTAGAATTTATCACCGAGTTGTTGCACATTATGCCATTTGCAGACTTTAAAATCTAAAATTATGCAGAAGTGGCTAGGAAGTAAGAAGGTAAAATTTGCTCTTTTCCTCCTTTACTGATACAGATAAAAATGTGCACCTAGTTGCTATTAGAAGTGATAAAGAAATCCTTTTAGATAGTTCATTATACATAAATGGGTAAGGACAAAATTCCTGCTTGTGTTGAAGATTAGAACACTGTGAGTTACTTACTGCCAGTTCAAGGTATAAGTGGGTTTCTCAGTAGTGACACGGGGCTTTGGATAGGTTTGTCCGAAGAGCTGAGTATAGCTCATGAGGAAAGAAGACTAATGTTCATGAGGTCCCTAAACTTGGTAAATCCTCGTAAATACAGGAGAAGTTTTGTCCTCACCATACTCACAGCATAAATACTGGCTTTTGCTAGGCTAAAAAGCACATTCTGACTAAAATGAATGTACTGCAGGTCTGCTGCATCATTCTGAGAAAGCAGTCTCTCTGCATACGTAGTACTTGATCTTTTCTCAGGAGCCTAGCACTGCAGGCTTTAAGAAAAGCATATGTTGAGTGAAGAAAACACCAAATGACACACTTGGTGCATAAAGCATGATACTAGAACTGTAATTGGGCATTTAAGTAGTATGACTTCCTTGTTCCTGTCATCTTTTCTGAATTGTGACTATCTATAGTCCCTATGTGCACCAGGATAGAATCAGAAGGATATAGGGTTTTTAGTTCTTGGAGTTTTCTTATTTTAATTACTATATATTTGTTTGAACATGAAGTCAAAACTTTTTACCAAAGCTCCATTCAATTATTTCTCTACTTGCAGTGGTAAAAATGAAGCAGAGAGCCTTTGAGATATGACAGTCTGCTTCTTCAAAGTACGAATGCAAAAAAAACCATACCTACAGCAGTACAACCAGCTCTCCATCCCGTGTGGTTTTCTCAATCTTTTCAGCTATTATGTGGGAAACTTTTCTGTAACAGGTCTTAATGCTCTGATTAGGTAATGGAGACCACATTGCCACAAAATAGCAGGAGTGTGTGGGGAGAGCAGGAAGAGATCAGTCTTCTCTAAAAATTAATAGTGAAATCATGATGAAAATTGACTTCCCTTTTTTTAACTGTAAGTTTTTTCAGTAGCAGAAAAACAGATCTAGCACTTAAAGGCTTAGGCATTTTTTGCTTTTGTTTCATTTGTTCTGTTTTGTTTTTTCAACACTGGCTTGTTAGTAGCATGCCAAGCCCAGTATTTGATACAAGAAGTAAAGAAGGTTTATTTCTTAAGCAAGGAACTGAACAGCTTCATTGGGCCACTACCTTCAGCAATTACTAACTTTTACAGTTCTTCTTTCTTCCACCAAATAGGAAGTAATCTGCAGTGTATATTCTGTAATTAGCATGGCATCCACCCTCAGAGCAGGCTTTCTTGCCTCGCTTTTCTGTGTAAAGTTGGTCTTTCTAAACTGGAAATTTGGTACTTGGAAACATTCTGTGAAGATGGTGGCTTCAGGAGATGCCGGTGTCCATGTTGTTTAATAGGGGACTTGTAGAGATGGAATTGAGCAAGGTCACCTTGCCTTCAAAACCTGTGCTGTTTCTTGCACTGTTCTTGCAGGATGTTGAGTACTTTTAAGACTTAGGAATGCTATCTTTTCAAACCACCACTGAGAAATGCTGCAGCGTGTTGCAAAGCTGAACTCCAGGTTATACCTCTAAGGATGCAATAGACCAGATCGTTACACGTAAACAAAAACACAGCTAGATGATTAATTTCTTATTTGGCAAGCCTAGAAGATGGTTCTTATTTTTAGTAATTGTAGAGGACAAGTAACTAACTGTGGCCCTCAAATTTAGAACTGGAGAAGAGGTAGGTGGTTTTTGTTTGATTTATTTGGCTCGTTGATTAGTGATGGTGGGTTGGGTTTCTTTGTCTTTGTTTAGTGGCTGACATTTATAAACAACTGACTTGTATACAGATAGCAGTCTTTGTGAATCTCAGATAACAGCACCCTTGCTCTGTATACTGTACATGAACTGCTTTAATTTCTTAAACTGCACTAGTCTGAAGATTTTGTCCTTTTCCTTTAGAAGTGCTTTCAGCTGTTTTCTTCAGTGTCCAACAGTTGCATATTCTCAGGGATATTACTTAGCCATGGCAAAATAAGAGTAATCACAGCCTTACCCTAGGAGAGTTAGACTGCTTTTCAAGAAACAAGTACAGCTGGGTATAGAACTCTGATACAGCTCATGACACAGACAAAGTCTGTCCAGAGCACATCCTTGCTGAGACATGGTAAATCCCAAAGCAATCTGAAAAAAAGTGCTATCTAGTGCTGTATAATGGCTGTCAGCATATTTTAGTAGAGATCATACACACATCTTTGTAATACAGTGCTGTTGGCATTAGAGCAGAGCTCCTAAATGGTTTCAGTCGAGTTCTGCTTAGCACTGGGAGGCTTTTATTTATTTTATTTATTACGTATTTCTTTTTAAAACAAACTGTGTTTTGGAGCCCCCTCTGCTATTTTAAGACACCGCACTAAGTTGCATACTGAAGTTCTCTGACATTGCAGTTGTAGAGTATGAATTGCATACTCAAGTGCTTTAGTTCAATGTCTCATTGAAACATTTTGTCTTGATACTGTTGTAATATGAGTCTCCCATCAACAAATGCACTTAAAGTTAAGGACTGCATCCCTTCACTGGCAAACCTTTCGTAAAGCATCATCAGGATTTAGGTTGCAGTCATTTGCTTTAAAAACGTTTCACAGATTGAACATTGTCACTTGCTCGGCTGCCTACATAGAAGTATGCCCAAAATGTGCTCCAGTTGTTTGTGATGTGCTTTGGCAAAGAGACGTGGACCACTATAGAGAATGGTATTACCTGTGTGCTTACGCTTGGAGCTTCTCACCATCTCTTTATCACTGATTCAGCTTTTGTGAACGGTTTTAAAGGCCCCTAAATTTTAGACACCAAAAAAGATCATTAGCACATTCCCACCTTGCTATCTTTCCTCTTCCCCACTTGTTTCCCATTCCTTCCTTTCCTCCCATTTGTCACCTTCTTTGCTGTCAAAGCTGTTGCTGTCCAAAGCATCTCCATAGCAGTGTGAAGTAGGAGGTTTTATAAGTCATTAAATGGGAAACTTTGAAAAGCAGATCTGAATTCTGTGGCAAGGACAGAGTTGGATGGAGAATGTGCTGCTTTTCTTTGAAGCTTTGCCCTGGTTTGAGATACTCTGCTAGGACAACCATGCTAATTTCACTGATTAAATTTAAATCAGGACATTTCAAAATTGGCAGCTCTACCTCTTAGGAGTGAAAGCATGGGGTTTTGTATTTTTAATGGGCTTATATCTCTTTTCTTTGCATGCATAGTACCAATAACAAAACAGAGAGGAGGGGGGAACTCATTACTGAATTCCTACCTTTTTGCTGCCTTCAGTAGCCTCTTGGTGAGCAAACCCTGCACACTTTGATGGCCTGCATGCTCTGGTATAATATCACCCATGTGCAGTGGGGAGACCAGAGCACGCACTCCGCCTCTGAACAAACCCATTCAGGAGCTCATCCTACTCAGTTCACACAAGGATTTAAGCATTTGCTTTGAAGTTTGAGCACAGGCATATGTTTCATTGACAGATTTCTTACATTGGCATGCATTTCTCCAGAATGTGGCCTTTCCCTGGCATCTGTTAATATCCCTTTCTTGGTATAGTGTTCTGTGTGTGTGCAGCCCCATACTCTGGATGTGCTAAAGACTTTTTTTTGAACTTTGTATTGAGAAGGAATCAGGATATGGAAACAAGGAAGTTTCACGCTTGTTTACTTTATTGTGCGCTGCGGTATTTAGGGATCCCAAATATATTATTTGATTCCTTCATTTAAAGCCACCTTGAAAGTTGGTGATTTTTGTCTACTTGAAACAAAACAAACAAATTGCATTCTGAAATATGGTGACTGAACTGAAAACCAAAGCAGCTTGCTTTTGTGGTTTTCATTTCTATTGTCTTGCATTTTTCAATCCAGTTTTGGGCATTCATTTTATTAATGTCAAGCTGAGCTTACAGTGAGCCTTACTGAGATATAAGATGAAGAGAAGGTATATTGCCTCACACTTTAATTCTAAGGGCTTGTTCATGCCCCAGAAATCACCTCCACCAGCATAAGCATTGCACAAATTATGCTGTCGTAAGCAGTTCAATCTTGAAATACTTTGGAGTTTCCAATCTGCATCATCTCTCACATGATACAGCATCTGTCTTTTTTTTTTTTTTGAGTATTGTTAAGACTTCTGCCAGACTTTTTTTATTATTTCATTGTAATAAACTTATTTTAAATAAGCATGTTTTAAAATCTCACTTCTTTCTTGCATGGATTTAGTTTTTTATTACAACAGAGGGCCTAAAGTGCTCTTCAGGACTGCATCTGTTCCAGATACTGTGTGAACAGTCAAAAACAGTATGTTTCTGGTTCATAGAAACTGCCTGTATGTATCTTTGTATGAAGAATGTTAACACACATGGAGCCTGTTTTGATTACGAGAATAAAAGCTGCATCGGCAATATAGCTGTGGGTCCTTGGCTAATGTAAATAGCTGGAGGCTGGCACCATCAGAGGATGTGTGTGTAACAACTAAAGGTAAGGATGACCTTCTGCCTGGACTTGAATCTGTTCTGTAGGAGTATCTCAAGGTTTTCAAATTTCTGGGGTCATCTTCATCATAAGATGAAGACAAGTGCCTTTTATGTATTGTAGATGTAACCTGGTTTTTTGTTCCTTTTTCTCTCTCTGTATAAACAGAGAGGACACAAGAGCAGAACTATTGCATATCTGTCACATCTGATTGTCTTTCCATAGCCCGGTCTCTCCAGCAGCACTGCATATGTGAGTGAATGGAAATCACATGCACAAAAAGCTCCCAGGCAAGCATTTCTCCACAACTTCTTTCGGTTAAAATAAGCAAATCTGTTGCCATTGCAGGGTCCCATATGAGCTGCAGAAAGAGCTCCAGCTAAAGCTTTGACAGAATTTGTCATGTTCATGAATAAAGGTCATGGGCTTTGACAGGAGGCCTGTTAAATTCCTGTCCTTACAGGAATCCAGATCTGTGGCACCAAATAAGAAGTGGTGATATGCTGAACGTATTGGACTTGTAGGAACACACAGTTGCTGCTGCTTAAATAGGAAGCTTAAAGAGGACGTATTAAAGATTCAGCAGTGACCAGAAGATAGTGGAATAGTCTCCTACCATAGAGAAGGACACTAAAAAACTATCTGAATTTGAGGAAAAAACAGCAATGGAAGATCCCAGCATCGAAGTTTTGACCAGTGCTACCAGTATGAAACTTTTACCAAATTGCTTTCCTTTGGAAACCCCACTGCAATGGAGAAGTGTGGGACTGACATGCAATCATGTTGGCCCACAGGCAAGACAGAGCTGCTGAAATGCAGCATAAGGGTCTGTAACGCTGTGATACAATCAATCAGGACAGAGCACAGGCTTTCAATACAAATTCATTGTGTTTGCACAAAGCTGTTCTCTGAACCAGAGCCTCAAGGAGAAAAGTTTTATTCCAGACATTAGTGAAACAAGCCCAGTGTGTGTCTGTCTGGAAGTTTAGTCAACAAAGTTATTGTGTATTTTTTCTTATATGTCAGTATATTGACCCAAATATATTTTGACAGGAGGCCTGTTTAAATTCATGTTCCTACAGGAATTTACAAACATTTTTTTACATTTTTTACATTTTGTAATATTAATTAACAAACATTTATTCCTTTTCTTTTTGGTCTAAAACAGATTTGAGTTTCTTGTGTGTTGTCAAGGGGGGAAAAAATCTGTCAGCCTTAGAAAGCTTCCAGCTTTCCTTTTCTGTCCTGTGGAATAGTTGCAAGAGAAGTGGATGCCCCATCCCTGAAGGCGCTCAAGGCCAGGTTGGATGGGGCCCTGGGAAGCCAGAGCTGGTGAGTGGCAGCCCTGCCCATGCAGGGGTTGGAACTGAGCAGGCTTTAGTATCCCTTCCTACCCAAGCTATTCTATGGCAGTGCAGGCTCAACCCCTGACTTTGCACATTAAGGAAAAAGGCTTTTCCAAGTTTCACTGCATTTTTGTACCCCCCCTAACCTTTACCGTCTACTAGCCCATATTTGCCATTTCTGGTTTCAATGTTTGGTAAAATTCTTCCAAAGATCATTCGCTATTTAACCACTACTAAAGCAAGGGGCGTCCATTGATGCCAGTGCTTTGCCTGCAGCAGAAGGAGCTGAAATTGGTGATCCTTGCATCCTGTCAGAGCCATCAGCCAAGAAGACATGGAGTCAAAGAGTCATGGCCTGACTCCCTGCCGGGTCCCAAGCAGACCCTGTTGTTGTCACACAGTGTGTGAGCATGGACTTTACTGCTTTCTGAAAGATGAATCGTACACGTTCTGGCAGCTCCGCCAAAAAGAGACCCACTCACTGTTTTCTCAAACCCAAATAGGTCTGAGACTCAAAAACACATTTTGCATCAATCTCTGTACCAGGGTTCCTGCTCCAGTAATGGCTTTCTGCCAAAATAATTTCCAATTAATTTAGCATCTGTTTCCAGTGTTGGTATCGTCAGCTCATCTGTAGCCTCCAGAGACAGGCGTGCCTCTCATAGTTTCCTATAGGTCACACTTTTCCACTTGCTTTCTTGCTTGGCAGCTGGTACCAGGCGCGAGGGAGCCCTGTGCCTTCAGCACCACCTGAAACTCGAACCTCAGCTCAGGGATTCAGTGCTGGCCACCACGCTGCATCCCACACTGTGTGATGAGTGCATTGCCCAGAGCCACAGAACAGAAGGCTTTGTGTGGGCAACAAAACGTTCATGCGGTAAGATGGTAAGGGGCCTTGTCCCCTTCCTAGGGGACAGCTGAGCTTCCCAATCACCTACTGACTCCTGCCATTTCGCTACTGATTTTCCTCAATTTAATTTAATGGCTAATCTTTTAAGGATTCATGTTCTCTCCCCTTGAATAGACATAATGCTGTTGATGTGTAAATTGCCACTGCTGGGTTTGCCCACTTCATGCCTTATTGGTCACCTTGGGCAGGAGTCTCCAAACGGCCCCACAGTGAAAGGTGGGGACAACCCTGGCCTGTTGTGAAGAATCTGGGACAGCCTCTTCTCAGCCAGCCAAAAAGCTTCTCCATCTGGTATGTTGTTTTCTTACACTGATTTTCTTACACTGATCTTCTACTTGAAGCTGGCACATCCAAGCTACTGCTCCTTTGAAATGTAGGCCCTCCTCTGAAAAAGTAATTAAATATAAAATTACATTTTCTTGAGCCTTTAGCATTAGGAAATCAAGTCATTTTTGTATATTCCCTGGCCAGTTGGTGAGTGTGTCCTGCCCTAAGAGGCTTGGAATTCAGTTTGTTGAAACCAAGGGACAGTCTGGTGAACTGCCACTGTTCACATCCCTATATAAATGTCACACAGAGCTGATCATCTCCATAAATGAGAGCTGTTGGGCACATTGTCCTTCAGCCTCAGCGCCCACGTCCAGCTGAGCTGTAGGCGGTAGGAATGCCTTCCACTCCAAAGTGCTGATGTTACACATGGGCTCTTTGTAAGATAGAAATTGCAATGTTTTCAGCCCTTGTGTGCCTATGCTCTGCAGCACAGGTTGCTCTGCTGTGAAACTTGAGCATGGACGTGCCAGGCAGGGAGGAGTATTCAGTGTCACCACGCTGTCTGGCACCGCTGAAACCCTACTGCTAGCTGCCTTGTGACACCTGGGACTGGCTAGCCTTTTCCGTAAAGAGCTCTGGGCTTTGCTCTACCAAGCCCTCAGCCCATACCTAAACCAAGGCAGCTCCTTTTTCCTCAGCTGAAGCCCCTCTGCCTTTTGGGGTTGCTGCCTGTGGCTTCCTGCTGGTAGCCCTGACTCCAATGTGGATGTTACGGCTACAAAATGCGGGGGCAGCCCTTCAATATATACCCAAAGTTCCTTCACCAAGGCACCTGTTTCCCACTGTGCCTCAGGAGCCTAATGAAGCTTCAGCAGGCTGCCAGGAAGCCGAATTATGACAACCAGCCAGCCATAAAACCGGGCCTGCAGCTGCTGCTCCAGGTGTTGCTGCCCACTGCTCTTTGTCCTGTGCAATCCCTAGCCCAGCCCCCTCTACACACAGAGCAGAGGATTAAATATTGGACGTCTGTAGGTCAGCCCAGCAGCAGCTCAGTGACAGACAGTCCAAAGCAGAGCCTGCTCATCCCTCGGCAGCAGCAGGTACAGCGCCATGGCTTTATTTAGATGCTGTAATCCCACAGTATTTCATGCCAGAAACTGTCCTGTTCAGAAAGTCCCGGCACGGAGCAAGCCCACAGAGAGCAATGGGTAACCCTGTTTTCAATGTCCCTCATAGTCTGTGTATGCCAGCAGCAGAACCACTGAAACCCACAATCTGACAAGGACCCTCTGTCAGCCACACAGGACAATGCCAGGGCTGATTAAGAGTGCTGGAAGGATGGAGCTGTAACTTGATGCTGTTTAAGCTCCAAGACGTGGGTTGCAGGGGAGAGGGAAGCAGATACTAATGCGATTTCCAGATGGACTGTGCTCCTGTAGTGCACTTTGGCCTGGCTCCCCATCTCCAGGCTCATGCCCCCCCACACGCACTGGACATTACCCATGAAGGAGCACGTGCTTTGCGCTCCCCATTCTCAGGATGACATCAGTTCTCAGCACACACAGCCCCAGCTTGCACACAGCTAGGCACGTGCAAGCTGTGTTGTGAAAGCCAGATATAAGCGAAATCAAGAAAATGCCAGAACTAAGGTAGCATGATTTATTGACATGAGCTGTTAATACATACAGTAGATAATTACACATATTTAATCACATAATAAGTGCAAGCTGGCTTTTTAGTGTACATTAAATACAGTGCATGATGTAAGCTCATACTAATTCTGAGTTCATCTATAGCTGCACACTAATGATTAGAAACCTTTCCCACAGGCATTTGCTGCTACAAAAGGCCGAGGAACTGAAGTACCTCAATCAACTTCTGAGCCACAGTTGGCAAAATGCATTAAGAAACTCAGGGAAGGAGGAAAGTTGAATCATAGCATTCCAGGCACCATCCAGCTGACAAATCCTCAATTAATAATAGATACATCTGAATTAAGGAGGAAGGTTTATTTGCAGTCTTTTATAACATGAATACTTAACACCTCCTCAGATGTTTTTTTTATGATGCTTTACACAAGATGATAATGGTAGTAAGAAACTTGTTCCATTACTTTTATTTTTTTTCCCTTACAACTTGCATTTCTTTTTATTAAGATATTGAACTTTTTGTGCTGTATTAATACAGTCCTTTTGAAATCCATGCTTCATTTTCTGACCAGGCTGATGCTGTACTTCTCTACGTGCAGCACACTACAATTTGACGTGTGATATCATGACTTGTTTTTCTTTTCCTGCCCTTGGTGCACTTTGGCTTTACAAGGTCCTTTGGAGGTAGGAGCTTTTAAAAACAACAGGATTTAAAGCTGAAAGTGAAAGGCCACTGAGACTTCCAAATTTCTCAAGGACTCCAGCCTTCTGGGGGCTGCAAGTAGAGATGGACTCCTTGGAGAAAGTGCTGGATCCCACCAGCTGAAACCCATTCCTTTGCACCAGTGTGGGATGTTACAAGGCAGCTATCTTAGTGCACGGATTTCCAGAGCTTATGGCAAGTTCCTCACCCCTTTGGTTCTTTGACCTTCTATTAAGACCTCTGTTTAAATAAAAAAATAATAATAATAAGGCAATGAAAAGAAAAGCTTTGAATCGTTGAAACAGGCTACAGCTGTTGGTGGTTGAGCTTCACAGCACAAGCAGCCCAGGCAAGCAATAGCTGTAAAATTAATTTTATTTTGCTTTTAATTGACAATTTCCAGTATCAATTCAGACATGCAGAGCTAAAGTCTCCTATACAAGTGGTAGACGTTGTATGTACTCTTGGTTGCTTTAATGCATTACCATCATAATATAATATCCACCCTTTATTCAACCTTTATGAAGTAACCAAATAAGTGCAGCTGCTGTGGTGCTCCCATTGTGACAAGCAACTCACACTTCAAACATTCAAGTACTGCATTTACAGCAAAGCATGGCCTGTTTGAAAATCACACCTTGGTTTGAGCTCTTAGTCCTGTATTCCACACATCTTTGTACCATTTTCTTCTGTTATGAACTCTTTTGCATATACAGTATTTAATATGCTTCCCATATGAAATCTGTTCTTAAATGCGTGCTAATAAATAACTAGATAATTACTCTGACTCCTATCAGAGCTAGCAGAGTTGACCAAACATCCTGAAAAACAGAGATATATGTACATCATACAGCATGAGTGAGCACCCACAAGCACACTAGGCCAGGATTGGTGTCACAGGGATACGAAAGTGATGAGGCATATTACAGGGTGCTCCAAACACAACAGCAGGAGACAAGAGCAGGCCAGAGGAGTCAGTACACAGGATGGATACAGCCGTCATGGAAGGATGGAGTCTGGGTAGATCATTAGAGAAGAACAAGGCCTTCCAGCACCAAGACCAGAGCGCAGGCCTGGTTGCATTAAGGTTCCAGGTGTGCAGCCTTGCTGACCCAGCACTTCTGCAGTCCTGTTGGGCTCACACAGAATGCAGCTGGCTTGGCAAAGGTGAAGAATCAAGTCGGCTCATCCTGCATCTTTGCTCTCAGCCTGATGTCCTCCTTGGAGTGAGAGCACCTTGGCTGCATCACCATTTGGTTGTCCCCTATGGCCTTCATGGCCTGTGGCTTGGTGTGATAGCCAACCATTTTCCTGGTTTTTTTGTGCCTCATCTGCTGATCTTTAAAGCATTTGCTGGAAGGCCCCTGCTCCTCTGAGCCACAAAGGTGTGCAGCTAACCACAATGCTGCTGAAGCCATCATCACACCCCCCTGGATACAACATGAAGGAAGTTCACATCGTAATAAAAGAGAAAGTCTCTATAAACACCGCGTCCAACACAAGCTTCGTGTTTATGCTGAAAAGGCTGAAAAACAAAAACCCTGAAGAACTTAATTTAGGCTGAACAGTGCTAAGCCGAGGTAATGTTGTCTTGTTACACAGTATTCCTGGTTAGTGGCATTTGGTTTCTTGTAGCATTTGTGATAGAGTAAGTCCCCACACACAGCTCATGAGTCTTACTGGCAAACACCGAGTTTATCTATTAAGACAAGATATAGTGGTCCTATTTTTTTCAGAATCTGGCTTAATTAATTAAAAAAAAAAAAAAGACAAACATCTCAAAACAGCCATCAGAAGCATGAAGTCTGTTTGTTTTCACAGAGATGGCTTTTTTTCCTTTTTTCTTTTTCTTTTTTCTTTTTAATCCCAGACCTTCCCGGATAAACAATAGCATAGCACCTCGCACCCCACGATGTGTGGGATGCTGCCCTTCTCTGCTCCCCTCATGTGAAGTATCGGCACTGTGTAGAGTCAATGTAGCAGTAAGAAGTGCATCGCAGTTTTCCATAAGACCTAAAATAAAAGAATATCTCAGTTTCAAAAAGTGCTGTAGCTCACATCACATGTTCTCTGTGTACATCTCTGTAAGAACTCAAGAACAGCAGAAAACACCACGTGCAGTGACATATGGCAACAAGAAGATGAAGGTGATTTTCTGAGGTTCTCTGCGGTGTTCCCCCTTGCCACTATGAAGTGAGTCTTAATCCCCAATTATTAGAATTAAAACAAACAAACACTCATGCGTGTAGGTGTAGGAAGCCTTTGGAGCTCACTTACGGGAAGAGTGTAACTAAATATCTGAGAACCCAAGTTAACTGTTTTTCCAGTTACTTCCAATGACTCCAGCACGCATCACTGTGCCCATCCTTTAACTTATTTTTCATGCACTTGAAATAACAATAGCAACAGATGCGCACCTTTGAGCTAGAAGGAGGCCTTTGCAAAGGGCCTTTACAAAATGAGAGAAAATATTTTTTATTTTATCTTTCTGCTTGCTTACATTGAGCTGCCATGACTCTACCTACTGAGCATGTGACCAGTGATGTTAATGAAATAAAAAACATTTTGCTGAGCTTTTGTTGTGTTATAGTTAGAAAGATTATCGTAGTGAAAACAGGAAAAGAAGCAGAGAAGCAACGCTCACCTGTATCCAAAGATCTAGGTTCACAGAAAAGATTCCACAGAGGAGGGATCTCCAGAAAGAGATCTTTCCCAGTGGCAGTCAGCCTTTAAATGGTGTCTAGGAGAGGTGCAGCCAGGCTCCACCCCCTTCTGATCACACAGCTGAATTGCCTACACCTGTGCTCCCATGGCTGACTCAGTGCTTGCCTCAGGTGATCAATTGGTGGTTCAGGCCATGACTCAACAGTTCCAATACAAATTGCTACCACGAGTGCAAGTGAATAACTCATCCATCAGATAACCCACAAACTGTAGTAAAAGCACCAGTCCTTTGAAATGTGTCCTTGGATAAACCACTTTCTCAGAAATGGAACAAAAATTTAAAAAGATTTATGACATCTGAGGAGAGACTTGGGGGCTGGAAAAAGTACAGATAATGGGAAAATCAGTTGCAGAAGAGGTGTTGGAGAAGAAGGTGAAGCTCCTGTTGCAGTGCCAAGCTCACGTATTCATCTCATTTTACCAATGAGTCACAGCTCTTTCTTTGATCGAGCAAATAACCTACAGACTGCAAACACAAAGGATCTGAATGGTTTTTCACTACTTGATTATATGTGGAAAATGAAATTTATAAAACTTTCTCAATCTTCTGTGGGTCTCGTTTTGGCACCAAACTTCCTATTCTTAAGATGGAACAGCTTTCACAGGTGAGCAGCTCCACACTGTCTGCAGATGGGAGCTCTTTAAAATGTTTTGGGCTATCAGGTTTACTAGTCTCAATTCTAGTAATCTCTTACACCAGGCATGCTCCAACAATTGCAGTGGAAGGATTAGCACAGCAATTGATTTACAAAGATGTCCTGTGATTTCTTATTCCTGTCAATTAGCACATTATTCTTCCATGAATGATGAGGGCTCTGCACATAATTTCATTTGCAAATTAAATGTTTCCTGTTATCGGGTAACAATACCTGACAGTTAAATAGAGGTGATGCTGCTTGAGGCAAAATGCTCACCAGAGGAGGCTGCTTGAACAAAGGCAGAGAAGGCAAGTCAACAGTGCACAGATGTTTGAAATGGTATTGCTAAACAGATGTATTCCCCCTCTCCTGAGTGAATTTCCTGGTCTTTAGAAAGGCTGATAGATGAATAGTTGATTCAGAAACAAAAATACCTCTAAAGAACTCATTACAAGTACAGGGGGTTGTTTGGAGGCTGTGGTTTGGTTGGTTGGTTTTCTTTCCACCAACGTGATCATCTCTTCATCATGGGGTATCCTGCTCTTAGTATGTTAAGAGTGAGTATTAATGCAATAATAAAGATACCAAATAAATAAATCTTTGCAAACAATGGGTAAACATATATCTGTATGATCATTCACTTTGTAAGCATGTACTTATAACTGAGAAAATGAAATTCAGACTTAACAACATACATAAATAAGGTGATATGGTCTTTCTCTCTTTCACTACTTGCTGTGGTCCCAGAGGAACAAGGTTTATGTGGGTAATCCTCTTCTCTTTTAATGCAGAAGATGAAGAAGAAAATAACAAAAGGAAAGACAGTGCATACATACCCAGGGAGATATGTTTTACATGTCAGATATCCAAAATCCTTTCCATCACAGTCTTCCACTCCTTCATGTCTGTAGCCATCTCCACAGTAAGCACGGCGGCATCCTAGTGAAAAACAGAAGGAAATACCTTTTTCACATTCCATACGTAAAGGATTTTGGAGAGGCAAAAGTTTAGGGTAAAGCATAAACCAAGACACTTTGGGGAGGGCCTGACTGGTACATAGGCTGCTGTAATTTGTGGGCTGTATTTTAATAATTGGAAAGTGCTTCTAAAAACAATGAGCTGATTTTACAATTAAGTCTGCTTACCATTTTGTTAACCTCTTTTGATATAGTTACGAGATCAGAATGATGATCATGTGCTGATGTTCAAGTAATTTTGACAGTAAGTAACATGGTATAGTAATGTGACTCAGTAGGTCAAGTTGATGATTGGACTTGGAGATCTTGAAGGCCTTTTCCAATCTTGATAATCCTATGACTTTATAATTCAATTAAAACTTTCCAGGTCACATCAGTGTCAGAAGTTTGTGTACTGCCAGGCTGCTATGGACTCTGCCCAGTGCATAGCACACAGCAACATGACAGGCTTCCAGATGCACAATGTACAATTTCACAGGCACTAGAGCTAATGAGCACTATTTGTCCTGCATGTTTGTTCCCCATGGCAGACTGCAAATTCTAATTAAATCATTTTCTCATGCTTGGAGCCTGGAAAACTCAGTCTCACTGGATTGCTCTGTAGGCAGGCAAGCTTGGAGGAGCATTTATACATCTGCATTCTGGGGAAGGAGCCAAGCAGTGAAAGCAAGGGTGGATGTGAAGGCTGTGATAGCTCTTTGTGTGCCAGGCTTACATTCTGCACTCCTTGCCTTTGCTGTCCAGAGCCAGGGAAGCATGAAGATCAGCTAGACAGGACATGCTTATTCAAAGGGGTTTTGTGTATGCTGTAAAGGTACCACATCTTGTGGTCAAAAAGACACCTGTCCCCTAGAAGGTCTGTGTGTAAAACAATGGCTGGATCCAGTCCCTGGAATGCAAGAGCTTTGCTCCGGTGCCAAATACCTCTGTAGTCAGGGACATGGTTCTCAATGAGGATACATGGGAAACATTTGGCATCACCTCTGACTTCTGCCTGTGTGTGGCATCCATGTGCATGAAAGATCTTGATTTTGGTGTTGTGGCCGTTTTGCATGTTATTCCACAGAAACAACTACTGCACCTTCCATGTAGAAAGAGGCTGCTTCTGACTTACTTATGCAGTCATCCGTCACAACCGTGTTGCCATCGTCACACTCTTCCCCATCCTGAACGATCCCATCTCCACACGTACTGCCAACCTCAACACGGTAATCCACAGGGTAGAAAGGGGTGAGCTGGACAAAAAAAAAAAAAACACTGAGATTACCGTGTAGGAATACCAGCACCAGGGCTCAACAAATAGGGGTGATGGACTGTGGAAGGTGGGTACCACAAACATGTTTCCATATCCCACTCTGTAATGGGAAACAGGGTTTGTACAGAGTCTGATTCAAAGCCCAGTGGAAAAAATAAGGATCCTGTCGCTGGTTTCAGTAGTACTTAGCTCCTTGAAGCAGTAAGAAAATACATGACTTTGATTTGCAGAGTTTGTGTCTTCCCACAACTCTTATCCCTGCTGAGTTTTGCCTTATTTTGTGTTAAATCAAAACTGTTTGTTTCTATTGTAATAACCCAAACTCAGTCCCAGCTGGCTGGTTCAGCAGCTGGTTCAGAGAGAGGTCGGCAAAACCTATAGCAGTGGTAAGTAACGAAGTCTCCTGTGAACAAAACCCACAGAATTAGATGCAGTGTCGATAATGCTGAAAAATAAGATTTTTCTTCATTCACTTGAGTGATTCTGTATGATAATATACCTGCTATATTTTAAAATGAAATATACACTCACAAGTTTTCTGAAACCACAGTCATATTTTCACCTGGACTGGGAGCCATCCAAAGGTATCCTTGAAATACAAAGATCTCTGGTCTCTTCTAAAAGCTAAGGCATTTTCAGTGTGTAACCGGTCCAATTCTTCTTGATTATTCACCACAAAAATCTGGGGCACAGAAAAAGAGGTGATTGGTAACCCTCTTGAGAAGTGTTTTGAATTGTCACAGAATCCAGTTTTGCAGACAGAATGATGTATCCATCTGCAAATATATGAAGAATTGCACAGAAAAAGAGTTTGATTTCTGAAACAGAATGGCATACCAGCCCTGGGTGAGAATGTACATACATAAGATGCTGCTTTGCAATTGGTAAGAGACACGAGTCTCCAAAAGCTCATGGTCTTTCCTGAGTACTCAGCTAAGGCTCCAGTGACCCCTACTCTTACACACCCGCAGATAATGACCATGCAAACACTTATCAAACAATGCGAACAGTGACTGCTGAGAACAATTTCAGATGTTCCAATAGTTGGATGCAAAATCCATGTGGGCATAAATATTCTTTCTAGGTTTGTGTATAATTTTTAGGCATGTTTATGGCTATAAATAAAATAAAGCACTGCTTAGTCAATCTTCACTTATCTTTTTCTACTTTGTTTAGACTAAATGAGCATTGAAATTTGTTTCTTTACATGCACATACTTCAGTCTAAACTCAAGTCTTCTGTTAAACAGAAAAATATTAGTAACAAATTGAGAGAATTAGGACAAGCTGCTCTTTTCCCAAATTGCTTTCATGTCTCATTTACCAAAATTTGCTGTAAGGGGCATTAGAAAATAACTTCTTCCCTTGGAAGCTTAATCAAACTTATTTTAGTAAGATTCAAACCATATTTTAATTAAGAAAAAGCAAATTGAATGATTCAGAGCAAGTAAATTTGGGTCAAAGCCTGATTCCCACCAGCATAATCAGAATTGGCTCTTTTTAAAACAAATTACCCAGAAGTTTTTGCATAGCAGAATATTCCCATAGCCCCTGATAAAGGCCAATTGAATAAAAGTGCCTTCAGCTAGAATGAAAGAGAGCAAAGAAATAAAGAGCCAGCAAAGAACCAATTCTGTAGCTGTATCCAGTAGCTGAAGTCCCAGCCTCAGAGCTGTAGTTTCTCTGGAAATCAATAACGGATTGTGCCCTCTGAAAATCTCTTATAGATATTGCCCTTTGAAAATGCAAAGAATTAAAAAACCTGATTGAATCACAGCCAGTGACAGAAAAGCAGTGCTTTGCTTCCTACCCTCACCCCAAGCAGTGTAGTACTGATGGGCAAGTGGGTGGCTGTGCTGGGGATGTGCAGAAGGATGGAGAACCTTCTCTGCATCTTCCCACGTGCAGCTATAGCAACTCTGACTGCAGTCTTCAAGTGGCACAAGGAGTGTCTCAGCTCACACTGAGCTGCTGCGTGAGGATCTGATCAAAGTAAATAAATGCAATGGTAAGCTCCCTGCTGCTCAAGGGGGTGAAACAGCTGGAGCAGGCAGTGCCAGAGACATGGCTTTTCTCTTTGCCATCCCTCAAGAGAAATGGCACTTGGTTATAACATGTGAGGGTTTATATAATGTGGGTTACTTATATTCAAGGTAGCTATGCTCTCATTGCAATCTTTTAAGCTCTACTCTTAAACAGTGCCTGGTGAAGAAGGAGGGCGGTAAGAACGACACATAACATTGTAAGCCTTATTCTTTAGCCTAAGAGCTCCCCATGAACTATATCACTTTTTTTTTTTTTTTTTTTTTTTTTTTGCAATATTGCACGATGCACTATGCACCTTGATTTCATGCACTTTCTTCTACTGCCATTTTTTGCAGTGCAACAGGGACGAGCAAGCAGCTGACAAGACTTGCAGCACACTTATGCAGAAGATTGAGTTCAACGACTTGGTTAAAGGACCAGTGTATGGTGATCATGTCCCTTTCACACAGAAAGCTCTGAAAACATGAGGGATGGGAAAGTTAACAGAGCTAATCACTGCACGTTCAGAGACAAGACAATGGGTGATAGCCACTTGCTTGAATGGCAGGGCTGTGCCTGTGCATAGCAGCAGCAGAAAGGTGGCATTTTGTTGCTAATTAAGTGCTACAGTGCACAAAATAGAAAAATCAAGGCCCAGCTGAAGGAAAAGTCCAGAAACGCTATTTGCAAAGCCTAAAGATACCAGAGATGAAAAACTGCTAGGTCACTTTTTAACAGTGACTTATACATAACGTTACCTTCTCCAAATCGCTTGTAGAATTCCTTCAAGAATGCTAGCAACTGAAACTATCTCTGTAAGTGCGTGCCCATAGCCAGCACTCAGAAGTCTGACTCTCTTTTTGTTTCAAGCTGGATGGTTTGTATTTTGGGGAAAAGTTCTGTTGTATATACGAAACGTTCAACCCCAATATTCAACTCTGAAATCACTGTCTGTGTAGAAGAAAATATGATAAATAAGCAAGAAGAGATGCTTCCTTCACCAGCCAATCTGAAATACACTGCAATTGACTGAAATAAAAAGAACAGATTGTGTGTGCAGTAAGAAAAGAGCATCCTTATGCTAAGAGAAAGGTTTCTAAAAATGTGCTGCATTACTGATGGTTTGAAACTGCTGCATTTCAGCACCTTCATCACACAACTCTCAGACTGGTTGTAAGACCAAATTCTTGAGCATAGATTGATCTCAGAGGTTTCGGGTACAGGACGTAATACATTGCCCAGATACAGCCATCTTCCTGTTACATCCAATGTAGTAGTTAATACAATGTTTCTTATAATAAAAGCATGTTAAGAACCATTCACATCCTCTCCCAGAAATCTGCTTACCGCAGGGACTTTTGGATACCTGTGTCCAAACACAGATTCCTCATATGGTGGATTATTCACGTGCTGTGGGGGTCTGCAGTGGCATCTTCCTGGAGGTCCTGGAAGTCCTCTTTCCCCTTTTGGTCCTATTGCAAATTGCCCTAGGAAGCAAAAAACCATATTTCACTGTTATGAAATTAACAAACAAAACACCAAACACCAAAGACTTAGTGGGAAAAGCATGGTCAGGTGGATGTATGTGTTCACATAAGTTTTGAGTTATCTACATCTCCCACAAACAACACTGAGAATGGAAGGAAGTGGTTTCCAGAATCACCAATTCCAGCACTTCAGAAGAAAGAACAGAAGTTGTGCCACAATCATCTTTCAAATCACACTTTAACCGCTATTTTGGAGAAAGAGAATGGCCATTTGCTTAAGATTTCCAGACAAAACTCAGCCTGGTCAGAACAGCTTTGTGGTGAGTTTGGCAAGACTGATATTAAGTCAGTCTCTGTAGATGTACACAACACACTGTGGACACTTTAGTAGTGTTGTTTTAAAGGTTTTTGTACAGGAAAACCCAACAATAAACAAAGGAGTGCTACAAATAAATACATAAAAACCAACTGCTTTTTGACTTTTAAACTCTGGGAAGGATGTAGTGCTCTGCAGAATTAAATATGAGTCAACATGTTCATATTGCAAGCAGTGATATTATTACAGGAAGGTCATTTAGGACAAGAATTTATATTCTAGAGGGAAAAGACTAACAAGCCTGATACATAAACTTTCTGTGGATGCAATAAATCCTTTCAAAAGCAATTTCAAGATCCTGGCTGCTTTCCCATCAGCATGGTGAAAATTCTGTCCTCTGAAAACTTCCAGCTGAATTACTCAGGTTAAAGGTATTTTGTACTGAGAGACAAGAGATGTGTAGATGTTGAAGCCTCAGCTTCAAAGATGTACCATTTCCATTAGTATCTTTTGGAAGAGAATTTCTTTCCACCAGTGTGAGCAAGAGAAGAAAAAGGGAAAAGAGAATGGAAAGAGGACATCAAATTGCCAAGGTACAAACTGCTTTTGTCCATTTGTGACAACAGCTGCTTCCGGCTGAGCTTGCTTTTCTTTACCAATACTTGAGCATATATGCAGGTTGGGAAAACCCTTCCATTTTCACTGAACATTATAGTTTGTGTACAATCCTTCATGTCTATTCTTGGTCTCACAAGAGAAAGCAGGCTGTTCAGAGTTTCTATGAACACAGTTTTGAAGTTGTACAATAATCAACTATGAGCTTTTCTTATGATTTCCACAATACACAGAAATGAAGACAGCATACATCTACAGCACTTATTAAAAAGAGATATGTTTATCATCGTTTTTTCCTCTAACTCCTACTTCAGTCCTTCTCTTGAGTCTCATCTACTTTCCTTGTACGGAGCTATACAGGGTAAATATGTCCTGGCTGATTAGAAATCTCAATTTTTCACTGTAAGCCAGGAATTCTAGAGAAGTAGCAGACCTTTGATAATATCAAAGATCAACGAGTCCCTTCAAGGCTGCCAGATAGCTTTCCATCATCCCCATCTGCCAAAATTCCACAAGAACCATATAGGCCATGTTTTTGGTTTTATTTGAGGCATCAAGAGCCATAACGGAGGCCTTAGAGTCAGATTTAAAGCCCTTATAATGGATAGCGAAGGCATGATGTGCCTTGTAGAGAAAAACTGTTCTTATTGTTGGTGGATCATTTTTGGTAAAGAGGCTTCATATGCATATGCATTGAGTTGGGGGGGGCTGGGGAGGATGGACACTGCATAAGATGGCCTGATCCCCACTTACCTAATCCTGAAGGTCCAGGGGGGCCTGGCTGGCCAGAAGGACCAGGCCTTCCAGGTGGGCCCATGATACCCACAGGTCCAATGTCTCCCTTTTGCCCCTAAGAAAGAGGAGACATTCATTTATTTCCTAAACAATTAATGTCACGTAAGTTCTCCCAGCCTGCACTGGCTTCCCTTTCAAGAAAGCCAATACAACTGCCAATAGGAGCATACATCACGAACTTCACAGTCACCATTCCAGAGAAGAGAGGTGCTATCCTCTTCTACTTGGGTCCAGGCAGGACTTCTCCTGAAAGTGAAAAGTACCAGCAGATCTGCTCTGTGTGGAGTCAGGGATCACCCTGATCTTACTTCAGTCATTCAAGGACCTTCCTTCAAGGATGCCTTTTTATCCCTGCCATTCCCTAGGAGCCAGTGCAGCTCAGAGACAAAGGGCTGGTGGAGCTGAAATCCTTTGTAAGTGGCTCTGACTTCAGGGGCATAGGCTGAGTTTGCAAGGTAGACTAAGAAATTGATTCATTGCACCTTCAGAAAGAGAAAATTAAATAAGGAGTCCACAAGGGCTTCTACAGTGACATTTCCCAGTCTTAGGGCATAGATCTTCAGAAGAACAGTAATTATTTGGAGACCCACAGTATTTGCAGAAGTACTTTAGAACCTCAATTCATGTATCCCCTTGGCTGTCGCTGTGAATATACCTTTGTTAACAAATCACTGCAAGGCAAGCAAGGGATTGGTTTTGCAAAGTGTAAGCTAGCACACAGTGACTGCCCAGCTGTACGCTGACAAATGATGTTGCTCTGGAGCCTTATCACTCCACCAAAATGCTGTAAAATTATCTATAGAAGACAAGTTTATAGATTTACCATACAATAATATAATATTCTGTAAAATCAGCCCTAATTTGCCTCAAGGGAACATGTTTGTGTAGCCATGCCATGAGGCATTTGAACGTTTTACCCTAGAACTATTCAACACCTTCCTATTTTTGCTCCTGAATTTAATATGGTGACACTTATTAAAAATAACTATATTTATCTTCCTGCTCATATTCTCTCTGAGGCTTGCATTTCTCAGCTTTATATTTCAGATGTGTGTTACATAGCTTAAAGCTGAGATAACTGATTTTATTCTTATGTAACAGCGTATCATTTAGTAAAACAAAAATGTGCTGTGTTATACTTCTTTCAATGACAATGAGATTAATTCCTTCAATACAGAGTGATTTCGGTTTAATGTTCATTCAAGGACAGATGATGGGCAGTTGTATAGCTAATTTCAGAGTCATGAAGCATACATAGTAAAATATGCTAAAATAATTTGTTGTTATAGAATACCCCGCATCCCATGAATACATCTGAATGTCACTTGCACTATTTCAACAGAGAAACAATTTTTTTTTTTTTACGAGCCATAAAAAACTAATTGAATATTTGCTTTGTTTAATTCTATTAGATAAACTCTGTGCCATTAAAATATTCCAGGATTTACGTGAATGTCAGCAGTGTTGATCACTAATTGCTTCTTACATCACGCAACAAGAATACACAGAACTGACAAACCAAGACTTTGAAACCCTCAAAGAAATCATTGGGAAATCTTGTTCCCCACATTGTAAGAATCTAGCAGAGGAAATCCAGTGCTATTCTGACATATGCTGCCTGAAATTTAGCTGAACTCTGTGATTCCTGTTTTGGAGAAATGCCTGCTTAATGCTCTCTTGCTTAGCATAGGTAGATTGAAGAACTTGTGCCCAAACCATTCAGAAAAGCTGATATTTACAGTCCTCTCTCTTTTTTCCAAGAAATCTTGACTAAAAGTTTAAGTCATTTCTCCTTCACAAAGGAAATCCTAAACTTGCTTCTCAGGAGTCAACTCTCAAGTCACAGAGCTTTGAGTGTTATGAATTGTTTGGGGACAGTGAGACTGTGATGACTTGAGGCTCCCAACTCCTGGCCACCATTTAGGAAGAACTTGCCCCAGAGGCACAGCAGAATTGAAGAAGTGAATGGGATCATCAAGACGTATCTCAAAATGGAAGTGGAAATGACACCTTCTTAATTTAGCTGCTTTTATCTGGAGATGTCAGCTGGATCAAGAGACAGGAAATGGCTCCATGTTGATGGAAAACATCAGCTGAACAAACAGCCAGATAATTACAGCACTTAAAGGCAGCAGTCAGATCTACACAGCCTTAAAATGCCACCTGCAGTTTTGTGTTTTGTATTTTAAAGTTTTTTTGTGGTTTTATTGTTGGATTTTTTTTTTTTTTTAAGAGGAGAAAGGAAAAAAATAGTTCATTAATTACAGAAGGAGAAGCCCTGTTTTTGTGCAGAAGATCAATGCTGAAATTGCTTTCAAGGTGACAGATAGGGGTTGTGTAACCAAGCCTCCATGAATCCTTACTTCAGGGCAAGACTACATTTCTTTCAGTCACACTGATTGCTGTCCTGAACCATGACATCCTATGTGACTGCTTTTTGATCCAGACATTGTGTAATGTGACAAAATGTCTAAAGATCAAGTATAAAATATACTTGATCTAAAAGATCAAGTATAAAGTCCTCTTGGAAAAAAAGGGACACTGCAATGTTTTCCTATTGATCTGCAGGCACTCTGTCTTTTCTTTGCCTTATGCTACAGAACAATATTCTGTGGACATCCCTTTTGTGAGGAAGAGATGAGCACAGTTTACATCGCACAGACTTACACTGCACGTATCTTTATGTGATGACTTAACACCCAATATCCAATTTTTATTTTTCCCCACGTTGAGTTTTCTTCCTCTTCAGATATTAGCTGACAACATTAGACCAACAGCAAAGCAAGTTTGTGCCTCTGTCTGCAATGCTGAGCATAACCAGACTGCAAATAAAATGCTTTCAGCTGAGCCCATTGACCAGAGCATCTACGAGCTCCTGTATCTGAGCAGATACATGTTAAAAACAGCATCAATACAGCAGGAGTCTGTTCCCTGCCCTGTCAGAGGAAAGAAAATAGACTCCGCAGATGGCAGTTCAGAGTACTAAAGGAACTGCTCTCCTTGCATCAGGTTGGATTTTGTGTATACTCTCCCCTTTCTTTCACAATGTCATTGCCTCTAATAAATATACAAGGAAACATGAAATTGAAGAGGTTTATCCGGTGACTTGAATAGGTAGCTACCACTAACACTACCCTCTTGGAAAATGCAGTGTTGGAGAAGCCAACACACAATTCCCAATCCTTACAATTAATCTGAAAGTTTTAAAAAATCAGTTCAGCCAACACAATTATTTTGATCCCTGAATAAGGAGCATGTGCAATCATTTCATCTCTAAGCCACTTTCAGACAGTACTCCTGCCCCTTAATGTCAGCGCGTGTCTTCCTGAACAGACCCCTGGCATGCTGTACTACAGTGAGAAGTATCACATAAATATCCTACTCTAACAATTAAATATTGTTCTAGTATTAACTGAGAGAAAAAGGGGTGCTGTAGTGCTTTGATTCTTTGCACTCTTTTGGGCATCTTCAAAGCCTTGCAGCTCTGCAAGATGTTCTGTGTCACCAGCACCAAGCCTGGCCAAAGCCTCATAGAACTAAATGGGATGCAATGGACAGAACAAATCCACTTTGTCCCATTCTCCAGTTATCAGATGGGATTCAGAGTGTAGCTCTGTGATTTTTAGGATTCAAAGGGTCTACTTTTTAGGTTCAAGATATGCTCTGATTATATTCAATGAGCTAGTTATCAAACTAGGGGAAAAGCTACTTGAGCTATGCTGCACAGCAAGGGATTTGAGCATGGAAGACAAGACCTGGACATGCATGCGAGGTGTTACAGTCCTGCCAGTGGGACCAAGAGCAAGGCACCAGCACAAAACAAACCACACAGTCATACCCCACCATCATACAAAAACTGGGAAATGCAGGGAACTGAAGGGGAAACACCACGGGCCTACTTGTTTGCCTCGTTTTCCAGGTCTTCCTATAGGTCCTCTGTGTCCTGGTGCTCCAGATTGTCCTTTTGGGCCCATCTCTCCCTTGGTGGGTGAGGAGGGAAAGAAAAAGAACATAAGTAAAGCACACTTGCCTTCTATGGCACAGCAGGCGGCTGATGTTTTCGTTCATGCAATTCTTGCAGATTACATTGACATTGTAATTTTCTTGGAAATTCACAGCATATTTTAAAACAAGAGTAAGGCCAAAAACATCTACTTTAATTTATCAAAATTTCCTTGAAACATCCCTCTTTAAAGAGGAAGCTGAATGGGGGAGACCAGAAATACTCTAGAAGGGGGGTGAAGACTAGCAAAACTCTCCAACTCCTGGCAATATCATGTTTGCTGTTAAGATGCACATTTGGAATTGCAGGATTGGAAAAATAAGTGAAAAATAAAACCCGAACAAATAATTAGGCTGCTCATGAATATATATAATATGCCTGACTATGTTAAATAGAAAGAAGATTATGACTAAACCTACGTTCTGGGGAAAAAAAGAAAAAAAAAGAGAAAAAACAAGCAGCTAAATCTTGGGTGTTCTCCTTAGGAAAAAAAAAAAAAAGAATTTGATCACATCTAAGAAGTGCTCATCATTGAGTCAAGCAAGACTTTCAATGCCTTATGCTTTCCAGAATGTCTCTAAAGCCATTTACTGACTGTATGCCAGCACTTATTGCAATTCCCCAATATATTGTGCCCACTTACTTTCTGTCCCAGCATTCCTGGGGAGCCTATTTCTCCCTGCAAAGTGAAAAGAGAAAAATCATCAAAATAATTGGAGTGATCTTTGGCAAAGCAGCACCAATTTAGGCCTTTAAGGAAAAATTAAAAGTGCCATGTAGTGGTATCAGTTAAAAAAAAAAAACAACAAACCTACAATGTGATTCATCAGTAGCAGTGACAGTAGAATTATTAGAATTGTTCTGGATTTACAAGATTTTTCTATAAAGGTCCTTATATAATAACACTGCTCCTTTGTTTGATCCTCCACAGCCTGCTTCTTCTTGGCCAAAACCATACCAGTTGTGCTTCTGTCCACAGCCACTTGGACAATGCCCACAGTTAGTCTTTGGGAATGGCAATTCTCCATTTACATCAAAAGGAATTTGCTTTTCCTTTCTTTGTTAAAGACCTCCCAACCCACAAATCCTACTTCTTTTTTCTTCCCCCTCTTTTCATTTTTCTTTTTCTTTTTTCTTTTTCTTTTCCTTCTTTTTCTCTTTTTTCTTTTTTCTTTTTCCTTACAGCAATATCATCTCACCAGCTAAAAACATTTTGTCAAGCCATCACTGTTCTGTTCTATACAAGTCAGGAGTACCACTTACCTTGGGGCGGGTGGGGTATATGGAAACAGAGGACCACATAATGTGGGACCACTGCCTTCTTACCATCCAAGGAACACACCTCCATGTCACCCCTCTTTTTTGCTATCAAAAATACCTCAGTGTTAATATGCTCATTCAGCTAAAACTCACGGCCATCTGGAAAAGTACCTGGTCTCCTTTGACTCCTTTGTCACCCCTGTCCCCTCTGGAACCCTGGAGAGAGATAACAGGGTAGCAACCGCATAATTACTATCATTTCATGAGGAAATGAAAAACATTTATCCTATGTGAGGCATTATTTGTCGCACAATACAGTAGTATCTTCAGGTGAGGGGCACAGTAGATACCCCAAAATGTTTATTACCTTCATTGACATTACAATAGAATTAAGAGTCAGACTGGTAGAAAAAAGCACTTATTCTCCTCAGATAATTACTTTAAATATGGACTTCCTTTGATGTAGTACTTGAGACTTAATTGTTTCCCGAATTATCTTCATTGAAATTCAGGCACCACTGAATGACAAAAATAAGTTTCTGTGCCAAAGAATATGTAGCCTAAATAAACCCGATTAACAATTAAGGATCATTATACCCATGCCAGAGATGGGGAAACTGTAGTGGGGCTTGCTGTAGTAACTTGTTCACAAGAAAACAGGGTGTAAGACTCATTTCTCACACCAAGTCACAAGACTGTACGCCTTCCTCAAAGCATCTTTGCATTTCTTAATGAGACCTTCAGCCTTCACTCCATCAAAATTCGACTTTATTTTTAGTTACTGCTTTTATACAACTGTTCCCAATTGCCAAATTACACGTTATTCTATTGTTACACTGACCTTTTCTCCTCTAGTTCCTGGAAAACCCTAAAGGGAATGACAGATATTTTAATGCTTCTCACTTTCAAGATTACCAAAGAAGCAAATTTATACCTTGCAGATTTAAGTGAAGAAAAGAAATGAAGCACAAGTAGTTAATTGCATCTACTTGTAACAGCAAAATAATATTTATAGCTTATAGAAGTGCACTGAAAATAATTATGAAATAAGAATTAAAGGCAAGACAAATCAGCCCAAAAGCTATGGTGAAAAAGCCAGTTAAAGCCAGCCAATTCAATACTGCTTTTAAAACTAAAACAAGGGACATCAAATGTAACTGAAAGTGAATGAAACTACAATTAATAATCTAAATTAATTTTAGAAATAATCTTCTTCTTTTCTTTCTCCCTGCAGAATGTCCTTAAATTACACTTAAGCCCTCTTCTGAGCGAAGATTACTATAAAGCTGAGTTTCCCTTTAAGAAAAATACAGCAAATTAGCTGTGTCCATCTATTCTTTCCGTCTGAATAATATACATACATAATTTTTATCAAGTTCCTTAAAGCGTTGCGGCATAAATTTTGTTAAAGCAGAAGCCATGTTATAGAAAACAATGTGCAGATAACAGACCCTCCGGACCAAATTGAGCTTACTATCCAACTGTCAACACATACTCATAGCTTTAGTAGAAGATACAAACGTTCTCCAGTCTTCTGAGGTGGGTGAAAACCATTGCAGGTACGAGTTAATGGTGGAGGTATACTGAAGAACTGCAGTATTCCAGTGGGATAGTTATATATTTGCTTTGCTTTTAAAATAAATTTTCTCATTATGCGATAACTTGCACCAAAGCATTCTTATGAAAAGCCAAAAATGCAGCCAAGCCCAACCAAAAAACACAGCCTTGCTTGAAGGAGAACTTGCATCTCTAGCTGTATTAGAAAAGCTATGTCTTGATAAATGCTTTCCAGCAAATTTATGAGGGAAGCAGCTGTCAGCAGAGCGTTAGAAACCAATGTCTGAAAATGCAGCATTTACTTAACAAACCTTGGAGCCCATTGGTCCTCTGGTACCTGGCAATCCCATCACACCCAAATCTCCCTTTTCACCCTAAGGAGGTCAATAAAGAGAGTTACTGATCGTGGCTCTCTGCTGAGGTCATAGCTGAATGTCTGATTGATAGTTCAGTGTTCTGGGTTTTGTGACAAATACAGGAGACAAGTCTGACCTTCTTGTAATGTTGTAGTCAGAGTACCTTATTGCAATTGTATTCTATCTGTGACCTCACATATTCTCTTGTTCCCCTATTTACATTTTCTTGGGTGTGTAATTTGTGCTTCAGTTTTGGTAGATGCCATTAAGTGACGTGAAAGCAAATTAGCAGCACAAGTACATCCTTTTTCTACATAAAGTTCCATTGTTTCTTCCAAACATCGCTTCTACTGAGTTGCAGAAAAGAAAGGTATTTTGTTGCATGCCTTTATGGCTCAAAGAGGCACGATTACTTTTATCACCATTCTGAGATATAATGGACTTTACAGTGGTTTAGATACAATAAATCATGTAAAGGCTTTACAATATCCTCTCTGTCTGCTGTCAGCTAATTATACCTAAGGGCAGACTGCAGACATGCAGCAGCCCTACCAGCAGAACACAGTTAACTCTCTTTCCCAGCACTAGAGAGGATTTTCATATAGGCTGCTGCTTCAGCAGTTCAGAAATGTCCTGAAGAAACAAAGTAGAAGAAACACAGATTGGACAAGAGTGTCTCTGACAAAGAGGAAGTAGATCCAACCAAAGAAATAGAAGGCAGAGATGAGAACGTGGTTTAAAACAAACCAAAACAGTTTGCAGGGTATTTACAGCAAGAATAAAGTGCAATGAATGACTACAATGAAGATGGCGATCAGATTCTGGGAAGATCAGAGGTCAGAGGAAGAAAAAGGAAAGAGAGATACAACCAAACCAAGTGAGCACAGACATCTTTGGCCTCTATTCAACTGGAGCCTTCAGGCAGGAAGTAGAAATTTATAAGGAACAGAAGAAATGAAATTAAGAACATATCCAGAGAACAGAATAGAGATGTTTCAGAGGAGACAATAAAAGCAGGAGAATGGACAATAAACATCAAATAATACACAATAGTCAACCTATAGGAATAAATATTACTCCTGAATGTGAAAAAAGCTTCTGGAAGTGCAATGAAAAAAGCTATAGCAAAGAGGTATTAAAAAAAAATTTAGACAGTCTTCAGAAATATAACTAGAGCTTATATTGAAAAAACAAAACAAACAAAAAAAAGGGCAAAATGAATGAGTTTTACTGCTCCACTCTCAGGACTGTGTGGAAACTAAGTAGTAGTATCTTCCTTCTGCTCTCACTGCTCCCACTGCAGGAAATCTCAGCACAGTGCTTTTGGGCAGACACCATTCCCTGTCTCTCAGTTCAAAGTGAACTTTGGCTCCTTTTTAGTACACTGACTGAAAAGCACACAGTTGCTTGCCTACATTTCCACATACTATGCAGAACATGATGTTCCTCATCTAACACAACCATAACGAGCTTGAGGGTCTGCTTCCCAGGTATGGCTTGAATTCAGAAGTAGTTTACTATTATTCTTGCAGCAGCAAAATGTATGGCAGCATGTCCTCTGAGATGGGGTAGCAGCTATGATGGAGTGAATGAATAGTCAAAGATTCCCTTGAAAATGCAGTTTCAAAATAAGCATAATATACCATCATTTTGCCTGATACGTGCTGGATAGATAAAAGCAGGTTATCTATCTCAAGTGTCCCAGCTGAAACTTTGTGTTCAGTGGCTCCACTGTAGATCTGTATATCTGTGTTAGGTAAAACTCAGAGAAGGACTGTTCTGCAGCTTGGTTTATAACAAATGGAGTAATCACTCTGCAGTAGTAAAGTATGTCCTGCCATTTCTACTGCTATTAGCTAAGAAAACTCACTGCAATGAATGTCTGCTTGTATGGGAGTGAGGTCAAAGAACACACTATTAATCCACATGGTTTCTAATCCTTTTCCCTGAAAGTAGCCTGATATTTTCCCTTTATATTGTCAAAGTATATTCAAGCAAAGAGATCATCAAGAACAGTCATAAGAGACAATGGCCAGTTTTGAAATACTGATTAATATGGTTGTGAAACAACAATGGTTATCAGTGAGTCTTCATTAGACTTGATTTTCAATTTATCTGTGACATGTTTTAAGAAGTGCTACATGGGGTTAGGCTGACAGTGCAGTGTAAAGTCTTTGCAGAGCAGTGTAAGAAATCAGGCAAGCACTGAGTGTCCTCGCACTGCTTCACCTCCCCAGTCTCCAGCAGACAGTGGTGTAGAGGCTTCCTAAGCAGCCCTTGTGTTCAGATCATGATGTTTAGTAGATTATCCTGTATTAATTTTAGTCTTACCTTCAGCCCCACAGGTCCAGGCCATCCTATTGGTCCTGGCATCCCAGGGACACCCGGGGGACCTGGTCTACCCTTGAACGGAAAACATTGATTACAACAATTCATGTAACATCATTCCTACACACAAGTCTCTGCTACAGAAAGGAGATATGGAAGGGCATAGTATTTTCAGGAAAATATCTGCAAATGCTTCTTTACCTTTGCCATAAAAAAATACTGTTTTATATTCATAATACTGTTTGCATTACTACTGGAGGAAATGTGGACTCACAAAAGTATCAATTTATACTGATTCAAATAAGTAGATCAGCTACAGAGAAATCTACATTTAATCGAAATAACCACTGGAAAAAAAAAAGTCAATATCATTAACTTTGACCTTACTCTCATTTAAATCATACAATATAGAACAAAAAGACCTGCATCACAAAGACCTCCACACAAATACATTTTATAGTAAGAACAGAACCAAACCTTTAGCTAAGATATTCCTCTTCTTATTCCTCCAACATTTTCATTCTGAGCACTCATACTCACATACAATTGCTCTTTATCATCTAGTACATGATTTGCAATAATTACATACAAGAAGTTATTTATCTCTTTTAACTACTGCCTGTAATTCACTGTTTGACTAGCTCCTAAAATGCTGCAGATTAGTGCTATTCCACTGTTTACATCATTTGAAAATACAATCCTGGAAATTTGATCACAGCTTTGAAGCTAACAGTGACCTCCCTTGAGCCAGGCAGCTTTTAGCAGGAATTATACTGTTTTATTCTCCTTTGGGACCTACCAGTATTTGTCAGAAGTAGAAGTACACCAGAGTTTGAGGTTTGCACTCTCTTGTAACTTGATGGGTGACTTTCTCTGAGACATTAATTTTGATTATTTTTATATAGATATATTTTTGCTTATTGTGGGATGTTTGAAATGTAGATAAATGTAAAAATCTCTTTGTTTATATGTCTCATATTTATTAGAATCACTGATCAGTAGCTGCCTTTGCTTATTATTAGAACAGTATCTCTTTTCCTGGTTAGTGACTACCCCCTGCATATCTCTGATTTCATCCTGCATTTCTGTCTTCTTTTAAAATTAATTACATTAAATGGAAGCACTTTTAGTAACTGAGATAACATATTCTGTTTCATACCACGTAGAGGCACATATTTTTGACAATGTATCATGGCTCATATGTCAACAAGCACAGGATTGTAGTCAGCATATTGCATTGGTGCCAAAGCTCTGGAAGTGTAATCATTAATGGCCATTCCTCCATAGGGGCTGTTGGGTCCATCCCGGCTCTGCTTTCAAGCAGTAAAAAGTTTGATTTGGCTTTGTTGGTTTTGTTTATTTTTATCTTTTATGGTAGTCCTATACTCTGCTTCCCTTATCCACAGAGAAGTAGTTCAGGTAATTTCCCACTCTTTTAATTTTCTGGCTAGAGGTGGATGCTCTTATTAATGGAATTAACTGAATTAAACCAGCTGTGGCAGCTCTCCAGTGCTGCACCCAGAACTCCCAGCCACCCCTTGGCTGTTGGAGCAACACAGGCAGCATGAAATTCAATAATAGCCAATTTATATTATATTCAGTGTTTGTCAAGTGTTGGGCTGGTGTCCGAGGCAGCACCTTCATCCATACCTTTCTTCCCGGCCTGCCAATCTCCCCCTGCCAGAGAAAGGAATGTGTTAGACATACCACATAGACCACAGAGGCTCTTTAGTCAATGCATTTATAAAGAGCATTGGGAATACCTTTGCATTCAGAACTTTTTTTCCAGAAGTAAAATGAGAAGAGTTACTTTAATGAAACTCCTGGACTTTTCCTGCACTCTCAGCCCTGAATCTACCACCACTTCCTTATCAAGAAAAGCATGCCATTGTGCCCAGCCTCAGGTAGGCATCATCATGGTACAAATGCTTTGCAAGTCTGAAGCCATACATTAATATCTAAACTGCTTTTAACATGAGCTGGCCCATACAACCAGTGCTGTGTGGGAGAGCTCTGTCCCTCATGTCCTCCCAGAGGAGGAGGTGTTTTAAATACAGGGATTAGTAAGAGCACTGACTTGGCACCCAAGCTGCTCTCTCACCCATAATGTAGAGCAGGCAGTTGTCATGAGAAGCCATAAAAAAATATTTTGAGATTGAAAATCAACATTGGAAGATAAAGCCTTAAATGATAGCTTCAAATCCATCCATAGATTTACATTCAAATAAAGCAAATCCCCACATGTATTTATGTCCTATCATAGACTAAACAGACATGAAAAATGTACATGCAACACCCTCTCTCCAATCTTTTTCCTTGACTTCTCAAAAAAAACCACACCAAACTTCATAACAACAGACACTCACTTTCTCCCCTTTTGGTCCCATTATACCAGGAATTCCTTGTGGACCCTAGGGAGAGAAACAAATGCTGTTATTGAGCTGTATCTGTGAGAAGGCACCAGGTGGTTGCCTTCCCTCAGCCCACGTGGGTGTCAGTGGGGAATGATGTAAACCCACAAAGTCAGGGTGTTGGATGTGCTATTTGAACACTCTCTAAATGCCAGGTCTGTGTCATTTTTGAAGGCAACCGGAGAGTTGCACTGACATGGGAAGTGCAGGGGCATCTCCTACATAAAGAAAATAGGAAGAAAAAGGACCTAAGGCATAGGAAAGATCATAGACTCATAGAATATCCCTAGTTAGAGGAAACCCACAAGGAAAACTGAGTCCAACTCCTAGCTCTACACAGGACCATCCAAAAATCAGATTCCATATGTGAAAGTTTTGACCTGATATTTCTTGAAATCCATCAGTATGAGACCATTATCACTGCCCTGGTGCTCAGCCACCCTCTGGTGCACAACCTCTTTCCGATATCCAACCCTCCTGCTTAAACAAATCCTAAATTTCTAGTTAAACAGGAAACTTAGCTTTAATTTCTTTTTATTCCCTGCAGTCTCCTGCTGCTTGGTGGCCAGCCCAGATGTAAGCTGTTCAGGGGAAATATTTGTTTTCTGTGAGTGATTTAAAAAACCATGAATCTGCATTTCCCATGTAGTAGATGTGAAGATGCCTTTCAAAGATAAACAACGGTAACTTTTTGAACACCTTTTCTTACTTCCCTGAAATTATAACTGAATGAAGAGATGCGGCTTTGGGAAGCTGGACATAAATAATGGGCAAGGATGACATAATTTAAAACTCATGGTTAGAAAAGACAAAAAATGTCTTTGAAGTAAAGATTGACCGAGCCTCACACATCTGTTTAAGCCACAAAACATTAAGATATTTCTCTCTCTCATGTGAGGCGTATTCCCCTTTCAGATTTCTTAATCCATGGAGACCTTGAATCCCAGCTCAGAAAAAATAAATAAATCAGGAAAACAGCTTTGTTTCCAGAGTGCTTCAGTCAAGATATCCCCTTTTGTTTCTGAATGACTAAGGGAAATCCCATGAGCCATCCTGAAAGGAGCATTATGTTCACCATACAAATTGCTCACTTCAGGTTTGGAGCCTGGCTGTCTTATACCATGCAAAACACAATGCAAACTGTACATGAGCAGCAACAAACTGTATCCTCAAATGTAAATTACTCCAACTATTTTAGTCGGCACAGTTATTTTAGGCTTTCAATAGTGTAAATCAGAATGTAGCTAATTATAGTCTGAATCAAATTTTATCTACTTTTTTTCATTTTATGCTAGGTTAAACATGAGAGGAATTACATGCAGAGTCACATCATTATAAATTTGTTTATAAAATAATTCTCCTCATTATGACAAATTCACACATTTATAGCAGAAAGCAATTCAGAATTAATTCTTAGATTATTTTTAGTAACAATAGCATTTATTTTCCCATGACCACTGACATAAGTTTGTTGTCCAGAGGATTACTGGCTCTAACATTGTCCTTCTAGAAAAAACATTCATACTTAAAAATTCCAAAGCGATGTTAAACCCATCCTACTGTCTATGTTATGATACAATCTGTTGGCCTACTCCATTTAAAAACATTCTTGGAGGGATCGCAGATAATTCATTTGTGAGGTTAATCATCACTTGAATCTTGCAGAACAACAGAATGGATATTATGGTTCTCCCCGTTCAAATCAGAGATGGTATAAAGAGTTTTTTTTTCAAAAAGATAATCTGGTGAAGACTGAAAAACCAACAGCTTCTTCCACATGTGTTGCAGCTCTAGATGGTGGCCAGCCACACCACAGGGCTGCTCCACAACGCAGAGAAGACTTTTCTCAACACTGGGCAACACAAACATCTGTTTCACCATCATCTCCTAATTTACATGCTAAATGACTTTCCCTTATGTTTTATTCTATATTGGATGGTACAGACTGGAATGAAAAAGCATGTGGGTGGCATTCTCCTCAATTTGGAGACTTTTACAGAAAACTCTCCTTTACACATGGAACATTTTCTCAGTAGATTTCTGACCTCCTGCCCTAACTGTACAAAATGTAGAAAATGAAAGAAGAGATCAAATGGGCAGCCCAGCAAGCCAGGGGCAGAGACACACTGGAAGACCCTACATCTCCTGAGCCCTACCCAAAAGCCCTTCCTTGTCCCTAGCCTGCACCATATGTATTTTCCTTTTCAGGGAGGTATTCCACTAACCTTCAAGTTCATTGCATCTCAGTTCTGCAGGCTTTCTTCTCATGTAACAAGAGTCTAAAGCAAAAAAAACAACCAACCAAGAGCCTCAGAAGGAGGTGATAGCACCTCTGGGGTTTTTCAGGGTTGCTACCCACTGTAAAACTCCGTGAAAATGAAAGCTGAACTTGAAACTTGGAATATTCAGGGCAGAGATGAGAACACAAGGTAAAAAACCTACACGATTTATGCATTGTCATGTCAAAATGAAATTAAGCCAGAGCTTGATATGCTTATTAAGCTATAAAAGGCATTTACAGAAAACGTTTAACAGCATTATAAGGACTTCGGAGCGAGTGAGAGAGTACTGTGGTTTGGTCACAAATGCATCACTCACCTGGGGGCCAGGAGGCCCTGCAGGGCAATGTGACTCGGGCAGAGAGAAGGCCTGTGTTGTCTGGAGCTCTTGACACAATTCCTTCATGTCCAGATCAAGCAGCCTCTACGTAAGATAAAACGTATGACTGAGCACTTACAGAGAACATGAAAAAATACACAGCCACTACAGCCTGAAGAGCACTTATTCACTGCCTTAGGGAGAAGCCTGTGATTTGTCACAAGGTTATCTTCACGGATGCTTCAACATTATCACTTCAGCATGGTGTTCTGTCCCATGTTTCCTCCTCCTTTTCCAGGCGCACGCCGCAGCTGGGTTATCGCGTCCCCCCTTAGCCAGCGTGGGACCCAGGGCTATTCTTAGCCTTGACCCTGCTCCTTCCATCACGCTTCACAAGTGGCAACTCCTCTCCAAAAATAGCAGCTTTGCTCTAATAATACAGGCTGCACTCAGCAGGGTTATGGGCAGTGTGAACTTCGCTCCAGTAGATATCAACTAGGCATACATTCACTGCTGACCAGAGGCAATTCCCTTAAAGACCAATGGATCTCTAATCATTTGACTTTAAAATTGGGCTTGCATGAGCAAACTGGTATGCTTATGTTCTATCAGAAAAGATATCTATCTCCCCTGGAAATAAAAACAAGCACTGAGGCAGAAACACTGGTTTAAGAAAGTTGCTCTACATCATCCAAGTGAAAAGCCATTTTCTGGAAAAATTCCAACCATAAACTTCAAAGCACAGAGTCCTCACTGAGAATTCACACAGCTCCCACTTTCCTAGTAACCACTTAATTTAAGTATTATTATTATTTTTATGGGGAGATGGTGCCAGGAGTAATTTTATATTCAGATTACTTTCTGGAATATTTGGTTGTGGTCCCATACTCATTCTCACTGAGGGGCCTGAAACAATACACCATGTTTCCTAAGGGGATTTTTTCTCTGATGGGCTAGGCAAGGGATGAGAAAGGGAGAGGCAATTAGGTTTTGGGTTGGGGAAATAATACACTGAACTCAATCCCATTATCTTTGAAAACAACAGGGGATTTTATGCTGTATTTTTTCTTGGATTAGTTCTCATCAGAAATTTTTCTGATCACTACTTATATAGTGCTTGCGATAATTGCTATATTTGGATATGGTAAATGAAGAGTAGAATTAAGAAATAGTATTTACTAGTAGGTGGAAAAATTCATTATGTTGGGATAGAAAACATATTGGAGGTAACAGGCCCTGGCAATAAGTGCATGTGGTCCAACTGCTGTATCATATACCCACTGTATACCATGTGCTGTTTATGTTAACGTGTGTGGATAGATACATACCATATAAAGCAGGAATATCTATATGTGTGTGAGTGAAAAATCCACATCAGCTACTCAAACACACCCTTCATTTTTGCAAAATGGTGGGAATAGATTCCACAGAAGGATTTCAGGACCTTTATATAGCAAAGGCAAAAGTGATGCAAAAGAGGACATCTGTAGCCAGATCTGTAGCTCTCATAGCCAGAGGTGTTTGCTGAGTGACACCATGAAGAAGTGCTCAGAAAGGATGTGTCAGTCTTTGTCAAACATCAAAATTCATGTAAGAAGAAGAGGAAGGCCCCTCGGCCACACTTACAGAGCTCCAGTCGTGCCTGAAGCGCGGCGGTGGGAACATGGGCGGCGGCGGCGGGATGAGGAAGCAGCATGCTCTTTGGGTAGGCTGCTTCTTCTGTTCCAAACAAGGGAGATCTGTTCAATACAAACACTCATCCGTTGTCTTGAACACCACAAATATTTCTCACAGAATAAGGTGAGATTCCATTGCACAGCACTTTTCTACATCCTGTGTCCACTGAAGCATCCAAGCAAAAATTTCAGATTCCATGCAGTCCCTCAAATATACAATGTCCCTCATATTCTGAAGGCTATGCTGAGTCCCAAACTCTTAACGTGGCTATGAAATAGGTCGATTTTCATAGAATCACCAACGTTTGAAAAGACCTCCAAGACCGCCCAGTCCAACCATCCAGCTATCACCAGTATTTCCCACTAAACTATGTCCCTCAGTACAACATTTTTTGAAACACCTCTAGGGATGGTGCCTCCGCCACCCTCCTGGGCAGCCCATTCCAGCACCAAACCACTCCTTTGGAGAAGTTTTTTCCTAACGTCCAAACTGAATCTCTCCTGGCGCAACTTGAGGCCATTCCCTCTAGTCCTCTCACTAGTTACACAGGAGAAGAGGCCGACCCCCACCTCCCCACAAACTCCCTTCAGGGAGTTGTAGAGAGTGATGAGGTCTCCCTTGAGCTTCCTCTTCTCCAGACCAAACAATCCAATTCCCTCAGCCACTCCTCATAAGAACTGCACTCCAGACCCCTCACAGCTTCATTGCCTTTCTCTTGAACACACTCCAGGTCCTCTGGGGTATCACTACAAGAATATCTTGGGGCCCAAAACTGAACACAGTACTCAAGGTGCAGCCTCACCAAAAATACCAGATAGCCAATGTTAGGAAATGGGTTGAAATACCTATTTTTCTCTCTCTCTCTCTCTCTCGTTGTTGTAAAAGTCTATCAGAAACAGCACATTCTTGTTCCCATCAAATGCAGTAAATATTTATTTGTGCCTGTTGGCTTTTCCTCTGAACACTGGCAGCCAGAACGGGTGTCTGTGAAAGGAGGGGTGGCAGGGTGCCAGATACTGTAGGAAGAAAAGCCTATGGTGAAGTATCTGGTATTAATTGAAAATCTCCAAATTAAGTTTATAGGAAGATAAACTTGGCAAAATTGCTACATTTGTGTGCAAATTGGTTGCAGGCCGGTTTTTGTCACATTTTAGGGTAAGACAGATTTCTCTAAGGGACAGAGAGAAGTCTAGGCTTTCAAATGTCTCAGAAAATGTATTACATCATGTTTCACTACCCCACAATCATGGGGACAGCATTTCCCCAGTTCTGATGCACAGAAAACAGCTGTCCAGATGTGGTTGTTAAGACCTCAGAGTGGCTGCCCAAGCAGCAGCTCAGGTGCTCTCTCAGCTCATTCGGTGTCAGTAACAGACCCACTGGCCATGGCAGGGGTCACTTCAGGCATGTAGCCACTTGTACATAGAGGCCAGTTGCAGTTGGTTCCACTGATGCCGGGTTAAATCAGACCTTGCCTGTAGAGACAATCTACGCACAGGGTCCAAGGGAATGCATTTCATAAACTTCATTTCAGTTACTTTTCTTAACAAGAATATTCATCACAAAGTTCCATTTCTTTCCTTTCTCAAGAAAAAAATCACCGAAGATTGCTACTGGCACCAGACTTCAGAAGTGATTTATGTTATGCAGGCTTTTTTCTCTAACAAAACTATTTGAGATAATACCTTTGAGAGGTGAGACAAAGGGTCCACAATAAAGACTCCTCCTGAACTTTTCCTCCCAAGTTTGAACTCAACAAAAAGCTTCAGTATCACGCACAGATAAACAATACAGTCTGACCCTGACTTCAGTTACTGTTACACAGCTGTAACAAAGGTCTTGAATTTTAAGCCTACATACTTCTGTGGTTATCTTCATTTCGGGACTGTATTTGAACATGTTGCATTGGGACTAAAATGCATATTGTTAAAAAAACAACAGCTTGTAATCTAAAAAGACATACAATTTGATTATGATATTATCTTAGGCTACATACCAATATCATGCTGTTTTTTGGTAATACATTATTCCATGGTCTAGATCAATTTCAGTAAGTTTATTTCATTCAACATGAATAAGAATACCAGAGCTGGTCTGACATGGCTTAATTGCTAAAAGATCGCTAACAGTCACTGCAGAAGAAGGTTTGCACTGCTGCAGTTGTAATACTACTTAAAAATAAAAATAATATAAAAAAAAGAAATTAGGAAATTAAATATTTTGTACTTTAAATATTTTGCAAGGATAAGATTAACTATAAATGTACATCTACAGTTTTAACTGTATACTTACCATGTCCTCATGAGTAAAGTCAAGATCTGGGTTATAAAATATTGGGATACTCCTTTTCTTGGAATCTAAGTTTGAAATTCTTTGGAACATTTTTTATTATGAAAACCATTAGAGCTAACAAAGTTGGCAGCAAAATAGCCATTGATTTCCTTGTTAGGCTAGCTGGCTGTAAGCAAATGCAATTTATATCGTTAGGCTCCAGGTCAGCTTTGTTTGCTAAATACAGCTTCATAACACTCTAGTCCCCATCAGTGGAAAAAATCTCAGCCCAAGAATAGGGCTGTCAGTTTTCTGTGAAATGCAAAGGCCCTGCCTACACAGGGAGTTTGTTTACACATCTTGTATAGAAACTGCCCTTCCAACATCTTTGATACCAAAGAAAGTATTCAATAAGAGAAGGAAGACAAAATAAAAAACTCCTTATTGAACTCATCTAAATGGCAGTTGGTTTCAGAGAGCATGACAATTAAAATAATCAGCTTTAAAATAGAAATTCTTAAGAATTTTCAAACTAAAATTATTTTTACTGTTCAAAAAGTATTCAAGAAAGAGACTACCTCAATTTATATGTATAGGAGTAGTGGTTGCTTCAAGAAATAAGGTATTTTAGATAGGCTGTTGCATTGTCTCACTGCATTCCTGCAGACTGCTTCTGGTGCTAGCTGGAAGTCAAAAGCTGTGATGTGAGATAGTCCAAGGCAGAGCCAGAGAAGCGATGGGCACTCCCCAAGCAGTGCCCTCCAGAGCAGGGCTCGTACAAGGGCCGTGAGCCCTCCTAGAGCTGATCCTAGAGCTAACCTAACATTGCAAACCCCTGTGGCTACTACAAAGGTAACAGAGAGAAGTGCTGCACCAGGTTCAGCATAGATTTACAGGATTCCATTGCATTAAATGGTATGTAAACTGGGAAAGTGACCTCTGTGCTGCAAATACGAAGGTGTAGGCTAGCTGAATCAAGGACAATGGCAGGATAAAAGGGCATGGCATGAAAAAGATATTTAACATGTGTTTCCCTCCCTATTTGCGGCCACATTCATCTCACAGACCCTGACCAGAAGCTGAGGTGCTTTCCAAAGCTGCGTCCCCAGTAGCTGCACAGTGGCCTGCCTGTTCACTGGCTGGCATGGCCAGCCAACCAGAGACCTCTGTCCACTGACACCCAGCCCCAAGTGCTTCCCCACTTGGATGGTGGTCAGAATTAATAATAATCGAGCTGGGCAGATGAGTTAATTAATGCATGTGGGCTTGTCTGACTGAAACTGAGAGCTCATCTGTTTTCTGCTGTTCATTCAGGCTCCTCTCAACTGCCTTGCAAGGATAGCAGCTCGCCACAGGCAGTGGTCATCAGGTATTAACCTGTGTATCTATTCCAAGGTGACCACTTCTTCCCTTTGAAATCAGAAAACATTAAGAGCTGCCAAAGTGCTCATTCCCAGGGCAGGGAGCAGCATGAGGAAGCATGGGTGAAGGTGGGCAGGTAGATCTGGAGTGCTCCAGACGTGAGCTCATGTTTGGAGCTGGGTCAGACAGCTGGGCTCAGGAACAGGTTACATCTCTCAGTGTCCTCATGAACATAAGCCTTATGGCCTAAATATACCCTTTCCTATGTATCAGGAGATGTAAATACAGCAATGAAATATAGCAAGTCTACAGCTTATTCACTGATATCTGTGCTGGGGAGGTACTGCAGGAGCTACAGGATGGAGCTATCTCCCCATCCCCTTTGATGGAACAATAAATACTCCAGCAACTGATAGAAATATGAAAATACTGTGTCAGAAATCCTAATCCCCAAGGTGGCTACCAGCTGTGGAAGAAGTTACACGTATTTCACCAGCTGGCACACAGACTGAAGCTGTCATAATAAATAAATACATAGAGATGTTTAAAATGAGCTGGTGCTCAAAAGCTCTTGCAGATAGCATGGACCCTGGCATGCTGCCTAGTCAGTATTCACTCAGACAGTTTGGGTTTGCTTCTATAGGCTTCCACTTGCTGAGGTCCAGGGCTCTAGACACAGCTCACAGATGCTGGCAGCTCTATATGCTTCTTTTCCATGCATGAGAATTTGAGGCACAGAGAAGTTAAGCAACACCCCCACAATCATGGATGATTTGGTAACAGAATCAGAATGAGAGTTTAGTCCTGTCAATTGCAATACTTCATCCCAATAATTTTATGAATCAATTATAAAACTCAATTTCTTGTCAATCTAGAATGATGTTACAAATACATTTAGTATTAAAGAGCTTAGTACCACCCCTAGAAGAGCCTGAAGCCCTAAGTCTTCATGCAAGATGGCTGCTGGGTCAACCTCAAGACTTCTCCCTGCTATTCACTGTCACACATTCCTCTCCCTGTGAGATCCCTGCGATCTGTGAGATCAGTAGCACCAGAGCAGACACCAGTGCCATCCCTCTCCAACTGCAAGACTGCAGGGCTGGCATGGATCAGAAGTGTGCTTGACTTTGATGTTGGTCCACTGTGTGCTCAGACAGTCCCAGACAATTCACCGGGGGACATGGATGTTGCTGTACACTCTGAAAGGCACCAGAGAAATGCTTTTAAATTCCTGTTAGAAACTTTTTTACCATGGACTACATTAATGCCTTGTGACTGCCTCACAGCAACAGAACCACAGCCCAGCTGACTTTATTCCCTGGCCTTTCACAAAGAAATAGCTCTGATCAACTTGCTGTTGTAAAAAATCATGGCTTTGTAGGTTGGAGAGGCTAAAAGAGCCCACTGACACTTTTCCGTAGGCAGAAGAAAACCAAAACTGCAGCCCTGCCTTCTTTAAATGAAGCATCCCCATACATTTACATGCAAGCCTGGATACATATATACTGGCAAAAATGAGTAACAGCTGCTTTTCTCCTTCCACCCACTCTGTCAGTCCTCTTTTGCACTCTTCCTATACGCATCTTTTCCCTACATCCATCTTCTATTCCAAATCCTCTCTTCCCATTATAGTTGTCGGCATACAAAGAGCATTCCCCTGATACCCTTTTCATTAAATAGATGATTCCTTGGAGAAGAGAAGGGAAGAAGCACATTTAGGATAGTTTCTGTGAATTCCTATTGGCTTTTTCTCCCTCTCCTATTCCTGATCCTTCTCAAAGAATTCCTCTTGAGGGCTGAAAAGGCTTTTCCCATTTTCTTCTACCTACTATGCTACAGCATGAAATAGATTAGCAAAGCCTCCATGCTAAAAATTGCAATGATCTATAAAACATTCAACACGCTTTCCATTTTAGCCAGTACACTGTAAATTTTCTTTCTTTGTACATGTCTCAGCCCTATAGTTTCCATGCTACCCTGTGTGCCCAGCACTGCCAGCCAAGACAGCACCATGCCAATTCCTGTGCTCACATCTGCCCCAGGTGGCAGAACTTGTTCACCCCAAACAAGTCTGAGGTGCCCTCTCCAGGGGAACTTCTGTAGCCTGAAGCCAGACACCTGCTTTGCTTGTAACACAAGGCATGTCCCACAGAAATAAAATGGAACTGGCCACCAGCTTGTCCCATCTGCCAGTACTTCGGGATCCCGGTTTGGTATTTCAGGATGCTTATCAACTTACCACTAGAAGCCAGCTGTGCTGACCTTTATATTAAACAGGGTGAAATAGGAACGCCTGGCCCTTTGACCTGATCATCTGCATTTCCTGCAGTAAATGAAGGTTCATGATACTCATCCTAAGCAGCAAATAGCTGAGCCCTTTCTATTTGCATTTTAGCCAATTTTGTTATTTTATTTTTTTACAATTTGAGTCTTTTCAGTCACTAATTCAGATTCAAATAGGTTGTGCCCAGTGAAACAGGGAGCTCCCTTCTTTTGGGAAAGCAGAGACAAAGGCAGAGAAGGTTTTAGGAATACTGCCAGTAACATTCAGTCCTGTTTCATTCCTTTAAATTAATCAACCATACTTTTTTTATAAGGCTTTTTGTTGATATTGATCTCAGGTAAAAAATCAATCAAGTGATACATTTGTATGATACATAAAAGGAAGTTTGGGTCAGAAGAAGCGCTGAGATACTGCTCTTCTCCAGCTCCTGGAGGTATGTCAAATGCTTTCTGTCTCCATGCAAAGCCCAAGAAACCTGCAGCATGGATGAGCAGAAAAGAGGAAAAGGAAGGAGGGGATCACAGAGAATCATAGAATTGGAAAGAACTTCTAAAGGTATCTAGTCCAACTCTCTGTATCTGCACAGTGCCCCATCCAGGCTGACCTTGAACATCTCCAGGAATGGGGCTTCTACCAACTCCATGGGCAACCTGTTCCAGTGCCTCACCATCCTCACTGTAAGAAACTTCTTCCTTCTATTCAATCTAAATCTCCACTCCTTTAGTTTGAAGCCATATCCCCTTGTCTTGTCACAACAGATCCTTCTTAACGATCCTGTCCTCTTCTTTCTTACAGCCCCCCTTTAGACACTGAGGGGCTTCTCTCACGTCTCCCTGGCACCTTCTCTTCACCACAGCCACGTGCTTAAGTGTGTTATAATGTTGCACTATTAATCCCTACAGCACTTTCCTTGAGATGATGCTTCAGCACCAGGAGCATCACTGTTTGGTGCTGACATTGCATTCAAAATACTTCTAGGAGCAATGATGCACTGTTGCTTGAGTCCGATGGGACTCTAACATGGAGCTGGCAGCAAAACAGAAAATGAATGCAGATTGTTATTCTTTCCCTCATTATTCTACATATGTGCTTCTCCCTACCAGTTGTTTATCTTGGCTTTACAGTCAGCAGCTTGTGACATGTGAACACTTATATTTGTAACCTAACGCTACAGAAAGATGTGTGAGAACAGAAATAACAATAGTTTCAGCCCAGAGGTTTTCAGATACATTTGGAAAATACTCACCTGTAATCTTCCAATTGTAGGAAAGACAGAGAACATCTTTGCTGTCGATTGTGGTTCGTTTTAGAGTTTGCAAATATAGTGCTGAAATCTATTCTTTAAATGCAAAATTACATCCTGGTGCCAGATTCAAATAATTAAATAAGCTGACAGTCACAGAGTATTTGAAAAATCATTCAAATAACTGAGAATGTAAATGGAATTAATTCACCTTCTGTACATACTGTGAGATTTCTACTAGAAAATAGAGAACTAACTAGAGAATTTAGCAAGCTGTGAGGAGCAGAGCTCAGCAGCAGCTCATATCAAAGGCTGCCCATATCATAAACTACTGCTGCCTGAAAGATATTTGGCCAGAAAACAAGCCTGTCAGCCCCAAGCACACTCTCTCTACTTTGACACTATCCCACGCTGAGAATTACACCTTTACATGTGGCACTACTGCTCTAAAATACTCCTCCTGATCTGCAATTATTGTTATTCTATCTTGACTGGTGCAGATTTAAGGACTCAAAGAGTTTTTGTATCTCCCTGCTACACAGCTGGGTTGCTGATGAAATATGAAGGTACACTTTTTCCCCAAAGAACTGGTGCTGACAACCCCAGGCTATGCATTTCCCTTTTACTCCTTATTTCCTCTTCCACTACACTGCCACAAGATATATGAACTTTCCCCCCTGGAAGGGCCTATTCTCTAGGCTGGTGGGTTTTTTTTGTTTGTTTGTTTGTTTTTTTTAAGATGATAACAATTTATAAGTCATCTCTGGGCACTGAAGTACCTTCCACAGGAGAAAAATCTCTGCATAGGAAAGGCCAGGCCACACGAGCATTAGAGAGATGAACTTTGTGTTTGTCTGGCTGGAGTCTACTAGCTTCAAGGCAAGGTTAAGCCCTTCAAAACAATTTTTGAGGTCTAACAACTTATATGTTATTACAAGGCCGTTTCTCATCAGAGAAAATAAGTTTTGATGCTTTCTGTACCTCAGCATTATTAATTAATTAATTAATTAATTAATGAACCTTATGGAGAAATCCTAGCCAACAAAATAGAGATGATAACAAATGAAAATGCTTTTTAGCGTTGCAGAGAACTCAGCAGAAAAACATACCTGTTCCTAGAGGTTTGACAGATGGATTTAGTTGTTTTTTAAGGGATGCCTTTTTTCAAGCATTAGGCTTCCCTAGATGCTATCTTAAAAGCTTTCTGAAATGACTGCGGAAATCTAATGTCTATCTTATTAAATGCTATAGGGCTTTTCCCCAGATGATGACTGCACTACCCTTTGGCCCACAGAATCTTATTATTCAAATAGTTCTAAATGAATGATCTGTTCAAACCACTGGGGGTAAAATACAGTGTGTTAGTTCTGTGTATTTCAAAAGCTTTGCTTAAACAACCAAACAAACAACCAAACATAGGTGAAATCACTCATATCACTACTGCAGTTTAGCCCAGAAATCTGTTGTCCTGCATAGGCTGTCCTGCTCATCACTGTTCTCTGTCAGAATCATAGAATCATCAAGGTTGGAACAGACCACTAAGATCATCCAGTCCAACCACCAACCCATCCCTACCATGCCCACTAACCATGTCCCTCAGTGCCACAAATGCCTTGAGTATAAACCACTTGGCTGTGGTAACACAGAAACATGAGAGAGACAGAGAGAGAAAGATCGTGCACCTTTAGCTCTATGTCTAAAGTTGATTTTATGCACAGTTTTGGAATGTGCACCCTTTTGGAGGCTGTCTTAATGTCAGAAACATGGGAGGATCTGAAGGCAAAACTGATGCCTCCCTACAAGCCTCACATGAACCGTCCCAAATTTGATGCGAGAGAAATCTAGGATTCTAGTTAGAGGTATCTTTCAGCTATAAATACTCTGCCACAACATGATGAGAGTTCCTCCAAGCAGAGATGGGGCTGGAGTCCTTGTTCCCCTTCTCCTTCCTTTGCACAGAACGTGGGTAGAGGGGAGTCTTGCTAATCACACTGTAAAACCTGCTAAGTGGGATTTCCAGTGCCCTGGCTCAGCTGACAACTAATTTGCTTTGCCTTTGCCTAGCAGGGATTTTCCATGCAGTGGACACTTGTTTGCTATGTGAGCCATCCGAATATTTGTTAGTGTCATAGCCAGAGCCAGATGATGTTTATTCTGCTAACATCCAGTCAAGCTCCAGCAGTACTCATTGAGGTCAGGGCTTTATTTATAGAAGCAGATATACATTGAGATTCATTTTCTTTCCCTTGCTGTAATCCACCTAGGATCATCCAAAATAGAAAGAAACAGGCAGACGTGCAAGTAATACGCTAATTGGGCCAGGTCCTCTGGCAGCACGCATTAGTGCAGCACCAAACCAGTGGGAGAAAAAGCATTTTATTGTGGCTGGGGCTCCTCTCTGTTATTTCTTACTGGGAAGGGAAGGGCATAAAACCAGAAATAATAAAGCAAAAGCCACCAAGCAAGAAACACGTCCCAGATCTGCAAGGGAATTTGTCACTCCTATGCTCTCAGTTGCTGGGAAGTGCAAGAAGCAGCGTGCAGGTCCGAAGGAGGCAAAGCAAAGAGGCTAAAAGCGATTTACCTGCTGAGACTGAGAAGGCATTGTCAGCGTAGGGGCTCTGAGAGAAAGCCCAGCAGGAGAGAATCTGCAGGTACAGTCCCCAGGTGGCCATGCTGAGGGTGGACATGCTGCCAGCCGCGGGCACGGCGAGCTGCGGGCTCTGCGCTGCCTCCTGCTCGCTTCCTCTTCCTCGCCGGCCGCGCGTCTGTGCGGCTGTGTGGCTGCGTGTGTGCACGGCTCTCGCCCGCTCCCTCTCTCGCCGTGCCTTCAGGAAGAAGGAATGCCAACCATTTCCCATTCACTCTTCTCCTTACACTAGGCACGGTTATATTTAACTCCTGCGCTGGATCAGTTGCCCCCATTGTGGATGTTAGCTGCTAAAACGGTGGCGGGGGGGATTCTGTTTGGGTCACAGAAGCAAAAAGGCACTTTGGTCGATAATAATAACAAGCTGGAAAGAGAGAGATTATCAACTGGACTATAAACAGCATCCATTGGTGCCGTCAACCAGACACCGACGTCAGGAGGGCTAAAATGCCTGAATGATCATCTTCTACAGTTCGCTAATTGTCTTAATGAGCGAGACGAACAATGATGTGATGTGTTTATGGCTGGCAGTGCTTTGCAGTCGCGCACAGAGCTGAGCGATACCACCGAGGGTCTGCAGCCACAGAGCAGATCAGTATTTGGTGCTATAAGTGAAGATGCCACATCCCTACTAGTGATGCATTGTACGACTGCAAGGAGTGCACTGACAATGCAACAGGTGAGAGAAACTATACGAATATCATTATGGATTGGCTATAGTCAGCTCTGTAGCAATGGCAGCACACTGGAGGCAAACAAAACTCACATTTTTGGAAAAGCAACCCGTGCCTTTGTCACCTGCACGACAGCCTGGGGTCTCTGCATTGCTCCAGCCAGCAAGGCTTTGCAAATAAGCTTCCACAATGAGAATAAGAGGCTAGAAGATGCATGAACAATGGTAAAGAGTCCTTGAAATGCAAAAGATTCACCTCTGGAAATGTTTGACCAGCTCAACACTCATTCAAAGCAGTGACTAATTTCAAATCCCTCTGAAATCCTCCTGCAGTCTTGTAGAAACTGAAAACTTGGTAGAAGTTCGTAGTACAAAATACATTGCTTGAAAAGGAAATTAATGAATCCAATAGCACCATGAAGCACCAAGATCAGACAGTAGGACACATACTTTTCCCTTCTTCCACCACCCTGTTATCAGCTTTGGTCTCTGAATTGGAAGGCAAATGCATGATCAGATAAAAAAAAATGCAATGACATCTTACATAAAGAATAGCGCAAGGATTTCCATCACAAACTACATTCACCCTTGTGACGCAAAATAAGGTAGGGACCAGGAAAATGTCTCTTCCTCACAAGGATGAGTGCTTTCCTGAAATGGCCAGAAGCAATACAGAAAACCAGGGCTGTTGCTGAGCTCCAAAAGAAATCAACTTTGCAGTCATTTTTTAATAGAAACGTTTGGTCCATCTGTTCTTCAGTGAAGAACCCTGATTGAAAATAGATGTTTTGTCAGCTTACTTCTCTTTTTTGACTTAACATCTCCACCACTCCAAAGCCTGAGCCTGCTTTACTCGAACCAACTCGGTCAATGCCTTGGTCAATTTCCTTCTGTAGGCACACACCTGAGGCAAACACACCATCTTCCAAAAGAAAGCCTGAAAGGAGATGTTCAGATTTAGATTTGAAGAAATCTCTTTGTCGTGATGTAGCTGTAGTTCACCATAGTTTTTAGGGGAACTACCATGAGATCATCAGAAAGAAGAGCCCTTGTTGCAATCAGCAGGGGCAGGTGTTTGTTTTGGTTTTAAGACATCGGCCTTACCAGCTCTGTGCTCTGTGAACCCGCTCAGCCAAGCAGTTCATGCCTCCAGTCATTCCCATGTGTTCATAAAGTCAATGGAAAGCTTCTGCTCCCTTCAGAGGGAGCTGCATGACATAGTGAAGGCTGCTGCTCTGAGAACAGAAGTCCTTGTCTCTATCATGCATATAGTAATTAATAATGTTTTTATCTTTCTTCTATATTCACTGCAACTGCTATCAGCATCAAAGGGAAAATCCACATTAATGTGACTAACGTGATTTAATGCTGAGGATTCTATAAATTTTTTTGAATAAAAAGAGTCTTTTTCTTTTTCATGAGATTATTCAGTTATTAGGAAAAAGAGGAGTGTGTACTACATGATTCGTACTTGTGTCTCACCAGAACTGTTGCTTTAATGCCAAGAGTGCTCATCAAATAGAACACCATGTTTTCAGTAGAACTTCTATTTCAGATGCTGTTAGCTTAAGAAAGAAACACAGGACATTACAGACACCATGTGCTTTCCAAGTCTTATGAGATACCACCATGGCCTAAAGTAAGAACAGTGTTTGGAAGACTTGGCTTAAAAATCTTTCAACTGCGAGAATCCCAGAAACCAAAATCATCTCCAATCTGATATCCAAAGAAATGGAATGCCATAGTGTTATTACAGGGAATCAACTGCAGTTTTAAAAATCCTATTTTGAGTAGATGCCATAACAGCTAATAAAATGTCAAAAGCCAACTAGCATTTACATATATATTCACATTTAAAGCCTGACCACTTTACCTGTTGTTGCTTGATCTTTTCAGCCCAGAGATGAGCCCTTAGAAGCGGATGAAAGATCCTGCTGATCTACCATGTACATAGAATTTACGAACCTCTCTCTTCTGTGCAAGAATTAATGAATACTTGTTAAAAAGAAGGCTGTTTCTCAGATCTATTCACTTTCTATTGGCAGATTCTTTATCAATAAGGAAAACACAGGAGTTCAGACAAAATATCATTAAACTCAAGGTTCTGAATGAGCACAGTTCTATTGAAAGGGAAAAAGATAATCATGGCTTTCCAGTTCAAAAGACTCAACACTCTTCTGCTGAGTGGGGCAAAGGTAAAACAGCAACCCAGTGTTAATCCAATAATTCAATGACATGATGTCTGCAAAGTAGTACAGAGGAATTCTGCTCATTCAATTAGTGTGGGAGATGGAAAAGATTCTTTATAATTATGTTTTCCTCGCAAAACTTGTTAGTTATTTAGCAACAGTAGTTTTTCACAATAAAAATATCTGCTCAAGTTCACACACCTGCATCGTTTATGCCTAATGTTTGGATTTAGTACTTGGATAGCGTAGCTGACATTCATTACATCCTTGCTGATGAATTTAGATTTAATATGGAAGCCTGTACAGAAACAGACCCACAAAATGCAATGGAGAAAACTCACCACGCTCTGACTTCCCAGCTCCCCTGTGCCACCCACCCAGCCAGGTACCAGGGCCCTGTGCAGACTTGAGGGTGAAGCAGCACCCAGTCTTGAGGTGAGCCACTGCATGAGTGCATCCTATGGGCAGCACATTGATGCCTAGCAACTTCCTAGCATTAAAGAGTTATGATTAAACATTAAGGGATAATGCCAAGTGTTTTCCATCAAAGCTATGAGAAGAACCCCACTGTGCCCTTGTAATCCCGGAAGGCACAACAAAGGACAATTTTCAAACAATAATTCAGCTGCTGACTTTTATAATACGACTCCTCTTCCCCTTTCCTGTTTGTTTCATCTGTCTCTTAGAACTTGTTTTTCCAGCTGAAAGTCATTCAGCATTTGCTGTGAAATTGTATTCAATTTTGTACAATAGCAAGGCTGTCCGAGGCAGAAATGTGTGCATGCTTAATGTGGCAGACATGAAGAAAGACACAGCTACAGTGCAAGCATGTGCTGTAAAAAAAATACGCAGTCAAGAATCCCATGAAGTTGCTGAATGTGTCGATCAAACCTATGGAAAGCCTGATGGCTCCTCAAGATGTTTAGGTACAAGGTGGTTATTTGGTGCCAAATTGCACATTCAGTGTGTTCTCATGGTCTACCTGCTCAAGAGCAGACCACTGTGCAGGACATGTACAATACCCAATGCTCCTTAGATGTGATGCACTCATCACACATGAATCCAGAAGAGATGGAAATAGTTTTCAGAGTAATTTTTTTCATCTTTTTTTATTCAACTCTTCACTGTTTCTCTCTTCTATTCAGAAAGTAGAAGTCTCTGCCTGTGCTAGCCCTGCTGCTGGAGGCAGAGAACAGAAGTGTCTGGCAATAATTGGCTCTCGTGACTCCTACTTCAAGTCATTTATCATCCAGCCTGCCAAGAAGCCTGGTGACTTGAAAAACATGATGCACCACTCTCTTTTTCCTCTGTGAAGAATTCCTGCTTGAAAAAAAAAAAAAAAGCCAATAAAAACAAAACAAAACAAACCACCAACGTTACTGCTTTAGTACTCACTTTGTCTCAGTACTCTCCATTCTGGAGTGCTACACAGACGATGGCAATGCAGCACTCTGCACCTGATTTCCACACTGCACTGCAGACCATTACATCATTAAGATGTAGGCAAACATGCAGCTGAACACTGGGACATGTGCACCTTGGAAAATGCACCTTAATACTAGCTCCACAGCCTTCTGCAGGGGATCCCTACTGGAGATTCAGGAAAAGACTTGGCCATCAGTGTAGTAACCTCAAGAATCCAAGTGAAGTCAATGAAGCTGCTCCTGAAATCAAGGACATGCCTGGGTGTCTTGCCAAATAAAAGCCTGAAAAAAACAACTTCATAGTATTTTAAAGACAAAGTATCTGAAGTCTTGTTTTTCAGTGGTTTGTTTTCTCCTCCTCTCATGGACTCCTCTGGACACTAAATACTGAGAGATCCCGTGCTTTGCAGAACCCCAAACCAGAAGCAGAAGGCTGGCTAAAGCAGGAAACACTAAGGCCTGAGAAGTTAATCACAGAATCATAGAATCACCAAGGTTGGAAAAGACCTCCAAGATCCTCTAGTCCAACTGTCCACCTACTACCAATATTTCCCACTAAACCCTTAGTACAACACTTAAATGTTTCTTGAACATCTCCAGGGACAATGTCTCAACCACCTCCCTGAACCTATATTATAAAACTGAAACGGGGTAAATAGATCTCAGGAGAACAGCAGGAACAAGCAGCAGGATGTGGTCAACCAGCTTTGCTTTTTGTTTATTTTTAAACAAATGGATAACCATAAACTCTAACCAAGACGCTATGAATAGCAGGCAGAATTCCCATGTAGTATAAAAGAGACTTCCCTGGCACAGTACTGGATGGGTAGCCAACACTCACAATTTAAATCTGCTGTTTCTATAAAGGTGATCGCTGATTTCTAAGGCTGCTGGGTCAGAGAGCAGGTAGAGAAGCTTTGTGTTTTTATAATGCTTAACATTTTTAATCCCAAGCAGCACACAAAGTGGTTGGGCACTGCACATTGCCCAGTCATTCTGGCACACCAGGGTTGTCCTATTCCAAATCAGGATGCTGCTGAGCCTAATCAAACCAGACAAATGCATTTTCCTAGCTCCCTTTGCAGAATTAGGGAGCTATTATTAAGGCTGTGCCGACATTTCCATTTTGAAGTCCTACATTTGAAGGTTCCATAATTTGTATCAAAGACATCCATGCCAAGAGGCAGTTTGGCATACAGGGATAAAAACTTTGAATAAAGTCAGCAGCATTTGAATAAATTCAGTAAAAAGGTCTCATTATTTCAACCACACAGAGTGAGGCCCAGCATTAGCTACTTACCTATGGTAGTTTAACATCTGTGTTAGGGCTGAAATGGTAATTTTTACCATTGTAATTTCTGCTTATTTTCTGAGCACCTGAATGATATCCCAATGTTGCAGAGGGAGCAGCTAATGAGGCTTTAATACCTAAACCACAGCCATGCCTGCTTATTGCAAGGAGGATGTATTGCTTTGACTGAAACTCAAGGCATGCCTTGATATATCAGCATCTCCCAGGGCTCACAGTACCTTAATGACAGGTGCTAAGGAGACAGACAGATGACAAATTCTTCAAGCACTTAAAAAAAAAAGTGCCAGCTTTTTTTTTTTTTATTGTTAATACTTCTAATGTGCTGATTTCATTAGAGAGAGTCCTTTACCCAGACCTGTGGAGCTCTGGCTTGGATGAGTGCCTGAGTGTATATTGGCAGTCATCACAGTAGGTGCAAGGTGTAGGGATGTGCAAACCTGAGCACCCATCACATAGAGAGCAGGAGGGCCTCTCCACCTGACAACATATTTGGTTCTCAGGTAGGCTTGCAGGTTATGCTATGTCTCATGCTGTAACAGCTACAGTCATTGATGTCAGTCATGACAGTCAGTCATTGCACAGATACGCTCAAAAATAGTGATTGTTTTCTGGAAGCAAGAGACAAAAATTGGTGTTGCTGTGTATGTTTGGGGTCTATAAAGGCTTACAGGAGCCTTCTACTGTTTCCTCATTTGGTAGCATAAGAAACACTACATTCTACAGGCAAGTCTCCCATCAGCTAGATGCAAAGACATTCCATTACTGACTTTCACGTCTGTGGTTCTCTATTTGTTAATGCATTTAGTCAACTCCAAAATACAGTAAACAAACTCTGCCTTCAAAAGTATCCCTTCATTGCATTCCATTTAGAATTTGACCCAGGATATTACACAACTACATAGACTGTTGGAGCTGACAACTCAAGAAGTCAAAAAAGTCTGAAATAAATTATTCCATGCAACCTTTTCAGTAGTATATTTCCTGTAATTTTCTGCCTTGAAAAGATAGATGAAAACAAAAACTTTTTTGGCCTATTAGCTCAAATAAGCCAATTGTCATTCTATTAATTTCTCTTACTTATTTCTACACTATTGCAGGCAGGCTAGATATTCCTGGAAAGAACAGACACTGAAATCATTTCCATTTATATTAGCATGTGCCATAATTAGCAGGAAGGGTCTGCTTTACTGAGGGCCTCTTTAAACCTTAACCATCTGGTTTCCATCAAATCATCAAAAGAAACAGTATACATCTCTTTCAGAATTACTGTTTCTCACTCATTACAGTACCCAGTTATAATTAAATAAGTCAGCAGTCCCACTGCCAGTACGTTGTTACAGTGATCAGATCTGATACCTGTGTCTGATACTACAAGGTCATTAAGTACAGAGGTGTACAAAACACACTTTTCTCTATTAACTGCAGCTATCAGGCTCTGTAAATAGCATAAAAGCTGCAATGGGGATTTTGATTCCTACATAAAACACCATGATTTGGTCAGGGCAGAAGTTACTCACATTTAATAAGTCTTCCATTGGCTTACAGCCAGAGTATGCTGGTTTCTTGGGTACTGTAGCAGGCCTCAAGATTCACTGCAGCTTGTTTCAGGTGTATTTGGGATTTTGCATCGGTGTTTCAAAACAAATTACATACACATTTGATTCCTCATCAAGATGAATATGTGCTGGAAGGCTGTAATAGGTGAAGGCAAGCATTCATCACATGCCCAAACGTTCCCAAAGCAAAACACGACTCACTAAGGACTAAAATTCACGCAAAACAATTAGAAATTACTACAAACTAACCGTTAGCAAGCCGAGCATTCCAAGAGACTGCAGAAATACATACTCAACACATCACACTATCTTGTGAGGAAATTCACTTATTCCCCATTTCCAATGACCTGGCAATTCTTTTTTGGTTTTGTTTCAGCTGATTAACTGTGGTTCCACACTTAGATTACCTGTAATGCTTTTCTCGTACCTCCTCTACGTCACAGGTTTGTGACGGGCTCCTTCAGTGCATGCTGTTGTCTTCTCTTTACAGAGGACAAGCGCTGTGGGCCTGAACCACTGGATTTCCTTCCCCATCTAAGCAGGTATACCTGAAAGCCCAGAGAAGTACCTATTTAAACACTAGCCTAAACCTTCTGAGGAGGTTTCACTCCCTTTAATAATATGGGGACACTTCAAATATACCATCTTTCTGTCTCATCTCTGTCCTTCATACAGTTTCATCTGCCTAACATCCCCCTTAGATGCAGCTCCAAGGTATAAAACACAGCATCAAGCAGGTATGCCATATAAACAAAGCAGTACAAATGTCACTTTCCTTGTGAAGAAATCACATTCCATCTCTACTGAAATGTAAAATACACATCCTTAGCTGTTACAACGTAGCAGTTTGTATTATATCATGGCATTAGTCTATTTAAAAACTATCAGAAATTGTGCCAATTCTTTTCTGAATTTTCAAAAGCTCAGTGGCATCTAAAACTGATATTATCACCTCTCCACAGTTTCTATTCTTTACTTTCCATTTTCCATCTGTCTTGAACTATTAAAACGAACAGTGCATGCTATTGTGGCTATTCAACAAGATTTTCTACAAATCCAACTTAAACTGATTTCTAACAACTGACATAAAAAGCTGCTGTAATTCAAGTGCTATCATTAGTTTTAAGACTCTATGATTCTATCATTAAAGAAGAAACACCATGAAAATCACTTTTTATTGATTTAAAAAATATAACAAGAATCTCTGTATTTGCTTATCTAATACAAAAGACCTCCCCTCTGATCAGTCCCAGCATTATCTTTTACAGACATCTGAATCACCATAACGCAGTGTGTTTAATTGCTGCAACATATTAAAATCAATTTGTGGAAAGCATGAAGGAAGAATGAAAGAAAATCTGTGACAAGATCCAGTGTCGTTACACATTCCCTGCAGAAGGCTCCACAGAACAAAACTCTACTGTCTCATACTTGTTCATGAGTTGCACCTACTCAATGGATTTTATCTTTTTGCAGTTCTTACCCATCCTGTGGATATTACCTTCATAGACTCAAGTAGCCATGCAGCACTATGAATATTACCAAACACACTGCATGTATAGTGTTAACTCCAGTAATTTGCAGTGATCTTTGTCTTGTGAGAAGTGTGTAGAGATAATGCTGCTTAATAGTAATCTACAGCCTCCTGCTAGACCCAGACTCAAGTTTAAGAACTAAGGTTTGCTTTTTACAGCAAACCTAACTATAGCCAAGGATCTCATGCCAGCCCAGTCCCTATCTTCATTCATCCAAATGTCTTTGATTGGTTAAGTAACACCTAATGTTTGTGAAATAACTGACAGTAAAGATACCAAAACCTAATCAGAGCCAGAATTTTCTTTTATACATATATAACAAAGAACCTCCCAGTGCACTTAAGAACAAATAAAGTAACCTGCTTGGTAGTGTACTGCAGAAGTATAGTTGCAGTAGGTCACTGTGACAGAAGCACAGAGAAAAAGCTCTGTTTTGTGAGCTCTAGTTCAGGTTGCCAGATGTAACAACAGGTGAAGATGCAGTAGATATAGCCTCAAGTAGACCAGTCTGCCCTCTTCAAAATCTCAAACTCAAGTGCAATAGACAAAATCAGTCCTTATCACAGAATCACAGAATTGCAGGGGTTGGAAGGGACCTCAAGAAATCATCAAGCCCAACCCTCCTGCTAAAGGAGGTACCCTACAATAGGTTGCACAGGTAGGTGTCCAGATGGGTCTTAATTATCTTCATAAAAGGAGACATCACAGCCTTTCTGGGCAACCTGCTCCAGTGCTCCACCACCCTTACAGTAAAGAAGTTATTTCTGACACACTGCTTCTATCTAGAGTAGAAGCTAAAAAAGCATCATGTAAAATCATTAAGTGACTGTTTCCCCCAGTTGGCTCCAAAGCACAATTATGCCAATGAGCACTTGCACAATACTTCATTTCAGTAATCACAAATAAGGTCTCAAAACAAGTAGCACCAGTTAAAAATGAAGCTACTCTAATTGCAGACTGCCTACAATTTCTGTATTTCTAACAGTGTAAAACTGTCAGCATACTCTTTTCTTCCAGAATGTTTAAAATTTTAATTCACAAATTTTCGTGACTATAAGTTTGAGTAAATGAAAAGTTATGCAGCCTTATCACCCACACTTCTGTGCTATCTGCTAAGAGAATCTGATGTACGTTAAAATGTGTCCTGTTCACTACACAGTTACTTAATTTCATCACTTAAAGATTACTCTGATATCAATTTTTAAATTCCATTTTGTTCCACTGTTTATGTAAGAGCTGTATTGTTCCCTCTTCTGGAAACCAATTTAATTTTGCTTCATGCATGTCTTGCACATGGCCAACTTCATCTTCTTTTACAGGTTAGAACGAGTAAGCCAGGGAAATTCCTGGAAGTGAAAAAAAAAACAAAACAACAATAGAATAAAATATGCATCAGAATGGTTACACAGTAAGACGAATAGGATACAAAGATGTATTAACTACCAGATGGAATCTACTTCACAATGTCTGATCACAAAAAAAAGTTTTGTCTCCTTTTGTCAGGAGTGAAAAGGAACAACTGCTATTTCTGGTAACAGTCAGTAAAGACATTGAGTATTGGTAAGAGCCAGTGAAGAAAAAAAACAAGGCAAGAAGACAACGCAGTGTAAGTCTCCCAGATCTGAAGAGAATCTTTTTGCCTTGCAATCACCTCAACATTCTCTGCAGCTTTTGTGATGCTTCCTAAGTACTTAAGATGTATACCCACACGAAGCTCACAAAAAATTGAAGACATAAATACCTGTTTCTTTCTCTCAGACTGTGGATCAATCATTACGTTTATAAGAGAAGGTGCTCGCTTGTCAGCCAAACTTGCTTTCACAGCATTCTGCAGTTCTTCTGGTGTGTTAACGAAGTATCCTTTACCACCAAAGGCAGACATAATTTCCTCATAGCGTGCATTTGGAAGGAGGGAAACAGGAGGTACACTGTGAAGAAATAGAAACCTCCAATAAAAGGCAGGAAAAAGTTGCCAGATGGACAAATTTAATTACTTTAGCACTGATTTTCAAGTATGAGATTATTGTTCCAGCCTGATAAATTCTTCTGGGCTAGAGGACTGTGTCTCCTATACCACTCTTAGGCTGCATTTTAATCTGGAGACACTCATCAGCAGTCTTTTAGCCTAGTTCCCTCTGTACAGGGATCTTAGCTCTAGAAGCAGAAGTCCAATGTAGACGTGCAACAAAAGCCTCAGGTAGTTTTGGAGATGACTGGCATGTTGGAGGTTGGCCAACTATGAACTCCATACCATGGAGCTTGAACTGCTGCAGGAACCTGAGAGGACTAACCGAGTGTACCATTTCTCTGTCCAAACAATAGTCTGGAATATTAGTTAGTTCCTCGCCTTTGGTAACAGGTTCTTATTTACATGAATTTACTTCAGGGCTAAATTAACTTCACGAAAAACTTCCATCTGGATCACAAAGTATTAAAAGTGAAACAGAACGACCATTTTGGCCATTTCTACTTTAATTAACAAGACATACTTAGAAGTCATTCACCTTGTAACAGGATCTCCGTACTGTAACATCTCTTTCCAGCTGCCTGCATCCAAACCAGTGTAAATCCCATTGTTGTTTACTACGATAATCAAGATTGGCAAGTTGTACCTACAAAGAGATGTATTTGGAAGAATTAGGAAATATCTGCGCCTTTCCATAAGGCATTAAAAGTATTCCTTTTTAGTAAAAAGGAAATGATTAATAGAATATACATATATATTTATCACATCAATCTGAAAAATGATCTACTCATCACGCAGATGAACAGAAAAATTACTCTGTATATTTTCGGGTTGTTTTCATGCGTTTTTAAGCGTACCTGTCTGATAGCAGCATCTCAGCCTTCTAGTTTAATTGATACTGGCAATATATGAAGAAGCAAAAAACCCAGTTACCTGCAAATAGTTTCCACTTCCATCCCAGAAAATCCAAAAGCACTATCTCCTTCTATGCAGATGACTCGCTTCTCAGGTGTTCGGTCTTTGGCCACCAGTGCAGCTGCTATAGCAAAACCCAGCCCTACTCCCATTGTTCCAAAAGTACCTGCATCAAGCCTAAGGGTGAGAACACAATTACTTTCCAAGTTAACTACTCAAGCTCTCTCAACTTTTAATAATTCCTCACAGATTATTAAAATAATGTTTTATAAACCTATGTTCAGATATATGGATTATTAATATTCAGTTAAATATCAGATAAGACTGCAAATGTTTTGAGACAAACATACCAGAACTAATTAAAACTGACAACTACTTTACACTAGCAGTACCCCGATAGAGAATCTATTCCTATATGCTCTTAACTTGCATAGTAACAATATTTCAAAAAACATTTGGTTACTCCAGAGATAGACAGACTACATGAAATCTTTCTATATTTAATTCCTTGAAAATTTAGTCTGAAGGCCATCAATTAAATAATGCTGTCCAAACTTCAGCCCTCTGTTCAACTTTAGAAATCAAATTGCAATCTGTAATTAAGTTAAATCATTTCAATCAGAAGCACATAATGGATACAAAAGAAGAACTAGATTATTCTAGGGTTAGCTTTTAAAATTTGCTTTCAGACATGTGCGACCCCATATGAAAAAGGCAACAATTAACATTACTGCGTCCTTATTTACAAAAGGGGGAAAAATGTAAACTCTTCCCCAACTTAACTGGAAGTAAGTTTCGTTGGTCGGTTGATTAGTTTTTGTTTCGCTTAGAAAGAAATATTTAGAGTCACTTAAGACTTCAGTGCTAATTTCACAAAAAGGCTCTAAGCTTCCCAGTCAGATCAGAAACATCACTTCAACAGTCAGAACTTGCTCTTTTCCTTCCTGTTCAAAAAACAGCACTTAATTCCCACTTATAATCATCATAAGGGTGGGATAGCTTTAATAAAATGACATACCCATACTTTCAAATTTGGGTGCCTACATTTTAAGCATGCAGATTTGCATGAAAGTGTGCTCAATATATAACACAATTTTCAAAATGAGGTCATTCTTCTTATGTTTTTACTGGAATTTTTTGTTTGTTTAAGTGTTGTTTCAAAGAAAAACTTGTTTTGTATTAATTCTTTTCAGCATCAGACTCTATTGTTTTTATTTTAAATCAAGATTTACCTTACACTACAGAAATAAGCACCTAGATTAGCAATTTAACGTGATGCTTCTTACTCACTTTCCACAAAAAATAATGAGAAACTATCACTCTTATGTTGCAAACTACACAGACAGATCATGAAGAATGATTCAAATCTACAAAAGGACATTAGTATAGGCATGTATAACATCCCTTCAGACCTTCTCCAACATATGTACGTTTATTTGACTTAGAATCTTTGAAAAGCATGACAGAAATTCTGGACCATCATGCTTCTGTTTTGTATAAATCTAGTCTGTTGAGCCAGCACAACAAGGAAAATATCACACCTTTGACGGGGATGATAATTAGGAAGCATAGTTCGCCCAATGTCCATGGTGTTTGCTCCTTCGCTTACCAAAATGCAGTCCTTGGGTATCAGTTCTCTGATGTGATGAAAGACTGTGTAATAATTCATGGGCAGGGATTTTTGTAATGCTAAATCCTTAAAAATAAAAGAATTTAGATTAAGGTGCAGAACTGAGACATGTAAAGAATACAATAGAAATAAGAATGTACTATGTTAGGTAGGAATGAAGTTATTTGGACTTCCATGCTATACTTCAAGGTGACTTGTGCTTTACCTATTCTGGTGACACAACACATTTAACTGAGACTCACCAGGGTCAGCAACATGCTCCCTTGGCTGGCAGTTTAACCTGAGAGATACATAATTTTTTTCAACCACACGTTCCACTGCTGATCACTCTAAACACTGTCATCTGTATACTAAGAGATAGTTCAAAAGGGTGATCTGCTGTAATTAATCTACTTAAAAATCCACTTTGGAAAAGTGCATCTGAACATGCAGAATATGAGTTGTATAACTAAGACACATTCTAAGTGTCTGTGGCATCTTGGCTTTAAAAGCTATTTGCATTTGACATAGATTATGCTGCCACCAGCCTTGCTTAACAGCACAATTGCAGAGGAAAACAAAGAATGAATCCATTCTGCGTGAATGTCACAAGTAAATGAGGAGTTTGAGTACAGAACAGTGATAAAACTGACTGTCTATCAGTCCCTCCTAAGGGGAGAAAATGGATTTGTTTAACATAATACTACCTTTGATCTTTCCTCATTGTTCAGCATTTTCTCTCTTAGTCTCTTCCACCACTCTGAATTAGAGGGATATTTCAAAGGTCTTTTGCTGAATTCTTCTAAAAGCTGGAAAAATATTTGAGATGTTGTAGATTTCTTTCAACATATTTAAAAATACCACAAGCATCAAGAATATTATACCTGCACAAATCAGAATCTTTACCACTAATTTAGCACTAAACCAGATGCAAAGCATGAAAACATTGCATGAAAAGAAATGCTCCTTCTTGTGCGTTTTTTGTTTTGTTTTTTAATTCTGTAAGAGATAACTAAGGTAAAAAAAGGAAGACTTCTGACATTATATTACCTGCTTAGTTATGGCGTTTATATCACCTAATAACATTGCAGCTGGCCTCACATTATTCCCCATCTCTTCTGCACAAATATCAATCTGTATTTCAAAAAGAAAGATTACCATTAACACAAAGATATTAAAGGGATTTTTTTTTCCCCAATTCAAGTGAGGAACATTGTCTGACTCTTCTTATACCTTGTTCTGGCTGTACAGATAGTTTTCTTTCTCTTTCACTGAAACAACAGCAGGAAATCCTTCACTGAAAATAAAATTTTAACATCCACCTTTGACAGTTAAAAAGCTACTCTAAATGAGCTTAAGAAGTATTTTTAAGAAAAAGATGCATTTTTTTTTTAAGAAAAAGAAAACATAAAAGATATATTGATTTGAAAAGTCAAAAGGCATTCTAGTTTAAAATTTGCTACTCCTCTGGGAACCGAGATGATGCTCCAGACCACTGAAAGCTCGAGAGGCACATCAAAGTAAGTGAACTATTTCTCAATCATAGACTCTTACAGCAGAAGATTTTGAGGGCATAATCAGTTTAACAACTTTTCTATGAGCTGGTGCACATCCAAATAATTAATTGGTTAAACAGCCTTTCCTTCTCTTTTCCCATGAGCATTACTAAGTGACTGAGCTCTTGCAAAGACTGACTGACTCTGAATCTGAAGCTAATTGTATTTTGAAAAAATCCAGCTGAGGATAGTCAAACAGTGACAAAGGTTTCAAATTTCAGGACAATTTGTTTTCAATCACTGAAATTCCAGTGCTCCAAATATCACATACACACGAGTCTAATCCTGCATTAATCAATTGCACACAAGCATCTGCTCTTCCCACGACATCAATACCAGGTCCTTAATAGCTGGAAAAACTCTGTAACCATTTTTTGAAAAAATGCAAGGAAGTAAATACTAAATAAAAATTAAAGAAATCAGAACTAGTTCTACAGAACTACCACACCCATATGCACTCAACTGCACTGTCTGTATGGCAGTATTTTTCACATGAACTATGCTACCAAAATAATTAGCAAAAACTACTCTAGGCAATGCTGGAACAGAGAGAACATCCTTTAACTGACAACTGTTTTCTTCCTCACCTGAATAACTTTTACATCTTGTCGGAACCTTGGTGGAAGTCCAAAATGCAAAATCCAGTTCAACCTTGCACCAAGCAAGATGATTACATCAGCATGTAGTAATGCCCTACAAAGGTAAATAAGAGAATTAGATGAGGAAGGATTATTGAGAAATTTAACAGTGTTTTCAAAATTACAAGTAATCCTAACCGATGCAGCAAACGCAAGAATATACCCAGGTTGCTCAGAAAGTAATTCCTCTTTATATCCATGGAAACTACAACAGATACAAAGAGCACGAGAACACTACATGACAGAGCAAAATCTCAGCTACAAAACACTATTTTTGAAATAGTCACCACCATTAGCTATGCATTTTTGCCAGCAATGAACATGAGCCTGCACACTGTGCTCACAGACATCTGCACCAGCAGAAGTGACCCACTGTTTATGAACAGTGTTTCACCACCCACCATCTCACTGTGCTGATGTCTACTGCTCACACTCCTGTTCTGTGAAGGTGTACTGCAAACACCATGCAAATACAGCAGGCAGCAGAACTTTGACTGCAATGCGTGCATCTTACGCTTCTGTTTAAGGTGTTAAAATAAAAGGCTAATAGTTTTTCTAGACCACTAGGCTAAGTATATCAGATAAACTGTTCATCAGTTTTCTTTAACGTCATGAAATGCATGATAACAACACAGGTTTTATTAGCTACAGAATATTATCTCTCAGATGAATCATCTTCCTGGCCAGCGTTCTAAGCATTGTCAGAAGCAATACACCTAAATCTGTTGCATCTTTTCAAGCAAGATCCTCAGAGCTCTATAATGAAGTACAAAATATAGCTGAAACAATTTCTTATGTATACATTTTGTCTTCCCTGAAATTTGTAAACCTCCCCAACTCCCAGTTGTTTCCTTAGATGTTAGAAGTCTTGCTTTATATTTACGTGGATCTTGCTGCAGCTACACAATTTGGATGGTTATCAGGAACTACTCCTTTTGCCATTGGTGTAGGCAAAAAAGGCAGTCCAGAAAGGTCCACGAACTTTCTGATGTTGTTTTCAGCACGTGAATAAGCAGCACCTGAATGAAACAAAAGGGACTGCTTAACACTACAGAAACCTACTGCATCCACCTGAATTTCACTTAGATTACATTAGTGGCAGAAAGAGTAGTACTTCCCATTATGAAAGCTATCTTATTTTTCACTCTAGAAAACTCAAAAGATAATACACCAAAAAGAGGTGTATTTGGTTTTACATTTCCCATAGGTGAAGTTCTATATTACGGTACTGAGAGCTCTGCAGCAACAATGGGAGATTGCATTTGTGTCACATCATGCCCTTTTTTGCTTGCCCTGTTTATGCCATTGTATCACAAGGTGTTATAACAATCTACCCCAGCAGGTCTTTGATAAACCTTTAATGAAAACAGGAGAAGCTCAAAGGTTTGAAGACAGGTATTTGTTCGTACATTTACTGTGGTGCTTTCTGCAGTACAAAGCAGCTGAATTAAGGCTGCCCAGACAGCTAAGAACTGACTGGTCCCTGTGCAATGGCTTAAGTCCGTGAGCTTATGCTAACAAGAATACATAGAAGAATATCTGGATACATCTGTTGATTACATTTGTAGAAAAAACAGCATTTCTCAATTGCTGACATCAACAAAACACATTGAGCTTTTTACCTGTCACAGAACACCCACTGATTCATCAGTTATCAAGTCAGGGGGAAGGAAAATACAAACCAACCTCTTCTGAAATACTATCTACTGTTTCATGACCTAATTAATAATAAGACCCATCTAATCTTAATTATTTCAGTTTCTGGTTAAACACATAATCTTTCTCTGAGATGCAGATTATTCCAAAGTCTGAAGGAGAACTGTGTGGGTGAAATTAGTTGGTTATTAGTTGGTTATTTCAGTTCTACTTCACCCTAGTGAACCCATATCTTCCCATAGAAAATCCATAGAAATGCAGTGCATAGAATGTCAGTGCATTGACTGACATTCCAGAAGAAGTGACTAAAATAAGTGAACCAGCACAGAAAATAATTATCCCGTCTTTAGGGACACTCCTCTTTCAGAAATGAAATACACTGGCAGAGTACGATGGAAAATCTACGAAGCAGCAGTAACAGCAACATCTGCTGTGTTGCTTCATGACAGATAGCCTGGCACTTTCAGTAAGTCCACATGGGAAAATGACCTTCGGTTAATTTGTTTCTTGACAATAGTAGAGAATATAACTTCTGTATTCTGATGCAATTTGTCTGGAACTTTGGAACTTCTTGTACTGGTTCTACAGTTAAGAATACAGTTATCTGGTTGTTGTTTGCTTGTTTTTCTTTTCTTTTTTCTTTAACTTATACTTCATAAGTTGACTCTTCTTTTAACATAGATGAAAAACAGAACAAAATAAAATGCTTTTAAAAAAGAAGATTTTAACATCAATGTTTTTATGTAGAATGTAAAATGGAAGGAAAAAGGAATATCTTTAGTCACTGCTCTTGTCCTACACTTACACAGTCAAAGCATACTACCTTTTCCAATGATTAGCAAAGGCTGCTTGGCGTGAGCAATGATAGATGCTGCTTCAGATACAGCAGAGCGCTCAGCTGTGCTGATGGGAGGTGGTGGGCAGCATTCTACGTACCTAGAGGGAAAGAAGAAGAGTGTCTTTAAAAAAAAATAAAATAAAATAAAATCAAAACAAGAAATAACAAAAAATAAAACCTATTGCTTAGCATAAAAATCCCTGCGTTACCCACAGAATTTATCAGAACAGGACAAGCACATCTCTAAAACAGATTCTGAAGTTTTTGTTGCTACTTGCACGATTAAAGAAGCATGCATTGCTTCAGAGATTCACAGACTGATGTGACTAAGACACCATCACAGGAATTTATTCATTTTCACACATTTCAACGTAAACTACACTGCATATCACATGTTATAATTGAAAGTTAAAATTCAAAGCTGAATTTTTGATGTTATTATTGCTGCCTTATAGTAAAACATTTATTCTCTTGTTGTTGTTTATATTTTTCTTAAGGCAAAGTAACTTAAAACTACAGGAAACTAAATATAAGCTGTACGCACTTGACAGAGCTCTTATTCACCTGAAGATTCACAAAATCCCCAGGTATGTCAATGTAACAGGAACCTGGGCGGCCATAAATACTGGTTCTTACAGCCTAGAAAAAAAGATGATCAGAATTTTAACCATTGTTTGAGAGATTGTTAAAAACATCTAAGTTTGAAGATCACAGCAGTGAAGGAACATGCTGTTTCAAGATTACTGAATCATCCCAAGGAAAATTCCCATGGATTGTTTTATACCAACTAATTTAAGGTTTGATTGTTATTTACATTTCTGTCCATGCACAGTGCTAGATTTATATTCTTTCATTAATTTGCCATAAGACAACTGTATTATAAGCAGGTGTATTTGGAAACACTAAAGTAAGCTTTTATGCTGAATTTTTATTTCAAGTAACATGAACAGAAAAAAAAAACAAGATAACTATCTTCTATTATGTTCTTAGTTCTTCTGTTACAGGTAGAAATTCTGCTGAACTTGCACTTCTGAAAACAGCTATGATGCCTGCAGAATTTGGGCTGACGTGGCTGAAGCATTACTACAGAAGTGAGAGACCTTCCTAACTCTTTCTGAAGCACGGAGATAAGAACCCTTTCTTTCTCTCATACAAACCCATACACAAACAAAAAAAAGCCAGCAAACAAGCAAAAAAGATCCCCCAAAACTAAATGTAACCATCTTCACCCCCATTCCCCCAAATCTCCGTCACATAATGAAAGCACTTCATAACAGAGCCTGAGAGATAACAGAGCTGAAGTTTATGGTGTTGTATTTCTAGTTCTTGCACACCTCCCTAAAGCATTTCTCATAAAAATAAACATCAGACAGGACCAGCATCTATTTCTAACATACTTGATAGTGCTACCAATACAAACATCTCTCTGGTTGTGATCTTACTCAGTTAAGCACTGCCTAACATTTGCAGGATTGAAGTAGTTGTAGTTACAACTTTACAAGACAAAGAAGCAAAAAACCCAACACACAAGCAAGCAAACAAAAACAACAAAAACCCCACAGACCTTATGTAGTAGGAGTCATCTACTTGGTGTTCTGCTGTTAATTCAGTACTTTTTCATACCTTTTCAATAACAGCAGGAATGACTTCCAGGCTGCTTGGGCGGACAGATAGTTTGTTATACAGCCTAGCAGCTTCAACCTAAAGAAATGCATATAGCCATTACACTGATTTATCAATGTAATTCAGTCTTTTCCAACTCGCTTCAACATGAATAAATTGAAAAAATGTCAAATTAAAAGCAACAAGGTATCAAATCCCACACAGAAAAATGCAGTTCCTCTCATGGTATAAACTGGCAAGCTATACTTTTTCTTGAGGCTCTTACATATTTCTTCCCAGAAAGTGGTGTTTCTTTTTCTTGAAAAGTTTATTTTGCTTTCTTCCACCTCAGAAGAGACAGACAAGGGTGATTTATCCCAGCTGAGAACCTAAAACCCAGCACGAATTCTAGTGTGGCTGTGGACAAAGAAATTCCAAGTGGTCTGGTGAAGTACACAGTGACAGTTTTAAACCAGTAGATGGAGCAAATCAACAGCATTATAAAATCTGCTAGGAAATGCCAGTGTCTGGGATTCTTATTTGTATGCTAAGGAAAAGCTATCACCAGTTATTTAACTGAAGACATTTTGGAGAAATGGATATGTCTGTGTACCTGTGGGAATTCCTGGAAAGCTCCCATGGTTTCCTGATTTCTGTCAGAAGAGCCTCCAATTACAATCAAAGGCCTAGGAAAGTATAAACGTGCATACACATATTTTTATAATTGCAATCACATCTGCAAGCTTACTTTACAATCAAATCTTAATATTGTCAAGACCTCAGCAGGAATAGAAAATGACTGGCATACTACAGGAGTAAATCCTAAATATCATGCTGGACTTCCTAGCATCCTTTGATTCATCAGTTTGAGGACATTCTGGCCATATGAGATGATCTCCATCTAGCATAAAAATTCTAAAAAAAGTCACATTGCTAGCTATTTTAATTAGTTTGGTAGCGCAAGTGGCAAAGTAGTTGGAAAGAAATGACAATTTCTCTCACAACAAATACTAAGACTTGTTTGCAAGAGACACTGTAACATCAGAACTAAGAAACACAGTAGAAAGTGATCTTTTCAGAATCAGTTTTCTTTGCATACCATTTGGAACACAACAGAAATTAACTGAGTATTTGACAGCTCTTCTCCTTGCATTCAGTTCTTACTTCAAAAAAACCTCCGAAGACCAAGGAGACAAACAAAACCTAACATGTTTATAAGTGGCCCTGTTCTTAAACTGGTTATAGCTATGTGTGAAGGGTGGTGTTAGCTTACAATATGGGTAATACATTCCACATTAAAACATTTTTGTTGTCAGTTCCACAAAATACAATCAATTATTATCCCATGGTGAACGAAAATTGGTCTTTCATTGAGTTTGTAAGTCAAAATTGAACTTCCTAAAGTGCAAAGTGCTGGATCAAGAAGAGAAAGCTCTCTTATTAATTTGCATATTCATCCATACTGAACTGAAACAATGAGATGTCCTGAAATCAATGTCTCAAGCCTAGCTCTTCAGGCTTCTAAATGATTTCTCCTCAGACACAGCCTTTCCTTTGATTGTATTTACACGTACAATGTGTTAAGATGAAACATTAACAGCACATTCAAAGCATAGCCCTAAATTTAGACACTCCTAAGATTTTGGGATATGTTCGTCTAGATCCAAGACTTGTATTCAGACCATTCTCTACCACACATTAAACCTCAGTTTCAATACCTGGATATTAGATTTCAATACCTGGTGAGATTAGAACTTCAGGCTGTACCTCACTTCTATTACAAATCCTTATGGAAAATGCATTTAATGAATACTCTGTAGATATTTTATTCTGCTGATGGTACTGGGTTTTTTTTCCTCTCCTTTCAGCAACATGATTACTTCTATCCATATACAATCAGTTTGTTTCACTGCAACAAACTTTACATTCCTTTCACTTCATTTTTCAATTCTTTTTATTAAAAGTTCTAATAAATAAAACAAAATAAACACTATTTAGGAGTAGCAGCCCCAATATACATATACAGTGAAGAGAATGTTATATCCTTAACATGGCAAGCCCCAACAGCTACACTACAAAAAGATCTGACTCTCCTTGAAATCTTAGAATCATAGAATCCTTTGAGTTGGAAAGGACCTCTAAGGGCCACCTAGCAATCCTGCAATGAACAGGGAGATGCACAGCTACATCAGGTTACCTAGGGCCCTATCCAGCTTCACCTTGAAAGCCTCCAGAGACAGGACATCAATTACAACACTAGGTAACCTTTTCCAGTGCCTCACCTCCCTCACTGTAAAAGACTTTTTCTTTATATCTAACCTAAATCTACCCTCTTTGAGCTTGAGTTACATAACTGCAACCAGAAATAAGGGTTTCCCTCTATGTGATCACCATACTATACTACTGGTCCAACAGTATGCATTTGTAAAAGCAGTGCTTATTACTGCTAGTTAGATTTAATTAAGTCCAGAACAGCGAAACAGGAAGAACAATGACTACAATTAAACTAATAAGAGTACCAAGCATTATGGATTTGCAAGTGAAGAACTTATGTAAACTGAAGAAACATTTCAACTGCAATCTCAGGTAAAGAACAGTATTGCACCATGCCAATCTAATGAAATCTTAAAACTATTGCAAACTATTCTTTGCTGACTACTTTTACAGCCTGAAATACAAACACTTTTACTCAGAATGAGGCAGGAGAGAAGGTGGCAGAACTGTAGATAATTTTTAACACATTTTACCCTCAGAAACGTAGCTTACCAAGGCCTTACTTGCTACCTAGTTGTCTTGACTTACATGTCTGACAGCTTGCTGGGACAAGCTTTCATGGTAAACTAAGGCACTTCTATTCAGTCAGTACTTGACTTTCTTCTAGTCAATCCATAAGAGTTTTTTCACCTGAGAGGGGCTAAACAGAGGGGAATCAGAAGAATGGGTTTCCAGGCTCAAGGAGGATAATTCAGATTGAGCTTTGAGGACTATCACTTAGAGTTACTAAAGTCAGAACCAATGGGACCAGTTCAGCTATTAACCCACTTCTGTGAGAAGCAAGTTGAAACTCAGATCACAGCAGCATGTCACAAAACCAGGTGTAATGTCATGGAGTCACAAGACACAACAGTGAACTCTACTCTTGCCCTACATTGAGAAGAGAATATTTGGGCCTACGTCCCTTTTCATGGCAGACAATCAGACTGGTATTACACGCTCCTTAGCATGTATCATGTTTTCATCATCACATTAAGCAGGAATAAGGAATGGCTGCTACTGAATGAAGTGATCCTCTCCTTCCCTTTGCTTGGCTTCTCTTCCCTTCTAACACCTTGTCTCCTTAATGCTTGACCAAGTCTTCATGCTGCTGTCTAGTGAAACAGACTAGAAACCTCATCAGTAAACTCAACAGAAAAATCACTAGTCTTCCTCTCTGAAGCAAAGCACCATGTATTTCACTAGGAATGCCAACTGAAAAGGTGAAAACACTTTTGAGACTCTCAAACACTCAGTGGAAGCTGTGAATAATGAAAGAGCCAAGGAAAGTGACTTTCATAAAGCTGAATTTAGCTTTTGTGTATGTTTATTTCTCTCCCTAAGGCATGTAACAGGCAAAAGGCAAGACTGATGGAACTAGTGGAAAAATGCCTGTTCAAAAATTGTGGTTTGCTCAATGAAAACCCATCTTCTTACTACAGTGTCTTCAAGTAAACAAGTCACTCCCTCATCCTTTTGCCAAGAATAGAGGCTTGCACAAGATGAAGTTGGGTAAATAGAGCTTATCTCATACAAGAATCAGCTTAAGTGAAAAGAGCAACATGTCCTGTAAACTCATCAGCAAGCGCCATAAACATTTCTTCTTATTGCCAAATTCATGACTGTTCAAAAGAAAAACTTATTTATCCAAAGTCACATAGGGATAGCAAAACTTTGGTCACTAACCACTGACAAATTAAAAAAAAAAGAAGTCTGAACACTACAGAACTTTTTCCAGTGTCAGAGACTTCGTTTAGTAGAGCTCCCATTACCAACTTTCCCTTTCCAATCAGCCATTACGAATCTATTTCTCCAGGTCACACGTGTGTGGTATTACACAGTTTCTACCCCAAGTACTCGATGCAGCATTCTGAACAGCTTTCAGGGGGAGTCCAGCTAAGGTTGCCACGTCTCAGTGAAGGTTTGTGGGAGTAAATGCTATTGCTCTATACCATCTCTTAATCCAGTGCTTAATCACCCCTCAAAATGTCTGTGTGAGGAGCAAATACAGATTTTAATGATGCAGTTGTCAATTTGTTCGTATATGAAATACGGAAAATAAAGTAATTCATAAGTAATATGGCTTTCAAATATAGGAAAAAATCTAAAATTCTTCCAAAACTCAGTAAAGTGTTACATGCTGTATCTTACCTTCATTTTCAAATGCATCCATGTAATAAGGTATATTGGTAGATTTTTCAATAAATACATACTAGAGTAGGACAGAAAGGAAAACTTATCCATGAGGATACAAAAAGCTGAACTAAGTTACTTAGGCACAAATGAAGAATTCACTACTTGCTACCTACAAGAAGAAAAGAAGGTCATATACTAAATAGTGCAAAGCTCAATATCTACAACAAATAACAGTGAAGAGTTTTAAAGAGAAAGTGTAATTAAATTACCAGCAATTCACAGTTGCATTTGCCATCCCACCAAGGGTATGTAAAAAACCTGGACCAGAAACTACAAGACATACTCCTGGCCTGGACAGAAAAATAAAAAAGAAAGAAAAAAGGAAAGTGAGTACAGTAAATATCCAATTAATCACAGACAAAAATTAGTAATATGTTGAAAAATAAAATATTGAACTTCTATTAATGATGTCAAAATGCATGAACAACATGGGATTTGTAGGAAGGACTAACAACAGATAATGCAATCAGAAATTATTTATATTTACCAGCAAATAAAAAAGCAAGTGAACAGTTGTCATGTGCTAACCACAGACAGGTTCAAAACATATGGTGGCTTATCATACTTAGCATCGTGATTATGCAGCACTTTATTTGTTTTGCCACATCTGTTCCATTATTTAATGCCTATGTGGAATTTGGTAAGCCACCTAAGTTGTCTCAACTCCACTTAAGCACTGGGTATCAAGAAAAAGAGCTCACGAGGAGATAAAATGATCTGACTCAAAACAAACTTTATTGTAGTCTAAATCAAGCACAGGCATGTCTTATTCCAGATAAAGAGATAAAAATCATCATTCTTAATTACTGGGCATTCTCCAACAGTCCTGTGGGCTATGCAGATATGAGAAGAAAAAAAAAAAAAAAAGAAAAGCTTATTTCTAGAGGATTATTGAAAGGAAGAAAAACCTCAAAACAGGTCTAATACTTGCAGATAGGAAAAGGATTGATCATCTGCATCAAGTCTGCATTTGTAAGTGCACACCAGTTACTGACTTCAGGAAAAAAATCCATAGGATACCAAAACAGCAATACCCTCTATTTCACAGGCCACAGAATGCTTCCCAGCAGCGCTAAGAGCAAAATGCAGAAGAGGAAAATCCAGCATTTTGTCAGGAGAAGCACATGATGAACAGGCAACCATGTAATTAGTCTCTGTATCAACAAGGTGTTTGTTGAGTGATATGACAAGACTAAGGTATAGCTGAGCAGGTCTACCAAGTTGCAACAAACAATGGCTCTTAGTACTGCCCTTCACACCAGCAGTGTTAAACTACTCACAAGAAACCAAAAGGGAAAAATTTAATGCAGTTGTAAGATTCACAGTATTACATGACTTTCAGCATTTCTTTGTTCCCACCCTGAATCGTATCAATAGAAATATTGATAACCGTATTGACAAATAATTTAAAACTGATGTTTCATTTTAATTGTTCTACATCTGTACACACTAAAAAAACCCAGCTCCAAACCAAGCTTCTGTTGTATATAATATAGTTGATATAAATTATTTCATTACAAATGTTGATAAATATAGAATTTACCTGCCAGTCAAATATCCAATGGCAGATGCAGCGTAACAAGCCTATGGAAAATATTGTGGAGTTGTACAGTTATTATTAACATATGCACATGTCATAGTATGTAAATAACATTCAACAGCAGTACTGAAATTAAGCAGGTAAAGATATTTTCCTGATAATTACTTAGCTTAAACAGAACTTGAAGAAGCCCCTTTGCTCTTCCCATTACAAAGATGTGTTTGTACAAAGAATCATTGAATATCTCAAGTTGGAAGGGACACTAAAGACCATCAAGTCCATTAAACTTAAAATCAACATGAGCAAGAAACATAGGTAGAATAGATACAGGCACTGAACTTCAAATTTGAAACCACTCGTGTGAACACTAGGTTTGAAAGAAAGCTAAAGCAGAGGATTGCTGCTCCTAGACAAGGAGGGTTTAATTAAATACTACCCTGTTTTCAACTCAAATACAAGTAAACTAACATAATGTAACTAGTAAACTATATTTAAGTGTTTTTGTACACACTGGTCCAGTAAAAATAATGCTGCCATGTCAAGGAGCAACCCTGCAGCCCCCTATGCTAAATGTGCTGGGACTGGCAGTAGGACTTGCAATCAGTGCGTTGCAAAATCTTGCTGCACCAACCTGAGCTTCATGCTTGGTATGATGTCAGATTCTGTTACAATGAACAGATTAATTACAGGCCTTGAAAATATGGCCACAGGTTGAAAGCAGGGGTACCAGAATAATAAACAACTATGCTGATGGCCAATTATTGGCCAATGCAAAAGTGCTGCTTTGAGAGCTGGGGAGGCAGTGCTTTTGCTTTAGAAAAAGTGGCAGTGGCGCAGCTTGGGAAAATAAAAGCCAACAAAACAGACCAAAAAAACCCAGATGTGTAACAGGTTAAGGCACTGTCCTGGCCTGAGAAATCAATACCTATCCAGTACTGCACTGTCCATACTCCAGGCAGGAAGGCCAAGGGTTCTAAACTGTTCACAGGCTGAAAGATTATACAAAATGAGATTGTGAACCTGAGGGGAGTTGAAAATACAGGTCTGTTTTGCTTCCTTCCTTATACTGGAAGATTCTCAAGCTTGGTTCCTTGGCAGCTATGAGCATCAGCACTAGCTACAGTTTATTGGATACTTGGATACTCATGACATAAATAGGATATGATTCTCAAAATCAGACTGCTTTGAGTATCTAGTGAGAACTATTGTTAAAGAGGTAAACATTAACAATGTGTGTTAATGAATAGGGTTGTTTTTTTTAAGTTTAAAACTAACCTATCAATCTTCTAAGTCTATCCAAGCAATCTGTAATTACTCAGGGAAAGACTCACGCCCCTGCTGAGTTGCAACATAACCACCCACTGTTCAAGGGCCATGTGGGACATGAGTTAAACTACTACTAGCACATTTGTACCATGGGAGATTAGCTAAAGATAACTGACAGTGTCACTGAGCTTTCAACTTCATGCTTTAGTCTGGTATTTCTAATCTAACAGTTTATTCTGCAGACGTGCTTTTGCTACAGCTAGTCTTAAAATGAGGCGTGCATCTGACTTCCATACATCTCAGATTACAGACATCTACCTTTACCTACAAAGGAAGTACAGAGCTGTACACAAAAGCACCACAACAATACAACTAATAAACTTGGACAACTAGAACTACGATGCATAAATATTAAGTGTACACTGAATATATTGTGTGTACAAGGATCTTGCTCTCTTTACTGCCAAAGTCTCCACTGAGGACAATCAAGAAAACAAAAACCCTCACAAGATGCCATTAGAGAAATCTCAATATTTTGAAACTAAAACAAGTCTTCGTAATATTTTTCTTCCCCTAAGTAAAAATATCTCACTATTTACTGGAAGTAAATGGAATATTTTTACTGAGAGAGTGGTGAGGTGCTGGAACAGGTTGCCCAGAAAGGTTGTGGATACCCCATCCCTGGAGATGTTTAAGGCCAGGTTGGATGGAGCCCTGGCCAATCTGATCTAGCAGCTTGCATCCCTGCCTAAGACAGGAGGGGGTTGGGACTTGATGATCCTCTATGTCCCTTCCAACCCAAGCCATTCTATGATTCTGTGATTTACAGAGAAAGATGCTTCTTGTCTTCTTCGTTCTATCAGAAAAGAGTCTAGTAAGCAGTGATAAGTAGGAAAGCATCTAATTTGGCACTGCAGAGAAATCCTCTCTGTTAATTACAGACACTACTAAACTAATTTTAATCATGTTAATAACTAAAACTAAAGTTAGAATAGCTGCTAAATGACCTATAGAAATATAAACACTGTCAAATTCCTAATCCTTCAAAGGAACCAAATGTACCTTTAAAACATGATGGTATGTATTTGCATTATCTCTCGTGTTAGAGACAGATGTTCCACACAGAGGCACATATTCCTCTCTAAGTCCTCACACTTATTAATGTAACAACGCTGGGGTCAGACAGCAGGAAGACACAGCTCGCGGCCACTTGGCTCAACAGAAAAAGAAATTATTTGTTCTCTGCCGTCAGCTAAAGAAGACTGACAAGTACAGAGGTGAAAATCCAAGCACGGAAAGCTGGCAGGCCATCTGTGAGCCACCCAGCAGCGATCTACGAGCAATTCTTGAAAGCCAGATATACACCTGATGTTGCTGGGCAATAAAACAAGAACCAGATGCAGAAGCAGCATAATGCCATCAAAACGCTCACGCCCCCGATGCTAACTCGCGACGCCTGGGATCCGAGCGGACGTACTTACAGCCTGCTCGTTTCTCATTCCTATGTACTTGATGCCAGCTGCCTGCGCTGCGACTGCCACCTCGGTGATCGGAATACCGACCACGCCGAACATGTACTCGACATTCTAAAACGGAAACGTCAGAGATGAGAACGGCTCCCAAAAGACGGCTTAGAAAACACGCGCCAAGCACGAGCCCCGCGCTCTTACTTGCGCTCTGAGAGCCTCAGCGATGAGCTGAGCGCCGCTGACCTCCTCCATGCCGCTGCTCCTGCGCAGCAGGAAGGCGGAGCGCCGCTCATGTAGCGCCGGAGGTCGCGCGGTGACCGGCAGGCCACCCAGCCAATGAGACAGCGGAGGAGGCGGGATTAAAGGAGACGAGTCTCCGCCTCTCACCCAGCGGGCAGGCGGTGAGAGGGCTCCTATTGGCTAGAGCGGGCACCCAATCAGAGGGCGGGAGACGGCCGCCGCCGTGCGAGGCCGTGCCGGCAGGGGGCGGCCGCGGCGCGTCGCGTGCGCGACCGTTAAACGGCAGCGCCAAGGGGCGGGGCGAAGCTGTGGCTCGGAGCGGGGCGGAGGACAGGTGGGTTGGGGCGTGGGGCTCGCCGTTGCCGTGCTCGTGAGGAGAAGCGTAGGTGTAGAGCGAGGCCCTCGGCGTGCCCTGCTGACCGCGCCACCGGCGCTGCCCGCTTCGTACGGTGCTGCAGTGACGCGGCGTGCGCTGCCGGTGCCGCCGTCCCGGCTTGCTGCGGCCCAGCGGCAGCGCTGAGTCCGGCTTTGGGTAAAAGGCAAGAAGCCAGAGCGAGGTTACGTAACTGTTATCTACGGAGTGAACGCCTAACAGGAATGGAAGTGGGAGGCGTGTTTACACCGAGCTGTGACGGCGTTGCCAAAAGAAAAAACACCATAAAAACACGTAGTTAAGAGTTAAGAGACAGGGGATTCAAAATCAGCAGATGGGAGGAGTCAGTGGGGAAAGAAAAAGGTTAAAGTGGGAGATGGGTCACTTTTTTAGATCCACATTTGTGTGCTTGTATATTTATGTGGAGGCTGCTCTGAAAGTAATGCCTTCTATTTTATTACGTTGGCCAGCGATGGCAGAGGTGGATGTTGGTGGTATGGCAGCAGGGGGTTGAGCCTCCCACCAGTATTCCATTCTGTATTGTTGCCGTGTGACAGATGGCAGCACAGGGGCAGCCTGACAGAACAGTGTCTGTGTCTGACCTGGAAGCGTGGATGAAGCAAAGGCATGGAATTGAATTCCTCTATGCAGGAAAAATGGCAACCAATGACACAGATCTGTGCTTGTTGAACAATTTTGGAGACCAACCACTGTTGAAAATGCACTGCTCGTGGTGGTGACTATGTTGAAAAAATAGTGTTTTTTTTTTTTTTTTTTTTTTTTCTTCTAGCTGATAATTTGCTCAAATAGTTTTAATGTTATCTTTGTTCTATGGAAATGAATAGGAGGCATTACTTTTGGAGCAACCTATGCGTGAACATTGGCAATGTTGCATAACGTGTGAGCATAATTCAATTGAAGAAAATACTTTTATTTCTTAGCAAAGTCAGTACTTTGGTAGTTATCACTGTTAATATGGCTTACCAGGCATTTGCTATTACTCATTTAAGAGGACCTGGATGAGTGCTGCTTCACGGTCTATTAGATTCTTCTAATTATAAAAGTCCTAAGAAGCAGAGTGTACCCTGCTTTGCTCTGTGTATAGATCCACGTGTTTTGAGTTGACAAACTGGTAAGTTTCCAAAGTCATTGTAGAACTGGTGTCTGGGTGCTGCACTTACTCACTGTGCTGAGAGTGGATGGTTCTGATAGATTCAATAGAAAAGCATCCCATGCTGTAACCGGGGGAAACACTGTTATGAATTTGCATCTGAACTTAAACAGCAGCCTTCTTACCTTTTGTGTAAGTGATGTAATGAATATGCTGCAACTGCATGCTGGTAATACTGCTACGAAATACCTGCAGGTGGGTTTGTAAGACGATCATACTGAAGCACAGCTGCCAGGCAAGAGACTGTGTAAATTACGGGAACGGGGAAAATAAATAAAATTATAAAGCTTTTTTTTTTTTTTTTTTTTTTTTTTTTTTTTTTTTTGAGTGACTCAGGTGAGCTGACAGCTCTGTAGATCTTAAACAAATTATCCTCTCTTCAGGGAAAGGATTTGTTAGATAGCATAGTGCTTCCCATTAGGGAAATAAAAAATGAAAGGATGTAGCTGAGACTTATTTGGAGTTTCACATAAAAAGTGATGAGTAAACCCCAGTGGTGTCCTACCTTTGGCTGGAAATGTTACTGTCCCTAAGCCCTGGAGCTTGCCGCTGCTCTCCTTATTCAGAGCACTGTCTTTGCTAGCGAAGTCCCATTGCTTAAGCTATCAAGAAGGGGAAGGGCTTTAGGGAGCACTCCTAAGGCCTCAGTTGTTCATGGAACTAACAGTAATCTCAGCCCAAGGGTAAGGGCTTGGGAAACATTTTAGTCAGTAAATTACCTTACTTGTCACAGGTTCAGCTGGATGAGCTTGTACAGTCAGAGGTTCACTGCTAAAGCTCTTGTGCATCTAAAAGAAGAAGGGCTACTACAAAATGTTGCATTTCACCAGTAAGCCTGGAGAATTGTCATTTTTCAGCCATGGTTTATTTTCTGCTTGTTGGAAACATTTGAGATACTGTTGTGAATCCCTTCTTTTTGGATGCCCTGTTCTGTGTTGGTATGTTTGGCTTATAAGACATATCTAATACATTGCAATTCAATCCTGTGATCTGAAACTCTGCAAGTTTTTTCATTGCTAGTAGAGAAGAATTCTAATTACATCTTAGTTGACAGCTTTGTTAAGGAATGGCTGATGTGAACCCATTCCTGTCCTAAATAGGCATTTTGGCTCTGAAGGAGTGACAGATAGAAAAGATAGTTTTGTCACTGGCGTCCAACAGTATGTTTATTTTCATTGGTTTCCTTAACAGTGAGAGGCTTCCTTTCTCTCTACTACTCCCTGCTACTGCTTTATATATTTTCTTGCACCTGGGTATTGCTAAATGTTGATCAGATTTCATTAGCAAAGCAGAGAGCTGTGCAGGACAAAGCTGGAGCCTCAGGTTTTGATGTGCATTGCCAAATCACTCTGCCTAAAGATTCCTTTCCTTGAGGAGTGCATTGTAGAATAGCAAGAGGAACTTACTGTACATCGCTGTCAGAACTATTTATATAAATGGAGTATTCTTAACACAACTGTTTCCAGAGATGCCAGTGCTGTATTCTATTTTTATGCTGCTTTAGGTAATTTAAGTTCACTGCTGAAGTCATGTATATATGGGCACACAGTCAAATTCAAGGTCAAGAAAAACAAACGTAACGTTGAGCTTAGTGGCACTGAACAGCTAAGTCACACCTGGCCCCTGACAGGCATTATTGCATACTAGAACGTTTTCGTTATGCTAACAAATCTGTTGTCTAATCACAAAGGTTTTGGTTTTCCTGTCCTACACAGGGTTGTGTTGTTCTCAAACGAGTGTTCCATGTAGAGCTCGTGGAAATAAACAGGTGGTTTAAATTAAAATGTTACTTAGCAAATGCTTTCTGAATGGATCCCTGCACACTTAAAATTGCTCACTGCTGACTACTGGACAAGTTGGCATTTAGGAAAAATGAGGGGAGAAAAAAAAAAAAAGAAAAACTATGCCAGTATTGAGGATTGATTATCACCTGCTTTTCATTCTGGAATTGAAGCTAGTGTGCCTACGCTTCCTTTTTTTAAGTAGAAAACTACTTTTGATGTGACATGAATAAGAATAAAAGTGGGAGCAGTTTAAAATTGGTCTCTTTTTCCCATTGAACTCCTCCCAGTGAGAACTAGAAAAAGCTTGTCATATTTGCTTTGGAAAGGTCAGGGTGATGTGGGTCACAAGGATTGAAGAACACAGTATTTTAGCATATTCTTTCCTGGATTAGTGTTACCAAAAAACAAATACAACTAAAAAGTTGGTAATCGGACTTGAATACTGGAGGCCATCACTATCTAACATCAGCACACCTCTCCTTCATGCTTTTTCAACTTCAGTGATATCCAACATTTAATTTCTTAATGTTACTTAACACAGGTAACAAATACTGAACTCTCATTAATCTTACTGTATAATTGCAGGATGTAGTCAGGGTGTCAAAAAGGCTACATGGGGAGCCCATATTGGAGAGGGTGCCCCAGCCTTCCAGGTTCTGTAATTCTTCATTTGTTTCTGCTGCTCAGCCTCTGAAGTTTGAAGCATAAAGGGATTTCTCCAATATGTTCTTTTTAAGGAAGCTGCAATTGAGGTCTAGGGAATTGAACCAGGTGAGAAAAGAATTAAATCTAAGAAAAGCTCAGCAATACAATTTTTTTGCATTTTGTTTGGATTCTTGCTTTGTTGTTATTACCACAAAATGTGTTACCTTACCTGTCTGCACTGTACAGGAGGAACATGGATCTGAATTGCACTCAGCATTTTTGTACATGTTGGAAAAAAGTCAAATGAATCTATTTATCACATGTGCAGAGCTGGAATAAAATGAAAATTCAGAATCCATCAGGACAGCCACTCCTGTGATAGAAAAACAGATAAATGCAGTAGTTTCAAATTTTTTTGGCAGTTATCTAAATGAATAAAATGGTATATGCTGTTACTTGTCTTCTGAATACAGCATTCAAGTCATTTTAGGAATTGCTACTTGTAAACCACCACCCTTACCAGCTGGGGGAGAAAGTGCACATTTGTGAGCTGCTTTTAGCTTTTCCCAGAGATATTATGTTACAATATGTTGTAACATACAATACAATGTTAAAATATGTGGTGCAATAGATCTATAGACAAACAAGAACCAAAGGGAGATAAAACAAGGAGACAGTGCAACTGCATATGTAGCAAAAAGCAGTTTTTTAAAGCAACATCACAGATAGAATGAAGTTCTATCAATACACAATGTGCATGTCTATCAAGAAACAATATGCACGTCTTTGGTCAGGAATTTAAAAACAACACGTTCAGTTCAAACACTGCAGAGTCTCAGTTACAGTCCATATTTAACATGAAATTTAAATTCCTGGCATGAGTTATCATTGAAGCTCCCCCCTCTCCTCCACACCTGTTTGGGTTTTTTTGCTCTAGATTTATGGCACACGACATGGTGGATCTGTGCTGGAAGCTGTCTGTCTGCTTTTTCTGCTATCAAGTTGTCTCAGGAAGAGTTAAGCAGGAGGCACGTTATGTGGCTGCTGTGTATGAACATGAGTCCATCCTGAGTCCTAACCCAACAGCCCTCATTGATCGACAGTCTGCACTGGAACTCATGGGCAGAAACCTGGACATCTATGACCAGCAAGTAGCGGCTGCTGCAAGACAGGTAGTGGCTTAGCAGCAGTTGTGTGTGTCCTATGTATATATACAGTAAGTGCTATTTGAGGATAATCTTTCACATTTGTGTTCCCAGGCAACTACAGCCATATTTATATACATAAGTATGGTCTGTTTTTTCAGACGTTCTGACCTGCCAGCAGCTCTGAAAAAAATCAAGCCTATTAGCAGCTTGTCTGACTTAAGTTATTCCAAGCTTGGAAAAAAGTACCTATAGTTACTTAGTATAGGGAAATTAATTTTCTATTTTAATCTGGATACCCAGCTCCTTTCTGTTTTCTTCAATGGAATGTTTTTATTAAAAGATTGTTTTCTGTCTTTGGCTTTGGTTTTATTCCAGCATTCTCAATGGAAATTCCTGCATATTTCTAAACACCGAAGTTTAATGCCTTGGAAATGAATGTTCCACCATTAACAGCTTTGTGGAAGTAAAGTTTTCCATTCCTTTCTCCTTCCCTCCGTGGGCTGGTACTCAGTCTAAATATATTCCGAGGAGAAAGAGTGGTATTTCTGGCAGTTCTTATGCACAGCCTCCTTTCCCTTCCTTCTGAAGAAGTCTCAGTGTGGTTCTAGCCCAGAGGAAATAGTCTTTACTGTCCCTATGCAGCGAAGTGACTTGCAAGTTACACAAGTTATAATTTTTTTTTTTTTTTTGGAACAGAACAACTACCATTTTTGCATAACTTCAGAATGTGAATTTGTTTTTGTTTGAGAAATTCAGGTTACGAGGCCTTGCAGTCCAGAAACACAATAGCTATTTTAATGCAGTTCTGTAGCTAACATAAATGATCCCAAAGCAGTAGGAAAGATAGCACATTTGAACTGACTTCTGAGTTGTGGGGATGTGAGTGATTGATGCTCTGTCTGATTTAAAAGGAATTAATATTTTTTAATAACAACAGCTGTCCCATAATTTTAGGCAGTGCCAGCGTAGACCTGTGATGGCTGTATGGCTGCTAAGGCATGTACTGCTTCCACAGTCAAACTGTTTCTGAAAACTACTGCCAGTGCCCTCTGCAGCCCTAAGTACCTAACCGAGCTATAGTTGTGCTGCACCTTTAATACAGTTGCTGTATATTTGATGCAGATACTGCACCTCTGATAGACTTCGTCCACAAGTGGCATACTTTTGAAAACAAGTCTTTAACCTGAATGATAATATTCTCATGACTCATGTAAAAGGAGACTATTTCTGGTAAGAATTTAGATGAAGTTTGCTCATATTTGCACTCTCTTAAAATAACACCAAATCAGTTATTTCTCAAGGTAAAGCTAGGAGTCAGGTTAAATGAGTTTTTTTTTTAAACACAGTTACACCTACTATATTTGATAAAGAAAGGATGTTTTCAAACAACATTCAAATCAAAACCTACTTGAATTATCTTAACTTTCCTTAGCTGTCCTTAGCTCTTTTTTCTTTCATTTCATATTTAGGTTGGTTTTGCTATTCCTACAAAACATGCCTTTGTTTTACACACAGGGGGCACAGATCATTGTTTTTCCTGAAGATGGAATCCATGGCTTCAATTTCACAAGAAGATCAATTTATCCTTACTTAAACTTTGTTCCGCATTCCGACTCTGTGAAGTGGAATCCATGCAGAGAGAAGTATTTGTTCAGTGACACAGAGGTAAATATAGGAACATTTTCTGTAGAGAAGGGGAATAACTAAAAGCTACATTTGTGCTCCAAGTGCACAAATCTAATTTTGCTTAGGGAATTAAAAATGAACTGTAAGAACTCCTAGTCACCAGATTGTTTTAATGGACTCTGTTTATGCTGGTTTCATTCTTAGACGACTTTGGATAGATACATGGAAGAGGTTCAGCTTGTTTAAGAGTCTTATGGGTTTTTAAACTCCCTATCCCCAGCCTATGAAATGGCACTCTAATAAAATACATCACTAGTAGTTTGGGATTTTATTTTGACTATTGTTTTGATAAAACAAGATCATACTATTGTAATTTCTTTGTTACTCTCTTTTAATAGTCCAAGCATTCTGTGGACATAATGACTTCAGAACATTCTGATTCATTTAACTGTGTATGAATTGATTTGCTCAAGAAGGAAAGGACCTGCAATAGTGAAATAGAAGTCACAGTTCAACACAGATGGTGTGTAATTACAGAGGAGGTGATCTGCAAATTGCAAAAATAGTATTTTCATCTACTTTTCTGGACCTAATGTTAAAGTAACTCTGCCATACGTAGGAATACAGGCTATTTATTCCTCTAGTGTTACAGTAATCAATACACTGAAACTAAGTAATTATGTGCCCACTAAGATAGCAGAGTTTGGGTTTAAACAATACAGTGGTAAATTCTGACCTACATTGGCCTATTAATTGTTATTACTGATATCATACACAAGCAAACAAAAATTTAGTTTGACATTCAAATCTTATACTTGGTTTGCAATACTGGAAGGCTTTGTTTTTTTGTTGCAGTTAACCAGGGTTCAGTACCAATACCATGTGCATTGCTAATGCAAATTCTCATTTCAGCGTAACTGCAGAAAATCACATCAAAAATGTGCAGAAGCTGTAAGTTTTCTATAAACACATAGCTTTAGACAGCAGTGGTAGCCCACCGTTACGTAAAAAGCTATTAAAAAATATCTGCACAGTCTGAGTGAAGGCGGCTGATAGATCTGAATGGTACAGTGCTATGCAGAGAAATCCCAAGTGTTCTGGGCCACAGAAGCCAGTGAACTGTTCTTCCTGAGTGATATGCTTACCTTCTCAGCAACACTATGTAGTGTAGGGGTGAACCTTCGGAAAATGATTTAAGTTCTAATAAGTTATTTGTACTTGTTCAGATTTAGCTTCAAATAGCTGCACCGTGGTGCATAGGCTGGACAGTCATACCTTCAAAGAAAATAAACGGCAGTTAATATACAGCTCTCTCTGGGCTGGAAGAAACATGCCAACAGTACAGCCTGCAACGTTCAGTATTTCTTTTCTGCAACTGAGCAAAAAGCATTTACATCTCTGCTTCTGTGAGTTGTAGCTAGTAATTTTTTAAAATAAGTTTATAATAAAATTCTAAAGTAGTTGCAGGAAACAAACTACTGCAAGTGCAAATAATTAGTATCAGAAATTTGCTTTTCTAAATGTGCACACAAATCAGCTACACAGTTTGCCCAAAGGTTTCAGTTGTCTTGGTGTTTTAAAGCTTCTGATGTTCCAAGCAATGGTCAGAAGCTACTGAAAATTAAAGCCCTTAAAGTGGTGAGATTTACATATTTACTTTGCAGGAAATAAAAATTAGATAATTTAAGGTCATTCTGTAATTGGTATCTGAAGTACTTTTTTGTCTGGAAAACAATGATTTCCAATATCTTTCATCATAAAGATATCATTACGTTTAAATTTTACAGATAAATTTAAGTGTATACAAATTCCAGTTGCAAATAGTAATTTGAAAAGCATTAAATATGTTGCTGAAGTAAAACTTCCTCTCCATTTCCTGGTTCTCTAGGTTCTTCAACGTCTGAGTTGCATGGCACTGAAGAACAAAATATTCCTGGTGGCAAACTTAGGAACTAAGCAACCCTGTGAGCACACCGACCCTCACTGTCCACGTGATGGAAGATACCAGTTCAATACCAATGTGGTGTTCAATGATGCTGGTACACTGGTTGCCACGTACCGTAAACACAATCTGTATTTTGAATATGCTTTTGATACCCCTCCAGAGCCTGACTATAAGCTCTTTGATACTCCTTTTGCTGGCAAGTTTGGTATGTTTACTTGCTTTGACATACTCTTCTTTGAGCCAGCAGTGAATCTAATCAGACAATACAATGTAAAACAGATTGTCTATCCGACTGCCTGGATGAACCAGCTCCCACTCCTGTCTGCTGTAGAATTTCAACAAGCTTTTGCAACAGCTTTCAGTGTCAATATTTTATCAGCTAATATCCACCACCCTACCCTGGGCATGACAGGGAGTGGCATATACACTCCTGTCAAATCATTTATCTACCACAACATGGAAAGTTACGGTGGCAAGCTCATAGTAGCAGAAATTCCTGTCACTAGCGCAGATTACAAAACCAATTTGGAGCATAATGAGAGATTTAGAGAGAATGTACATCATTCATGCACTACTTTTACAAGTACCTCAGGGGATGACCAAGTTTGCTTTACGGAAGGACAGGAGGCCCCTGGCAAAGTATCAGAAAAAGGAAATGAACAGTCACCTCCCCTTTTCTATGCAGAAATGATGTATGACAATTTTACTTTCGTTCCTGTATGGGCAGAAAAAGGAGAACTTCAGGTTTGTGCTAATACTCTTTGTTGCTACTTAAATTATAAGAGAGATGTTTTAACTGATGAATTGTATGCTTTGGGAGTTTTTGATGGGCTCCATACAGTGAATGGCATATACTATGTCCAGGCCTGTGCATTAGTGAAGTGTGGAGGTCTCAGCTTTAGCACTTGTGGGCAGGAGGTTACACATGCCACTGCTCTGATAGATTTCCAGCTATGGGGAAATATGAGTACTCCTTATATCTTTCCTTTACTGCTGACATCTGGTATTACCTTGGACTTTGCTGATCACATGGGCTGGAAAAACAACCACTATTTCCTAAGCAAAAATAGAACTTCTAATGGCCTACTGACAGCTGCTCTGTATGGACGATGGTATGAAAAGGACTAGCACAGATATTTAACTGCATCAGATTTTCAGAGTGTATACCTTAACATGAACTGTTGAACATCTGTACTTCAGAATCTTCAGGTATGTTTGTTACATGACTGTCTAATTAGATTCTACATTTTAAATGATGACCAAAGAGACTATAAACCAAGTGTGTACCTTGGAAGCTTATATCTTTCCACAAGTAACTGAATTGCCTTGCAAGTCTAAAGGCCTGTTACAGTGTGTTTGAGATACTTTATATTAGGAAAATAATCTCATTTCAACTGAATTTGCCCCTTTTAATTTAGTTATTTGGTTCTCTGGGGTTCTGGTGGGAGTGGAAATGAAAGAAGTAGAAAACCATTTAAAAAGGAAGAAAAGTAGGAAAGGGAATGGCATTGATTACACAAATATATGCAAGAAAATAGATGCATATACCTTGAATAGCATCAGGTTCTGATTTCTGGTTAGAGTGCTACGGTTTTTTCCTTACTCTCAACTCCCTTCCCCCCGCTCCCATCTGAAATCTTTACAATTTCCTGCCCACTTGCTTGGCTGTTAGCAACCTCAGTGAGTTATCTCATACTTTTTAACAGTAACTAAGCAAGTGTTACCACTGTGAACATCTGTGGAACAACCAGTCTGGGAAGAAGTATATCAACTGCTACACCGAAACAGCCTTCATTAGGGCATAATTTCCATGCTCCTGTGCAAGACATTATGTTTAAATAAAGCTCAACAACGAGTATCAGCAACTATGTTATACTATTTTAGTACTCCGACTTTCCCATTTTTAAAGAGAAGTCATTGCATGCCTGTTTTGAGACAATTCAAACATTGTTTGTAAATTCATTCAATAAGAGCTGTGAAAAGCAGATAATGAATTGTGGGACAATAGGGTTTTTACATAAATTGCGTGCCAGGGGGCAGGTTCCTGCTGTTGAAACAGAGCATTCTTTCCATAGCCATAGCTAGATTGGATGCTATAAATACTGTCATGCAATGACAAACTTTTACTGCAGTGGAGATGCTTGCAAAAGGATGTTTAAAGGATATTATTTTGGCCTTAAAATTAGAGAAAATCATTTCTTCCGAACCATTATAATTTTGGGGCTCTCATTGGCTGTTATAACTTCATCCGTGTAATAGCTGTTAAGTAACTGACTAATAAACACAATTGTTCCTTTGGTGCATCCTTGTCTTCCAGGTGCTAAATCTGTTGTTCTAGTTGCTGGGAGGAGCTGTGAACAGGAGATGTATATTCTCAGTTTGACTGAGGAAGTTCCAAAATGTGTTCAAGCTCAAAGAACTGCAGCAAGAAATGTATTATACTGCTCAATAATCTGCTTTGGACAAATTCACTGTCAGGTTTCATAAAGGAAAACAGTCACATCATTTACTGAAAGCATGAGCAGGCCTTAGCAGAGCTGAAGGTCGCACAGGCAGAAGAAACATACCCAGAAGAAACATGCCCATATGACCATCATTTCCCTTCAATGGATACAGTTTTAGTAAAGCTTCCTAAATGTTTTCTGTCTGGGAGGAAAATCAAACCAGAAAGCATGAACTTTCTGCCATACAAGAAATACAGCTTATATCAAGAACAACTTTAAATCAGATTATTTTTAATGTGTTCAGGATGTGGAAGATGTTTGTACTGAGACAGAACAAACAATCTGAGAAGGAGTAGGGAGTGCTGTCTGTGAGGCGCCTTGGTACTGCTGAGGGGGAAAAAAAATCAGAAAAGCCCTGTCCAGCTAGGAGTAACAGCACACAAGCTGGAAGTATTAGGGGTTTCAGTATAAGGGATGTGGTGCTCAGTTATCCAGGTAGTTGTGAGGATACTCTGAATACACTGAAAGTAACAGCCAGAAAATACAGCAAAGAAATGTCACGAACAGGACTTTGGAGTTCAGTTCTTGAGAGGCATGTGAACAGAATGTCAGAAACGAGTAATGGAGTGGGACAAGCAGTTCAGAACAAAGATCTTCAAAACGCGCAAAGTTGATGCAAGCTTGTATAAGTAGATCTTTACAGGGAGATGACTGGATTAAAGTGACTGAGCATCAAAAGGCTGCTGCAACCACCAAGGAACAGAGGTGCAAAGCCTTGTGGGGCGTGGCCCAGCCTTGCCCAGGCTGTGGCCTTTCTTGTAGTATTAATTAACACACTGGCATCGCAGAAAGTCCAAGAGTAAAGCACCACAGTACACTGATCACCCTTTTTGGCTGCTTCAGATATACCAGCTGAACTGAAGAAAAGAACCAAATGGTAATTCAGAACTCTAGAGAACCTGAACAGCAACTGAGCGACACACACAGATTCAGGGGCTAGAATGAACTAATGCCCACATCCATTTATGCATATTAACAAAAGTGACAAAATATCACTAATTACAAATAATCAGAGGTCAAAGTGAGAGTTTTCACTGAGTCAGGTTTTTAGTGGTCAGTAGTGACAGGAATATTTCAGACATCTGCTATGCCTGATCTCCTCCTGGAGCTGGGGCAACAGCAGAAGCCACAGCCAACAGTTAGTGATACCCACAGCAGATCAAGCTCTTAGTAGAAGAGATTAGAAAAGTTGAATTTGGTAATAAGTTAATGAATTTCAAGAAATATCTTGAAGATTTATTATAAAACTATGGAGGCAGCTTGTAAAATGGACGTTTGGCAGGGGAGAGGAGATATAGAAGAGGGAATGAAACGTTACATTTTGCTTTAAAACTGTTACAGTGTCTGAGGCTGAGACATCAGTGTCAGTCCTTCTGAGCTGCAATGCAATAAGAAAACCTGCACATCTGTCACTGAAAAGGCTTGGAAGTGAGGGCTTCTTTTGTTCTGCTGTGAATTCGAAGAGCTAAATTTCTGATTACTGCTACTGCAATTTTAACGCACAAGAGAATGGAAGGTGTTTTTAAATGTTTAACGATATTAATAACTTTAAGACAGCTTGAATGACTCCTCAGATTCCGTATTATTCCACCACGTTCACAGATACATAGTGAAATACTGCAAGACTCAGCTTGAAAATTGTTAAAATGCAGTACGAGAAGACAGGGAGTTCAGTTTACCATGATATACAGTGACTAAGGAAGCATTGATAATTTAGATACTGCTTCATTTGAAGTAAAATATCAATGCTACAAGATCGGGATGCCAGGTTGGAAAGAGTTCCATCAGGTGAGAGATGAGTCGAAACAGGAAAAACAAAATCACGCTGCAGTTTGGGGATGTTAGTCAAGGCTAACCTTGTTTCCCAGGGAAAAAAACAAGGCATTTTGCTGAGCTTCAGGTTACTGATCAGCTGAAAAAAAATACTCTTCCCAATGGCTGAAATCTCAGTTTTTCTTTCAGTAGGTTGGTAAGGACGTGTGAATCAGACTAAGGGCCCGGCTGTAGGACTGTACGTGACAGCAAGGTACTGTTTTCTTAAGAATAACCACTTGTTTTGACACTTCAAATGGATACATCTGGTTCCTTCTTTAACAGTCTTCAAAATATATGGGTATTATAGTGAGGAGGATTACATGAAAATAAAGCCAAAGCTGTCATCTTAACAAGAGAAATCAACAGATCTGTATTATGTCTATATTTAGAATCTCTGGTTTCATAAATTCTTACCTTGTCCAATTCATACAGTGGTCACAGCTACTGATTTATAAAGTGTTTTATTCCTAATCTGGAAGAATTTTTCTTCAACCATCCATCAACTTCTGCAGCATATTAAAAGAAAAGGAAGTTGTCACCAGTCATTAGAGATTACTGCAAGTGGCCATAATTACCAGTTATCTCAGATTTAATGATTCATATGAATTCGCTGGATAAACTTCAAGAATTTCAATACTTGCTGTTTTTCAACTGATCTTAAAATGTACTTAACTGAGTTTAAATACGGATGTATGGAAATGGTGTTCAAAGTCTAAACTACTTATTAGGACACGATAAAGGCCAAAGTTAATACTCTGAATCTAGTCTGGATAGTTCAGGGAGTATCATCATCACAGATGAACGCTTTTAAAACAAAAACACAGTGGCCTTTGCACTGAGAAGTGGCTAAGTACTGTCAGCAATCACAGAGTGGACAAAGGGGGAAGTGAGGAGAGCACTCCTGCAACTGCAGGCAGGGAATCCTACGGACCTCCCTCTCCTCACTGCTGTACACCACTCTTAGCAAAGAGCACGCCCTCCACTTCTGCAGAACTGCTGCTGCTTCTAACATAGCTTTCTGCTTTTAAGATGTGAACCTCACTCTTCCAAATATGGAGTTAGGATTATAAGCTCCCCTGACACATCTGGCACTGTTAAAATGTTTAATCGCATGTTTAGTCATAGAACTTCTCATGACTATCTGCTCTCAATGGTATTCACTTCTGCTTAGAAGGTTTTACTGAGCTCTCTCTCTCAAACTAGAATATAAACAGAAAATGATATTTGGATTATTACAGTATTTGTTGCTTTTAAATGGACAGAATCTTTGGGCAAGACAGGAAGCTAATTCTTAAAAACACGATTACGGGGCTGAAGAACCTATGAACCTTATCAGTCATACATAACATAACAGCTTTGGGTTTTTTTAGCACCCATTTTTCAGATATTAACTGAAGCAAAACTTATATGGTTGTTTTGGAGAAATCCAGGTGCTGGATAAGCAATAAATAGTAGGAAGAAATAAAGAAGTAGGAGGCAAGACTTTATACAATTTTACAAGAAAAATCTTCATTACAGAGGGATCACTCCTGAAAGGAGAGGAAAAAGCACAACAAAAAGAAAAAGAAGAAAAAAGATGAACTCTTGATTGTGTCAGGATCAGGCATTTACACAAACACAGCACTCTCTGAAAACAACAGTTACTCAGTCCAGTAAGTTCTGTGCTAACTTCGCATTTTCTACTGCATAACGTTTATCCTGAGAACTGAATAACCCATAAAACAAAGCAGTCAGAGTGCACAGAAAGCTGATCAGAGCTGGTTGTTGTCATTACCGACGTCCCTTCATTTTCTTTTTTTTCCCCTAGTATAAAAAGAGTTTATTTCATTCCACTACTTCAGTGATCCAGCTGTACTTTTTTGCTCTTTTCTGGTGAAAACTCAAGTGGTTGTTTGGATGAAGGAAAAAAAGAAGAGGATGCAGAATCATTTTCTGGAAAGCAGCAGACGTTCATTCAGGTATGAAGATTAAAAAAAACCTGATGACACTGACTGCAGGCAATGTTATTTGTTTTACAGAAACAAGGAACCTTCTGTTTCTTGACCTCTCATTAGGAAAGCAAACAAGAGCAGTGAGTTTTTTAAACAACCTTTGTTCCATTTTACGAATCATATTTTCTAGTAGGAGTCCCACTTACCACTCACAAGGCACAATTACTGTCCTATCCATTAAGTAAATTCATGCAAACTGAGATATCCAGGCTCACTGGGTAAGCTCTAAATGAGACATACATGCAACTCTGAATCCCTAACAGAGTTAACAACTTGCAGTTAAAATCAAACATCTTAAAAACTCGACAGCTTCATTAACAGAAACATCTAATTGTTACCTTTCCAATAGCGCAGATGCTACTTGCCATTTTGATTCAAGTGAGGATGAATGGATCCATGCTGTTTCAACCTCGGTATTTAGATAGCTGGAGTAAATCTCAAGACAGACCAATACAGACCTTTTGAGCTGCCCGCACGCTCGGCCAAAGCAAGTCAGTCACTGCCATGTAGCTGTGTACTTTGAGGGAAGAAAACAGAGATCACCATTGCCCTGAAGTCATCTAATTCTGTTCCAAGACAAACACTGCGTATGCAAACAACAAACACAGGCACAAATGGTTAAAAAAAGTGGTACTTAAAAGAAAGCCTACAGGAGTAATTAATTAATCTAACACTTAAGGTTACTTGAAATTCCAATAGCTCATCTTCAGTTTAGGAAACTGCCTTTGGGAAGCAGATTTTATAAATTTTAACAGTTCAACAAAAGAGACTTTGCCATTAACACTTAATAGATACAAATAAATTATTCCTTTGTAGAACTCACATTTGGGTTTTATTATATTCCGTAAAATATACAAGAATCTTGAAGTACTGAAAGAGTGCAGGTAAATACAGTATTCAAGCAGTCACTATTTCTATGTACATGCTCTTAATTCTTCAAAAAAACCCACAAAATTATCAAACAGATCAAAATATTGTCCCGTGTTTCCACTTTATGTTCAGAAAACCAGCTGATAATTTACAATATCATAAAGATTTCCAGTTTCACAATACAAAAAGGATAAAAAGGAAATTTGAATCGGTTTGCAGTAATTTATTTGTAATTTACCAGGACACGCAAGGATTCCTTGCATGTACATAAGCCATTTCACTTGAAAAGTAACAGTTTTAGTTAAAGCAGAGCCAAATAAAGTAAATATTCATATTTAACAGATGAGATTTCAGCTTGCTTATGTCACTTTTTCATTCTTCAGGCAATTAAAAAAATGCAGTAGTCAGTTATAAATAAAAAAGATAAAAATCTTCGGGTGAGGCTGAACTACATTACAGGGACCTGCTTCTGCTGTTCATTTCTAAATGGAGCACAACAAAGATACACAGCTCTTCCCACAGACCAGACACTGTACTTCTTTCTAATAGGGAAATATACTTTTAAATTCACCTCCCCCTCCCCCTGTAACTCCAGGATTCAAAAAAAAAAAAAAAAAAAAGAAGAAGTGATACGGATTTACAATTTGAATTTTACGTACAATTTTTTTGATGTAAGGAAGTGGACCAATCGCTGCAAAGAACTCTCAGTCCCAGTGGGGTTATGGAGACATTTCCATTCTCTTTATGCAGTTTCATAGTTTCCAAGTTACGTATTTTAAATTTTAAAAAAATCTCAATTCAAACCACCAAAGTTTAACAGTCTAAACCTGTGCAACAATGACCGTTTCCCTCCCCAGTCTCCCACCCTTCCCTTCTTTATTACACTGTACATTTTTCACCCTGACTTCACCTTGTTAGCTGGTTTAGTTTTAGTATTAGAAAAGTACGACAAGTTCCATTTTCATGTTGTCTAAAAGAAAAAGAAAACAAAACTTAAAAATAAATCTGCTTTCTTTCATGGTACATTTAATAGTGCTGGAAGGTTTTTAGATGGTAAACAAAAAAAAAAGTCAACACTTAAAACCAAATCTAAGCTTCTTTCCCAGAAGTAATTAAGGTTTGGTTAAAACAACTTCTCAAAGAATCTATTCCAGTTTTCACAAAAATGTATTTAAATAAAATAAAATAATAAAAAAAACCAACAACCTTTTAAGTTATTTGGTCCTTTGGCAGTTTGCAGCACAAACAATGCCTACTGTACCAAACGCTTTTATTGCCTTCAAAATGATTTTCGTTTTATTGACAATATTTAAATCTAGTATCTCCTGTGTTGTACAACAATGTCGTTCATTTACATCAGCGAGAGTGCCCAGTCTGCAGAAGTTACTCCTGGCACCGAAACAGAATGGTAGAACAGTTAAATAAAGCAGTTTTGACATTCTTTAATTTTTTTTTTTTTTTTTTTGCCACGGTTTCCAAGAATTTATTCAAGAATTTCTGCTGCTTCTGCAAAATATGCTCTTAAAAATCCTTCCAGAGTCTCATGGATTTTGTTATATGCAACCATAATAAAAAGCATCTTCCAAAGGTCGGTCCTCTTTTTGTATTCAAATTCCAACAGCTTTTTTCAAAAGCACAGATGTGACGACCTTCCAGCATTAGGGGTCACTCTTCAGCCCTACAAAATGCAGTGTTCAATAGGTCTCAGAATCTGAGTCATTGAGTTCGTCTTCTTCTGTATAGGGGTAGCCATCCTCCCTGCCAATATTGTTGAAAGTACAGTAAGAGCTATGATCACTCCTCATGATTGGCAAGGAATCAAAGGTGACAGTTTTAGAGGTGTTGGTGTAATGATTAATGGCATTGAACGTAAGGGAAGGTAACGTGCTGCTTGATGAAACGGGCATCATCGTGGCCAGGATGAGTGCGAGGCAATCGGCCACATCCTTGTTGGGTGCACAGGCCAAAGCTGGTGTGTAACCTGGAAGCCAAGAAAAACGAAACAATAATGTACAAATTTGCCCAAGGTCATGTCATCTTTCAGCTGCAAAAACATTTCATATTACTTAGTTCCACACTGTTTAAAAAGGGCCATAAAATTAAATACATCACAAGGTTTTTTTGTGGGTTTTTTTGTTTTGTTTGCTTGTTTGTTTTTACAGCTTTCAGTTACAAATGCATCCCAGAAGTCAGAGTTCTTTGGAACAGAGATGTCAGGGTTTTTTGAACAGTCAGATGTTCTCGGCTAACCATAAAAGCCTGGTTCTGGAAATGGTGCGGAGGTCAACTGGCCAAGGGGATGGAACTAAGTGCACTCACCAGAGCGTCACTGCAGAAACTACAGCACATGAAATATTTCTTCACCCAGAAGCTTCCCTATCGCTGTTCATCACAGCATGAGCACAACTGCAGGTGACAGCTAATTCTGCTGAGCAGACAGAGTAATGGCCATGTGCATTTGAGAGCCTGAAGTCCCACACTACTCCAGCTTCACAGCTTGAAGGTGTACAGCATCTAAGTTTAAAGTTACTTGTATGCATTTAACAATGCATGGCTTTATGGTAAGCCGCATGATAGGCTTCTATTCCGATACTTGGAAAGCATGAAAAATGAGGCAATGCTTATTTTACCAGCAAGTACTGCAACCACTAACATTTACTGCAGAAATGATCCAGATCAGGTTTTAGGACATGGTTCAGAAATAGTTACCATGAGGTTAAACCACACTGCACAGAATTTTTAAACAGACAGGCCCCCGATGGAAATTCATTGCAGCTAGAACATAAGCAAACAGCAAGCAAGAGACAGCCCTGACTAAACAGCTCAGAGTCAACAGTGACAGTCTGCAAAAGCAATGGAAGAAGTGAGCATTTCAGATGTGTAAGACAAAACTCATTCACCTCTGGAACAGAGCATCCCACTACGTCATATAAAAATAAAATTGAAGGTCAACAAAAAGATAAACTAACTTGTTTCTGTAAAAAAAAAAAAAAAAAACAACACAACTCCAAAGCCCAGAACTTACACTAATATTCAATTTTAGATTTTGAGCTTCCATAAGTAGGAATGAAATACCACATTCTAGTTCTTTCCCTCACTCTCTCTCACCTCAAAGTATTCATGACTTTGTCTACACAGCACTTTGAGCTGGGACATTCACCTCAGAGTATTCTCTATGAATACACTCAAGGCCACTTGAGATTTTATAAGCAATGTAATTGCTATTAGAAAGAAATGCTAGGAACCACAGAGAGGAATTAGATTAGGTAGCACTGAGGAGTTGCCTTAAATTTAAAATATTAGCAGATTTAAAGAGAAGAGTAAGATCCTCGGCTGCCAGAGAACTGTGACTTCTGTATGGACAACTATTACGTCAAGGATCCACTCCAGCATGGCACTGATGGGCTGCACATGAAGAACCCACAGAAAATGGATGATGTTTCCAGTTGGCATACTTGTGATGAGAAGCTGAAACTCAAAAAAAAAAAAAAAAAAAAAAGATGTTTTCCTGTCTTTTCATTCTAAGGAGTTTCATTTAGCAGTTACCCTTTGCCCTATTTCAGGGGAGGAATGATCCTTAAATCTCCCATGTCAATTTAAGCAGTGCAATTTGAGAAGCCCTGTAAAAGGAAAGTCACAGCAAACATCAAGAGAGAACAAGCTTTCCAAAAGGGAAATTAGTTAGAACTATTAATCAGGCACGTCCTGTCCTGAAAAAAAAGACAAAAAAATCCCACAAAAATGTAACAAAACAAGAAAACAACCACTAAAAAAACCAACCCCAAAACAGCTATTGCTTTTAGTTACAAGGCATATTGAAATCATAGATTTAATATGTGAAAATATGTACACAAGAAGTCAGTAGGTCTCACGTACTTTTGTCCTTACAAGGTGTGGGATTTATTCTCTGAGATTTTAAAAATTCCATTATGTTTTCTTACATGTGACAAAAAGCTCTAATGAGCCAGAAGCTTCAGACCCACTGAGATCTGTCATTCACACTCACTTTTAAAATCTAACACCAATATATCTACCCCAGACAAAATGTGTGGCCATTCCATCCACCTTAACAACTGAAGGTTTTACTTTACCTTGACCATTATGTTTTTCTGTTTTCAATACAACAGTATATTTATAGTATACACATTTTTGGACCATATACTTATACCAAATATTTCTATACCATGAGCTGCACTGTACTGAAAACTTTCCTTCCCCTTTGCTAAAATGACCCATCATCAACATGCCGCTTTTTCTATGGGGGAACCTACTGGAAGCTTCATATGAAATTACTACACAGTTACTGCATTCCAGTAAGTTGAGTTTAAAAGCATAGCTACTTATGGGGAAACAAAGTTAAATTCATTCTTACCGTTTTCATCCACAGCAAGTACACTTGCTCCCTTTCCTAAGAGTTCTTGAACTACAACTGTTAGTCCATTTCGAGCAGCAACATGCAGAGGTCTGTGAAGACAAACAAATTGGTAGATAAACCTTAGAACAAAATGTAATACACAAGACAGATAAAATGCATTGTGTTAAATGATTAATGACATATTTTTACTTGTATGTTATTTACACATTACCTAAATATAGGAGATACAAAACGAAGATGGAAAAAATTAACAAAGCCATTTTCTTGCTACAGAGAATCAAGACAGAAATAGGTCTGTATTTTTATTATTATTTTTTATTAATGGAACAACATATGAGGAAGTAGCTGCTGGAAATGATATGCCTGCTTATGAACTTCATCACAATAAAAAAGTAGTCACCTATACCTTCCTGTTAATAAATCCTTCATTGAACAGTTTTAATAGATTGTGTCACATATGAGATCTACTGTGTCACCAGCAATAACCATTAGAATACAAATATTGGTACATTATTTATTGCATGTTAATGCTTTCAAGACACGCAGAAGCATTTCATCAATCTGCCTTCCAGAAACCACTACATTCCTTTGTGACCAGAGATGAAAAATTCAGACTGCATAAAGCAAGGAGAAAAATAAATTACTTTTGAAAACCTCGAACTATTAACCATGTCTTGTGTGGTGTCTTGATGCATCAAGGAAAGTGTAACTTTACCACAACTACTCTGTATACCTTTTTTAAATGAAATAGTTTTCCAGAATTGATTCCCATTGGTTAAAGAAATCCTACCACCACTCTGCAGGAAACAGAATAATCAGCTTCCTTCCACTCTGCTTTCTCTTGCAGATCTCTCAGAATAGTTGGTAAGACTGTAGGGGTTTGAACATGACAGATTCCAGAAGGGATGCAAGGCCAGAGAAATGTACAAGTTACTTGGAAGTTTTGGTGTTTATTGTAAATGGTCTGTGTGATAACATTCCTAAAGCAATCCAAGAATTTATGTGTGTAACTTAGCTACTTATCAGGTGTCAAATATTGCCTACAACACAAATACATTCTTTAGAAGGAAAAAAAAATGCAGAAAAGTTATTTTAGTAGCTCATTCTGAAATACATTTCACAGTACGACTTAGACATTCTAAGCTTTCCCTATAACTGTGCTAACAAAACAGGCTTAATTCTACTTGAAGGTAGATCTTTAGAAAGCACTGAGAATACTGAGGGTGGTCAGGCATGGAACAGCCTTCTCAGGGCAGTGGTCATGGCCACAACCTGCTGGAGTTCAAGGAGCATTTGGACAATGCTCTCCAACATAGGACTTGAGTTTTGGGTGGTTCTTTGTGGAGCCCAGAGTTGGACTTCATGATCCATCCTTGTGGGTCCCTTCCAACTTGGGATATTGAGAATATAATGTAGAACGATAAAATAAAATTGAATGGAAAACAAAGTCTTCCATCTCAGTAATAGAAAAATGTTACTAACAGAATGCATCCTGAATAATACAAGCACACTTAGCTAGGTTTCAATGGGTAGCTATGAAAAAAAACAAATGTTATTTGCCTCCAACGAATTTTAAAAAACCTGAATTTTAAGTGAAAAAATATTTAATTTATAAAACAAATACACTGGTGTACAGATAATCTCAGTGGATTGCAGTAATCTCACACAGGATTCCCTGAATCACAATACATTATCATTTATTTCTCATCCTTTTCACTCAGCAAAAACTAGAAGTTGAGGTTTGAACAATATACCTTCTCACTTCAGATTGGTCCAACTCCTGGTATTTATCAATTCAAACAAAATTCAACCAATGTAGGAAAAAAAAAATCCGCAAAAATATTTCTCTTTATAAGGAAGTCTTAGCAGAAAGACACCAAAAAGTAATCTGAAAAAAACCACTCTGCAGATACATACGTTTGCAAGGCTGCGTTGGTGGCATTGATGAGGTTTCTGTCCGTAATCTTCTCCAGTATTAACAAGGCACTAGTTTCATGACCCTTAAATACAGAATAAACATTCAACACATAGCAAATAACCTTCAAAAAAAGCTTTGAATGCCTTTCCAAAGTAATAAGTTTTTATCATAGAAACATAGAATCGCCTAGGTTGAAAAGAACCTCAAAGATAATCTAGTTCCAACCCCCTTCTATGTGCAGGGTCACCAACCACCAGATCAGGCTGCCCAGAGCCACATCCAGCCTGGCCTTGAATGCCTCCAGGGATGGGGCATCCACAACCTCTCCGGGCAGCCTGTTCCAGTGCATCACCACCCTCCGTGTGAAAAACTTCCTCCTAATATCTCACCTAAACCTCCCCAGTCTCAGTTTAAAACCATTCCCCCTTGTCCTATCACTATCCACCCTTGTGAACAGCCATTCCCCCTCCTGTTCATATGCTCCATTTAAGTACTGGAAGGCCACAATGAGGTCTCCCAAGAGCCTTCTCTTCTCCAAGCTAAACAAGCCCAGTTCCCTCAACCTTTCTTCATAGGAGAGGTGCTCCAGCCCTCTGATCATCTTAGTTGCCCTCCTCTGGACCCGCTCCAAGAGCTCCACGCTGTTCCTGCGCTTGGGACCCCAGACCTGGACGCAGTACTCCAGATGGGGCCTCACAAGAGCTTAGTAGAGGGGGACAATCACCTCCCTCTTCCTGCTGGCCACCCCTTTTTTAATGCAGCCAGAGCACAGTTGGCCTTCTGGGCTGCAAGGGCACACTGCTGGGCTGCAAGCAAACACTTATTTGTAAACAATGTTTGATAACACAAAGTACCAAGGAGGTCAGACTATGCACGCACCTTGCTGCAAGCCAAATGGAGTGCTGTGTTCTTACAACTATCTTGCAAAGTCAGATCAGCCTTAGCACTGCTAACCAGCACCTCTGCAAGAAATAAAGCTTTGTATTAACTGAAAGCACAGTCTGTAAAGTTTTAATAGTTTCCATTTGTGCAAAATGAATATGTTATTTTGACAAGATATATCCACAATAATCAACTGATAGGCAACTTCATCTGTGGTAAAATCAACATACTGAACAGCAGAAATAGATACTTTACCAACAGTATTTGTCTGTCCATTTTCTGCAGCCATCATCAAAGGTGTTTTCCCAGAAGCATCTACAGCATTCACTTGAGCATTGTGACTGAGTAGAAGCTGTAGACACTCAACATGATCTGTAAAAGCTGCTGCATGAAGAGGGGTCCTGAAACAGATCACACGGTCATGCTCAGCTGTGCTTTCTACAGACACACTGACTGTGATCAGACCTGACTGTAGGTACAGAGACTGGGCAGTCCCTTGATCAGATGGGATCAGGAATGTTAAGAGTTGTGACTGGTGCCTTCAGGAAATCACCTTCAAGTTTCAAATACATAACTCTTATCTGTGTAGTTCACAGTACAGATAGAATTTGATTCAGAGAGAAAAAGTACAGATAAAATAATACTCATGAAGTGATGCAATTTTAACCATGCCCACACAACCCATTCAGGTTTACTGAATCAGAACTAGATAAAAAAAAAAATTTTTTTTTACTCAGAATTTAAAACAATCTTCAAAGAATAAAAAAGGGGGAAGTTGGAAATAATCTAAGTAGCCATTAAAAAACACAACAGAATTTAGCAGAATGAATGCAACCACTACATACATTCTTCCACCATGCAGATGCACTCTTACCTTCCCTTTGAATCTGTTGAATTTACAATACCAGCACCTAATGTATCAATTAACATTTCTGCAGCACCTTCATTATCATTTATCCTATAAAGAATTAAACAAGCTGTTATTTACAGAATGATAAATCTTTTGTCAAATACCATGATTAAGTCTACGAAGAATAATTTTGCTTTTCCTTACACAGCACAATGCAATGGACTGAAAGAATTTCCTTCCATTTTCTGAAAAACTTCTTGTTCCAGGAGAAGTTCTACACAACTGTCGTGACCTGAAGTAAATGCAGAGATAGTTTAACAAAAAATAAATAAATTTAAAAAAAGGAAAAGAACTACTTATGATTTAGAAGAAATATTTATCTAAATTGGATTGAGCAATATTTTATTTTCAAGTTTTAAAGTAGTTTTAAAGTATTAGTAACATCTATCTCAGTATTAACAATTACATGTATTTAACTGTCAACCCATTTGATGGAGGAGAAGTTTTGCATTAAAAAGAATATTTGCTTGCTAGGAAAAACGAAGTATAGAAGAATGTATTTCTGTAATTGATGAACCCCATTTTTTCCAAGACTGAGAGAATAAAATGAACAATGGGACATTTTATGTACAACAATCAAACAGAAGCATCTGGGTACTTTACACCTGGAAACCATTTCAACTACAATTTAGTAGTTTGCTTTGCTTTGTTAAGTTATGAACATGCTTCCTATTTAAGGAATCCAAAACTATTTATAAATAAACTTCATTTTGTCACTTGTCTTCACTAATTACAGTTAATACAAAATCACAGAATCACAGAATGGCCAGGGCTGGAAGGGACCTCAAGGATCATGAATCTCCAACCCCCTTGCCACATGCAGGGCCACCAACCTCCTCATTTAATGCTAGACCAGGTTGCCCAGGGCCCCATCCAATCTGGCCTTGAACATTTCCATGGACAGGGCATCCACAAACTCTCTGGACAGCCTGTTCCAGTACCTACCACTGTCTCTGTAAAGAATTTCCCCCTGACGTCCAAATCAATGTCATGTGTTTGAATAACATGTACATGACTGACTGCAGAATATAATAAAACGTAAATACTTGTATTAGTCAAAATGAAAGCTGTCCATAATTGGCTAGCACCTCCCCAAACATGTTAGTAGAAGAGTCTGTTCTTATTAATTAAATGATTTCCAGGTCCAGACATAAACATAACACTGCATCCAGCAGTGTTAATGCACTGTATTGTTCCGCAGTTTTTCCCTGTAACTGTTGACTCCCTCTGCAGTTACATCTACACTCTGACATTTAACTTAAGATTTCAGATACGAGATATATGATTTTAAGCAATACAGCATCAACACTCAGTTCATTGAAAAGGAAGATTTACAAGTGATGATTACTGTTCTGGAAGTAATAAAACTAAGCATGACATAACAGCCCTGAACATTTTCACCCAGAAAATGCCCAACATAATAGAAAAAATCTTTTCTTCTTGACTCATTTGATTCTCAATTTTTATTTTATTGTTGAATACTTAATTGAGATTCAGAATGCTTTAATTGTATTGGAAATTCTTTGTGAGACACTATGCCTACAGAGAGATACATTCCCCCCCAGCATGCTTTCATGTTTACCATTATAACAGGCCCAGTGCAGCGATGTATAGCCATGATTGTCTGCTATTGCAGGTATTGCATCCACGGATGTAGCTGACTGCAAGAGAGCTCCTAGAACACCTATATGTCCACATGCAGCTGACAAATGTATAGGGGTTCGCCCCCTACAGTCTCTTAATAAGGACTTAGCACCATGTTGAAGTAGTGCTTCCACACATTCCTCATGCCCAGTAACTGCCTGAGAGAAAGAAATGAAATAACAAGTTTGCAAATATTCGTGTAGAGTGTCAAGGTGTATAATAAGCAAAATGCAGGTAATGTCTTAAATTTTTAAGTAATAATAAAATAAGCACAGTTAGTTTTTAATATTTGAAAACAGCCACTCTGTTGGAAAAACAGCAATGTACTTTTACATTCATGAGAGGATAATTTCTTGGAATAATACTGAATGAACTACTCATCTTCTAGGGCTAGTTCAGTTATCTGTCAAAGATCAAAAAAAACAACAACAACAACAAAAAGACCCAGAAAACCCAAACCTATTTGGCACATATAACAATTTTCTTCCATCCATTAACACGCCCTCCACCCCATGACAAAAAGTCGTACTTCAGGTCTTCTGCAGCCAACAGCTTCTAACAACATTACGAGACTCAGGAAATCCAACAGAATTCTGAGGTTATGTAGCAAACAAGCAAAAGTTAGCCTTGAAAGCAACTAAAAAGACAATCTAAAGCTAAGAATGGCATTATCAAAATAATAAGAAATTCATCAGTGCTACAAACTAAGTCTGTATTTTAATTCAGTGTGTACAATACTCGAAAAGACAGAAAGGAAATATTCTCTTACCCCTCTGTGTAATGCTGTCCTTCCCCACTTATCTTTGGCATCTACGTTTGCTCCCTTGTTGAGAAGTGAATAAACACAGTCCGTGTGCCCATTGAGAACAGACAACATCAAAGGAGTCCTACACAGAGAGAGAAATTAAAGCATAATTTACATGGAAATGTAACAGACTAGTGCTCAGCTGAAATATAAAAAACTCTGTACACACACACACACACACACACACACACAATGGCTGAGTCTGGCAGAGACCTCTGGGTCCATCTGGTCCAACCCCTTCTCCAGCAGGAACACCCAGATCAGGCTACCCAAGCTCATGTCCAGGTGGCTTTTGAAGATGCTCACAGAGGAGACTACATAACCTTTCTGGGCAGACTGTGCTCTGTCACCCTCACAGCAAAGAAAAGCATTCTGATGTTCAGATGAAACTTTCCATGTTTCAGTTTGTGCCTCTTGTCTCATCCTGGCACTGGGCACTATCAAAGAACACTGGAAATTCAGACTATCCATAAGCTTCTCTAGCACTACCTTTATTCCAAGAATGCCAGGAGATTCAAGAAAATCAATTTATTTCCACTAATTCAGAATTCCTGATTAAAGTATTCCCAATTGAACAAGATATTTTTAACTGCCAAAACTGTTTATTGTAAAATATGCACTCATTTGTCTTAGTTCAAATTTCACCTCCTTTGAAAGCAACAAACTAAAAATCACCAATGTAAAATCGTATTTATTTTTGCCCTTTTATAAAATGAAGTAATTCGTGAATATTAGATTGTGTATTTTTAAAACTTACTGTCCATTTCCATCTTGAATGTCCACTGCATTCTGTGGTTCTGCATTTCCTATCAATAGTCGCAAACATTCAGAGTGACCGTTTGTAGCTGTAAAACATCATCAAAATACCAGTTTTACAACAATTGTCTTCAAGTATGCAACAGAAAGAGAACAGTAACTTGCCCATGCTAACACTCCATAGTTTGAGAAGCCAGTGTACAGCTTTATCACTGATATAATTGATTTTAATATATAAAATATGTATTATATATTAATACATAGAAACAAAGAATACGAGCACTCAATGGTTTCAGATATGAGGTATTCTCAATTATATAGTATTGCACAGAATCAATTGCAACCGTCAATTCCAAACAGGTATTTGTTTTTGAATACAAATGGTGTTGCACACATCAGCTGTAAGAGTATATGTTTACACACTGTCCACAAAAAGGAATAATTAAATATAATATCACAACTTATACGTGTGCCTTAAAACAAGCAAACACATACATACACAGTCATACACAGAATTTATTAGCAAGTGTAGCCATGTAGCTTATAACAATAATGTCAATTCAAATAAGCCTATTTTCAAAGACAGGAAAAAAAAAATGTGAATAAGGCATGACTGCCATATTTTGAGTTTATAGATGTTTTCCTGGAAGTCAGTAAGAAAACACTGTGAAGGTTTGCTATTATTTGAAAATATGCAGTAAGGAGTGATTTAAAAACATGAAAGAAACAGAACACAATTTTCTAGTCTCTTCTCAAACTGATAGAAGTATTTTTACAGCCAGGACAAGCAATACAAATCACGTATCTAAATTTGGGCTGTGTGAAAGATGAGGAGAGAAAAAGAACATACTGCTGACACTTCTCAGTGCAATTAGTCTTGCTAGCTGAATGGACAAGGTTGGAACTAAATGGTCTTAAGTCCTTTTCAACCCAAACATTGCACACACCCTTTTAGAGAGTAGCATGGAATGGTAATTCAAAAGATGAAATGATTTATGGGGTTAATACAGGTTTCCAGTGTAAGTGCTTTGTTACCTTTATTAATATAATCTATACCTATAAGTTTATAAAAATCTATAAGTCTTAAGTCTTAACTTAACAGTAACCTAAAAGTGATCACTCATTCCTTAACACCATTTCTTAGAGCACTAAGAGACTTCCAAAGATGAAGGAACATCCACTTCAAAAGCCAAAACTTTAGAGTTTGTCAGCACAAACCTGCTGCATGTATTGGAGTTCTCTTTACAACATAATCTTTCACCAAGATTGACGCTCCCTGATTAATGAGCACATCTACACATTCGACGTGTCCCTTGAAGGCAGCAAGATCCAGTGGTGTCCTTCCATTGTTATTCCTCACATCAAGATCCAGCAGTGACTGTACCAGCACTTCCAGAGCTTGATGGTGGCCGTGGTAGGCCTAAGAGAAAGAGAAAGTTCATCAGTTTTCCCATGACTACATAAATGAAACAGTGAAGACGGTATTTTTATTTTTACATATGGAAGAGCTCCTGATGCAGCATACAGATCATTACAAAATATTTACAATTAATTTTGAAAACTCTTTCAGCAGGAAGGTTGGTGCTTTTTCATTTCGTTCTTCAAATAAGCAACAAAGTATTTTCATAAAATTTTCTCTGCTTCCAATTTGTAAAACCATCAGTATTCCGAATACTGCACGTTACATTCCTTGTAATGAAGTTACATAATCCTCAGACTATTTCAAGTGAAGAACATATGCAAGCATATTGAATTCCTATGAGGTTTTAAATAAAACATTTTAGAAAAAAAAGGTGTAAAATTCTGTAGGTAAAAAATACAGTACAATTAGCTACCATAACTGGTAAAAATAGAAGGGACTTAGAAAACCAAACAGAAAAAGATAAGAATGGATATACAAGGATAAAACAAAACAAAACATAAAAAATGTAGTTAAACATCAAGACAAAGCATCAAAATAAGTAATGAAAGTAAACAACTACAACTATGGTTTTATAGCTTCTACAGTAAACTCAGAATTTCTTCTCATAGACATATAAGCTCTATTTCCAGAAAAAGCTCATTTCCAGGAACAGTCTCTCTAACAGCTTTCTTTTACCAGTATGAGATTACTTCTCCCTTAGCCATATATATAGCAATATACGTACTACATGAGACCTAGGCTATTTTCAGAAAGTACATTGAGGTTTTTCCACTGCTAGAAGTCCAGTGAAAAGAATAAAGTTACACATTGAGCTGTTTTTCAGTTCCCAACTTCTTGACAGTTTCAACAGGTTCGCTCTTCTCCTACTGTTTTCGCAATTTTGCAAAAGTATTCAAGATAAACATTTCTCATAATAAATGATGATGGTAAAAAAAACCACTATTATTCATAGAATAAGTTTTTACAAAAGTTTAATTAATATAATTCATAAAATAAATCATAATTATATGAATCAAAGCGAAGGCAGTTCCACAAAGCAAAAGTGAAAGGCATCCAGGGTGATTATGCATTGTATTTTCAGGTTTAATTTATTTTATTGGCCTATTTAAACACAAACAAAACAACACCAAAACCAAAACCAGGATGAATCAAAACTATGTCAACAACTCTTGCAACTAGAGGAGGACCCATCACTGACTACTGAAATACTTACAGCTAAATGCAGTGGACTTATAGGTGCTCTGTTGTCTGAATCGTTCAGCATGTCAGTACCTGATGTTTCCATTAGCTTAACAAAGAAAGTCTGAGTGAGTACAAAAGCTCATCACCTTCAAAAACATTCAGCAATAACTGCTAGCTTCCAGTATACACAGGTTAAAAAATAAGACAGAATATTAGGAAAAAAAAAATGAAAGACTACAATTTCCTTAACAATTCTAGATCCATTCCAATTTTCTAATGGCTTTGAAATGCAATTACTGCAACCCCTCCCCCATTCAAACACAGTGTTTGTGAACACCCAATTCGGTCAGTTCACTACGTTTTCACAATCATAATTTTATAGCAATCATACATAAGTTTAAGTCAGCTCATGGCTTAAAAATATTTTTGTATTTTACAGTGCTGAACTGCAATTAAGTCTTCATTGCAACTGAAATTAAATAATACATCCAGGCACTGAAGAAATGTTTGACTAAGCTAAACGATAAGGAGCAGTATTTTTAAAATGACACATTCCCTTTTGCTGCCTAATAATTTAAAAGTGAGAAATCACACACACTTACAACATCTAGAGGCGTTTCACTCGCAATCTGCAAATAAAAACATTCAGAATTTTTATTTTAATACACTTGAATATAAAAGTACAATCTGCATAAAAATATTATTTTCTACAACACAGAGCAGACAAAATTCTCTCATATCAAGTAAGATGCATGTTTTTGCAAAGAGCTACATTAAAAATGAACTGGAGGCCCTACTATCTAAAATTCAATTGTAAGGCTGTTAATTTACTCTTACTGTGGAAACTACTTTAAGGCATCCTTACTTGACAGGTTTTTCCCTATATTTAAATTTACTTGTTCAGATTAAATCTGCAAAATTTCTTAACACTCCTCAGGAGGATACGTGTGGGTATTTTACTTCAGCCATAAAGAAAAAAAAAAAAAAAAACAATGGAAAACTAATATCACATATCCTCAACCAGTCTTACCTCATCTCCAAATATGCTATCTTTTTACACCAGTGTCTACCACCTTACCTCTCCATCTTGCCTCTATTTTAAGAGTAGCAAGTGTTTAAAGATTTACTGTACAGGAACTGAAAACCACTAACAAACTAAGCTAACATGAAGAATGAAGGTGGAGGAATGCCCTGGCCTTTGCTCTGTGAAGACAGCTGTTACATCCTTCACCTGTAACAAAGCTTTCTTACCAGTTCAAGACATAAGCGATGACCATAAGCAGCAGAATAATGAACTGCATTGTATCCTTGCTTGTCTCGGATCCCTGGATTGGCATCATTTCTTAGCAAGTATTCCAGGCACCTGTTTAAATTGAAATATGGAACCATATATCTAAATGTTGAATTTCAAGTTTACAGTAAGTGATAAATCATTCCAATTCAATTGGAAAATAGAATGTAACAAAGAAGACTAGCAATTTAATATGCAATATTGGCTGGGACTAAAGAACACCTAACTGAGTACACCGAGTGCTGAGGTCAATCACAAAGTTTCCAGAATCTGAAAGAATCCTTCTCTGCGTACATCTAGAACCTTCTGAATCATGACTTGGCTACAGCTAATATTCCATGGCTATTTTTCTCTTAGATAACACAGCTACTGATACTTTCATTAATATAAATGATTACTATTTTTGTATTTTATACAATATATCAGTATGTTTTTCTGCACCTAATATGGAAGGAAAACAACTAACAGCTGAGTTCTTCAGAATCTATAGTTCAGAGGAGCCACACAGACTCTACTCGACTACTAGACACTAATGTATTGATTTATATATATACAACTCTAAACACAGTTGATGACATACTCATATCCTACCAATCATTCCTCTTGTAACCTGAGGTTGTAAGGCAGAATGCAATCAGCAGTTTCAAGCACTGACACTCAAGCCAGAAGGATGAGAAATGGGATATTGATGTCAGCTCTCTCTCTTAAAGAACTACTACTATTTTTTGTTAAGAAAGACTTCATACATGAACACTACATGATTCCCACGCGTTTGTAATTTCATGTTGCTCACCACTTAACCAAAGTTTTGCAAGGAACAAGGAACATCAATGGCCTTATCTATCTAAATTTCTTTACTTTTGTGAATTTGTCTTTTCACAGAAAACTCAACATGCTCTGCAAGAAGTGAAGTCTTTTAAAGTTGTCAAGTAGCATTCTAACAAATAAAAAACCAAATCAATAGTTTTACTGTTTCCTTTTATCCAGAAAGATTAACTTTGCATCTTTTGAATACTTGGGTGTCTTCAAAAGGCCTCTCAAAGAGGAGATAAATCAAAATTTCTGAACGCCCAAATAAATTTAGCTTATTTCCCATTTATTTGATGGTGCACTATTAAATAATTTTTATATAAGTAGAAAGATCATGTGTTTTTCCCGTAACGTGCTGCTTAGTTTGCTTCAGTCTTCTAATATTGCCAGAGTATAGCTTACTGGGTGTACATTCGAGACCCAAAGCATTTTGCACACAGAAACAAAAAGGAAAATAATTTTCAACAAAAACATCCTTGTCTCTAAATTTGGTTTTGAAAGAATCTGAACAAAGACCATAAAGACACACTTAAATATACTTGGAATTTCCATATACTTGTAGATCACTTCCTGACATTTTTCCCAGGGTTTGTATTCCAAATCAGCAATTGCTTTTAGCTTAATTCCTATTTTGAATATGAGCTGAGCAGCACTGGCTTTCCAGCTGTTATTAATCATCTTGCTGCATCAACATTAAAAGCTGCTCCCTTGGGCCATTCTGCTCTGTAGTCTGACTTGCAGAGAGCCAACTGTTAATCAGAACAGTAAAACTGCATGGCTTTTCAAGACAAGCTTTTGAGTTATCTCCTAAAGCTCTGCAATACTGCCATCATAATTTGCAACTGTCCCTTCTATAAGGCAGGAGGAAAAAATGATGCCATTTGAAGAACTACTGCAGTTCGGAAGTTTTCTCAGCAACTGTGAAGCTAAAATTAACCTTAGCTCAACATGTGGAAGAGGCTGGTTTAGCAATAGGTATCAGTATATTAGTTTAGGAAAAAGAATCAATGAGTTCTAGTTCTAATACTTTACAGTTTAGCTGTGCTTGGTGTGTGAACAACTTTGCTATTCTTAACTATCCTGCTACACAGGAGCACTGGAGTCATGACAGACTACTTTTATCTTTGCATGCACCAGGTGCAAGGACTTCTTCCCCAGATTTCACATATATTGTTTTGGGTTTCAGTGCACTAAGATAGCAAAAGTTACTGATTATAGTGTAACATGCAATGGAAATTTGCCCAGCTGGGGAAGAACAGCCAAAGGTCAGCCAAAAGTCATGTGATGAAGCTGATGGTGGAAAAATGAGGAGAAAGTAAGTGGTCTAAAACCACCAGAGGCTGCTATCATGCGTGCCCAGAGGGACACTAACATATATTAATGAGTTTTTGGGAAAGAATGAATAGGTATGCCAGTATATTAACTGTTTACACGTAGAACCTGAACTCTGAGAGAGCACGTTTGATATGTCAGATCACCTGGCATGTGACTTGAGGAATAAAGGAATGCTGCTTTTTCATACCACTCTGGAGTCAGAGGGTTTTCTTCCCGGATTTCAGATGACACATGTAAGAGTGCAGTTAAAGCAGCACTATCTCAAAAAAAAAGGAACTTAATGCATTTGTATGAATGTACAAATGTATGAAAAAAATTGTCAGACAATTTTTTTTTGAAATTTGTCTTTGTGTAGACGAGGCATTTACTTGAATAACATGAGTTACGTGGCCATGAAAATATTCCTTATTTATCCTTCAGTATCCCATCAAGTTACAAGCCTCATTCCAAAGGCTACTCCATCTTTTAAAAACTGTTGTATTCAAACAAGATGGTATGGCATCAAAAAGCATTACTTTCCAGGAAGGTGCTGCTGTATGCCTTTGAAATGGGATGCTGTACACCAGTTTGTTTTGACCACTGTGTGAATGTGCACACACAGAAGAGACTCTCCCCCTTAAGCAACTGACACTCAATAAACCTTATTAATTTTGTAGCTATCTGCATAAGCTTCGTGTGTATGCACTAACATTATTCCAATTTATGTACATACAATCAGAAGTTACAAAACTAACACACACAAAAGGCACTTATGGATTTATAAAGGCCTTCGGATGCATTTTGTTAACACAAGTTTAACTACTTCACAAAAATTTATAACCAAGACAGTTTTAATGCTGAACATGAATAGCTTAATCAAATCCCAAATGGATAAAGTGGTTAAATGTCTCATAGTTAAATGCCTAGTTCATTCTGGTATAGACCTACTGTTACTCACAGATTAGTTTGACAAAGTATTTCTGACTAAGAATGCAGATTAGGGGGCAAAGTGAAGAACCCTCCACAAAACACCCCATCGTTCGTCAAAGTTTGATCTTGAAGTAAAATGACCCTACTGGTTACAGCCATCAGAAAGTTACATGGCACCCCCCCACAGACAACATTTACTCAACCACTACTACACAGCAGGTGAGATCAAAATGTCTGCTCACCATTAGGACATCCACACTACACAATGTAATAGAAAAATTATAATACATTCATTTATTTCAGAAATATTTTCCATACAATGAACAAGTCACTGCCAGTCTTAACTTTTAAAAAAATATAAAAGATGCGTTCAGCAAAGCTGAAGGGAGAATGCACCCAAAAATCCCAGCTCAGGTATTTCTAAGGATAATTTCTGTAGGAACAAAGCGTGCCACACTTACTTTCCATCTGTGTCTGATGCGGCTGCATAGTGCAGAGGTGTACAACCCCTCTCATCAAGGTCGTTCACACTAGCTCCAGATCCCACAAGGGCAAACAGGCACTGATAATTACAATTGGCAGCAGCATAATGGAGTGGAGTTCTTTAGTACACATTTGAATAAAAAGTACAAAGGTAAATAACAGCAAAATAATACTAGAGAGACAGAAAATGCAAACGAAAATGAAACTTAAATCCTCCTTTCCCTTTTTAGCAAATATTTGTGGTGAAGAATGCATAAATACAATATTAAGAATTTAATAACACAGGCCATCTGGGGGACATATTTGTCAGCCAGCGCATACACATACTGTGGTATGAAGATCTATATGACATACAATAGTTTACACTAGACATTTTAGATAATTTAGTTAAATAGGTAATTTCAAGCTACGTGAAAAATATGGACAAATTCAAGAATTGCACAGCAACTAAACAAGGTCAAAATACAACAGTTAGCAAGTCAATATTTTCTGCAAGAAATTCATATTTTTAGCTAATAGAGGCATGCAGTATTTTTAACTATAATAATGTATCAGAGGTATTGTTAAAGAAAAATCTTGAAAACATACATCGTTTCCTTGTAACAAAATCATGACATACTGACATATTGATATTGATGAATCATGTCAAGGGAAACTTATTCTATCTTCAATTCTCAAAATAGCAGTTTAGCACCACAATGGTAAAGAATTTCAGTTTCTATTTATAAAAACTGATTGCTTCTACAAATTTCTCCATTTTGAGTGTAGGAGGCACTTCAAAATGTTCTACTTCTCTCCTCCAAAATTATTTTTTCCAATTTTCTTAAATTTTAACTATTTTAATAGTTTTCATCCATGAAAATAACTGCTTTGTGTAATATGCAAGTTTAAACAAAGCTGTCAATGAGAAAAGTTGCAACAAACAATTGTTGCTTTCTCAGGAAAGAACAGAAGAATTCAAAGTGAAGCACAACTCTATATCCTTAACATTTCCCTCATACACTACTGCCACTCACATCTCAGGAAATCTGATTTTCCAGGATGTGAATAGCAGGAGTAGTGCATGAGCAATACTACAATTTCAGGATGTAATGTCAGATTTTGCACAAGTAGTGATCATGCAATTTGAACTTAAATAATTCTACACCAAAAATAGAAATTCATATCATTCTAAACAAGTTCTGAGCTCAAATGAGGAAAGAAACAGTAACAGATGGATAAAATGAGAAGTAGATGAGGAAGTTATAATAAAACCTTGGACTTTTAGCTAAAGAAAAAGCCTTCAGAAATAGTAACAAACATACAGACTGACATACTATTTGGAAAACATTGCTAATGTCCTTGAATGAGTGAAATATGAACTCATTACATCCATGTTCTAAGCAGTGAAGGCTCGTAGCAGTGCAGCTGAGTATGTAATGCACTCTTTAAAAACAAGACTGAGCACCTACCTAAAAATATATATGACTCCAGCTTTCTATAACATATGCTGAAGAACACTTTATAAGGGACATAATTGTTTAAAAACACATAAATTGAAATGAACAGATTTGACCACATAGCAATATGCATTTTATAACACTTTAGAAACCCTTCAAAATATACAACTCTAAAATCTCTTACCTCCCAAATCTGTCCTTTTTGTTGAAGTCTGCACCAGTATTCAGCAGAAGATTTAGGCACTCCAAATTCCTATTAAATTAATGCAATATTGCTTGTGATTGCAGATTACAGTTTCTTAATACTGGTCTTTATAACTGCCAGAACTGCATCTTAGATGTTTTTTTTACAACTAAACTATATGAAAACTTCTGAAAAGTATATTTTCTGTGAATTTGTATATGTAATACACATTTCACAGTTCCAGAACCAAACCAGAAAAGAACACAAATTATTTCATGACCACATACAAAAACTGTACTAATATCAAATGGCATGCATAAAGTACATGGATGTTAACTTCCCTAATAGGAGATTCAATTCTTAAAAAAAAAGTAAAAATAAAAATTATACCTGAACAGCACATGATTTTTGCTACCAGGATTCCAACACAGAGGTATATATTTGAAGCTCAAATGTAAATTATAATGTAATGCAAATATTTTACTTAAGCAATTCATTTTCAATACAATATGACCACACTAACAGATGTATAGCACTGCCTCTTTAAACAAGATCTTAATAACTTTTCTAAATTGTAGATGAATGAGGGAATGAGTCACAAATAATGTGTTTTTATATGGAAAGACAGCATTTTAACCTTAATCATTTGTAACAAGAACGTACCTATCAAGTAACTTTTCACTGAGAATGATTATTTAGCAGTATTACTTAAGTAACATTGCAATAGAAAATGAAAATATCATTATAATGGAGTTTTTGTGTCCCACAAAGTGTATCATGAGATTTATTACCCAATTCTTCCAGGCAATTTTGAGTAGCTGCTATAGATAACCTACAATACAATAACAATAATCAATATAGATCACAACTCAAGTGATGAACAAGTAGTTCTGACCACTTCATCCATCTAAACTCTGGAGTTCAATTACGACTTATAATTTTGCTTGACTGATTTTTTGTTTGTGGATAAGGTAAAAAAAAAAAAGTATTTCCCAAAGTTGCTATTCTTCACCTCATGTCCTATGGTGACCTAGAAGGGCACGACATCTTTGCAATTGTATCATCACCCATGGGAAATCAAAATAAAATCCAGTTCATCCCCAAGCATAAACCTAAGATAAAGCTGATGATACCTGGACACTGTACTCCAGTAATTACTTATACAGCTGAATATTTAATTAATTTTTATTGCTTGTAGATGGAATCCATCTTGAAATTATTTTCGCATTTACATAATTCCAAGGGGAGAGCATAGGAGAGATGCAAAGAAGAAAGAATAATAAAAAAAAGGAATGATCAGCAATTAAAAAATGAACACTAAGAATAAAAGCACGAATGCTTTTTACATACCCTCCAGCTGCAGCTGCATGAAGACAAGTTCTGCCAAAGTCATCTGGTGTGTCTATGTCAAAACCTATAAATCAAGTATTTGTAAAGCAGTTATGCAATGCAGGCTTTCACAAAACTGTTCTCATCTACCCTTAAGAGAAATGCTTGCAAAGCAAACTTAGCAGCTATTCGAGAAAAAGCACTGAAAACAAGATTCATTTGAAACTAACTGTTGTTATTTGCAGTGTTTTGAAAAGCACATTCAAATAAAACTGAAAAGGAAAAAGTAAAACAAAATTTGCAGTGTTGAGGAAGTTATGTTGTTCCTTATCTTATTTAACTGCTAGTATTTCTGTATCATTTAGTACTGCACATAATATCCATAACAGGAAAACTTAATAAGCTAGAATTTCTATGTGTTCTGCAGATAATTTTTATTTTTTTATTTTTTATTTTTAACAAAGAGGGAGATACCAACACTACCAAATCCAGAATCAACTTACATTTCATCTTTCATTTTAGCTCTCCAGTGTCAGGCAAAGATCTTCACTTAAGCTGGAGATCTGTATTAAAGTTACCAGTTAAGCCTTAACTTTGTCCTGACATTTCTATGAGAAAGATTGTCCTCCATTAATTAAGTAACTAAAAACTGATTGGTCAAACTTATCTTTGTTGTTAAGATAGGTATCTGAAGAAAAAGCCGTAGCAGAAGTAAAGTCTACACAGTCAAATAAAACAAATGGGACATCTCAAACGTCTCAGCCAAATTGTACATCCAGGACAACCCTTTTTCCCTCTTCCAAATGAAGGGATATGTCTTAGAATTTGACACCAATTAGCACACACGTACTCTTCTACTCATAAACTTTATGCTCCCTAATTGATTCTTATCCTGTTGTGCTGCAAATATGGAATTTATAAAGGCAGCACCTGAATCATATGTCACAGAGTAACACAAGTGGTGGAAAGAATAAGCAAGGGCACAAACTCTCTCTTCTGCGCAGTATTAGCTACAGAAAACAACCCGCAAAACTGACTCCTGTTTTAAATGACCCCACAAAAATCAGCATGAGATCCACCCAGACAGAAACAGTAATAAAGTAAAGCAATTGAAACTACTTTCCATCTTAACCACAACTTGGACCTCAGAATTGTTTCATGCGAATAAAACTTCCATGACTCCATTCCACACGCTCACCTTCAACTTATTTTAAAGCAAAAAGGTGCATTAACAGTAAAACATCAATGCAAGTTTGTAAATGAGCAGTCACAAAGTCTTCAGATCAGTCAGGCTGTCTGCTATAGGAATAGACAGGAATAAACCAACGCGTACAAAACTAAAGACATCATGGCAGGGACATGAAAGATGCTGGATAGAATAATTAGATCATTAGCCTTTCTTTTTGAAGTCATATTATAGCCTAGACCAGTTACTCTATCACTTTGGCCAACTTAAAACAATTTTTTTATAAGTTGCAGAGACACTATTTCAATATGGATTTTTTTTTTTTGGTGGAAAGAAGTAACTTCTGTATAAGTTTACTTTCACTTTTTCTACAGACTGTCCATTAAAATAAACAAAATACACACTGTTCCCAGGCTACTAGTAAACTCTAAAGATTCCTGTGTATTACTAAATTAAGACTTAAAAGTTACTCTGTGGAATAAAAATTAATTATAAAGCCATTATAAGACTTTAAAGAGTATCCTACCTGATGAAAGGAGCTTTCTGCAGCAGTCTGAAAATCCACTTAATGCTGCCAAATGGAGAGGAAACATCCCATGTATACCCCGCCTAAGATACACCATAATCAGGTATCACAGTTTCATTACAATTGAAATAAGACAAACATGACTATGCCGAAGTGAACGTGCATGGCTTGGTCACCAAACTATCTAATTAAAATACTGAGCCTAGGAAAATCTCACATACTAAATGCTTTCTTATTAGGCAGGGTGTACTAATTCAGTGCAACAGTCAATTGAAACAGATTTTATTTCAAATATATTGCTTTACAGAGAAAAAAAATCCTTTTTGTACTGGTTGTGATGTAGTGTGCAGATACGTAAAAGCACAGTACAGGATAATACAGAAAATATTTCCTATTTCAAATTTTAGACTTATGAAAAGATCCTACTACACTTGTTAGCCTAATAAACACAACTCTAAATTCTCTCAGCTTGCACACATGTCAGCAAATGTTACCTACTTTGCAGTGTCAGCACCACTCGTAATCAGAGTGTTGATTAATAGCTCATGGCCATATCTAGCTGCTATGTGCAAAGGAGTATTTCCATTCTTATCTTCACAGTCTATTTCAGCTCCTATAATATAAAAAGTAATAATTAACTAAGAATACATACTGGCCTACAGATGCTTCTGTTAGAAAAACAGCACTGATAGTAATTTCAGCAACATTAATAGTTGTTCAGTAATTACTGTTCTGAATTTAGTATTAACGATGGAGCAAAATGGAGAGAAGCGTATCTACTAATATGGAACAAATGTTCTGTAACTTTGGTTACAAAAAACAAATTAGCTCTTTCCGTATTCTGAATAATAAAAGACTCTTCAATGCAACTTTTCAAACTTTATAGGCAGGCATACCAGACTCCACTATTAACCCAACTACTAGTAGGCAATAGATATGAAAGAAACTTTCAGTATGCTGCTGTCAATACAAAAAAGGAAAGTACATGAAATACGGGAAAGATGATGACACATCTACTCCTTCCCACTTTTCTTTTTTTACCATTTTGAATGATGGTTTGAGATCTTGAAAATCTACCGTGGATTGCTGTCATGTGCAAAGGTGTTTTCCCATCTTTACTCTGTAAAAGAAAAAAAAAAAAAAAAAGCATTTGCTTATGTCCAGTAAAAGTAATCCATCAGGCCTGACCTCTACTCCCTCCTTTAAATTCTTCCTGTGCAATTCTGAAAGATGGCTGCTGGCAGTTAAAAGTCAGCATGACATGAAAAACTCTACAAAAGAGGTGCTCTTAATCACTCCTTCAGCTCCAAGTGACAACTCAATGGTGCCCTTTCACTCACAATTATGCTTTTACGATAATCGCTCTCAAGGGGATGATGACAGAACAACAAGCCTATGCCCAACTCTCCCCCCACCCAAATCTAAAATAACACAATGCTTCTTTACATAAAATTTGTTTCTTGAAAGAAAACAACTATATTTACTATGGATGTTTACACATTAAAAAGCTCATATGTTCCACCAGAAATTCTGTAAAATGATACTTGTAAGTAATTTATCACAAACCACAAATAATGCTTGGGTAGAACTATTCAACCACAGTAGGTATTACACATTTGAAATACATATCAAGCGTGCACTTAGTCACTCACCCAGTAAATATGCTCTTCAAATAGGCCAACAATAATGCATAAGGGACTTGCAATTTTAAACAGCACAATCTAAATGCACTCACAAAAACAGGTTTTTTTTTCTGTTGTTATTTCTTTAGGGTAACTTTTTTTTCCTGTACTTGATCATAGGTAATGGGAAAGGTTGAACACAGAAGAATTTTGACAAATGCACACAAAAATTGTACTCAAAATAAAAGCATTTTTGGACTCACATGATGCATCTTTACATTTTAAATATTGGCTTTGAAAAATAGAAAATGTTAAAAAAATCGAAGTTAAAGTAAGTGAAAGATGGGAAGGGGAACATAAAATATGAACAGATGTATTGTCATAGCTGGCTGCTGTGCAGAAATGCCTTCCATCTTTACTCTTCCTTTGGAAACAACTGACAAAGGCTCTAAGGCTGTATATGTTACTGAAAATCTGCTGTGTTTTAGATGGACTTGAACATAGAATTTTCAGCAATGTCACAGCAAAAAGCAGCACATATTGCCTAGAACAACGTGTTTATGGGAAACATTGGCTTCTCAGACCTAGACTGACAGAAATAAAATGCTTTATGATGACAGTTATGTTATCTTCAGATGTTTCAGCTAGCAGATTTTTTTGACAGCAAAGAACCCAAACGACACATCCACATATCCACAACAGCTGCAAAGAAACACTGAAGAAGAAATCTAAATCCACTTGAGGGACTGGACAATCAATTTTACTTCAAGAACTTCTGTCACTTGAAGGACTTAAAAACTGAACAAACATAACATAAGGGACAATTTCTCTAAGCAAGCAACTTTTTTTTTTTTTTTTTAAAGAAAGAGAATTTTCTTGGAATGTCCACATACTTAGGAGTTTAACTCTATTCTCTTCATGCAACCAATAATATTCTGCATGTCCAAATAGTTTCCTCCTTTAACAAAAAAAACCCCACATATTTATACACGTGGTGTTTCTTTCCCTCACTTTTCTTTTTCTTTAAGATAAAGAAATGTAAAGAAATATGACTGTATAAAATAAGCTTAGTATGAGCGAGTGGCCAGAAACTGCTTTGATAAGTAACATTCTAAAATATAAATGGAGAAACTAAGAAAGTAAGGAAATACATCAGTCAAGTCAACAAGACACAGAAGAATTTCAGGGCTCAGAAGAAGAAACTTGCAACCGCGCTGGTTGAGTGGTGCTAAGACTCTATCTCAAAGGAGAAGAAAAAAGTAGATCCAAGTGTCACTAATAAAGCACCTCACAGGGACTTCAGGAATTACCTAACGTGGCAGTATTAGAAACTAAGTAGTGTGGTGAACGAAGGAGAACTCTCAAAAACAATGTAAGATCTTGCAAAGGACAGCAAAATAAGCAACAAAATAATTTTGCAGTGCAAATGAAAAAACACAACATAATCAGTAAGTGATTTTTTAAAATACATTCTGTTCAAAATTAACTTAAAAAGGAATGTAACACATTTGTAAGACATTCTGCATTCCCTACTGGAATTACTTTGTAAGTAATACATTGAACATCAGCATCAATATTTGGAAACTGAATAAGCTTCGTTTCAATAAATACTTAGTAGGAAAGCTCTAAAAGCATCCAATTCCGACTTTACAACTGATTATCAGCCACACAGATTCTAACTTAGTTTCCCTTTGCCTTTCCTTTGTTTTTTAAGGAATATTCTTCTGATTAAATCCAAGATTTATCTTCATAATTAAAGGAACCATAAAATCTATATATGTCACAGTAAGCAGTAACATACATCTAAGATTTTTCCATACTATATTTTTAAATTACGCCCAAATTTTCAGTGGGCTACATATTTTGTACTATAGCAAGAGATATATAATTATATTTTAGAATTAGTTACCTGAGAAGTAGTGCAAAGCTCTCACACAAAAAGAGAACCACAAAACAATGATTTTTAAAAGATTTTAAAAGATTCCAACTTTCATCTCTCACCCAAATAATACTGAAATTAAAATATATATCAATAAGCGCAGAATAAAAAAATATACAAATAAACTGAAGTAGTAGATACTTCTCTTCGTCCACATGTACAATTAGATATGTTACAAAAAGGACTTTTGGACTCTTCACTCAATATACCCATTTCCTGCTTTCCCCAGCCTGATAACTGTCAAAACACCAGACACTGACACTGAATATTGCTGAACATAATTCAGCTTTCATTTCTAGAGTCAAAATGAACTTCACACAGAACAGAAGATCTCATCTTTCTCACACACCTTGAGACCTTAACCTACATGCTCAAGAAGATAATGTGATATTTGTGTGTTTTTATAATTGGTGGATTAGAAATGATCTCTTCACTAAGACTGGATTCTAAAGAATATTTTGCACCAAAGAACTGTGACCAAGAATGTTATGTCAGCTCGGTTCATAAAGTTTTGCTGGAATATCTGTTCAAGACTTTCCATTAGTCCAAACTATTTACCTTTCTAACTTTAATATGAAATTCTACCCTTCTAGATTTTAGGATCTTCTGTTGGAGGAGCTCTCCAACTTATCCTGTTCATACACATTTCTCTGAAAAATCTTGAATTTCTTTTATGTTGCTTATTTATAAGAAAAATATGTAATTTTGCATTTTCATTATGTTCTTAATCATATAGACAGAATCAGGAAAACAAAATGATAGGGATTTCTGCTAACTAAACGTAGCCAAGATTGACTAGATAGTATTATCAACTTCCATTATCCTTTTGGGGTTCTTACTACATCCCATAGAGACATTTAAGATTTAGACCAACTTTCTTGAAGAAACTGTCTTATTTTTTTCAACATTACATTTCAGAGAAATATTACACCAGTCAGTGAAACTCCAATCACTGCCTCATCAAAAGCTTTAAAAAACACTTCTGAAAAAGATGTACTACATTGTTAAGAGTGAATGGATGGTTTGGATTCACCTACCCTCATATTTACATCTGCTCCATTACAGACCAAAAGTTCCAAACACAGTGCTCCATGTGTTGATGCAGCAGCAAAGTGCAAAGGTGTAAACCCCTTTTCATTCATTTGATTTACATTAGCACCACAGTCTATGAGTTCATTCACTACAACATCTTGTCCATTGTAGCAAGCTACATGAAGAGGAGTATTTCCATAGGCATTTGGTTCATTCATCTGTTAGCAAACAAACAAACAAAAAAATACAACCAGTTAGTAGGCAAAAACTTGTTTTACTGTAGCATTCAACACAAAGAAAATTTCATAATTTCATTATCTTTTGGAATTTTTCAAAGCCAGAAATTAAGAGCAAGTTCTGGATGTACTACTTTGAAACAGAACATAAGGTATCGTTGTTTTTCAGCTGAGCTAACCTCCTCCAATTGTGTCCATGCCAGTTTCCTGTATGCAGTATGTAACTTGAGAGAAAACATTAAAAAAAAAACAAAAACAAAACCATCAACAGTGGCTATTTGCACTGACTCTACAGACTAACAGCTTAAGCACTGCAGGACCTTAACATTTTTCAACAGCATCTGTAGATTTCCAAAAAAAAAAAAAACAGGTGTCAGAAGGACTGAGTCTCTCAAAAGTATGTTTGAAGCATTAAATATAGAACTCCTAGATGTAGAATGTGGACATAAACACAAAAATGCAAGCTGATATTTCTAATGATACTAAGAAACTGAGTGTAACAGGAATTCTGGTTATGAACTACTTCTAAAATGCAAATTCACATGCTTTGCAAATGAATTATGATATAAGTGCCACTGCTCAGGTAACCATGATAAAAAACATTAGACTTGATCTCTAAACTGAAGACTCCAAAGTATTTTTGTGAAGATGGAATGCAGGGAATTAGAACTTGGGCATAGTGTCATACTTAATTCTGATCTACTTTTCAAGATAGAAGTTCAGTGGTGTTACTCAGCTTTGCAAGACTAAATACAATGCACAATGCACCTTCCTTACATGGTTTCACAGTTCATCATTTACATACTTTCCATGTGCAGGTAACTGTACAGCCTTTAAATTTATTTTGCATTTCAATACTAATATTGCTTTTCTTATTGTATTAATGAAGTTCCTGACAATCTGTAATATTTCCCAAAATAGACGTGGTACATACATATGAAATTCAGCAGCATCTGCATCACAAAAAGAACTGAGACAAAAGAGTTTTATTTTCCACAGTTCCAAAAGGATGTGTGGGGCAAAGCCAGGAACGGAATTCGTATTTCCTTTGTTTCAGTCCAATACATTAGGAGACAGAAATAGCAAGTGAACAAAATAAAAGTAAGAAACACAACGTTATTTCTAAATAATTCTGCAAAAATCGCAAAGCTCTGAAGATACCTGGGGAAAATAAGTTTTATAACAAAAACAAAGCAAAACAAAACAAAAACAATAACCACCACCACCACAAAAGTATAGGAATGAAGATACTCGGAAATATTTTCTCTATTTTAACTAGAAGAAGCAGAAAACAGTGTGCTAGAATACAAATAAGAGCATTTAAAACAAGAACAACAAAAAAAATCGCTTTTATTCTTTCTTACATCAACTCCAAGATCGAGAAGATATTTGACTACACTGATCATCCCACTAGATGCTGCAGCATGTAAAGGTGTATATGATTTCTTGTCTTTGCATGTTACTTCAGCTCCATGGGCCACAAGTAATTTCACAACTTCGATATGACCTAAAAGAACAGACAAAGAAAAATGAAGCTGCATTTAATATGATCCAGAATTGTACAGTTATTATAAGATGAACAAGACACTGACTCATTTGGATCTAATCTGGAAAGTAAAAAAGTGTTTGTTTTCTAATTCTTTTGTGCAGTATAGAAGCAACATTCAATATCTATCCTCAGATGAGTGTATTTGAATATAACTCCCTCCAATAATCGTACCATTTAGTTCAAAATCAATTCAGTACATGAAAAAATCTTGTCCTCTGCTTATACTGAAGAGGTTTTCTAAAAATTCTCAAAATAATGAGGTGACTTAACTTTGTCACTGTTTGAAGTCACTGCAAATTTCTGTTGATGACTAGAGAATCTCACTTGCAGACTTCCCCCTTCATCACAACTGCAGACGCATTAAGTTTTCTAAGGCCTTCAGCACAAACTTTGAAAGAAACATCATAATCCAACCAGAAAAGAAGATTCTACTTCTGAATAAAACCACAGGCAGCTCAGACCAATGGGTGGCATCTCTCCCCGCCATACAATGCCGTGGAAAGGTCCAAGTCAGCCCTTCCCTTGCTGGCGCCTGCTGGCTCCAGCACCAGCCCCTTCAGGCCACCAGGCACTGTGCTCCAAGGCAGAAGCCATGAAAATAAGGTAGTCAAATCTTTGTTCCTCTTGTAAATCTGTCAAACAAATTACCACTGACAATATGAGAGTTTATGCCACTTCAATAATCATGACAAAGTTTACAGAGTTGAGAAAACTTATGGTAAATTAACAATGATAGATGGAGAGCTTTACCTCTGCCACTGACTTGTACAGAAAGAAATGGGATTGTTTCTTTTACCTTTCAAGTAAAACCTTTAGTCTGTTTACGAATATATAAAACACACACACACACAAAAACAACCATAAAACTTATCATTATCCAGATACTTAAGTGCAACGCATCAAACACAACCTTCAGGTTAAGTGCTTCATAAACAGTGAAGCTCTGCTTTTTCAATGACTAAAAGAACGTGCACAAGTTTGGAAAGGAAATATCTACCCAAGTGAATACAAAAATGGTTTAATAAATATTCAGTCAGCACACTATATATTTTATGCTGCATGCTCCCAAAAATACAAAAAGATCCTCACCTAGCCATACAGAGCAATATGAGGTGCTGCAACTCTTCACTTCTGAACGACTTTAGTATTATAGAAAAGACACAGAAATAAATTTAAACACGATAGTCATCTTGTGACCCAAATAATATGGGCACAAAAATGAAAACAATCCCTACACCAGAGAGAGAAGTACAAAGGGTATTCTAAGTGGTGAAAAGAAGAGAAACACAAAGTAAAACACCAGTACAGAAGTAAATATTTAAAAAAAAAAAAAAAGAACACAAAAGAAAATCCCTAACCTGCATTTAAAATGCAAGCAGCGGTCAGTGGAAGATACTCAAACAGAAGAGCAGGACACTTCACGTAGGAAGTGAATGGGAGCCATCCCACACACTCTTGTGGGCAACGCTGAAACTCACAAATGAAAGCCCATTGCTTGCAGCATTGCAGCTAAAGAGCAATGGAGCTGGGTGAAAAGCAGGAAGGAAGGGAAACAATGGCTATGGGCCTATAAAGTTATTTATAGGAGCGTGACGAAAAGCACAACGTCTCTTTTACTCTACAGTCTATTTTATACAGTGGGAAAGTTTTTTGGTTTTCCTCCAAGTAACTGGAACAGCGTAAAATGGCTTTAAATTGTGAGAAATGTTCAGTAAAAGAGTTTCCAGTTAACAGCCTACAGAATAGCACTAACTAAAATTGGAATAAATGTAGCTTATCTGAAAAATAGAAGACTTTTTCCACCTGGATGAGCACAAGCAGAAAACATGTCTGTCCTCTCTGATGCTTGTCAAATCTCTGCCATCTCATGCATTGACTTTCATTCAAAAAATTTTGCAAATAATCGCCTTGAGGTAGTTGAACAGCCTGTCACAGAAACTGCATAAGAAATTGCACAGAAGTCTACAACTAGATCACAAAACACTAATACAAAATAATCCAAAGAACATTGGATCCATAATGAAGATTGTTCTCCAAGTTCTCTATTAAACTGGTACCTGTACTTGAAGTGCAACGCCGTGGAGTTTCAAACCATAACTGCAGAGCATTAATGCTGTCACAATCTCTTCATAACTTACTAGCATATATAAGTCTTTTCTTCTGAAGACTGTTCTTTCTGGCATTTCACAGGCTTATTTTACATTGCTACCACATTACTTCAGATCTGTACTGGCAAAAACAGATCTTAAACAGATAAGACTAATGTGAAATTGGCCTAAAACAGAGTTCTGTAAAGACAACAGTTAATAATTGTTGTTTTTTTTTTTTTTTTAAATAAATCCAGGTATTTCTGAAATGATCACTTTCACAATCACTAAGACCTTGCAAGCAAGCTTAAATCTGTAAATGAAAGTTTATTTTTCATTTGTAAAGAACAGAATTATCAGTCCTTGGACCAAAGTATACTTCATATAAAGAACAACTCATCATCAGCCCCCTGAAATTTACGGTAAGTTTTTTCATCAAACAGTATTCAAAACAGGGTAAATTTACACATACTTCTGCTCTTTGGCTCTGCTCAGTAGGTAAGTTTGAAATTGCATTTCCACTTCCATGTTATTGCTTTTATTTCCTCTTTTATTGCAAGACTGGAAAAGCAGTTAAAAGATACTTGATGCCACTTCTTTTTGTGTAACAGCTGAGAAATTCATCTAATTAGCAATCTTAACTCTGTTTTTAAGAACCTCCTCCCCCACGCTGCACATACATGTTTGCAATGCATTATGCTTATTTATATACAATTGTATAACTTGCAATAATGAACATGAATATTAAACTGCATGTTCAGGGATATTTTGTCTAAGATCAGACTCTCAAGAAAGCATTGTCCCCTAGACTTAAGTGATGTAAATGAGTCTGTGTAATCTCTCATGTAAAGCATGTTTGTTTTTTGGTGTTCAGCAGATACAATTAAAAAATATTCATTTTACTCATGGAAGGGGCAGTCCAGAAATTATTCTTCTTGAATGTTAACTTAATTGTATGTCAAAAAAATCAAGCTGAGCCTTTATAAAGCACAGTTTAAGGTTTTCACTGAGACAGAGGATTTAAGTGCTATTTTCCTTAGTCTAACTGAAAAAAGAAACCACAAAGGTTTCACATCTTTGGATAATCTCTGTAAAGAATAGGAACATGTTCTTCTCAAGTTTTGTACTGTAATATCACATGTATATAAAATATGTGTTTTCAAGGGAATTTAGCATTTCAGATATTAAATACAAAGAAAATGCAGATTCTCAAAACTTAACAGAAAAGAAATTACATAATTACAAGGTCTTAGTTCTGCAGTTCATATTCAAAGAAATTCCCAGGTCTGTAGATTCATAGAAGACTGATGCTACTGCTTTTACTCTTTCCACTTGGCTGAATAATGACAATGAAACAATAAGCTAAAATAATGAGTAACAAACAAGATAATCATCTCAACTCTCCTCTTGAAATCAGTACCAAAACTTAGCAGATCACTTTTTTTTTTTACTACCAGAATAGTAAACAACTGCAAATACATACATACCCATATATGCTGCCCAATGTATAGCTCTTCTGTCCTTCTTGTCAAATGCATTAATATTGGCTCCTCTAGACAACAGTAAGCTGACCATCTGGGATAAAAAGGAAGAAAAGAAATCCTCTATTCAAAATGGAATACTCAGCTTAAAGTTAGACAAAGAAAAATAATAGGAGAAGACAAAAAAATTATGTATTTTTAAAGGATTTAAATGTGCTGTTTTTTTTAAATATTCCTTGTGCTTAAAAAAACTTGCCCAACCGCCTTGGCAAAAATAACAAAATGACTAAGTCCCTAAATTCAATGTTAACAGAAACATAAGTTAAGTAGGGCAAACATGTGGCAAACAAGGCAAAGAAGAGATCTTCAGGCTAAGGGGTGTACTAAAGGTAATTACAAAACTGGCAATTCTATTGTCAAGTTGGTCTCCAAACACCCATACACACATGTCACTTTCAGGGTTTGAAAACTGCTAAGTTCATTACATGCATTTTCTCCCCTTACAGCGGCAACATGTTCCACATGTTCACTGTCTACTGAAAAATATCATCTTTTTTCCATTTTTAGTTCATTTATTACTGATTTAAACTTTACTCAGGCAAATTTGCTTATGTCCAGAGAGGTGAGTACTGTAATAACCTTCCAATTAGATGATGTAACACAACCAATCTGTAGACACATGCATGTAAAAGACAAACTAAAATACGAAACAGGAGCTTGGTTTGTGGTTTTTGAAGGGATGTGAGGGGAAAACGTGATTATTACCCAAGAAATAAATTAGAAATGTGTTGGACAGAACAGTAAGTAGGAAACAAGCTAAGATAATTAACTCATACCTCAACGTGTCCACTGAAGGCTGCATGGTGCAACGCAGTTCTACCTGCCCGATCAGACACATTTACATTACTCAGAAGAGGCACCAAAGCTTCGGCACATTTCACAGCTTTATTTGCAGCTGCTATATGTAAGGGTGTCTGCCAGTTTTTATCACGAGCATTGACATCTGCTGAATGCTTTAGCAACACCTGAACAGCATCCTGAGAACATTTACAAAAAAATAAAGCCTCTCAGTAAAGATTTCAGATGTTATGTGTTAAATCCCAATATACATTAGTGTACACAAACCACACACTATATATAACACATAATGGAAAACAACTGTCTGTATCTTGTTCTTCTGTAAATATTCTTATACCTCGAGATTTGTACTACCATAAATCCAGACTTGGGATCTTCTCAAGGACATGAAGAACATATTCCCTACAGATTTCAACTGCGTCAACCATTTCCAGGTCTTTTTTCCAATTCCCCAAACCAGCAGGCAAATTTTTTTGTCAACACAACTAATTTACAAAGCTCGATAAACCTCCCTAGGACTTCCTTCTTTACCAAGGATTAGTGACGTACCATGAACCTAAAATGCACTTTCATCTATTTGCCAAGCAAAACTTTGGAACTGAAAAAGTTCTAAAAATGGCAGAAAGAGTAACTTATTAAATGTACATTTAGAGAACCACAGATAAAACAGAGCATGGTCATAAAGAGTTTCAACATATAATCTTGCAAAACTCCTGAAAAAACGTTTCAAAACGTTACACCAAAATCCACGTCTCAGAAAGATTATTCACTTCCTTTCATTAAATGCAAAAGCCATGAAAACTTTATGAGTAAGATAAACAAATCCAACTAAAATATGTGCACATAACTGCAAGGCAGAAAAAAAACCTCTCACTGACATTACCATGATAATAAATACTGCACATCAACTCCATGTCCTTCCCACAATACACTAACTGCTTTAAGTGAATTTCAACTCAAACACTGAGCACAAAAATAGGTCTCTCTGAAAGTAATGCCTCCTATTTATTTCTATGAAAACTACAATAGATACAAGAATATTGACACTATTCAATAGAGCAGTTTTACCTACATAATACTGCTTTTCAACACAGCCACCACCATTAGGCATAAGCTCATTGAGATGCTCTCCATGTTGTGGTGTGACAGCTGAAAATAGTCTGAAGCTGAAATGCATCACCCATCACCTCACTGCACTCACATCTACAGTTTAATCTCCATAAATGTTCAGCAAGCTTCAACAAATGTCAATGGGTGCCTATTTTTCCACGTGGAGGAGCTGAATAACCTTCCTTTGCTTCATCTGCACTTCCACATCAGATGCCATTTTGTCAGACTTCCTGGAAAGGGAATATCGGTAGGAAGGTTCAACCTCAACTGTCATACCACTGAAATCCACTTCTGACATCATGGACCAACATATTAAGATAAGAGGCATTACTTTTGGAGCATCCTTTGCAAGTAGCTGGCACACAACCTCAAAGATGTTATGAAAAGCGGGTCTTGGAAATTTCAAATTACACTGAGCTACAATAAGTAAGTATCAATCTTAGCCACGAGCAGAATGCTAAGTAACATTGATCATATAATTTATACCCAATTAACCGAATTTTCTTCTACTTAAAAAGAAGAAAACAGGAACAAACGTAAAAGTGAGAATACTGCATCAGAAGCTTGTAACTGAAGTGTGAAATTGAACATTTTCTATTCTCTTAGATAAAGTTCATCAGACTTAATACTTCAAAATTTAATCAATATTTTGACCTATTGGTTGGCTATTTTGAACCAAATCTAAAGAAAAATTATAATCAGAATGAGGAAATTTTAAAACCTCTATTAACTATTTTTCACAGGAAGCACCATAGTAAAATAGGAAAACAGCATAATTTATCTTCCATTTCTCTGTGTATTTAATGACGTGCAAAAATTAAGAAAACTGCTTAGATTTTCCCAGATATGCAAATATTAATGCCTAGACTCCTGCAGTGTTGACATGAAGTTGTTTGAACTCATGCAGCTGGCAGCAAAATCCACAATACCAGCTATTTTGCACGATGCAACGTCCTTGTTTGATCGCAGTGCCCTTGTTTCAAGGGTAAGACCACATGCTTTGTTGAAACCAGTATCCTGAATATTTTCATCTAAAGGCTGAAAACTTCAGATGAATGTTAGATGAATACAAAGCAGTCTCTACACGCATCAACCATCGCTGCTGCATCTACATGGTCTCCAATGACATGCCATGCTTACAAACAGATAATTTTGGTAAGACCTGTCAGTGCCACTAAGACAATTCATCTGATTGGTTTACAAGCTTTGTTTGCCTTTGGTCAGCGTTTTTTCTTGAAAATATTTCACATTTTAAAAAATGAGCGCAATTATGTTCATTTTAGTTACAACTTAGGTCCAGTTTTGACTGCAGCACTCCTCTCTGCATGTTTTACTGATTTAATGAAATTTTGTCCCTTTGAGGAATGCAGTATATCTGGTGGTTCAGTGAGCTCCCAAAGGAGCAGCCTAAAAATACCACAAAAAGAACAAATAGTGTTTCCTACTAAGGGCTCCCTCAGAGATCAATTTTCAAACACTACTTTGAATAACAATCCCCACATAACTTGGCTATTAATGCTGGCAATAAAATAATACAGCTTATCCAAGGCAAAAGCTGACACAGTGACTGTTTAGATAGTTCATGGGTCAAAATACTTGAAGCTCAATGCTTGCAAAAACCATACTATTCAATACCATCTTCTTCTCAAGCAAAAGTCTGCACAGAAACATCAAGAAAAAGCAATAATAATAAGCACAAAACCAAGATACTTTTACTTTTGAGACACACTGAAGTGAGCATCAATGTGACTCAAGATCTCAAAGAATAGCTTTCTATAAGCTTTTCCACAAAAGCTCAGCATTTTTCTGCTTGTTTTGATCTTGTACAGGCATTTAAAATTTTTATTAGGACATCAGCAATAGAGGAACAATAACAAACGTACACTTAAATCACTATATTCCCACAGCTGTGTTACAAGCAGGCTTCAAAAATGTTCTAAATATTTCATTTACAAGTTTTGTTTACAGTACTATCAGTACTCATAAATGGAGATTTTTTGTCTTTTGTTTCTTAAATATGTTTGCAGGTCTCATAGAATCATGTATTTCTTCAAGTCTGAACAGACTAATACAAAAAAAGACAGATTATGCTGCAAAAGCCATATTAAATCTTCTTTCATCTCTAGTTCCCTCATACTGAACCATTCTGGTTATAAAAAACGTGCACAGGAGTTCAGAATATTACATGCAGAATCTCTTGTGCTAGGAAGGTAGCATTTAATCAAAGAGCAAAGCTGAGAACTGTAAGTTTGTTTTCCCCCTTTCTTCCTACACAGACATATGATACATATACACTATCAGCGTGTTAAAACCATTGCAGGTGTTCTGCAATTTGAAACATTTGGACTAGTTGCATTTTGTAAAAACTGAAGAACAAAAGGTACTTTAAGATATTCTAAATTAATACAAAACAGCTTAAAAGAAAAAAAAAAAGCATACCTCACTACAAGATGCCACAGCTCTATGTAAAGGAGTCAACCATTTGCTGTCTTTGGCATTAACTCTAGCTCCTGTAACAAAAAAATATAAGAACAGAATTAAACAACATATCTATAAAAAAAGAATTAAATATTCTCAACTACTGTGAGAAAACAGTTGGAAGATACTTATTTTAGGCTTATTTGTACAGCATACTAACAAGAAAAAAAAAAAAAAAAGGAAAAGGAGTGTTTTCTTTAGCTGAAGTCTACCTTTTGAGAAAATTCTTTTAACACAGCATTTGTAATAATACTCTTTCATCAAAGTGAACTCATTGTTTATACTTTTTTTTCAGATGCAATACTCTATGCTCTTCTACATTTCTAAAGTCTGGGAAGAAAGACAGACTCCCGAATGGAGATCCAGAACCAAAAATCTCTTATTTCACAATGTAATGAAATTCTTCAATAAAACAGAGGAAGAAGCTGCGATTACTCCCCATGCCTCCAGTTTCCTTGTCACTGTTCAGTCTACTGTCCAAATAAATAACAGAATGATGCTCCCTCTACTACTGAAGATTTAGGAATACATCTTTACTCCATCAGGTCACCTAGCCCACCTCAGCCCCTCATGAGCTTCCCTTCCTGAGTCAGACTGTAACAATCTCACCATTCTGCTTCTAAGAGTGTACCCAAGAAAAAGCTGCCCTCCATAGGAAAACAGATTGCACAAACATCTGTTAGAGATGCATGTCTAATTTAGGATTTTTTTTTCCCCCTAATAATAACAGGAAAGACAATTTGGCAACTTTTTCCTGAAGGGAGCAACTTGCTACATGGTCAGAGCATATCTCTTTCTCAAGTTTAAAATACAGATGTTATTTCAGAACTAGCGACATTTTTTTGTACAGAAAGAATAATAACAATTTAAAAAAAAGGATGAAAGACCAGCGGAGCACAAAACATTAAACGGGTTACTAGTCAGGATATTCAGCTGAGAAATGGGGTATTTTGATCTAAGTCTCCCAGATCTGTACCAGTAGTGAAGTCCTTCCCAATCCAGGTAATCAAGAAACGTATCTGTGCATACAAACACATGGTTGTATGTATCAGCAAAAAGAAGATTTGGAGTCAATTTCATGTTTATCATTTTGTGGTCAATTCTTCCTTTTCTGACGTAAGAATACAACACAGAAGCTAAAAGTGGAAACAAACTCCCACTTTGATCCTAGATCTTCCAAGTACCAGACAGAGCCTGTGGCTTCTACCTGTTGGCTACAATTTCAAGGACTTCCTTCTTTTCCTTGTCTAAATCCCAGAAGCTTTAGGTCTCATCCTATTTTCCGAATGCTAAAGTTTTTGAAAAATAGGTTTGAAGAAAGGGGAAGAAAGTTCAAATCCATTTGAGAAATACATATTCTAACAAAATTTTAATAGACTTTATCTTAGCGTTAAAATCTACTTCCTTTAATCATCATGAGGATCTGATACACCGCATCAACCATAATGTACTATATTGTACTTAATTCTGCATACAGTTCAATTAAAAAACAAAACAAATAAAACTGATGGCTCTAAATGTCAACAGAATTGTCCTAGAATTTTTGGTACTCTTTCCCAAAAGACAACAATATGAATAATCAGTAACTGAGAATATTATCAATCATGATATATCAGATAACTGTATCCAGTTCTTTTGTCCATCTTCCAGGCTATTTTTAGCCACTTCTTGGTTTTAGCAGACAAGACAAAAGCTAGAGCCAAAATGGTGCTCCAAGCTTCACACCTAGAGCCAACAACCAAGGAATGAGGAATTTCAAAATCAAATTTATTTCTATTTCTAACTTCAGGATACAAATGTCTTTGAAATGTTTAAAGCAAAACACTGTATAAGGGGAGTTACTAGGTTACTAACTACTGTTTTGATTCTCCTCAGGAAAATGCATTCTCAAAGTCTGAGATCAAGTCAGATCCACCCAGGTGACCAGGCACAAGATAGGAGAACCACACCCAGCAGAAATGCATATTTCCATTGCAAGAAAGTGGCAATTTCCTAAATTCTAGTGAGAATGTGCTTAGAGTCCAAGCTGTTTACAGGCTCAGCCAAATAATGTATTTCTGATATGTTAACATAGAGACAAAAAATCCCTTAAGAAGAGCCTAGGAATAAATACAAAAAGATATCATAAGAGTATTTTCTCAGTGGTAAGTTAACTAAACTTAGTAGGACTAAAATACCATTATTAACATCATATGTTGAGTTTTGTTTTGTTTTTTGTTTCTGGTAGGAAAAGAATCTAAGGAAATTGAAGCAATAGTTAAAAGTAACAGGGCCCCTCAAAAGAACAAAACAATGCCTCTGCTCTGTAAATGATCTTCCATTCAAAGGAGAAAGCCAAGGTTTAGAACTTGCCATATTTATCAAATAAATACAATATCCAAACATAAATTAAGTAATCTTTTCAAGTGCACAAAAAAGTGTATTCTCTTACAAAGGTAAAACAAAGAATTTCTGACAAGAGAGATCTGCGTCTGTGTTGCACTCATCTAAGGAAGAATCATCAAGTTTGCTTTTTCACGACAAACAACTCTTAAAGGAACTCCAAAAAAATCTGTGTAAGCACTATTTATGTAGGAATGCTGTGGGAATCAGGAGAGCTGTAACTCAACATACTTTAAAGAAATATAACAATCTCAATTTCCCTTCAATTTCTCCAACAAGACATGCTGCCAAGAATGATTTACATTTCACAGCACAGCTTTTCCAGATAACCCTGTATCTGAGGACAGTCCCCCTCTAGGTTATTCTTTACTCCTTAGCAGGTGATTTGGAGAAAATGCTCCAGTTCTTCCCTCTCTTTCTTGATGCTCTGCACAAGACAAAGTTCCCTCAAACCTGTCATGTCATGCAACAGGGATGAACTTCACATCCTTTACCCTCTGAACCCCGGATCACTGCAAATAAACGTTAGAAAACATATTACACCTTTAATGAATTGTCTTTTGCTTAAAGATGATTTGAACACATGCATGTATATAAACCACTGGATTATGTTACCCCTATTGCTGCTGCACTAACCAGGGCATCTCTCACATTCTGAATGCCTTCTAATGCAAGTTGGGCAGCAATTTGCTCTTTCAAGAGTGAGATTCACACGTCAACCCTGGTTTTGTAAAGATTGGATATTCCAGACCCCAGGGGCCCGATCTTAACTCCAGAAAACTAAATTCAACAATTAAGATATCTTCCCTTACCATTTAAACCTCTTAATGATATTTTATGAATTTTCTTTACAGCTCTATTATTATGTCCTTTGTTAACAGCTGACACACTTATTAAAACAGCTCAATATGTATTTAATGTTTATTTTTCTTTTTTTTAATTTGATTTCTTGTAACGCTGCAGAGCTTGGAGGAAAATGATTTGGGGGCTTGCCAGAAATATCAAATACAACGCCAGATACAACCATTATCTTTGCTTGAACTTAAAAATTGTTATGTAAAAGCAACTCTCCTTTCAAAGTAACCATTTTATATTTCTGTGTCTGCGTACTCAATTGAAATATTAAGCTAAGACTTCCAAATCTAGATCTAGAAAATTATATCAGGCCATATCCATATGTCACTCAGTACTCTGAAATATGTTTCTGAAGCTCAGTTGTTATTTCACAGGTTTTAATATCCTTGCATGCAAGTGGGAGTTAGCATCTCAGCCCTTCTCTTGAAGAGACATCAATGAATGGTAGACTGGACAGGAAATTCTGCAAGAAACAGCCACACATCTTCTTAATTCATGAAATGCAACAGAACTATATGTAGCTGTCTGTCACCAAATCACCTCTGGTTTCCTCACAGAACAAATGTTACTAACTTTCACCATGAGGTTCTCTTGCTCGTTACCAGAAATCCATAATTCTTCAAAATTTTAAGTTTCCTCAGAAGGCTGATATACATAACAGCTACAGCAGTTAATGCTTCACTGTCTGGAAATAGATTCAGAAAAGGAATACAACAGATACTGGCAAGACATTGTTGTCTTTGCTCACAGTACTAATTTAAAGTATTGAATTGCCTTCCACCATTCTCTCTGTTTGTGACCAGTATTTTTAGACTCTTAAGGACAGTATTTTCCTGTGTTGATGTGTTAGAGATTGTACACTATCATAATATAAGCAAATGAAACAAAACTATTTTCACTCACAGGTATGTAAATGGACACCTAGTGTTCTGCATTTGAAACTCTGAAAGCATGTTTATTTAAGAGTGAAAGATGTGAATGAGATGTTCAGAATGTATTAAAAAACAAAAACTGAACAACCAACATGATTAACATATAGAATACTGAAACACTTTTAGAAATTATCTTTGCAGGAAGAGAAGGTTTCCATATATAAATTATTGAGAATAAGCAATAGTTCACACGGTAATTAGATTATATTTAATTATTTTCCTATGAGTTTGTATTGGCTTTCAAACTTTTCCCTTTTTGAATGATCGACTTTTTATCTAGGACTGTGAAAATACTTAAAAGTATCAGGCAGAAAGAGTCAGAGTTTACTGTAGAATGAACAGATGATGAAAACTTTTCCTCAGACAGAAAAATATGTGAATACTTAGGGGAAGATGCTGAAAAAAATACAAACGTAAAGACTTACGATGACAATTGAGGAAGCAGTGAAATCTAGGTAATTGCTCATTGGAAAATTGGAAACTTTGAAAATTACTGCTGCAAAAATCATGAGTAAGACATAACTGAGAGGTAGCTTCTACCTATGTAGGGGGTAAATGTGCAATAGGGGATCTATAGAACAGTGGAAAAAAAAAAAAAGAGGCCTGGATTGTCTTGATCAGCCACACCGATGCTTCAACAACCACTTTTATTTTTACTGTTTACAAATCCAAAAGAAAACAAACAGAAAAACAACTGATAGATCAGGAGAAATGCTGGAAGAAAAACACAGCCAAGTCAATGCTATCCTCCAAAACTTGGCTGCCTTGTCATTATAAAAAGTCAACTTCCTTTCAGAACTTAATAGCTTTTGCTATCTCTCAGCTACTACATCCTGAAACTTCTGTGAGTAGCACAAGTTTCTCAGACTCCAAGAGCCAATGAACTTCCATAATTTGGTGGACGAGAAGCTGGACATGAGCCAGCAATATGCACTTGCTGCCCAGAAAGCCAACTGTGTTCTGGGCTGCATTAGAAGAGAAGAGGCCAGCAGAGAGAAGGAGGTGATTGTCCTCTACTTGGCTCTTGCGAGGACCCATCTGGAGTACCGTGCCCAGGCCTGGGGCCCCCAGCACAAGAAAGATGTAGAGCTCTTGGAGCGGGTCCAGAGGAGGACCACTAAGATGATCAGAGGGCTGGAGCACCTCTCCTATGAAGACAGGTTGAGGGAACTGGGCTTGTTTAGCTTGGAGAAGAGAAGGCTCTTGGGAGACCTCATTGTGGCCTTCCAGTACTTACAGGGAGCATATAATCAGGAGAGGGAATGGCTGTTCATGAGGATGGATAGTGATAGGACAAGGGGGAATGGTTTTAAACTGAGACAGGTTTAGGCTTTTCACACACAGGGTGGAACAGGTTTCCCAAGGAGGTTGTGTATGCCCCATCCCTCCCCATCCCTGGAGGCATTCAAGGCCAGGCTGGATGTGGCTCTGGGCAGCCTGGTCTGCTGGTTGGTGACCCTAAACATAGAAGGGGTGTTGAAACTAAATGATCGTTATGGTCCTTTTCAACCCAGGCCATTCTATGATTCTATGATACTTTTTCCTAAGCTTCATTTCATCTCTCAAAAAGAAGTTAGAGCTGCTTCTTTCAGCAATGTTCTACAGCAACCACTGCTGAGGGCAGTGAAGCTAACACTGAAATTAACATTGTGGCTCACATTGTTGAAGAAAGAGGAAGCAGCCAGAAGATAGAGCCAGTGTAAAAAGAACCCCTGTGAAACCACACACCCTAGCATGTGGGTACATTTGCAACTGAAACTGAGGAAGCTTCATTCCACTGATATGTTTGCAGTAATAGCCTTTCAAACCTGTCTGGACTGCCACTGCATGGACTGTCAATACTTGCATGGCTTAAGAATTAGATGAAAGAAACACAGCTGGAGGGTCTTTATTATCTTCCAGAATATCGTTATTGTAACAACTATTAGAAAATAGCTTCAGATTCTTCCATTTTACAGCTGACCCAGGAAAAAGCACAACAAATACTTGTAAGCTGCCAAACCTTAATGAGACTAAGCCTGACTGTACATTCATGTATGCTGAGCTCTGTGCAGTGAAAACATTGGGTTAAGCAAACAGAAACACCTTATGCTAGTATTTAAGTGTCAATGCAATAACAGTAACTAAACCTACTCAAAACTAAACAATGTAATTCACGTTTCTCCTCACGAAGTGTGAAGACTTCAGTGAAAGCAATAATAGTTTACACAGCACATAGAAGAAAACACAAAAAAAGTTACTAGTTGAGAAAACACAATGGAAGATCACAAGTCTGTCCTGCTCCTCTCACTTGTCTGAAATGACTACTCTGATTGTGTTAAAAAAAAGAAAGTAGGACAAATGGAAAAAAATGTATTTTTAAAACATGAGAAGCCTCAGCATTACAGTCCACTTGCAGGACTTAGCTGAAAGAAGGGTTTGAGTCTTCATAAGGACTTAGCTGATAGAAATCAGTTCTTGACATTCAGTTAAACAATGTCTAAGCTATGCTGCTTTTCTACTTCTCATAGTCTGTCATCAAGTATTTATATAATTAAATTCAGCACATTTATGAAAAGTAAACAGTACCAGGATGTTGAGTTGTACATATACTGTAATAACAGAACTTTGATTAGATTACAACTCTTTACAGAGTGATAGAAAATAAAATGTTTCTAAAATTATTAGTGATGAAAATATGATCTTTTGCTCCATCATTCTGTAGACTATAAACAAGCACCTTTATGCCTCAGATATTTACTGTTCACCTTCCTACCTAGCAAACTTAGTAATGCTAATTGCATATTTAGTTACAGTCTGCAGGAGAGATGATCTGAACATTCAGATTTCTGCAGAACTCAGGGGTATCAGAATTTGCTTAAAAAACATTCACATCCTTATGGGACATGTTTAATAGTAAGTTCAGTGAAGCATTGCCTCAAGATTTTTACTAAAAAAAAAAAACCACAAAAAAAGAATCAAAATGTCAAGCCCCATACTGGAGGCACTTCAAAGCAATTTTCCATGCTTTTCACAAACTGTCATCTTCAGAACCCTTACCCAGGTGAAAAACAACAGGAGAGCTCACAGATCAACCCTGAAGGCTGGTGGAAAAATAATTCATTCAAGAATTCAAAGCCAAAATGAATACGATTGTAAAACTGAAAACTTACTGTCTGCAAATAGACAGAATTAGTTTTATCTTCTGAATGTGAAGTAAGGGTTGCTCACACCTACAGTAAAGCAGTACAAAGTAACAGGAATTTATGATCCAAAATCCATCCCTGAAGGGATGTAAAATAAGTTCCACTGAAATTTTTAAAAGTATGTCTGTGTAACATACAATACATGCTTTAGCAAAGAATACAGAATGATGAGAAAGAATCAGAAAAGAACCACTGAGTACCAGTGGTTCAGTAACTGACTTCAGTAATTTTGACGTCCACTTCAAAGGAATAATAAAAAACTCAAGGCAAACAGTTCCCAGAGGATTGCTGGCTTAGCAGGAAAACTTCAGAGTGGTTCTTAAGAACATACCAGCAAAACTACGTTAGAAGACATTACAAGTTACAAAGTCAACCCTTCGCGTGGTGAGAAATGTCAGGATGAAAATAGCCTACAATACTTGATTTAGTTCCCCATGCAAACATATTACAGTGGGTCAATTATAATGCACACCATTTTTACATGCAAATTTACTGAACACAGATTTCTAGTCAAATGTTAGTTAAATGCTTTCTCACTGTTCAAAAAGTGGTTGCAACACAGCAAACTTCCTTCAAACTTTACTGTAGTAACAGATGTCCTTTATTTGTTCCCTAGTGTTCACATTTTATAACAAAATGTAACCTAAATTCGTCTCCGAGGAAAGATTTGATCTCCAGCTGAACCATAATGGACGAATTTTCTGTATCTTTATGAAATTGAGAAAATAAATACACTTATGATCTGTTAAGTGGTTCCAATTAAATTCCAATTACAAGATGGGAGTTGGACAAAAACTCTCAAGTTGTGTATTTTGAGGGAACCTAGACCCAATCTCTCAGAGAAGTACTGGTGCAGTGCTTCAGATACAGCTGCAAGCACTACACAAGTGACAAGATGTCAAATCCAGCATTCAGAAATGAAGACTAAATTAGTGACTTCTTTTTAAAGAGTCTCGTTTGAGCTATTTGCCAAAGATTCTTGACTGTAAGTAGGAAATATTACAGATCAGTGCCCAAGTACAGCACAGCCTGTCAAACCAAACAGTCTTAACATGAAGATATCACTTTCTCACCCACTGAATGGCTCCTCATCGCTCTCTCACAAATGCAGCAACACTGCAGCTGTGCCTCCTTCCCTGTAAGCCCCCAATTCACTCCCAGATCACCCCTCCTTTGGGAATGTGAGGCACTACTGCAGAAAGACACAATCACATAATTTACATCCACAGCACAATGCGAGAGCACATGCAGGTTAGACCAATACTGCCTCAACAGTCCACAGCATTCAAAGCTTTTGATACTACAACTATTTTAATTGTTTTGTTTAAGCAAATTATCATTTTCATTAATTAGCATTTATCTGAGATGTATCAATGCCTCCCAGTCCTCCTGAACAATCTCTCTACACAGTAGCAGCCCACATCCTCTCCTCCGTACAACAATTCAATTTTGTACTATTTGTGCAGTCCTAATTTTTAGTTCTCCACTTCCCTTCTTTGTTCTTCAATTTTTCATCCACTTACTCCCAGGCTGCATGCCCAAATAGCGTGACTAACCTTTCTTCTCCAATTATTATTGCCCAATCAGAGTCTTATTACATAAGTATCCAAATAAAAACGTCTCTTCTACCACTAGCCTGAGAGGAGGAGTGACGGATTTTCTTCATTCCCAGTTCTGGTGACTGGACTCAGCTCACCCACACTGAACAGAAGCTTCAGTCCCAGAAGCAGTTGACTACAACTTCCCAAAATTTGTAACATGGCTAATTACTTTTATATCACTGTGAAAACCTCAACAAAAAAGAAATATTCTTGCCAAATTCACAATATCCTCTTAGAATAAAGAGGTCATTGTATATTCTTAAGAGTCACAAGAACTCATTTTTCTCTTGACAGAGATGAACAGTGTGCTTTTCTGACCCACCTTGTCAGCAACACAGTTGAACTTTTCTGGAAAAATTTTTCTTACATGATCAAAAAATTTTAAACTACGGCATATTTCCCTAAGAAGTATATAGTTATACAAAATGCTACATTAATTATAATAATGTATATAATTACATGTAATATATAGTGGAAATACTACATTTTGCTAAATTATAAACAAATTAAGTCATACCTGGCAATTTCAATTGCAAATCTGGAGGCAACTCCTATATAATTATAGTGACACTTAAAGTAAAATTTGCTATTAAAGGTTGCAATGGGGGGAGGGAAAAACAGCGAACTGTGCATGGGTAGTGTTTGCCATTAAGCAGACTGAGCACCAAAGAAGTTCTGCGGGACAAGGTTTCATGTTTGCATCTAGCCTTACAGCAGTCCCACATCATGAACTTATCCTACCTGATGAGTAACTTTGTCCAAGACTAACGACAATCAATTCAGTAGCTCAGTTACCAAATTGTGTTTTTAAGTTCTTTTTCAGTTTCTTGTTTCTCTTCCTTTTTAAGGTTAAAATGTACTGTCTTACAAAACTTGTGCCTTGTTCTAGCAAAAATAAATAGAAAATGAGAAAAGCAGTTTAAAAATTTCCAGCTGAACCTATTTATATCCTCTGCATTTCAGCAATAGCAAAAAATAATTAAAAAAAATTCAGACTTCAGATTCTATTTTCTACACTCACTTTTTTTTCTGAGGGCCAATTTAAGACCAAAGCAACGCTGTGAACATCTACATGTAACACAAACATTATTACTTCTTTAAAGTGGAGTATCTAAAGCTGTTCAAGCTACAAATAAAAAGAAATATAACTGAAAAAGCTTCCTACCAAAAGCATTTTAGGAGCAAAACTACACAGTACTGTAACACTGATAAGTGAAAAACCCAAACTTTCAGTATAAACTTCTTCAGATTTTAGTACATTAAATATCTCAGTAAAAGCTACACAAACTAAGATGTACATAAATAATTCTTTGAATGTGCATAGAGGTAATTTTTTTTCCATTAACAGGAACAGAACATACCAGATAAAATAAGCAGTTCAATAATTTCTGCATCTCCCAGATAGGCAGCAGCATGTAAAGGGGTCCTTTTCTCATTATCCTGTGGTGAGAGGGGGGAAAAAAGGTTTTATTCAAAATAAAAATTATGTTTTAGCATTCTGCATGAGTTATGAAAAAACACTGCATAAAAATGCATCTTCCAAATATTACACATTTTAGAAAACTTTGTTACTCTAAAGATGCCAACCACATTTGTTGAGACAAGCACGCCTCTCCCTAAGGAACTGTTACACCTACATAGTCAACTAGCACGTTTTCCTGAGGTACACAGGTTGACAGATACTCATCACACCTGAAGATAAACCTATCAGTTAGAAATCACCACTCACTTGTCTCCAGAAACATGAACTTAAAGCTGTTCTGCATATTTAAAAAAAGGATCTTCACCTCTATATATTTGTGTGAAATGCTTTCTTTGGGAAGCTGAATGTCAACTTCATCAATTACTTTGAAAACAGAAAACAGAAAAGAAACTGGAGTGAGCAGAGGCAGAAATGCTGAGATTTCAACTGATTTGTTTACTGCAGATGAGCAAAGAGGAGGAAGAGATGCAGTTCATTTTGCAGAAGCGCTCCAGAAGATACAGATAAGATCCAGAAATGTGGATAACTCAGGCTGATCTTGTGTCCTTCTGAAGTTACAAATAAGCAAGAACATTAACATACACAGAATTTAACAAAAACAAGAACAAAAATCAGCCAATTTGCTCTTTGGGGGATGGCTGCTGAAAAACTAGAAAAGAAACTGATCTTCACAGTTGGGATTAAGTTCTCCTTAGATTTCCAAACCATTTTAGTAGAGCTTGAAACACACTGTGAGGACAAGGGAGGAAGAATCAAGATGACAACAAGCAATGAATTTTAAGTAGCGAGACACTTCTATTAATTCAATTGTTGTTGACAACTTCAGAAAATTTCATTTTAATTGACCTTTGGTTTGTGAAGATTTGCTAAAATCACTGTAATTGTGGTGAATTCCTGTTTGAGAGTTATTAGCATGCAGGAAGAAAATTACAAGTACGAGGCAGGAGAGATCCAATAGCAAAGAGTTACTGTTGGAACATACAAGACAACTTTACAACTCAGCACATTCCAAACTCCACAAAAGAAAACAACAAAAACCACACACAAACCCACCTCTCTAAACTGCCTATTCACTGTTTTGTCCCCGCTCAGAAAAAGTTCAAATCACATATTCACCATACTATGTTTCCTAACTTCATTCTTTGAATTACACAGAGGGGATTCAACACTGAGCAGTACACAACCTGACACTGATGCACCATGAGTAAGCAACTAATAGTACTTATTTATCATTAACACCACGTAATGCCAGGATGTCTCAGCTGCAGATTACAAACTTCTGACAAAGATTAAATAAAAGACAGCTCCTGGCACTGAGGATTTGAAATGCAGGAAGGAGGGAAAAGAAAAATAAAAAGACTGGAAGCACAAGGGAAACATTAATACACACATTAACCTTGCTGCTCCTCCAGCCCAAAGGAAGGGAACAGTAGCCAGCACTAAAAAGCACCTTTCCTTCCTCCTATCTGGAAACACTGGCTACTGTATAATAACATGCAATCCCACTTAAGCCTATTTGATAATGCTAAAGTAGCCACAACCTACAATTCCAGACGCATAGACCTTTCAGCTCAAAAATGAATTTAACACTTCACTGTCTTCAATTTCTCTGTAGAACTAGAGCAAATAAGACAAGTCATGAATATACCTTTCTGTAGAGAAGTACTCTATTAAGAACACAGGCAAAGACCACATATCCCATCTCAGTGATAGAAGTTGTGCAAGTAACCAGTCCAATCTAATCTATCAGAAATCTTTCAATACAAAGGGACAGAAAGAAGTTGCTTGTTTAGAGAAATGTTAACTACCAAACCTCTAGTATCTTTTTTCTGAAACACTGACAATCCAAATTTCTGGCAAACCCAAGTCATATTTCCCCAAATCCTGCTGCTACTAAAGGGAAAGAGTTGAGTATCATGAGGCTACCAAGGCTCTGAAGCAGCAGTGTCTAAAAACACTCACACCTAACTCCTGGTTTCACTGAGATGCTCACAGCCCCTCATATTCTGGGCCAAATCCAGAGCTTGGTATTTCAGCAACCCCCAAACCCAGGGTTTATACCAATTTCAGATGTTCTACAAGTTGAAAACACTTTGGCCTGACTCCTTTCTCAGTTTCACAGCTGTAATTTTTTTTTGCCTGAAATTAATTTGCATGTGGGAGAATTTTCATTTCAGTAAAGACCCATTTTTCAGATATTCTTATTTAAAAAAAAAATCTGCATTCAGTAAGCTCTCATCAGCATGCACATGCCAGCTTCCTTTAAAAAAAATCCAACTTTATTCAATTTGAAGTCTTACATTTCATTGGTGAAATGAAATCAGAATAATATTAAAGAAAACTTTATACTTTATATGCAGCTATAACACTGCCATACAGATCAACTACTTTTTATTTTAAAAGAGTAATCATTTGAAGAACAAATTTCATCAGCAAATATAAAAATATAAGCATTAAAATCATTACAGCAAGTAAAATTAATCCAGCTTTCAGTTTTAAGAAGCAACTTTGTAAGCAAACATTTTGCAGCATTGGTACATCATACTAATATAAACCCTGGCACACAAACGGCCTTAGCATTGTTTCTTCAATATTAGCAACTTAAATGACACCACCAGGAACATTCCATAAAAAGAAGTTTTGTACATAAAAGCTATGGAATATCTAACCCCGTTGGTACTTTGCAATTTAAAACACTGCACTATTCCTAGGGTAGCCTTTGGCAATGAAGAAAAATGCTTTTTCCAATTTAAAAACGTACAAGGGAAATCAGCATATGACAGCTCTAATGATCCTATGATCTAAGGCTGGAATAAAATACTAAGATCATGGAGTTCAACCACTGACCCATCTCCACCCATGCCCACTAACCATTTCCCTCAGTGCCATGTCATACTTATTTCTTGTAAACCTTCAGGGATAGAGATTCTATCATCTCACTGGGCAAACTGTTCCAGTACCTCACCACTCCTCCTGAGAAGAAATTTTTCCAATCTGAACCTCCTTGGTGCAACTTGAGACCACTACTTCTTGTCCTGTGGCTGTTATCTGAAAGAAGAGGCTGACCCCCTCCCTGCCACAGCCTCCTTTCAGGCAGTTGTAGAGAGTGATAAGGTCTCTCCTGAGCCTTCTCTTCTCCAGACTAAATAACCCCACTTCCCTCAGGCTCTCCCCATAAGACTTGTGCTCCAGAACCCTCACAGCTCTGTTGCCTTTCTCTGGACACCTCTGGGGCCTCAATATCATTCTTGTAGTGAAGGGCCCAAAACTGAATACAATGCACAAGCTGCTGCATCATCAATGCTGAGTACAGAGGGACGACCACTTCATCAGACTATGTTAGCAAGGAAATGTATTAAAGTAGTTGCAATAGGCAGGTCTTACACAATTCAAAGAAAATGTTGGCATTCCAGCAGAAATTACAAATTTATGTTCCCCCACTTCAAAGTTTAATTCCAGATATTGGTCAATGCAGTCAAAATAAAGAGCAATTAAAAAGTCCTCAAGAAATGAGTGTTCAGATGAAAATTCTATTTCACAAAAATAAATAAATCACATCATAATCTTTATACGCACCTTTGGACTGAAATACTGAAATAATGGGATAAACCCCTTTAAAACCAAATTTGGGATAAAATGACGACTGTGGAGCACAGAATTTCTTTACAACTCTCTTCTTCAGCAAACTCAGAACAAAAGCAATGCCTTCTTTGTGACATAAAATATTGGCTTTCACTGTTTCAACAGGTACTTCCATGAAGCAAAACAACAGAGAAATATAAGGCCAAGTTAAACATACAGCATTCGCATCTACCTATTCTTTTTTTTTTTTTTTTTTTTGAATATGTATCCTTTCAGATAAAACTTATCTTTGTGTGGATACTATCTCAGCAAACAACTGAGAGTTAAGTTAGTGAGAAAGAACTTCTGGTAACTCCTAGGTTCACTGACATTACATATGAGCACAAACATAAAATATTTGCAACACTTTAATAGCATCAAATATCAGAGGGGTCTCTCCCAGTATCAAGTCACCAGTGCTGCACTTAACATTCACTAAGATACTCTGCAGATTCTGAGACAGATTTTAGAATCACCCTTTTCTAATATAGAATGATTGCTTACTCTAAATATTCTTTCTTCCTCTACCCAAAATAGAATGCATCTTAATGCTAGGCTTTTATGTTTGAACATCATAAGACTTAGCTTAGGTATACAGCTGGGGCCACAGTAATTGGGGATGCTAACTCTTTGGAAGGATGTCCAACAACAAAGCATTAATTATTGTCAACTGAAAGTGCTAAAAAAAAAAAAAAAGATATTGTACTAGAGTTTCCAAACATGTAAATCTGTAACAAACAACTTCATTTCCCATCTCTATCCTGAGTGTAATTTATCTGTGATTTTTTTTCTCAGGTTCCCTTTTTTTTTAAAACTCAATTCTCAGAACACCATTTAAATTATTCTGACCTTCACAGCTTAATTAGAACACACAACTTGATGTTGTCATAAAAAATAAATTTCCAACTGATTTTGACTAGCAGCATTTTTACAAGCATAACTGTATCTTCTATCTCAAAATGTATCTCCAATACAGTGAACAAGATATAAAAAAAACCCTCTCCTGCATGCTTAAAAACAGGATGAAAGCACACCATTAGCCACAAAAATCAAATATATATTAAGCAACTAACAAAAAAGTATTGTTTGAATCCAGATAAGTACCATCATAGTTTGAAAAGACTAGATTTGCCATGTTGATTTCATTAATTGCTCATGCTGGTATTTTCATAAACACTCGAATTGCATTCACAAGGAGCATTTCAGAAAGCCCACGCTAAACCTTCTGTAATAAAGGCTTTATCACTAAGCCTTATTGTATTTTAGGACATATCCTCTTTATACCAAATATTAAGACAGAGCAAATCTAGCAAGTTAAAAGAAAAGGCTATTATGTACATAATACTAGGGAAACACTAACTCTCCTCCCCAAAATTTCATTTTCAAAATCAAAATCAAATGCTCAGCAATTGCAGATGGATAATCCAAAGAGCTGCTCAGGTTTTGTAGATAGGGATATTTGAGAAATGGGATGGAGGTTTAGCATGGGGCCTGTCCAAATGGATGAAAATGGAATGAACCTACACCAACTGAGTGACACTAGAACTATAAAAATTGATCTGATCTACTCTTATTTAGTCACCAAAGAAAGCGATAAGAATTTTGGCTGCAGAAAATTGTTACCCATATCCACATTTCTTCCACGGGAAAAAGAACTTTTAGGTAGGCAACTCAGTCTGTAGCAACAGTGACTGACTGCAATGTGCTCTGTATCAGGATGGGTATCCCCTCCTTTTTTGGCTACTGTGACAGCCCAGGCAATCAACTTGCTGTCCCAGTTTGACCTGGAGTATACCTGAAGTCTTCAAGAAAAACTGCTGGTCAAACAAGTTTTACCTTCACCTAGAACTACACTGCCTTGTGCACCCCATTCCACATTATGAGACAAATGGGAGGTGAGGGAAAAGAACTCCCATTGCATGGCTTTGCTGCCTGGACATACCTTGCAATCCCTGATAAATCCTCATTCAACTCAATGCCTTTGGGCATTTTTTAAAGAACTTCTGGAATTGAATTTCCAGTTTGAGTTCACAGAGTAGCACTGAAATCCACGGAAAATAATATTCTTCCTATTCAGTTAAGGATTATTTGATTAACTCCATAACAAATCTAATTAGAGAACTTGTCTTCACTGAACCATTGCACATAGTTCATTCACAAAACCAGATTAAAAAAAAAGTGCATTCAAAAGGTTGGTTCCTTTTTAAAATGTCTGAATAGTAAGAACAATTTAGTGGGAATCACTGAAACTAAGTTTGCACAGAAAAATAAAATCAAGCATTCATACATATATAAAATTGATATATAGTATTGGAACATTCAATCACATTCAACTTTCTTTTATTAAAAATTCCTTTTAAAAAATATGTATGGTTGCGTAAACTCAGTATTTTTAAAAATAACACCTGGAAATTTCCTTAATAAAGATTGTACAAATAGTATGTGCTCTTCACATCACACAAGCAAACATGTCAAAGAAGGTTTAGTGCTCTCATTCAAAAGGCTATTTGGTCTTCGACATTTCCGCTCAGTAGAACAATTTCACGGGATGAGAACAGGAAAAGAGGTAGAAAATCTGCCACTTCAGCTACTATCGAATCCCAAACTTCATGTACATAACGTGTTAGCAAATGTGATTCTGAATGCTGGTGGGTGCTATATCATAAAAAAGACTGGCAGAAAAGGAATTTGAAGTTCAAAACAACATTGTTAAGTAACAGCGATTTAGACAACTTTTCAAAAACCTTATTCTTCAAGTGTCTGATGTTTTATGTCACAAGCCTTAAACTGATGCGATAACAAAATTGTTCACATGTGACTGTAAAGCTGTGGCCCCAAAAGCTAACATATGAAAAATAAAAAGTGAGTCACATCTTGCATGAGGAAAAAGTTACTAAGATTCACTGTGATCTATAACTTGATAGCAGGGTACATAGCCAGCTAAGCAATCTATCAAAAACAAGAGTAAAAATTAATTGTTTCAAGAAGTAACAGCTCCCCTCACACTGCTAACTTCCCCCCAAAAAGCAAAAAAAACCAACATAGTAGTCACATTAGTTTAATATGGTTAAGACATTTAAACCATGAGATTCAGCTCATGAACATGTCTTGTTTGCAAGGTCATTTCAAAGTATTAAATCTTCAGAAATATAATAAAATAGCTGTATTTAGTGGAATGTAGCATTTCCCTTTCATTTGGGTTCTAGAAAAATGTTATTTTTGCCTGTTGATGACAAAAGAAAACACTGAACTTTCATTAAAGCAATACTACTTGGTAACTTGTAGGTAAGTATTTCAGGAGATATAAAAAAAACTCAAAACATCTGTATATCTTTACACCTCTCTCCAAATGTTATGTTTTGAAAGTACGAAGGCAAAGTGCAGGTTTTGTAATGCTCTTCTTGCTTCCATGATTCTTGTTAGACAGGTTTCCACGTAAGGAACAAGCACAGTTCATGGGAAAAGCTGAACCTCGGTATTTATTCTACGAAAATGTACACAACTGTTTTTGCCCAAATTACGAAGCCTAGAACTTGCTGTGAGCAAAGTCAACAATCCATTTGTGTATTAAATAAGGACATGAATAATTGACCAGGCTTTGTGAGCTACTCCCATTCCCTTTGAGTTCCAACAGCCAAGAATTTGGTCCTATTTATCACTAACAAATGCTACTGAATTCTTGTCCAATATATGGAACAAAAAAAGACCCATTCTCTACTCTTTGATATGATGGACTCAATCCTACAGTACAGCTGAGATATTTGGGATTTTTTTTTTCCTTTAACTCAGGAATTAAAACAGAGCAACTCTTGTGGCCAAGATTACTCACTAAATTAGATTGTGAAAAAAAATTACAAAACGATATTGAAATTAACCTCTCCCAAACATAAAACCTCTCTAGCATTTGAAACTATCCTATGCTTAGAAAAATCAACAAACAAAAGATATGATAATCTCACGAAAAAAATACTTTGCCTTGGCTTTCCCTTTCCCAAATGTCAAATATATAATTTGTAAACATCTATCTAGAACATATGGTGAGGAAAAAACGAACAAGCTTTTAATTGGATTGTAGTTGCCAATAAGAGAAATAAATAATTCAAGCTATTCTAGAGAGAAAAAAAAAATAAAAGCAGAATGCACATACATAGGCATTATGAGGAATATTATGTAACAGAGCCTGTGCTCATGATGCAAGCTGAAGATGGGCTAGCAAACGCCTTGTCTCACCCTGTAATCTATCTGTAGTATCTAAGGACACAAATAAGAAAAGATGCCAAGAGAGAGGATAATACAGTCTCTGTTCATGCTCCAGTGAAAGATCACACCACACTAGGTAAGGTATGCACATCTCCATCCTGGTTTAAATCCACCATATTACGTTCAGGCCAGTGACACTTTTGTTCAGAAAAGCTGAGTTTTCTGCTTTCTTATTACAAATGCTACTGTTAGCATGACATCCCTGAATGTGTCTGATATAAATCAGGTACTCATCTCACTAACTGCACTGTCTTGGTGACAGAAAAGTGTTTTTCAGGTTGTGTTTAAATGTTAATACTTCTTTCAGCACTTGAAGGGATCTTACAAGCAGGAGGGGGATTGACTTGTACACTGTCTGATAGTGACAAGACAAGGAGGAATGGCTTTAAACCAAGAAGGGAGATGTTATGAAGGAATCTTTTACTCAGAGGATGGTGAGGCAGTGGCACAAGGCTGCCTAGAGCAGCTGTGGTGCTCCATCCCTGGAGGTGCTCAATGCCAGGTTGGATGGGGCCCTGGGCAGCCTGAGCTGCTGGGTGGCAGCCCTGCCTGCAGCAGGGGGTTGGAACTGGGTGGGCTTTAAGATCCCTTCCTATCTGAAGCCATTCCATGATTCTTTGATTCAATGAATGGTGCTGAGAAACAACTCCACCCCTCACACCCAACAAGGGTCTGCAACAGAAAACGACAAGTCCTCAAATCTTCCACTGCACTTATTGTGAGGCCCGATGCAGTGTGAGGCCCCAGGCTGGGGGCCTCCTTGCAGTCTCCTCCCCAGGCGCCTCTGGGACGGCCCTCCCATAGAACGGGAGCAAACAAATGACTTTCTCCGCCCAGTTTTTGATTTACACACAGCCTTCCCTGGAGTAGATTTAAAGGACTGATTACTGATGTAGCATTAGACGTTCCACTAGTACATGAGATAGCTTTAGTCACTTGCAAAGCAGGGAAAACTGTTTTGTACAAAGTTACACTGCATACGCATGCAGAGTTTTCACATGGGAAGTTACTATAAATAATCAGTAAATTCAAATCCTCTCTTGCTATTAACAGCAATGCATTCTTTAAAGACTGTGTCGATGTTGGATGTTAACACACACTAAGTCTACAGAGCTTTATTCTTCTCTCTGCTCTTGGAGTGGGGATGTTCTGTTCTCAAATACCAGCGCCGTGCATGACAGGCACAGCAAGTGCCAGGAGCAACCCCAGTAAGCTGGAACTATTCAAGGCCTCGCCTCTAGTTTGTTTTGTAAAAGCAGCAGGAAATGTGAAGCTTCTAATACTTTCTCAGTGTGTTAGTAAGGTTATAATCGCTAAAAGTAAAATGACACATTAGACATGATCTATAAAATCATTATCACTAACAAGAATCACATTAGAGATTCAAATGCAGAAATTTCAAATGTGTTTCAAGAATTATCTAATTATTCATGGTTCTTTAAATGGATGCCATACTAAAGGATAGCAATGACCGGAACAAATCTTGTCTGTCAAAACCCCAATTACTGTAAAACAAATTCAGTGTACAACCAATAGGGTAAAAAGACTGCCATGCAGAAATCCAAGCTCGTTTGCCCAGTTTAGCAAACAGTATAACCACATTAACATAGAGCTAGGCAAGCTTACTAGGCCTGATGAGAAGCAGAATCTAATTAGCACAAGTGGTATGCCATACTAATATTAATTCAACCATTAACTCAACGCTAAGTCTCTAAAAAAAATTTCTCATTTTTTGTAAAAATTCTTCCTTTAAGAAGAGTTCTATTTTATGCAATTGGTGACTTTCTGAGTTATCATCCAAATAATGCACTGTGCCAGGCAGCAATTTGCTGATGTTAGTCAGATTATCCTGCAACTCTGTCGAAGGTTTTATTATACGGCTCTAACGAGTGATAACTCAATACACTTGAAAATCTCATTTGCACAGAGTAAACATGACGTTACCAACAGGATGCAGAGGATTATTCCAATTTGGACTGGCAAGGTTCTGTCATTCAGAATTCTGATTCAGAAGGAAAATGCTCACTTACACAGCTTTGTATTTTAAAACATTCTAAAACATTTCTACACCAGAAAAGGAACTCAGAGCAATGTGGACATACTTTATATTGAGGCTGAAAAGCATGATTCACTCTCAAAGCCACATTTAAAAGGAAATAAGCTATCTGATTATTCATTACAGATGACATGCTTGGAAAACATTCCACACTAATGAACAGGAAATCCCAAACTATAATATAGTTAAGTAACATAAAATAACTACTATATTATGAATTTAAATTTTTGAGTAGCTGGTGGATATTCTTACAGCACCCAGACACAGTATACAACATGCTGCACACTTGCGCAACACTCAGAAGAATTAGGTCTCCAAAGTTCTCCGTTTCTTGGAATTAACCATGCTTCAGATCCATGAAACAAATAGCCTCTTAGCAATTGCTCTAGAAACAGATGAAACTTTCCTACAGGGAAAGCTTCCCTATATTCCCTGCAGCTATGTATCTTCTTACCCCCTTCTGATACTTAACATAAACATTCCTGTTATGAAAAGCTTAACTCTGCACCAAAATAACCCCTGGATATTCCCATATGGTATTGATAAATTCTATCTACTTCCTCAAAAAAACATCTCACTGAACTTGAGCATGCTTATTGACAGTAATTTTTATAAGTTAACTTTGTATCCTTTTAATTAAAAAATCTCACACATTTACTTGTGCTATGCACATTACGCCCCTTTAAAAGCCAAACCGTAGATCTTCTTGCAAATGAACTACTTCAGCACCATGTTACACACTGATGCATACCTGCCAACTCTGAGCAGGTAGAACCTGCTGCGAAGGACCACAAACAGTCTCAAGAAGTAAGATTCCTTACAGAATTTTCCTACTATTTCTGCACATGTAAATAAATGTCAATTAGGTGAATGCTGCAGGAAGCAGGAGAGCCTCATGACTCATCATCAGGCTGCTCACACAGTAAATGTGAGTTCCTGTTTTTGGTGGAAACATCAAGAAAGTTCATTACTGAGAATATCTAGCATCATCTAGCATCAGGAAGCAATGAAGTTCATTGAAATACACACTGAAGAGAAGTCTGAGCAAAAAAAAAAAAAATTAAAAAGAAGTGTCTTGCTATAATTTTATGGCTGTATTTTATTAAAAGCCCATTGGCAAACAAGATAGAATAGGTGCTATCATTAATCCCTAAGATTATATCTTTTCTTCACTATCACATGTAAGAATACAGTCACTAACTGGTTAAAATGTCTTCAGCTAATTGGAAAAGCTCTCTCAATTCTTATTAGAAATCGGTTCTAATAAAGATGATAGGTATAGCTTCTGTTAGTCAGATGTTAACAAAAACTGAACAGTTAGCAGTGGAAACGTCTGAAGGCATACCTATTTGTTTTATGATTTACTACAACCCCAACTTCACCTGCTGCTCTCTGTGAGGTCTCACAGGCATACAGTTGCTATTACAACATTTCTCCGACTGTAATGCAGCTTCTGAAATTGGGTTCTGAATAGAAACAGCGAGGCACAAGTTGCTGTACCAAATCAAGGTCTGTTTCTAAACAGTGGGTTTAATTGGAGATATTATCATTATTCATATTTGTTTATACAGCTCTATTTAATTTTCTCTCTGACCTCCTGCAATGATTTCAAAGGCCTGTTCCCACTGACAGCTGATCATGTGTTTAGATAAGCTACCCTTTGGGTCACTCCAAAAGTAATGCCTCACAATTTATTTCCATGGAAACTACAACAGATACAAAGAGCACAACAACACTATTTCATAGAGCTAATTCTCAGCTACAAACATAGTCACCACCATTAGCTATGCACTTTTTACCAGCAATGAATGAAAACCTGCCTGCCATGCTTGTAGACAACTGCACCAGTGGAGGTGACTCTATCACCTGTTAGCACTGTTGAAATGCACCACCCACTGCCTCATCCACTGGTTCACTGGTTGGTCCCCCTAAATGTTCAGCAAACACCAATGAATGTCAATGGGAGCAATTTTTTCAGCACAGAGGCATTTAATGACATTCTTTTGCTTCATCCGCACTTCCATTCAAGATGCCATTGTGTCAGACTGCCTCTCTGCTACCATCTGTCACATGGCAACAACTCATAGAATATTGGTGGGAAGTTTCAGCTTCTGCTGTCATACCATCAACATCCACCTCTGACATCCTGGACCAACTGAATGTATACCTATGTATACCCATGTCTTTTCAATATACATGTACACCTATTTCTTTTCAATATACAGGTTTTACTTGTAGGAAAACTCACATCCAGTCACAGTGCTAAACAATTCAAAGGATGAAAATGAGTTAAAAGTAACTAGAGCCAAACTCAAAAGTTATAACTCATATGTTCTCATCAATTCCATAAAGCCTTTCAAATTCACAGATATCCTTAACATTACTGGGATAAAAAAAAGTTTATAATCTGAAGTATTAAGATAGGAAGTCAAACAATACAAGAAATACATATGTATAAAAAAATCCATTACTCTTCAGAATGTGTTACATTTTTTTCTGGATGCTTTGGTAATTCCTTCCTGACATTCACGTCAGCAAAGCAGGAGTGATGGAGCTGCCCGCACAGTCTGTGCTGCCAAGGAGTACAATAAGATGCTGCTTCACAGCATCAAAGAGCTTAGCTCAAGTTTTTGTTGCCAACTGTAGCTGCCAGCATAAAAGGCCTTCGTGCAAACAATCTGCACTGCCTGCAATGGACTCAACAAAATAGTTACTGAGTCTGATGCTTGCTTGAGACAAATAGAGCCCTTAGCAAACTCAAGCTCTCTCACCCTTTAAAAAGGAGTTAAAACAGTACATGATTCCTGCTTAGCTTCTGCTACGCTATGCTAAATCTAACTACCATCTAGTCTCACCAGTTTAGATGGCCCCAGAAGCTTCATTCTGACTGACAAAAACTTTACCTAGTAACAAGAGCTAGAGATGAATTATCCTGGAAAATGAGGCAACTTCAAGCTTCTTCTGGCAGACAAAATAACACATATTACAAAACATGGCAGAACTTCTTTCCAGTCAATGATCATAGTGTCTCTGAAGCAGAAAGGAGTGTGGTCGGCCCATACCTGTCTTCTTATTGCCTTTACCTGGCCCATGCAATTTCCTGTGCAAAATTGTCTGCATTCTCCATTGTTTCCAAACCTATTTCCAGAGCATCTTAACAGCTTTGCTGATATCTCAAGCAAGGAAGCACAGCATTGCGCATGAACTGCCACTGTCAGAGAAGTGCCACACGCTAACCTGCTCTGAGCAGCACCTTCAGATGCCTCAGATGGCAAACTGTTCTCTTGATGTGACTTAAGTTACAGAAGCTACTGACCACAAAAAGGATAACTGAAACAGTTTATGTATAGCAATTAATAACGGAAGAGGTTTTACGAGGCATAGATGTCAAATTAAAATGATTTTACAATTGCAGTTGTATGCATTTTGTTCTGTTCTTTTTTTCCTAATCAGAAAGGAGAAAAAAATCCTCATACTATTTATATACTTTGGTAAAATGAATAGCTACAGAAAGATAACACAAAGGTAATAAACTCCTGAAGATTATTTTTATGTCATACTTTGCAGCTTTCCCCTTATCTGCTTTTAAGAAGGCCACGCTATGTTTGTAAGTTTCCTTACCTTCAGAGATACTCAAAATAATTGAGAAGTGATTTAGTTTCCTACATAGCATATATTAAAAATCTAAAGATCCAAAGTCTGTACATCATTTATCTGCATGATCAGAGCATTGCATCCTGCATTCCACATTTTGTGGAACATTCTGTATTTCAGCCAGCTTAATTCACGTTTTTCTTGTTCTAGGCTGCACTTATAAGCCTGGACAAGAAAGTTACCCAAGAGTCCAGCCCACAAGAGAAATATAAAGATGAAAACCAGGAAACTTTTGCCTATTTTTTTTATTTAACTTCTTCTAGTATGTTCCTGATCGACATCAGCATCACAAAGAATCTTTCTTAGTTTTTAACTGTGTTATAATGTTATTTATGTTTATGTTATAAATTATTATTCCCTAAATTACTTGGATAACAGATACTCTCAATTTCTTATTCTCCTGGTACCTAAACTCAGTGCTCAGTATGAGAAACCCTAGGCTTCTGGCCAGACTAACAAAGCCTATTTTCCTCCTCTTGTAGTATACGCAATGATGTGCAGAGTAAAATTAAAACAAAAAATAACAAGAAATCAAGACAGACATCTTATCTTACCCCAGGAGGAAATCCAGCAACATTTTCCTAACATGCAAATAACACCAACAAGGAGTTATGCAAACGCACATTTCGCAGGGCTGGGAAAGGAGCCCACACTTCTACTGCAAGAGTTGTCCATGCAGCAAGCCCCCTGCTCAGAACAACAAAGATAGATGTACACACTTCGCTCTCCTACTCATACCTATCACGCTGCTGCTGCTGGGTAACAATGCTTGCCAGCCCCAGCAACAAAACTCTGGAATTTATGAGCAACACTTTATAGCTGCAGAGTTGTTTGGTTGTATGGTGTTGGTTATTTTTTGTTGCTGTTTTAGGTTGGTCGTTTTTTTGTTTGTTTGTTTGTTTGTTCTTGTTTTTTTAATTGCATAATAGTAGCACAGGTGAGTTTTTACTTTTATTTTTTGCTTCCTTGTGACAGAAAAGTGCCATAAAATTCAGAGCTATGCTGGATGGCCTGTGGTATGGAACAGAAAGCATCCGGATATCTTGATAGCTGCAATGCTCAGCACAGTATGTGTGATTTCATTTTCCAGCGTTACATTTTGTGTTGGAAAAAAACAACACAGAAAACAGCTTGAAGATATGGTTCATATAAATCTATCATAATCTCCCAAAACAAAATGAGCAGCAAGACACAGGTGGTTCCTGCTGAAGTCACTAACCACGTGTCAAGCAGTATTTCAAATGGGAGCAGTGAGCACCTGTGAAAACCAGGAGACATTTGTGCCATTCTGGGATTCCCCAAATGCAACGCTTGTCTGGCACTAGTGTGAAAAGAGCAAGGGGCACACTGACACTGCTTCCAGAGAGGATCAGATGTTTATTCCCTTGGCTAAGATCAAGTGCAACTGGGTTACAACGATAGCATATAGGGTTACCTGAAGTATCACTTTCTGTGGTTAGAAATATTATCCTAATAGTTCGTGGAGGAGGAGGAAAAGCTGTTTTGATTTTGAACAATCATTTCAGGAATAATATGTACAAATTCTTTAGTATTTTTGTCAGTGAGCCAGTATTCCTTCAACACAGTAGTATTTGTAACAAAAAGCCAAGATGAAAATATTCAACATTCTTAATCTATGAAACTAAGCATACATCATAAATGTATTGGTTACAAATGAAGGAGATACAACTTTACAATGATGATGGACTTCCAACCCTACAAACAAACAAAAAAGGCTAAGTCCTTGTTGGTGAAAGGCAACAACAGTATCACTTAAGATCAATTAACTGCTGAGAAGTGCACAAATTTCAAACTAACTCTGCTATTCTGATCACCAAGAGGAGGAAACGCTGACATTCATCATAAACTACACAGAAATACTGTGTTAATTATCACACACCATTTTCCTTACTGTCAAATCTAAAAAGCCTAGGATGGTATGAAGGAAAAACAAGTAGCAAGAAATATGCATGGGTGCTCACATGCAACCTTCTCTCAGTCTCTCTCTAAACAGAAACTCTATCAGCTCAACATATGTGTGTGATCTAAGCCTGATTGATGAAAGGAGCAGCTACAGTTTCTCAAGATTTTTTGGGGAGAAGTAATCCTTTCTCCTCTGTTTTTTTCCAATAATTGGAACCTCAGAGAGCGCATCTTCCAAAAATACCTTTGATCAAAGTTCCCTTAAATCAGGTTTGTCTAGGAGGCTGCACACCAAGAAAGCAAGCCTTTTTGACCCACAACTTCATCAGCTAAAGAACATGCTTAATTTGCTCTTTCTTCACATGAATCACAGCAGCTGAGTTGAATAAAATACATAGATTCTAATTCTAGATTCAGGCTGTGATTCAAGAGGGCTGGTAAATGTGACATGAAGAGAGAACAACCTCCTTCCTGGAAGAGCCCAGGTTTACTATCAGTACATGATCTTTGCCTTTGCCCACAAGAACGCAGGCTACAAAAGGCCACCCATCTCAGAATCTATCTAAATATAACATTACACTACTGTAAGACATCACTTGCTTTATGAATAATGCTCTAATACAGTCCAACCTTGGTGCAATTGATAGACATTACCAAATGGGCAAACTACAGCCTAGCTGTAGGAAGCTAAACACACAGATTCAACTCACTTAGCTTTAGCAGAGCATTAAGCCAATGGCAAATAATGTTAAAGATTATATACCCCAAAAGTTAAAAGGTAAATGAAGTTGGATGATTACAGAAAGGGGAAAAAAAGGTATTTTATCAAGACACCAACAACTTCTCAGGATGACTATCACTGTTACAATAAAGACACAGCACAGCTCTACCTCCAGCTCTCTTCAGGGCACAATTTCACTTGCAGGACTCAGTCTCCAGTTACATAACCGACCCAACTGCTACGCAGAAGGGAGGAAGGAATCCCAGCTATTAGAATACAAACTGCAAAATAATTAGCTGGTATCGAGAGGGGAAAAGACTCTGCAAAGGCAGTGAAGGGAACGGCTTTGGAATTCAAACAATTGTACTGAAGCACTTGGACAGCTAAGTGGAAAAAGATCTAACACATATACTGGTTCTAATACAACCCACTACAGTTCATCCCAATCCTTCTCTTTTTTAGGAAACATACACAGTCAATTCATTTTCTTCACTTTCCCCCTCTCTTTCTATCCACACAAATTCATAACACGCAACTAAGGGAAAAGGTTTGGATCGGGACGATGTAGGAATACATTACCTCCAGTCAAGCACATACAACAAGTGCAAAACCCCAAAAAAATACCACACACGGACACATGCACAAAGTTCCCTAAGCAATTAATTTCATTTCTACCCAACCATGGAAGGATTTGTACGCTCAGCAAGTCCTGACAAACTGTTCTATGGGTTACACGTGAATTCAGTATTAAATACTGCAGTAGGACTGGGACCGCCACGTTAGAAAGGAGTGGTCACATGTGATAAGTATCTGCCTACACTGAAGAATGTGGCTGTGAGGAAAATAGCTTATTAATTTTCACTGCATTCTGAACACTCCTTGGGCATCACTACTGTAAGATACACGTGCTCTAAATTCACAGCAAGAAGAAAAAATGGTATGTATACACATGTACCAACAGATTTTGAATATTCAATCTACAGTATTTTACTTTGCTATAGCTTCCTGGCAGTTCAGAGTAACCCTCTTCACCAAGAGGTATGAAACAATTACATGAGAAGCTTTCTTATCTAAGCATGTCTACTTATTTTGTATTTATGGACTGACAACACCTGTTCAACAAATGTTGTGAGAGAACCAAAACCAGACAAACTCACTACCTCATGGATAATGAAACCCAGCAGAGGCTTTTGTAATAAATAATGAAAAAAGCAGAAAGATGCTAAGCTTACTTTGTTACTATAGATGCTTAACTGATTTGTGCATGGAGAAATACAAATGAAATGATACAGACTAATCAGTTTTTTTAAATGAATATGCTAATAATAGGATCATAATGTGCACATAGAGAGACAAGACAGACAACACACACACAGAACAAGTACTCTCATGACTAAACAGAAGATTATGTCATTTGATATTATATAATCCATCACAGAATGTTGCTGAAGAACAAGCAAAACTTCTCAAGGAGAGGGGGAAAAAAAAAAAAAAAAGGAACCTTATCAAACAAAACTTTCAATTTCACAGTGAGTTTCCTTGTACAGGGCCCTACCCAAGCTCCACAAAACAGGATTTCTACTTGGCACTGGCCAGATATAAATTCCACAGAATGCTCTTAAATGTCAAAATACACACGCCTAACTAAATATTTGCTTTTGGTTCTGTGAATCTCAAGAACAAAAGGTAAACAATGATCATGGTCTTACACTGGCCACAGTGTAACATCCAGATGTTAGCTTTAGCTTTTTAGTGTTACTCACATTCTGATGTACTATGGAGAAGAAACAGCTATGATGCTATACCCTAAATGGCTAATGACAGCCTACAATAAACAAAATAATTTCTAATAGAAGCAAAAGGTTTAGGCAATATTATCTTGCAGAGCATCAAAGATGCATATTAGAATTTTCATAGAAAGTAAATACAGTAAACACATGCTGTTCAATTCTTTGAATTTCACCCAAAATGGAATAAACTCAATTTATTTTCAGTACAACTTTTAAAAATCTGCAATGTCACTAACAGGACACATGAGCACAATTTCTTACTTTAGAGGCTAATATATGCATTGGGTTTATCTCTCTAAAATCCATTCTTAAGCTTACCTACTGAAACTCCGTACTATTTTCTTTAATTGTCTAATATATACTATATGCTCTATTTCATTCAAAGCATCATACTCAACTAGTATTACTTTCTAAGAAGTTCTGATAAACCTGTATACACAAACTTTTGTGTACTGCGAAACTAACATTTGAAAAAAATATAAAATTAAGTCTTTAGCATCAATGTGAATGTAGAAAGCTAAAAGAATACCATCTTTCTCCCTCCTCTTTTCCAGAATTAAGTGTATATAAAAATTTTACTTTTGTTTATTACATAAAAGCACTACAACTTACAGCTCTTGAATTAGTAGTTTTGAAGTGATAAGTAGAGCAGAAAGCTGGATCAAAATGAAAGCAGACTGTATTCAAAACTAATGTTTGGATTTACCTGAAAATTAACATCTTCTTTCTTAAATATTAATGCTCGAACTTCATCAGGGTCTCCATTAAATATAGCTTGAACCAACGGTGGCTGAAACAAAGAAAAACAAATATTAAGAATGTAAATCCATTTCAGTTTTTAGTGATGTGTGTATGATAGTGTAACACAAACACAAGGTAAGGACAAAAATCAGATTTCCCAAGCAATGGAATAAAGAAACTACTAACAATAAATAGAACTGAAACAATTCAGAACTTCAAAAACCTCGGACACACAAACATTGGTTCACTGCATGAACCAATGAAATATACATTCTTTTAAAAAAGAGCATATAAGAGTCACTTTTAACAGCTGAGAAGACAATATCTCTTAATAAAACTAGGGCTATTATAACATATTGTGAGTTCTATAAAATATAAGTAGGTTAATACCCTTTACATTAGAAAGTGAGCGAAGGGAATAGAAATGTTTTACCTGTTCAGAAAAAGAAAAGAACACACGAGAAAGCAAAGTGTTATCCATCAGATAAACATGGTAACACATTCACGCTCACACACTAAATACAGCAAGATTTCTTAGTAAAAGAAAAGCTGCTGAGATATGCTAGCAAGATTTTTGTTAGTCACTTCGCAAACCAACTGCAAGAAATAAAAGCAGAGGCCCCACAGCACTGTCCATAAGATGTAATTTGAATCTAACAGTTACATTTCAATTATGACTTACATTATTTTAGTTTAGCTCTTAACTGCTGTCACTTGATGAAGTCTATCAGTTCTCAAAATAAATACAGCATATAATTGCAATATAATGATTACATCAGTTCCTAAAGTGGCACTGCATAAATGTAACCCTGAGGAACGAGGAGAGGGGGAAAAGCATTCACTCCCAACACAGTTCACCAAGTCCTCTGACAATCCTCTGCTACTATGCAAGAGCTGAGATCTATTACTGCTGCACCATCAATCAAGTTCCATGCAAAACAGCAAGCCCCTGCAAACATTAATTCTAAAACTAAGTTTCAGGCTTTCTCTCTTTGGTTTTTACCACTTTGGTTTCTTTCACCATCATTCATGTTCATGATAATCCTACAAATTTCTATTGGTATTCCACCAGTATTACAAATGAGAAATATGCCACCAAACAACATGTCTTACCAGCACATTTCCAGGAGGTAATGGACGCAAACATATATTTTCCTGAGGTATATTGGAAACAAATGTGGGAGAATCATCTTCCTCCTCCTCCAAAACAACAATACAGACTCGACTCATTCGATCCGTTTGAAGAAGCAAAAACAAACAGAATAACACCAGCAACTCTGTTCCTGGAAGCACACTGCAGGTATTGCACCAAGGACCATATAGGGAATGCTTTCACCTGTTTCACATACACTCACAAACTTGTGAGTGCTGCTGCTGGCGTTTGAATATTTAGAAAAGGACATTGCAATCCCCCTCTATGCTCCATTTTTCAGATTTAAACACCCTGAGACATTAAGAAAGTTGTTCTCTTAAATAAAATTTCACAAAACATCGAAACCACAACGACGAGACTGTGGACAGCTGATAAAAATATCCTAGACCCAACTGAATCACAACAGAGCTCGCTGCCTCCAAGAGCTGTCCTTCCAAGCCAATCTGCCCTTGTCAGCGGCACAACTTGAGCAGTGTGCCTCCCCCTACGCAGACAGGGGGATCATTGTTGGAGGAGCCCCGGCTCCATTCTGCAGGCCTGGAGAATGAACAATCGCTCTGACGGAGATGGCTGTGGCTATTCCCAGTCCCGCAAGGTCAGTTGCCAGCAAACAGTAGCGGGCTCTCTGCTGTCCGAGAATAAACGCGGGCTCTGACCATTCTGTGATTCTGCAGTCCCGTTCCTCAGCGCCAGAAACAGTCCATCCAAAAAATGCATCCGTTTTCCAGCAGTTCTTCAGAGCGGGGAGAGAGGCAAATAATTCTTCCCCGTGCAATAAAAATATCTGCAATGTACAGCGAAGCTGCAGCACATTTACATGCGATGAGTCAGACCGCAGGGACAATGCAACTCCTTGAAAAACGCTGCTGGCTCAATCCAGCCTCCCCAAATGACAGACGCAGGCAGCTCACCCCTCAGTGCCGCCGGCAGTGCAGCACGCTCAGTTCTCCTTCCCCCGGCTCTGGCTTCTCTATCAGGGAATGCGCCCGGCACAAATTCCAACAAGAAGGACGCTTCAGCAAAATAAGCCAGCTCCTGCACACAAATGACTGCCTCAGACTTCTGCAGAAGCAGTTCATCACTCAAGCGTTCCTTTTGATCGCCATGTGAAGCCAGTTCCCATGAGAGTCCTCATTCAGATTAAGGCAGAGAGCGAGGGGAAAAAAATAAAATCAGGCTCCACGCATCTCCTCCGAGCCAACTTCTTTATTCAAACATCTGTCACTGTGCCAACCTGATTTTCCTCTTCAGACGGAGGCTCTGCTTAGCAGGTTTTTTCCCCGACAGACGAAATGATATGACAGCAGATAAACCCTGCAGCGGCCCGGCTGCCCCGGCAGAGCGGCGGCTCAGCTGAGCGCAGACTGCAGGCTCACAGGATGGAATGCCCCGTAATGCTCACATGTCACACACAGCCAGCTACTGCTCTCCCTGCAACTTCCTCTGGCACAGAAAAAAAAAAAAAGACTGCCCTTTTTTGGGGCAGTCTTTGCCGTTACATTTGTGCCAATTTCGTGACTAATTCAGCCAAAAATGTAAGAATTCTATAACTGAGGAAAGAACAACTGTTTAATATTTTCCACTAAAAGCCACAGAGAAATCCGGTGTGCTGGCTCTGCTGACTAACAACAATTTAGGCGGTAAACAATTCCAGCGTTTAACTGCTTTCATATGGCACTGGACAGAGAAGCATCGCACCACAGCCCTTGCTTAACTCCTTGAGGACAGGGAACTCCCCACAGAAACCCTCTGAAAGCGGGATCTCTCTCAATGCGATTGGCAGAAGCCAACAACTAATGGCCAACCCACGGTTTTCTGCAATGAGGACAGACAAACCTACCCTCTGCCTGAAACACGTACCTCGAGTGTATATGCATATGAAGTTCTAAAACTTGCTAAATAAGTATTTCAGCTCAAGCGTGCTGAAGTGCTGGTTAGTGGGCGTCTTATGTAAATGGCTGCTGTTGGCGTCGTGGGACTAACTCAGAGCTCCAGGAACAAAGCGAGGGTTCTGCTCACGCTGTGCGGTACCTCTGACGTCCCTCTGAGCTGCCCACGTCACGGTGTGCCCATGGTGGGCAAGCTGGCCAGTGAAACTGCTCCTCAGTAATGCATTCACTCTCAAATTTCCCATATTAATCCATACAGACAGGTTGAAATGGAATATTAAATAGTTTGGGTATTAATAGATGCAGCAAATTCCCACCTTTGGGAGTCATAGGGAGGAAAAACTCACATCACCACTCATTTAAAATTATGTCTACAACAGCTTTGCTGTAACACAATAAATGGCTTAACACACACACCTACCGACACTGCACACAGACGAATGTTTTTATTAAAGTGCCAGAGTGACTTAGTGCAGGGCTCCCTGAGCTCAGAAACGCCAGGCTTGGCATAATACAGCACACACTTCGGATTCACCATGAAACTTCTAGTAAGATTCAAATTTCCCAAATGTTTTCATTTACAATGCATGAATACCACACAACTTCATCAATACATTCTATTCATTTCTATGGAGTCCAGTTGTTTTGGAACTTCATATTTCTGGTTTTAATTACAAAAAAAGCAATGGCTGGTACACTGTGCTTTGTTCTAGCATTTCAATAACTTATTATAAAGAAATACCACAGATTCATCCGAACACATATGAAAATTCATGTTCTCCTTGGCCACAACAAAAATTATTTAAATAAAAAGAAGGACATTCTCAAGACTCATCTGTTGCAACATCCACTGTCTGCTAAGAAACACAGAACCCACAGCCCTGAGGATATTTCACTTTTTGTGGAAAATGGCCTAGGGAACAGACACTGTAGTTCGCTTGCATAACTCAAACTCCCTTTGGAAAAAGAAAAAAAACAAAAATATTTTAAGTCTATGAGCAATATGAGCAAGGTACATTTACAAAATGTATACTTGGTTTTCATGGTACATACACATACATACATTTGTTAAATAATACTATTCGTGTCACATCCGTATGTTAAGTATAAATAAACAGCCTTCCAGAGCTAAAAAGTTTATACAGCAAACAAAAGCTACAAATTCCATACTTTTTCTTCAGAATTCCCATTATATAACTAGATGTGGTGCTGGACAGGGAATAACATGATCTGAAAGTGGCCCATCTTTGACCTGTGCAATTAATGCTTCAAAGCACACCTAAAAATATTCAGTTAGAAACTGAAAAGTCAATATAAAAAGTATAGGACTTCACACTTACTGAACTGTGAAAATTCACAGAGATAAAAATATTTAATCTACTGTGATAATTACTCTAGAAACCTTACCTGTAATGAAAGTAAATCAAACTATTTCTCAAGTAAGTTAACACATATGTTGCAGAACACCATGTATTTTTTTGAATGGTGACATTCCTACGGTCAAAGAGCTAAAAGCCAAAACATCACAGCTTGCATCAGGAAGAGAACCAGCACAACCAAGTCAATACTACATTGATCTTGATGGCATTATGAGCCACAGAAAAGTAAGCAGACCAAAAAAAATCACTCACGCTACAAATGTGTATATGCAATTACTTTCTTACCCAAAGGGCAACTAACCCTAGGAACATTTAGCTTTTGCTCATAATTAACTACTGCTCGAAGGTCACTTCAAAAAACAACAAACAAACAAAAAACACTTACAAGATCTGGCCATCTGCCCCTTCCCACTCCCTGCTATTGAGAGTTCAACCAGAAACAGTCTCAATTTCTTCTTGCACTTTCAAAAAATAACCCAAAGTATCCTCTGCTTTGCAAAATACAAGTTTTTACACCACCACCTATTCCAAAAGCCAAAAGCTTAAATTCACGATTCTACTAAAAGAAATCAAACCTAAGTTTTAGTTTTTCAGTGTATTATCTGGAAACTAATAACCTTCAGAAAGGGAGAAGAGAGAACAGTAAAAGAGAATGAAGGCTGAGTAAATACAAGAAGTTACTTTATAATTCCCCTTCACAAACTAATCCAACAATCCTAACCAGAGATATGAATAAACAAAGCTGCATCTCTCAAAATACACTTCCTAGCTTATCCTAATAAAACTTCCAGTAAGTGAAGATCAGTGGGTTATCAGCATCCATCTTCTCCAAAGCCTCTGAACGTTTCAAAATTAAATTTCACATATTTAAAATAAGAAAACTTTTAAAATAAGTAGTTGAGAATCATTTAAATTTTAATAAAAAGTCATTTCTACTGGGTCTTGAGTGGTGATCAGATAGCAGACGCAGTATCTAATTGTTAGCAAAACAAAATCTCCATATTAAAGTCTTAAAATGCTAAGGAGTACAATGATTAGATAATGAAAACAACTTTCAAGTGGACAAAACTGATAATATGCATTTTTGTAAAAAAAAGCCTTTGTGTTTACATAATATTTTTGCCAAATAAATTGTCTTTTAACTGAATCAACTTCCAAGAGAATTTCATGAGTGGATATAGAGAAAGTATATCATAGGAACACAGTCTGCAGTTTAAAATACGGACAACAGCAGCCACGACTGCACCTGACAGAAAAAAAACTGTGAAGTCAGAAGCAGCTAAAAATAGTAACCTTTTTCTATAGATCGACCCTTTCCTCTCGGAATTGATGAGCAAAGGACCATAGCAGCACTGTAGATGATGCTGAAAACTTCAGTGAAGCACATTCAGTACCAACAAACTTACTCAAATAACGATTTATCTTGACAATCAGCATTTACCAAGTTTTCTTCTGGGCTCAGAATATGCCAATTAGATCCAATTAAGGATCTAGGAAAGGGACAAAACTGTTCTGTCAGATTTCAGTAAAATTGAAAAATTCAAAATCAAGTAAGGTTTATGATTTTTCTAAAAAACAACTGGTATCAGCTCTGCAAGACTGAGGTCTAAGCTACAAACCTCTTCAGAAGACAGATTACTCACAGTACTTTTATCTATTCATGCACAAGCAAGGTACACAAACAACAGATAAGCAGTTTTTTGAATAATTTATCTATAATATTTACTAAAGTGTTCCTAACACACAAACAGAGATGAGTGTTCAGCATCACCATGAATATAAGCTGCAATACTTCAAGCAGCCTTGTGAGTCACTTGTCTGAGCTCTTTGCTGTTTCCTTCCCACTCCTGGGGGAATGAGGTGGAGTCGGGAAAGAGAATGGTCTAAGGCAATAATAAATTACAACCTTTCTTCTCAATTTTGCTCTATTTATTCCAGACTGTGCATATGATGTACAGCTGGGATGCAGAAAAAGGAGACTCATTTTAACCTCTGGGCTCCATGCTTCCGCTTACAAGGACAAGTGAAACAGCTTTGCTTGCACCTCTTGCATGCCGTGGGCAGCTCTTCTTTCTTTCAGGCAAGTATGTAGCCTGACATGATTTACAGAACCACCTGATTGCTCAGAAAATACAAAACTACATCATTTCAACAAAAATTGACATGCAAATGTGGCAGTAGGAAAAAGTATCTAGCACTCATTCTATCTTCTCTCTATTGGAGCAGCAGATGAAAAAATACTAATGCAACATGCATCTGTGCTTGAGATGCAAATGTAATTTGTACATTTAATCAAACTGCAATCTTTTAGAATACATCATAACTATCTGATCAGAGAGAAATAAAGTATCTTAAAAGTGTTAAAAGTGTATTTTGCAATTTTCTGTTTAAGACTTCTTACATACTTCATATATTCCAACAACACACTGGCTAAGAAACTTTCAGCTGTTCTATAGCATCTTACAGCCACCACAGCACAAGATAAAACAAAACCTTTTTTAAAAGGTGCTTCAATAACCAAAATATAAAGTCTGGTAGGCTGTGTCTGGTAGCTAGTCTAGTAGCTGAAGCTTAGTAAACAGTGAGAACTCAGCATAGACGTTCCTACAAATCAACTAACCAGCCAAGAAGTGGTGGTGTGCACTGACAGGCAGTTCCTCCTGACTCCCTTCCCTGCCTCCTGCCCTAGAGCTCTCTGAAGGCAGCTCTAACACTCAACAGCTGTCCAAAATACAACAAAATCTGACAGTGGAAATATATCAAAATAAAGTTAATTGTAAGTCAAGACAACTGCCATTTCAGGAAAGACAGTCTACAAAAAGGTACATCTATCTGCATATGATGTTGTAGACCCCTATAATTCTTTCCAACTCAGTCCACATCCACAGCCTGTTTTGTTTTCTGGCACTAGAAATACAGTTAAATATATTTTACAATTACACCAAGAGCATACTTCCAGTAGTAATTACTGAAGGCAGCAATTTCAGCTGCACACATCAACTTTCAGAGCAGAGTGCGAGGAACCAAAACAAAACCCAAAGGCTCAGCAGCCTTTGTTTGTTCTTCCACACATCAACCATTCTCCCCCCCACACAACTCAGCTGGTTGCTGGGAGGTGACACCAGATGGGAATGCAACCATAGCAGAGTAAAAACACTAACCAGAGGCTTTAGAATATAGCAACCCGCTGTCACAGCTGGCACCGACAGCTTGATGCTTCAGGAAGAGATGCTATTGAATCTTCCTAACGATAGAAACAGATAAAGGTAGCTCAGCTGGAGCAAACAAACAACTGCAGAATTCCTAATCTTAGTTTTGTATCACGTTTTGTTACATTGCCCTACTATTTATGTCAGTGTGCACGCACTCTTATAAATGAACTAAATCATGATCCCACTAAATCATATTAGGGCAGCTGGCAAAAGAAATGAGAATTCACTGCGGGCACTTGGAGCGCTCATACATAGAGAAGAGTCAGTACATCTCCTTTGATCTGCTTCTCTACTCATCTATAGTCATGCTCTGAAGATGAGCATACAAAGTGCTGATCTTACATATTTTCCCCTTTGAAATTTTTTTTTTCTGCAATACTGCTTCAGAACAGGAAACAGAATCAAGATCACATTTTATTACAAAAACTCAACCAACATCACAAAGTCAACATAACATTGCTTTATTGTCACCACACAATAGACCTGCTTTTTCTTCCCAGTAGGTATTCTCTGGGCAACAGTACACCCTCTGAGTTTCAAGGACAGATGCTACAATGTACAAGACCACCACATGCCTTTCATCCTTGTGTATCAATACATGTCCACAGAATCTTCTATAGGAAGGGTGGCACAGCAGGTCTAGGAAGTTCTTGCTCTAATGCATTGAAACCAATTCACTTAGTCCACATCTCAAAAGGAAAAGCAGCTTTTTTATTTTTTATATATTAAACAAACAAACAAAAAAAAAAACAAATGTGATCTTTCCAGAGAAAGAACAAGTTCTACCCTTTCTAGAATCATGTGATTTTTGGTTGTGGTTTTTTTTTTTTTAGCCCTGTATATGTTTTTCATCATACAAAACTGGTAACTTGGATTCTCCCCTTCCTTTTTTCTTAGCATTGATTCTTTTGCTGAAGGCTTAAATGAATGCCCTTAAAGGAAAGGTAGCATCATAGAAGTTCCCCTAATTCAGCACTGGACAGTGCTGGTGTAGAGACGAAAGCTGCGACATCCTAGCTGAGAAATGTAGAACAAACATTACTTTTTCCTTAACAAAACTCTGTTGTACGGCAATCCAGCTGAGTTTCTGGAGGACCAGGTGTTGGTCAGGTTAATTTCTAGAAATGAAAGTTCCTCTGCTGCCTGTGACAGGTGACGAATTTGATTCTGTCACAAATTCTAAACTAAGAGATGAAATCTCAAAGCTCTCATTCCAGCATGTTAAAGGAGCTTGGCATGATACACAAATAGGCTACTCTTCTCAAAGCTTCAAAGTTGTTTCTTTCAATAGTGTTTTTTTTTTTTTTAAATTTAATGCAGATGTACCATTCTTCTCCTTTTCCCTTTTCTTTCCCCTGTAAAATTCATTGGCCGTCTATTTTTTCTCAGCACAGTTTCAGGACGTACACTAGAGTAAGAAATGCAGCTGAGTTGCCTTCCCATTCACACAGAATAACAGAGCCCTACATTTGACTATAAGCATATGCAAGTATGGAAGAAATTTGAGTTTGTTTTTCATTTCAGCAGGCAGGAACAGTAGCCAGATGCTATACAAAATTTGCAACACATTTTAAAATTCTGATGTTGTACGAGAACTCTAGGAGTATGAGGAAATGATCCTCCTGATTTATTTTTTTTAATCTCCTACCATGCACAGAATTTAGGCCAAAAAAAAAAAAAAGTCAAATCAGTTCTGCCAGTCAGTAGAAGGCTTTCACAGTTTTATGTCACCAACCACAAGAATACCCAATGGTTAAGTTGCCATAGTTACAAAATGTTTGTTTTCATACATTTGTCTGAAATTCCTATGGAATTCCCACCCGGCCAAAACCAGCAGTAGCTGGGAGTGCACCACTAACATTTAAGAACTTGAGTCAGAAATGCATACTGTTTCCGTTCAGACTGTTATCTGGGAAACACTAAAAAAGATGATTCATACCATTTTGAGCTGTGGAAGGGTGGAAACAAACATCACATTCAACTATTTTAAACCTTCAGTGATGACTCACACTGGCTTAGGATGTTTCCAGAATCAGCTCCCTTTTCCAAACAGAAAATTGCTATTGACTATTCAAGAAAATAACCTGTTGACTACTCAAGAAAATAAACAAGATGAATTCACTTTGAAAATAACTGTTCAACTATCAAAACTATTAATGGAAAAATAAAAGGGAAAAGGTTCTGCCTTCCCTGTCCCTTTTCCACACCTCCTCTAAAAAAGAATTAAAAAAAAAAAAAACAAAAACATCAAGAAATCTGACCACACACAAACCTCCATAAAACCCAAAAGGCTTAGCAGATCAAACACACCTCTGTAGGCTAAAGTTGGAATGGCCACTGAATGAGCTGTGTTTGCAAAAATCACCCTGGAAATTCTTCTACAGCAAGTCTGTTATCTCTCAGCTGTATTAGCAGGGTCTTATGCTTCGACTGTTTTATGTTTTGTTTTGACTGACACAGTTGGATGGTTTGAGCAGCCAGTACAAGCAGAACATTAATCCAGCCACAGAGGCAACAAGACATAGTCAGCTACAGGTGAGGAACAATCAATAGCCTGAGTAAAGTTAAGAAAGAGCACAAAACTGTACCTAAAGAAGTGCTTCACACAACTCACTGATCATTCAGTGACTATGAAGGGAAAGTAATAAGAGTCGGTCTGAAGGGACAAAAGTAGAAATGGTTTGGAGTACCTTCCTGGTGTCACGTGCCAGAAGAGCACATGGAAGACGACACTTTGCATGGAAGCAATGCCCATCCATTACTTGTCAAGTCTGGCCATCTTAGGGAACAAAAGTAAAAATTATCTTCAAAAGTCTGTCTGCTATTTACTCATACACATAAAACTCTGATAAATGAATTGTCTAATCAAAAACAAGAGGCAACACTTTATTTACAACAATAGTGAGAATAGCAAATTATTTCTCGGGAGGCCCCATGACTTTTAACATTCAAAACACAGCTCTTTAATTTTCTTTGTCAATGACAAAAGACAACAAAGTCTACTTCCTCAAATCATCTATTCACCTTTACTGTCACAACAGAAACTCTCCTACGAGGAAAGATTTGGAAGTCAGTAACACCGGGGGAAAAGAAGCTTAAACTTAGTGTTCATGTCCCCAAATTCACAACTCACAAAAGAGAAACTGCTGCTTTTGAAATTTCTGTCTACTTTGCCTACTCATAGCCATGTGACTCATAGCCAGTTCTCCTTGATCCAAACTCTCTCTCCCTGTCCCACCCAGGCAAGAGTACTGTTAGTGGGTGAGTTTTCTGGTTAGGTTTTGCTTCAGGATGGAGATTTTAAAAACCAAATTCTGTCTCACAGAAAATTTACAACAGTTGAAACAAAATCATGAATGTTCCAGTACTAAAACACATATAAAATTCATACCAGCATAATACTTTGAATACGTAGGTTCTAGTAGATGTGAATAGAGAGACTGTGACCACAAAAACCACAGTTCAGCTCACTTGCTCACAACTGGGATATTCACTTTTTGTTTCCATACATACCAAGGGCTCAAAATACTGTACAAAAGTGAGCAAAATGAATTCTGTTTGCTATAGATACCAGTGCTATTTTCTCTGTGCTTAGGATGTAAACACTCTGTACTGACTTATATGAATTCTTCAGATTTTCATCTGGACAGTATAGGTCAGCAGCTGCCTCGTGTATCAGTTTGCTGCCTGGGAGATGTTGCACTTCCTCAAAATTTTTAGGAATCCCTTACACATTCTTTGTGTCCATGGAGCACTTTTTTCTGGCAACTGAAACCACTCTGGAAAACACAGCTGGATGAAGTCCATGTATTCACACATACACTACTACGAGATGAGAGTGTCCATCTGAATGTTCTACAGCTGCCAAAATGGATGGTTTTTCCCAAAACTGAGCAAGAGTAAAAACATCAATAGCCAAAAATCTTACCCAGCTGCGTCAAACCTTGCAGACTCTTGTCCAATGCCCACTGGGAATGCTGCTTCCAAGAGGGCTCTAGGATATGAGCATGTAAGTGACATTCATTCTTAGAAGTTACTTTTGTTGGCACCTTTTCAATTCAGAGTATTTTTAAAGGGAAGATTAAAGAGCACTTCCCCTAAACAGCTGAACACTCCATTACTGAGTAAAGTTGCATAAAATAGAGCAAACTATTAACTAAAAACACTAATTAAAGTATTTTTCACCCAAAGTTTTTTTCTTTTCAAAAGTGAGGTTTGAGGAAGTGGCTGAATCTGATTTTAATTGCTGGCCACCAGAGGGATTCTTCACTGCCCTCTTCCTTGCATGATCCTTTGCTCATTCACATCCCCTTCCTGTGCCAGCACAAGCACCTGTGTGATCCAATTGCCCCATTTTGTTTTTCTGGTGGTAAATGAGTTGAGCTAGCTCATTGTGGGATGACAGCTGACACAGAGAAGCAGTGGGAGCATTCATATTTCTTACTGTAATAGAAAGTGATTCAACTGCATTATAAAACCTCACCCATAAGATGAGCTGCCTTCATCAACAGCAACTAGTCAGAACTACTTCAATCCTTATTATCTTCCTTAAAATACCCCAAAACAGTTTCCTTGAAACCTTAACATATCCAAATTTAGACAACTATTACAATCAAAGGTATTACTCAAATTCTTTCCAATTATTCCAAAACTTACGGGAAGAACTCAAATTCTGCTCCTACACACCACTGTATAAATGACTTCTAACAAGTCTGCTTTATTTTTAAAGGAAAATACTTCGTGATGCAGAAATTTCACAGATTATATTAATCAAATTGCCTGCATAGTACTAACAGTGTTTATAAAGCACACAGCATTAAGAACAGGATGCAGAATTGTAGGGCCCAGCTTTCAGTCAAACACACATACACCAGTTATGCATGCAGCATCTGTACATGGAAGAATCATGTTATTTGTTCAGTTAAGGTGCCACCATGAGGAGAACTTGAGAAGTACATTTTGGCATTCTGAGAAGCTAACAAATTGCTTTAGAAAGAAGTACTTACAGAATCTGAAAGCTGATACCAAAACAGAACGTTGCTTAATACATACAAATAGTACATTATCTATTTAAAATATCAAGAAAATTAACTTCTTTATCCTTGCCTCTAAAATCCAAAGGCTTAGCTATCTTACAATAAAGCCAAACTACATTCAGCAAATGTGTACATAAATCTTCAAGTACTTGCAGAAGTGAGCCCACAGAACACCTAACATCCAGCTGTCTACTGCTGCTTCTGGCAAGGCAACTTATTTTATAGAAGCAATGTGAAAAAACACATTTCTATAACATCTAAATACATAATGTGTTAGGTACATCTTTAGCATCAAAAACTTAAGAATACTGTTTAGAATGCTCCTAGTTGTTTATATCACATGTATCAAGCTGTGTAAACTCTTCCCAAAAAAACCTGTGCAGCTACAACCAGACTCCTCAAAATGCAGTTGAGTTCATAAATTAAGTCTGTGAACTAGAACAAAATACAAACACATTATTAGAAAGACTTAAAGTTTAAGTCACATAGATACATACATACTTTGTCCTTACTCAGCCATTGTAACCTTCTCTTCTACAAAAGATTTCAGACCCTAGAAAACAAAGGCTTGAAAAGATAGCTTGATTTTTGCAGAATGCTGTATTCATTACCCATGTTTCTTTTTGGATGCACACTGACACCTCACGGACATTTAAAAATTTTTTAAAGGAGAACACCCTCCTTCTTTCTGTCATTCAGTGCTTTTAAAACTCAAGTGGCTTTTATTTTGATGCCAAGTTGACTTCTTAAGAAATGTACAGAGCATTACTGAGTTTACTGCTAAGCTTCTCATATGTACTTTGTATTCATCCTGGTTGAGTAGTGTGAGGGTCCCTTTGGCATGGCACACATAGTCAGGGTACCCATCTCCAGCCCTGGCCTTTCCAAGTTGTAGTGAAGCAACCTCAGAACCCTGTATCTCCCTGCAAATAAGAGACACTGAGAAGAAAAATGGTATAGATGTCATATGAATAATGGTATTTGAAGCTTGGTATTTGAAGCTATAAATGATTTTCAGTGGCTATGCAGAAGTCTTCTACTCTTTTCTGTATATTTTACGTATATTAAGTCCAGTTCAATTTATGGCAAAAGAGCAATAAATGTTATTTAGCACTATTGTATCATAGAAAACACAAAGTCCCCTCCAAAGTCTCATTTTGGAATAAAAAGTGTAAGAAGAAAAATAAAAAGCCATGGAAAAAGTCTATAGTAATCTACGTAAATAAATCAATTAACAGCATTCATCTCAAGAACGACAAGCTGGTGCATAAAATGATTAAGTCTTCAACAGAACTAAAAAAAAACAAAACAACCAAAGGAGTACAGTAATATAAATGCAATAGGCCTGTAATGCTTATTTGCTAGGGGAATGACAAGATTCCTCTGAATTACTATAGAGCTAATGTAATTAATGACATCCAGGAAATAATAACAAAAAAGCCTTGCTCTTCTGAAATGTTTAGCTTTACCTAAATAGGCAAGACAAAGCCACTTAAAGGATTTTATTAGTTCTTAAAAATGAAAAGAAACTCCATTATATTATAATAATGAAGAACAATTCTGTTTTTGAAATACTTATAGCATTCCTCTACACATTTAAGCATTCTAACAGAAACTATGATGCTTTGTCTTTTTTTTTTAAATAAAAAAATCATTAAAAATATATGTCAAAAGAAGCCTTTGCTGCATATCTTTCCCATACCTAAGGAAAGATAAAAGAGTGAATACCAGACAATTTCTTATTTAACACAAGCATTGCTTTACTTTTCTTTTGAAGTGAAATTCCTGTAGCATTAAAATCAAACCAAGGAGGACAAAAGGATTTTTTTTTTTATTTTTTATTTTTTTTAATATTTTCCATCCCAGAGGAGCATCCTGTCAACTCTTCGTCCCGCAGGACTCTTGGCTTCAGCAGAGATGGAACAAGCAAGCTGCCAGTCAGCATATTTTTCTGACACATTCTTGCCCACCCCAGCCAAAAAGCAGCAGCAGCTGGCAAGGTTCATTTTTCATGGAAGAGAGTAGATTTTTCAGTCATTACTATCACCATCTGGTCAACAAGGGAAATACTACACCTATTCCTGTTTATAAAAAGATTAAAATTAGGTCACCTTGAAATACGCACTTCAGAAAGAATCTGATGCAACAGATCAAATTAAAGCTTACTTTGCTCCATATGTATATATTAAAGTGCTGCTAGTAACACCTGTAGGAATGATGCTAACCACTATAAACACCCAACCTGGTAGCCAAACTGCTCAGACTCAGGTTTTCTGCATCAGATAAAAAGCACAGACAGACTTCTAGCTTCAAAAAAAAAAACAAAACAAAAACCAAAGTTCAGCTATTACCATGAACATGATTAGAGAAAAAATAAATTTTATCTTCAGAAGAACTGATCTTCAATACGAGCTTATAGCAACTTAAGCAACAGCACCACACTATGTTGTAACTGTTGTACTACCTTTACGAACATCAAAGAAACATGCATCATTCTGGTACCCATTATACACATGTAATAGATTTGTGTTTTATTAATCAAAAGCTGTGGTTTATTAGTCAAAACCTGCACAGATTTCCTCAAAGTCTTAGCTTTATGCTCTAATTGTTTTCAGCAAGCTTGTAGCTATCTAGTAACACAATTTGCTGAATAATTTACCCCAAAAGAACAGTCTTCAGCTACAAACAGCACACATAGCTTATAAAAAGTAGACCAGCAAGCTGTACCCAAAAACTACTGATTCATCTTTCAGTAAGCACAGCGTTTGGAAATACTGTAGCTAGTACTGCATTTTTACTAAGGATGCTTTGTAGTTATTTGCACAAGAGCAAGACAGGTATATCAACAACCCTGACTTTCAGTTTCCCAACTAACTGATATTAACCATTGCCTGTACAGCCTCTCCATCCCAAAGACAGATGTAAGGATGGCAGGGGAAACCAACACTCCTCCCTACACCTGGAAATCAAGACATTTTTCCCTAACAGTTCAAGGCATTCAAATTACGCCAGTCTGATTCCTGTTCAAAACTGCTCAGGCTTCAAAAAAGAAAACAGAAACTCAACCATAGAAAAATGGGACAGATGAGAGGACAGGTCTGCAACCCAAGGCTTTATAGGAGATATCCACACCATCTATTCCATAAATTAGCTTTGCCTCTGGTCTCCTACAACACGAAGTTAAGGGACTAAGAGAAGCTACAGCTCTCCAACACCATACAACTGACACCAGGAGTACTGAGCAGAACTTACTTGATTATTAGATGCACTTAGGGAGATCCACTTGACTCTACACGGAAATACACTACTGGAACTCCTTGGGGAAACAAAAGTCAATTTCTATGGGCCACTACAGTAACAATGCTATGGACAGTTTGTGCTTAAATACCAACACAACAGTTCATAATCAAGAAAAAAAAAACAACAAAAAACATATATCTCAACTTAGCTTTCAGCTTAAAAGTAGCTCAGCTGCATGGTAGGAACTCCATCTGTACTTCACTGTCTAACAGTATCTTACCCATATTTTATCTCAAGCTCAAGTAAAAAGCAGACAAAAACAATTGTACAACTTATCAGTGAAAAATAAGGCTTGCTTGGGAAGAAACAGTATGATACTTAACAAGCAACCATAGGTTACTAAGTATAACCAAAATAAGTAAGTTTCTAAGGAAAGAAGATCCAAAAAACACTTAACAGCAAGGTACACTTCAGTGAGAGCAGACAAAGATACAATTCTGGATGCTTTTGAAAATAGCCACTATAGCCAATAAGAACAACCTCACCAAACTGAACAGTTTGGTGAGGTTGTTCTAACAAAATTGGGAAGAGGCCTGTGTGCTGCGTCTTCCCTAATGGTCAGGGTGTGAGTTCAGGCTTGAGTTCAGATATCTCTTCAAATGAAATTCTGAACATAATTTACCTTGAAGTCCTAGGAAAGTTATAATGATCCTAGCTATGTGACAACAATCAGAAACGGAACAGCTCTGTGCTTATCATAGCAGCCACAGAAACACTCATTTCTGTTGCTGGCAATCTGTATCACTGCTGTTTGGCTGGTATGTCACAGTCTGCATGACAGAGATATGAGGAATAAGATCATGCTGAGCAAGAACAAACTCTAGCTTCCTGATTTGGTAGCAGCAAGACAAAAAAAAAAACAACCAACATGTAGGTGACATTGAACCTTTAAAAAAATAAATAATATATACATGATGATTTCATTAAGGAAGTGATGAACACTTAGTTAAATGTTCCTGTTATCTGCTCTGCCCCTCTGGGCAGTTGAGGGGTACAAGGTGTACCAAGCAGCCTGCTGATTTAAACTGGATTCAGCCTTCCTTCAGCAGTCATTGTTACAGACCGTGAAGTGACCTACACAAATTTCTCAGATAAATCTACTGTAGAAATCAAGCATCAAAAATTTCAAGACTCTTCCAAGAAGAGTCATAAAGCCAGCTCTTTCTCAGTCAACAGATAGGGCAGATATGACATTTACATCTTCTCTACGCCTTTATGATTTTTTCCACTCCGTGAGGTTTCTCTGTGCCCACAAAGCACTAAAGCAATGGCCATCTGCTTGTGTACTTCTAAAAGACTCCCACCACCACCCACTTGTTACATCAACTCAAAGATTCCAACAATTTTTCCCCAAGGCCTTATACAATACAGAAGCTATCAATATAAATATAACCAACAAACAAGTACCATCACGAAACAGTTGATCTCATACAACCTGTCAGTTTTCATGCTATTAAAGTTTAAATCACTAGGCATCATTTCCTGGCAAGTTTTATACTCTTTCTTTGTTTATCCATTCAATTACATGCCAAAACAACAACTTATTGTAATTACTCCTGTATTACAGTCTTTTGTGCAAGTCTTTCATGCTTCACCATTACTTCAACAGAGAAGGAATCCTGCTGCATCTAGTCTATAAAAGAAGAAAAAAAGAAGGAAAGGGGGGGATGGAAGGAAAGAGGAAAGGGGGGAAGGGGAGTGGAACAAACACCCAATAGATAAATGTCCTCCTTTTGCAAGCTGAACTTGTGATTTTTTTTTTATTTAAAAAAAAGCACATTTACTCTCAACATCTTTAAGCATTCCTACTTTCCCCATTTTATTAAGAGAGAGCAGCAAGTCAGAACGGACAACCTCAGAAAGCAGCCAGCTATTTACACCAGTCAGAACCGAAGAACTGGCAGATTTTCCATTTACCTTTAACCTGGAATTTCATTACCCCACAACCTGGCCAAGTGGATTATTCTGAACGCTGAGGCTTCAGTTGCTGTTGTGTGGGATCCTAACTGTCACCTGTTACCTCACAAACTGGAACTGACTAGGAAAGACAGCACTTTCCTATAAAATCCCATCTCCCAAGAGGCCACACAAGAAGTTTTCTTCCTGAATTCTGTTACATATACATAAAACCAGGTAGATTTTACTGCATTACAATTAGCCAGACTAAGTTACTAAGTTAGAAAGTAACAGAATTAAGGTAACATACAACCTTGTCCAATTTATCCTAAGTGAAACAAAGACACTTAATTACATGACCGTACTGCTAGGTGAGCTGAGGAGCAGAGATGGCCAATGAGAAAATTCCTAATTTACACAAAAAGAAATCATCTTTCATTGGATTAAACCAAACAGATCACAGGTTGGATATATTTTAAAGGAATTACTATTTTATTCCTCAGAAGAAAAGATTTTCAGTATGTTACAACTGTTGCTATTTACTGTAGTAAACAAAACCATGCCTTTGGTTATTATTAATACCACTCTTCTCACTACTTGGGACAGAATTGGAAGTGTAGTCCAAGATTCTCTGCACCAAACAGATCACTGGAAGTTTCAATGCTTTTAAACATACAGTTTTAAACTCTGCTGCTAAAGGTTTTTACTGATTCTCATTCTCTGTCTTTCTTCCTCCCCCTCCCCCCCCCCCCCTTTCTCTCTCCCTTTTTCTGTCTCTTCTACATTCTCCATTCTCCTCTCCCTCTCGCCCCTTTTCTCTCTCTCTCTCTCTCTCCCTCTTACTCTCTCCCTTTCTCCCACTCTCTTCACCTCCCCCTCTCTTTCTCTCCTCCTCTTCCTCCTACTCCCTCTCTTTCTCATTCTCCCCCTCCTTCACTCCTTTTCTGTGGGCCAAAATTAAGGGATCTGTATTTTTCCCTTCTCTTGTCTGCAATGTTTAAAAAGAAAGCTTAGCCTTCACACACTCCTCATTTCTAGGCAGGTAGAGTAGGAAAAAAAACAAACAAAACAACAAGAAGATAAAAAAAACAACATGCAAACCTCAAAAGCCTCAGCTATCACAGGAAAGAGTGCATAAACAATTAAAGCAAGACAAAGGTAACAGCTGTGGTAAACAGGTATATATCCCAAAGTAACAAATTAACAGACTGCACCTTTAACTGTAACACTACAGTTACACACACTGTTTAAACATGACCTTGGGGCAATCAAATAAGTAAATAAATAAACACTGCTTAAAACAAAACCGATCTTCAGTCACTTTTCCAAACCAGGCAGAGCAGCACGTTTAGCCCCAGTCCAGCCAAGTACAAAGGACTGCCACTGCCACTCAGTGCTTCCTGTGCTGCCACTGCAGTTACGTGACTGCCCATAAACAGGCCTGGACGGACAAGGCAGCAGAAAGCCACAAGTGGATTTTGCCAGCCCAATTCCTCATGCTGGTCTATTATGAGTGCAGGAGGACAGCTGGGAAACTCCCACAGGAAGGAGCACGACCACCTTTGACAGCAAAGAGCTTGAAGCTAGATCAGCTTTGCTATCCTGTTAAACAGCACTTAAGCTAGTTTGCTACTCTGTGCAGAGGTATACTGGACACTGATCTCACCTACAACTCACTTAATCATATCCCCAAATAATGGTATAATTAAAGGCTTACCTTCTTACATTCTGGAAAGAAAGTACAGTTTCACTATTCATCTATTTTTGTTGACCTCACATCTATAAGGGACCAAATGATAAATAGCATAATATAATTAATGATACTTATCAGTGAGGGGCAGATGAGGGACAGTAAGTTGTTTTTTTTTTTCCCAATCAGTTTTATAATCAGCACCCCATGACTACCCTGCTCCAACACAACTCTCACTCCTACCCACTTCCATACCCTTTGTCTTTGCAGCCATTTTTGCTTAGATAATCACAAACCCTAAAGCAGAAAGCACTGCTACAGACTCAATGGTGCCACTGTCTGAAAAAGACAGGGTCACAGCACTTCCCTCTTAGCTCACCTACACAGATTTGCACAGAGATGGATATTGTCATACAGTTAAGCAGAATGAGTGCATTCCACTCCTGCTCATAGCTACAAGGTAGCACTTCCAGTTGCAGCTCCAGTTCACAGCATCCCACTGTTCAGACCTGCTTTAAACCTTTCTTCTTTGGTTCTAAAAACAGTCTTAGAACTTAACAAACATGTTTGCAATGAGCATGCATAACGTTTGCTTTTCTCTACTACTAACGCAAATAAAGAGGACTGTTTCTTCTTTGAATATGTTACTTTGAGTACTGGTCAGAATATTAAACATACCTACTACATTGATCAGATTGCTCTTCAAAAGACATCCTGAACAGAAACATCAAAAAGGATTGAAAACTTTATTTCTATTACATAATGTACATTCACATGTCGGACAAATTCTGTCTACTGATTAGAGAATTTCTAGGCATGGTCTGTATGTTTGGAATTGCACACAATGTAATTAGGAAATAAAGTGAACAATCCCTACTTCAGCCTAGAATTTTCACAAGTTATAGGAAACAGTAACTGCCAAAAATGTACACTCTCTAAACAGAACAGCAGTGATGAAAAACCTTTTGTTTTGATGATTGTTCTATCCTAGGAATTCCAGATTGTCCAAGCAGTTCCATTAATTATTCCAAATAATAATTTAGAATATCATATGCAAAAGGACAAACAGTGAAACAGTGCATCATAAAACAATATTCTTTTTCAGTTTCAGAAAAGAGCAAGATTGGAAACTACTTTACAAAAGCAGCAATATCAAGTCTTGTCACCTGGTGGCAGCACACCAAAGAAAACCAAAGCACTTGAGACAAAACATCCAATTACTAGTCAACACAATCATTTACATCTCTCATGCAGCGTCAGGATTGTTGGAAGGTTCTAATTACTTCACAGATTTAAGACAGGGATCTAAATTTTTAGGTTACTGACTTCACATTCGAGTAGAAGTCAAAGAGCTCTGCATCAGTCTTACTGACTGATGTTTCCAGGTTCACTTGCCCCACGAAAACGGCCAGATGCTTGCTGAAGTGGGCTCTCAAGCAGCTGCAAGTACCAAGCCACCAGAAGCACCACTGCTCAGTCACAAGGCCAAGGTTCGGAGGCACCACTGGTTTGTCTTCTCGCTGCACTGTCTGAAAAGGCCTAACTGCATGCAGAAACTCATTACACAGACTTAAACTTCCCATACCTGTACCTCTTACATCACTCAAACTGTTGCCAACACTACATATGAAAGGCAGCACCACATGTAGCAAACATCTAACAAACAGACAATTGACCAAAACTGACAGTTTTCACCCATTAAAAAAAAACATACACATTAAGAAAAGGTAGAAAATATTTAATAATTTAACAAAAGCATCCAAAAAGGTTTGAAACAACTGCAGTTGGAGCAGGAAGGAGACGTAATGAGAATAAACATCCCCTTATTACTGATGCAGAAAAAGCTCATTACCACAAGGGAAACACTACCAGGGTACCTATCTTTTTCTCTCAAACCCATCTTTGTCTATAGACATGTACAAACAATCACGTTTTACTTCTGTAACCACCTGATGAAAAACTTTATTTTGTGTTATTTGTATCCTACATGCCAAACCATTCTATGACAAAGAAAAAAACAAATGCCATATACTATCACATCATTAATACAAAAGTTGCTGAGATGGTTCTTTTGAATGTATTTTCTATATGTTAAATTTCGATTAATAAACATTTCAAGATTTTAATCACAAGTAAAGCCATTTCTTTAAAACAGTCCTACTCAAAACAATTACGCGTTTATGTACTTCATACCATGCACAAGCTGATAGTTATTCTAATACATGATCTCTGAAACAAAGAATTTAAGTTTAAAATAGTGAACTATTCTTATTAAAGCTTCAGGAAGAAAGAGCGATTACTTTAAGCCAAATATTAGGAAATACTATTCCACAGAGGAACTATGATGTTTAAAAACAGAGAATAAATTAAGCTAAGACAATGAGCACTCCTTGCTTTCTGCCTGCCTGACCAAAGAGCTTACCATCACACAGCAGTACATGCAGCAATGCACAGACCTTCCATTCCACCAGCTTTCCTACAACTACAGTCTCCCTGGGACATGCAAACACAGAGCAAAGACTCGGCTAACCCTGCACAAAAGCAGAACAAAATGGAGACCTGGAAGTAGTGGGGAGGAGGAAGGCGAGGAATTGGCCTGTCACCAAGGAGGGCAAAAACTGGTCGCAGCCCACGGCCTCAGATGGGCACTGGCACCCAGAGCGTGGTGTGTGGTGAACCAGAGCAAGCTGAATGAGCGGGGCTCTTCAGCACACACCAGCTCTTTCCATGTTTTTGCTTCCCCTTCACTGCCCAATGCCAAGAGTGCCTTCCAACTCCCTGGCCATCTCCAGCCAACCTGTAAGAGAAGATTCGAGGCTGAGGTATGGAGACAGTAGGTGAGATAATCCTATCTAAAGACAGTAACTCCAGCCAAACCACGAAGACAAGTTCTGGAGTCTCCCTTTCTCTCCCTACTGCTATACAGGAAAGAAAAGCCATTCTTCAGTAGATATGGGACCCAGTGGATCCAAGGGAAGCTCTACCAGGCCCAGCCCATTTGCAAAGGCAAAATGTTTGCCCATTTACACCAGTCCCAAGCAACAGGATATGCTAGCAATGTCCCTTCTTCATGCTGTCATAATACAATGTGAAAAAGACAGTTGTCTGCACTTTGGTGTACTGAAGAAACAGCAGTAAGTAACTCATGGTATATGCAGAAGGTAGAGAAATTTCCTTAGGTAATCTTCATTTTTCCTCTTTAAAAGTGGCCTCTGCAAAATCAGCAAAAGCCTGACATGTTCAAAAATTAATTGAAATATATTTTCATCAGAAAAAAATGAATGCATGCACAATTTAAAGAATAAGGTCAGCTAAATTGAGATTGAATTACAAAAAAGTAACTCTAGCAAGGGCTGGGGGGAGGGAAACACCATCCTTTTTACAGGACACAGAAGCACCCGCCTGGCGCTGCTAAGCACCTGGCCTGCCTAGGCCAAGTGTAAATGAGTCACACCATCTGTACTCACATTCAAAGGGAAGTCTGGCGAGATAGCAAAGGGAACAAACAGCGACGTGCCGCTCAGTTCATAATGCTACAAAGGCATTTAAGTTGGGGAGCAGACAAAGAGATGCCGGTTCAAGAACTAACCACTATAAGAGATGCTGAATGCCTGATTCACTGAAACTGTATTTGTAGAATTCTACCCAGTAACCTAAAAACCCTTACAGAGTTGGGTATAACGATATTGCACAGGCAGATCAATGTTGTATTTCACTCAAATGCATCTATCTCACAGAAAAATGAAAAAGACAATAGACATGGAAAGTAAACAGGTATAAGCAAGAATTCATCCAGGAGCATCAACAACTCAAAGAGAAGCTATTTTAGATAATCATTTGTTAAAAGGACAAGACAAAATGCACCAGGGTAAGGCAAAAGCAGAATCCACATTGGCAAGCAGTCATCTACATCAAGTTGTACTGAGCAGCAGTGAGCACAATAACCACATCAGAAGGAATGAGGATCTCAGACAAATGTAGTGGAGGACTCATCCCAGTGAGGGGGAAGGAAATCTCATCCAAAAGGATGACTCACAGCAGAAGCAAGGGAGGGCAAGTGACAAAGCACCTGCTACGGACTACAGAACCGTGCCACCAAGGTGTCATCCCCAAAGCACGGGAGCGTGGATGGCAGAACAGAATTCGTGGCACTGATAACTAAAACGTAAAGGCTTATAGACAGAAGTCTTACAAACAGTAAGTTGAGAATACTGGAATAATTTGCACAGTTCTTATTTCCTTTTCAGAAGACTAGTAAGCTTGAAGAATGTGGAACGCAGAATTTAACAGCATTATTTTTATTCTAACAAAAACACAAAACTAAGCTTTATTTTAGATCTCAGGGGATGCAAATCAACGGATTAAGCTGCGTAATGTGCCATCTTTTATTTTGGACCACAGTTTGTAGTACAAAATGATGATAAAGAACAATCCAGCCTAGAACAAACAAAGCTTATTTCTGATGGCTACATTTAGACCAGTGCACTTTCAGGAAACACACCAAGTACTCCCAGAGATGTTCCTGGATATCCCAAGAGCTGAGAGAGGAGAAGAGACATCCATCTGCTGTCCCAAAATTGTTGTGATGATCAGCTTATATTTATACCTGGCTTTGAGAAGCATTAAATCTACAATTAATTTAAAACAGTGTCTCACTTCCTCCTAGTTTCCATGCCTTCATATAACTAACAAAGATTTTTTTTTTTAATCTTTAAAAGAAACCTGACCCCTCATTACTATTTACTTGATCCTCTAGTTATTTTCTCTGTTAAAACCAGGCATGTTATTTCAGTCATTTTGCAGGTTGTATTTATAGCACTTGCAATTCCCATCAGGTTTAGCAGCAGCAGATAACTCACTTGGGTATCTGCCCCCAGTAATCACAGTTCACAGGCAGGTAGATGAACATGAAACTGAAATCATTATTACTTATGTCCAGCTGTGAGCCAAGTTGATTGCAGAGGGGGTGAATGAACGGAAGGATGCTGTTGTACCATTTCCTGAATGACTTTACCTATTTATCAAGGACTACTGCTCCAAAGAGCTTCACAGAAATGAAATGGAAACTCAAGCAGTTTCACTATGAATCAGCAGAACTGCCAGAGATCATGGCAAAGATCATATAATTTTTAAATAAAAGTAGATTCAAAAATAGATTTAAGAGCATGCCTGCTGTTGAATCCCATTTAATTATCTGCTATCCAGGAAAAAAAAAAAAGCATAGAGTTTGAACAGCTCCCTGGCACAACACAAGAGGTGAAACAATGAATCTGTAAGCTTGGCAAAAGACTGCAAGTTTGTGAAGCACCCCAAAAGACTTAAGTGAAAACACATGTTGATCCTCTGATGTTCACATCAATATTAAAAATGAAAAAATAACAAAGGCAGAAAGGATCAAGATCCTCAAGAGATCCCAGAAGCCTTTACCTGCATGTTATGCTATTTCAGCACGTGCACATGTATCTCTTAGAACAATAACTGTATGTACAGAAAGCCTATCAACTTAAGAACTTTTTATACCTGGGAAGGAGCTTTTTTTTCTTTTTAATTGTTTAGAAACAAAACAAAACTAAACAAAGCAGTACCTACTGCAGCTCAGATATCATTTTAATGGTCCTCAACTTGCTTTTCACAATCCTTTCTGGCAAATACTTCATAACATTTTGGAAAAAAAGTAAGGCAAGCAGAAAATGAACTTTGATCTGATGCAAACATTAGAGGACAAATAAAAAGACAGACAATAGCACTGCTTCTTAAGATGAAGGAACAAATCTTTAAATAGTATTTTGCACATCTTTTAGCAAGGTAATTATCTGGATAAAAATAAGGAAGCGTGCTATGAGTCACCACAGTTCATACATAAATCAGCCCATCAAGAAGGCTCCCAACCAGGAAGGACTGCTCAGAGCCCACAGCTACTTTTCAGTACTTTTCTACTTCAGTAAGATCAGAAAAAAGTAATGCTTTGTGGTCTAAAACAGATCCCTCATCACATTCAGAGAAGTCATGTTCAGACACTAAGACAAGGGAAGAAAACAGTTTCAGAGATATTTAACTGAAGTTGCAAAGCTGATAACCACTTTTGGCCACAGCAGGTCACCCCTTAAAGATTGCAGTTTGGCTTCACAGAAACCTTACTGCTTGAAACACAAGAGGATTTATGTAAGGAAGTGTTAAAAATTCCTCAGATAATTAATATGGAACACTTTCTGGTACGCAGTGATCACATTTTGAACATCCAGGTAATACTGGTACAAGTATGAGGACTGGAAATACAGGAAGAAGAATTCACAGCGTTTTAGAGACTACTGTGAACCTCCAAGTCCATCAGGGAGAGTGATAAAACAGATTCTATTTCAAACAAAAAAACTATGTATTTGTAACAGGAACAAAAAGATCATAGGCAAAACTTCTTTGGAGTTGTCTGTTTCCTCACCACCACCCTCAAAGGACAGTAATAAACTTTAAAAGAGTATTTTTAGAGTAAATTTTTAAAGCCAATATAAAAGTGCATCCAGACGGCCTCACTTAGTCTTTAACGAGGAAGTGTTATGATGCAGTGAATAACAGATCTTCACAGTCATTTCTCTACCACCCAGGCCAGAGCCCTCTGAATCCTATTGGCTACAGCTTCAAAAAGTCATTTAGAAATGCAGTGGGGGAAAAAAAAAAAAAGACAGAATCTGTGGAATAAGCAGCAATTTGAATAGACTCTGAGAGTCTGCAATTTTGCATAAACATTTCCAGCACTGTGAATGCACATGCTTTTTCATTCTTATCTGCCTACAGGCAACTGCTATAGGAAAAAACATGGCTTTAAGGTGGGATACAAGAAGAGTCAGAATCAACACTCTCTCTTCCAAGTAAATTTAACTGAATTAACCACATAAGATCCTGATACAGCTCAATGATCTACAACTTTTAATTTCCCTGAAATTCAAGCTCTAGCAAAGAGCAGATCAGCAGATCTAGAGGACCATTTGCAGAGTACAGATGTAGCAGCACTCCACCTCAGAAGAAGCCCAAACCAGCCAATGACAGATGAAACACCTGAGCAAAATATATGACTTACATTACTCAGTACAGTGTGATCCAGTGGGAAGTGCCGAGAATATTCCCATCCACTTCACAACTTTTTTCTTCAAAAAACAAACAAAAAAACAGTTGCTTGGACAGGAGGCACAGTCCAACAGCCAAACGTTACCTTTAGCTGCACCCTGCCAATGCTTAAGTCATGACTATCACTTCCACACAAATGTAAGAGGAAAACTGGAGCTATCACCTGCCACACACAAGTGCCAGAGCTGATTCACCACATGAGTACAGCCTGCAATGGGGAGCAAGACTGGTGCCTCTGCCAGGGGCTGCTCATCTTTGTCTGCTCAGAGGACTGCTGGACATACCAGCTCAACTAAGAAGTCAAGCTGGATGCGGACATTACAGGAAAAATGAATCTTTGTAAAGCAAATAAAAAATATTTTTTTAAGATACTTCATTTCTCAGACAAGGAAATACTAAACGGGACGTGAAGAGATATTGCTACAAAGTCCACCTGCATGGTGGGTGGACACAAGAAATCCCTAAGAAAAGTTTCAAACTAACTAATGCAATCAACACACATCAGGCTACTTAAAGCAATGTAAGACCTTGCTCATTTATAGATAACTTATTTTGTTAACTGAGCAGAATTCACTTCCAAAGTACATTTGATTATCTCCAAAAACCTAGGTGCAGTTGGATTTTAACTTGACAGACATTAACCCAAAGAAAATTGTGCCACATGCAAATTCAAGGTTTTCAGTTCTTCAGGGGTGGAGAGCAAGACTGGGAAAAAAATAAGACCTTCTGAACACGGAAGCAAAAGGTGACTACTACCTAAGTCAGAGACCAAAGAAGAAACCTAGAAAATGAATATTCCAGTGAATGCACCACACCTCTCTGCAGTAGTGAAGCAATGCTGCAATAATTTCTCTGCCCTCAGTCCTAGAGAGCTTCAATCCACCCACGAGGAGAAGGCAAGAAGTAATGACTACGTACTTGGGGAGGGAAGAACACACCGCCTCCTTCACTGCCCAGGCTTACCTCTTTAATGCTGACACTTCATCAGAGCAAGACAGCAGATTGGTCTGACCGGGTCTGCCTTTCATCTAAACACAGGTGGAAATGTGTTGGAAAAGTGGTAGCAGACCACAGTGAACATCCTGATTTGTAGTTTTGCTTTTTGGATTTGTGTTTAAATAACATTTAATAACAGCTAAGATGTGCTAATTACTTAGCCTTTATTACTTGCACTATATTTCTTAATTTATGATTTTATCAGGGCATTTAATAAATACATTAAGTTAAAACAAAACATTTGAAGTCATTTCAATTATGCATGCCAATAATTAAGAAGTTTCCAAAAACATCCTGATTTGAGCAGTTATTGTATGAAGGAAATACTACAGAGTTGTTATATTGGAGTTGTTACCACTTGTGATTGATGATCAAGTTCATCAAAGTTTTAGGATTAGCACGACTCTGTTAGCCTTTGCTTTATAAGACAAACTTTTCACTGCCTCAGCTTCTGGTTTTCAATGCTCAAATAACTGAGCAAGATGAATAATTGTAAATAAAACACAATTTGTTCCAGGAGACTACTGTTGTCTAGTGCTAATTTCAAACTGCTAACTCCCTCTGACTTGCTTTAAGGGCTTAGCTCATGATTTCTGTCAGTGAAGCACTTCACATTCAACTTTTTGGCAGCAAATAAACACGACTTCAATATTATTTTTGAATAGCTCGAATACTATTTTTAGGTCTTAATAGCTTATATCCGTGTATTTTCTTAATGTAACTTTTAAATTAGAAGTTTGCCTTGTCCTGTTCTTTACATCCTCAAGCAGAACACTCCCTCAACGTTCCCACAATCCAAGCCAGTAAACCACACTGAAAACAGATTAACCTTTTGTCTAGTCTTATCATCAAGAATCCTTGTACAATCTTATACAAAAGCACAACAGAAAGTACTCTGTATCTGGTAAAATATGGGACATTAAGTACAGATTAGCAAAAATTGTTGCCACAAATGTCATTTGTAATGTTGGAACTAGTTTTTACATGAATAGTCCCGTAACGCAAATATTCTCAACGCTTTGCATAGATTCAGTAGCTTCCATTTATTTGAGTATAACAAACATTTTTCTCAAATTATGCTACCCTCACACTCTCATATCGAACCTAGGAGAATTTGCAACGAGATTCTTAGGCAAGACTTCTTAAACATCACGTTACCCAAAAACTCCGCAAAACACTTCTTTATTAAATGCCTGCCAATTCCAATTCTCTCTTCCTGCATCCCCGTGTTCATCTGCTCATGTTTTACCCTTCTATGGCACTGATGGGGGTTTTTGACTCCTACCCGGAGCAGGGCTGATAGTGCTGGTACTCTCTCCAGTTGTCCCTCCCAGAACCCACAGCACAGACAGCTGGCCCACTCCTGGAGCAGCCCCTGAGTGGCACACTAATATTTTTAAGCTAAAGTAAACATTTACATTTTAAAAATGGCGCTGATGAGCAGTTTAAAGAACAAGCATGAAGCAGAGAATGTAATCTAACCGTCAATATGTTTTCTTTGATATTAAAAAAAGAAAAATAAAAGTGAGGAAGTCTAAGAGCTCTGGCTTGCATCTTACAAATTCTGGTTTTTAGCCCCCCCAAAAACTTAGATACTTCATACCAAGCACATGGGTGTTATGTTGACAACAATTTCTACCAGAGATCATTAACTGCAACTTTATTTCCAAGGTAATTATTCCCAATGCATTACTATAGTCAAAGTATGTGCCCATTTTTTCCTATATTTTGTAGTTTCATCACTGTTTATTTCGTAACATTAAACGAGATGTTCAAACAAATGCATGAACAGCCTCATCCACAATCGACTGAACTGAACAACTTTTTGCACTGGGATCAAATTGGGAAATGGAATGAAGTGAGGAACTGCCCATCATGATAAGGTTTTCAATAATGGCGATCTTAAATGCTCTCTTTCTTCGTTGCTGATAAAAATATTTAAGCAACCAGTTCACTTACATTGTGATATTCACACAACCATATAGTAGATGATATCTAAAATACAGAACAAGTTCAGCTACCATTTTATATTTTCATTTTTGATAGATTTAAAAAACAATCTTCCACTACAGAATACTTTCACTTATTCTTAATCCTAACGTGCAACTTAGCTTTATTGATTATTTGTAGAGAAGTGACCAGTTGCTACTTCAGCTTATCTCAACTTACTCATTTTTCTAGCAGCACATTTTTTGACTTGATATTCCCGTACTCTAAGTATATATCTCTGTGAGAGGAGATATGGGAATCACTAGTCACAACAGGCATGACTCAAAGCTGTCACTGGACAGTGTCCAAGAATTAGCAGAGCTGCACACACAGAAGCACACAAGGAAGGATAGAAGCTGAAGGGCTTTCTGTCCATACATGTTTCTGTGAGGGAAAAGGATGCAGCAAATTCAGTCTATTTTTGGTGTACATTTGTTCAGGTAGTCCAGATACCTGAAACAATTCTGAAACCTTCCAAGAAGAAATGGAGGGAAAGAGAAAGATATAAGTTTTCCGGGCTTCAGCTGTTAAACTACAAACAGGAGAAGACACAATGAGTATAAAGAGAGGGGAACTGGGGGGGAGGAGCAGAGGGAAGAAAAAAAACAACAAAAAGCTGCAAGCACAATGACATGCAGTTGTCATACAGGAGATGGGGAAATGCTGAAGGCACTGAAAGGCAGCACTCGCAGTAACAAATAGGTTTCTTCTGTCAGGGTGTTCAGAGTCAGTGTTAGAGTCAACATGCTAGAGTTATAAACAAGAAGGTACTCTTAAGACCCCACATTCTCTCACCATTGAAGAGGAATTCACAACCAAGCACAAATCCCAAAACAATCAAGAACCAGACAAGAAAATTAAGTATACTGGTGAGTTTCAGAACACATTTTAAGAGGTGTCAATAGCATTAAAGTCACACTGACAGAGAGGTCAAAGGCAGACCCCCACTCCAAGCATTTACCTTAGCCTAAACAACCTTCCTCCTTAGGAAGACTTTCGAGGAACAACTTTGCAGTTGTATGCTAACCAAAGCAATTAGTCCCTCTCTTCCCTTCTCAGCACTTTGCAGAGGAAAAGAACAGGCAACTGCTTAAGCTCAGCTGCAACCAAACATCAAACCATAGCCTTTGGGAAGAGATTAGAAGCCAGCAAGTTTCAATCATTATTGTTAGAGACTTTGCTAACGGGAGAAAAAAAGCAGCAAACTAGGGAGAAGCATGTCATTATGTCTCACCTAAATTAGGAAATTCTTTTCCTTTCACCCAGCTTTAAATATTAGGGTTCATTCAAGCAATGTATTCCATTCCTCCCTGCCATGTATCACAAAGTCCTTCTCTACACCAGCAAGCATCTGATTTCCTTCTCTTATCTGTCACCTGAAGATGTTGGTAGATAATTTCCAAGCTACATAATTAGAAGTCTGGGCTGTTAATGGCCACGAGGATGATCAGAGGGCTGGAACACCTCTCCTACAGAGACAGGCTGAGGGAGCTGGGCTTGTTCAGCCTAGAGAAGAGAAGGCTGAGGGAAGTCCTCACTGAGGCCTTCCAGTACTTGAAGAAAGCCTATTATAAATAGTAAAGAAACCAATTTTTTTATGCTATCTGAGAGTGATAGGATGAGAGGGAATGGCTTTAAACTAAATGAGGGGAAATTTAGATTAGATATTAGAAATAAGTAGGCAGTGAGGCACTGGCACAGCTGCCCAGAAAAACTGTGGATGCCCATCCTCAGAGGCACTCAAGGCCAGGTTGGATGGGGCCCTGAACCAGATGGACTCTAAGGTCCCTCCCAAACCCAAGCTATTTTATGATTCTATAAGCAAAACATATCCTCATGTTTCTTATCTGTGCCGAGCCCTGCTTGGTGCTACTCGTTTTCGTTGTTTATACCAGCAGAAAGACAAGATGGTGGACAACCAAACACCACTTGCTCTGCAGTCACCCAATGCATGGTGCTCCAGGTGAGAGCCAGGCCATTTGGACAGGCACTTTGTGACACTGCACTGCTTCACAGCCACGCCGTGCTCAGCTCCTACAGCAGCTAATGAAATCCTTAGGTCACACCATTCCCACAATTCTACTTTTTTTTTTTTAAATTCACTTACCCACTGCACTTGAGCAAGTGGTGTCAAACAACATAAGGAAAACGCTCACAGGCACTGTAGCCATCATATATTTAAATAAAGAAAAAGCAAAGATCCTAAGGACACTCCTACAGCTCAGAGGTCTGCAATGAAGCAGAGATCTTTCCACAGACACCTCCATTCCATCTTTGGCTTCCTCCAACTGTAACTGACTTGCTGCGCGACGCAGCTCCATGCCCAGGGGATTTATTTCTGCTCACGGTCACTCGGAGGGGCACACAGCCAGGTCTCCCCACAGTGGCAGCTCCAACGTGACTTTGTGACACCTCCAGTAAGCAGGAGGTGGAGCTGCTAACGCCAGGATGGCAGGTGGCTGTTCCCAGACACTGCTGCCTTCCCAGCACTCTCACAGATACTATTTCTTCCCCTTATGTAAGTTCCGTGGAAGAACTTTATAGAAGGAAATGTATCTCAGTGCTCCCCCAGGCCAAGGGTCAGGTGCTGAGACAGGAAACCAGTGAGATATCCTAAATGCCTACAGTCATTGCTTCAGTCCTTGCAATGCACCTCACAGGTATGGCTTAGGTTGAAATACTGAAATGGAATGAACACTTTTAACTGTCAGGCTGATGTTTTTACAAAATGTTGCAACTACCTGTGGGTGCAGAATCAGGAATTATGGCACTTCTGTTTAGATGCTGGTAGTTATTCTTTAATAACCTATGAAATACATGTCATACTTTAATGATTACTAAAACTGTTTTAACACAAATATAGTGTTGCAAGAATTTTACTGAGCTTCCAGGCAAACTTGCAATTTAACTGCTGAAATGTAAACTATGAAAAATACCATTTTTCAAGTAATTGTGCCTTGTTAAGTGTTACAAAAATAAGACAGGGCTGCATGCAGCTATATTTACCCTTCTAAAAGTACAAATTTAAGATAATTAAAGATAAGAATTAAAGATAAACTTGACTCAAAACCATTTTCTACATTTCTTGTTATGGAAAAAAAACAGTAGAAAGCCTTCTTCCTCATATCCTGAGATCATTCATAGTGCTAGTTCACAATTAAAGGCAGGAAGAGTCTCCTTTCAGCAGTGTAAAGAGGTGCAATAAGCAGAAAAAAGGAACCAATGTCTTGAAATCACTGCAAACAGAGCTCCAAAGGACAGGTGACCTGGTGGTTTCCAGATAATCATAATAGAGCTTGCAAATATATCAGGAGAATAGCTTGGCTGTTCTCAGGTACTGACAACGTCAAGTCCGAATCATTGTTCTCCTCCTTGCTCTCCAGTGTTTTACAAATCCTTCTTCAAATTTCTTTTTACTGTTCTTATGAAGATACTCAAAGAACTCCTCTGTCAAGCTCTCTCCCCCCTGGAGAAGATTAGTTTATTTACACCTCTGATGGAGGTAACAATAATTAGTTAAACTTCTATTAAAGAGAACATAAATGTTACTTAATGTATTTTAACTGGCCTCTCAGTCAGTGACCCAAGAGGTGCCAGGGATGGAAAGAAATAGAAAACATCTTGGGGTAGGAGTGCAAGGAACAAATGATGAGCCAGGTGGTTACTACTGGATCAGGAATGATGCAAGTCAGTAACAGCATTTACAATGTTGCAGGTGTCAAGGAAGTGAGAAGATAAACAGTTCTTCTACAAGTCCTCCTTAATATTTGTGGGAAAACTATTTCCACAAATGAAAGAACACTATTCAAAAATGCAACAGAAAGGGTAGTGCTGTATGACAAAATACTGCTCCTGGAACTGAGACAGGAGCAAAAAAAAAAAAAAAAAAGAAAGCTATCAGTATCAATACAGAAGTCTAATTTGGCAAAGAGATTGCTTAATAACTCTTTCTATTGATCTTCACTTTTTTTGGCAAGTACAGCAAGAATTGTACAGAAGTCTGCTGTTACAAAGGAACGGATCAAGAGACAAGGCACAGGGAATTACAGTAACATGCTATTTCTAAAGTCTTCTTATACCGTGACTTGGGACACTCTACTAATTTAAAACAATGTGTAATAATATAGCCAGAAAAATAAGGTCATCATTTTGCTTTTCTTCCTACCAACAATGCTGTGTGAGGTGACACTGGTGAGATAATGAAGTTTTAATAGAGGTACAGAAAAAGGAAGACACCCTACAAAGATATGAGGAAGGACAAAGACATTAAGTTCCCAGGATGGACAGACAGACAGACCTTCCATGAACCCCCCACCTACTATCAAGAGCAACAGACAGAAACAGATGACCTAGAGATGAGACAGGAAAGGAAGAGACAGAACATCAATTATTCCAGCATTACACAAAACAAAGTCTGCAGTGATGGGCTTAAATGACTACATTATGAATTAGTTACAGATTACATCAGCATATAAATAACTACAGAACTTCCTGAAAGCATTCTTTTTTCCCCCCAGTTCTACTGTCAACTGGTTCTTTCACATATGAGCAGATCCCTGGGCTCTTGTGCTGCCTGCCACTCAGTGACTGGCTCCTGAAAGGAAGGATCAACTCCCGCCTCATTAGAGGTACCAACATGTAGAGGACGCACAACAAAATCTTCATGGTTGCTAAAAGTTCTGTAAACTCAGAAATGGCTTCTTTTGGCCTCAGAGCTCTAACTACTGCAAGTTCATTCTCATTTTGCTCTGCTTGCTTGTGTCCCCTCCTCTTCATTCATTAAGGTACTATCATCATTTCATCAAATCCAGATGGACTCTCGCTTCCTTTTCTGCACCAAACCAAAATGAAATATAAGATTTCACTGCAGAACAAGACTGAACCTGAACTTCAAGCATGACTACAAATGATCAACATTAACTTGCAAGCTACTGGAGTTAGGAAGGCCATTAAGTGACAGTTTGCTATTTCAAAGTAAGGAAATGTGAAGCATTTAGGACAGCTTCACTGCAGTTCAAGGCACTGAAATGGACTGAACCATACAAAAAGTCTTAGTAAGAATCAGTTGACAATGAAGAGGCATTATCTTACTACCCAGCCACAGGAAAGCTTGTTTCCCCCATTCCAGTAAATATGGTTCTGAAGTTTATCAACATAATCATAAGTAAAGGGGTTTTTTGTTATTGGGGTTTTGTTTTACCCCAAACCCTCACTTTTAACAATACACAGACCTTTGTTTTACAACTCTCAACTTCAAATATAATTCAGTGAGAAAAACTTTTACACGTCCAGGCTGCCCTAAACTGATGGGCTTTAGTCATGCATATAGCACTCTACTTCACTCAATTCATATATGGACCAGTACGTTTGTAGCTGTGACTACTTAATGTAATAATAAGTGAAAATCTAAGATTACATTAAATCCACAATAAAGAAGATTTCACTATCGTGGAAGTCATTAGCAGCTTCATCTAACAAGGAGTTTCCCAGTCTGCAGGAATGCTGCACACCAACTATTTTGCCCATCACTGCCCATGTTTCCTTTCTCTCTCTCTCTACACCCACCCAGCTGGCTGCAGCAGTCTCATCATCCTTTCTCTCCCAACTACTTACACAGTACCACCACCCTTGCATTAGAGCTGGTTTTTGTGCTGAAACATGTCAGAGCTGTATTTCTCTATAGCTCAGCAACCACAGCCAAACTAACAGGGTTAACAGGTATATTCCCATTGCCTGGCAAGCACGCTAGTGTCACTGCAAGGAAGATAATAACAGACCCTGATGTTTTGGACCATACGTACTAAGATTCTGTCCTCATTTGCACAAAAGATAGCACCAAGACACCTCATTTCAGATACATCTTCAAATGCCAGATTAGAATTTGTCCTCAACCCCCAAAGACAGACAATATCATCCCAAGAATCAACACCATAAGCACTTAGCAATGGACTGCTCTTTATTTTTTTAGTGAAGTATGTGATTTGTATTATGATATACGGTACTTAAACACAAACATTATAAATAACTTTGAAATGGTTAGTCACTGTAACTAAGGCAACGAGTCTCCCACTCAATTGCCAGAAATAGGAGTAGAGGAACAGAGGTAAGAACAAAATAAAAAGTTGGCAGGAGCAAGGAAACAAATGATCAAATATTAGTTTGACCTCAGACAGGCCCAGCTGAATGAAAAATAAATAAATAAAAGGTATATAGCAGCTGAAAAACAAGGTAGCTGCCAAAAGATGAAGTAGAGGATATCGAGCGCATGGTACCACAGATATTTAATTTCAGAGTCATCTTGATCCACAGTCCATTTCAGTGAACGGAAACAAGGGCAGAAATTTGGGAATGTAACAATCCACACCAGACAACAGGGTGTCAGCAGCGCTCAGCTTCCAAGAGGGAACATCAACTTTCACACAAACGAAAGTTGCTTCTTCACAGGCAGAGGACATTTCCCTCATTTTTTCCCACTGACATTAGGCTCCAAGTAACGATCACAGACCTTTGATGCAATCTACATGAATAGACCTTTATACCCTCACAGAAAGCCACCGAGCTAACAGGATCTGCCACAAGGATCAGACCGCAGAATCAAGGCTTGCTTTGTTTCTCACCAACCTATTTTTTTTTTTTTTTTTTAAGTTTATTTTCTTCACTGAGAAGAACTGCTTGTTCACGAGTCAGGAGGGCCCAAGTTATCTTCAAGGAATCTGATCCCTTAAAATGAACCAACTGTAAACCAGCTTCTCTCAGCACATCCTAATGTAAGAGCTAGTAATTGCTTCGAATAACAAGATAAATTGAGTTCCAGTTACTCAAAGTTTCCCACCAATTAAAGAAACTTATCTTTTCCATACACACGAGTTCATAACCTGGGAACACAAGAATTAGCAGTCAGCATAAGGTATCCTGATAAGTACTACAACTTCCCCGTTTACCCTGTATAATGTTAGAGCAGATTAGCGCAAGTTTTAGGAAGAACTTATGAGAGAGAATAGAAAAGGTGCGAAGAGCAGTTCTGTCTTTCCAAAAGACTCTCAGAAGTAATGGTTTAAAGAATGTTCTAACCTGAATCAAACTCCTACAAGTAATGTAAACAAATATCTCATTTATCTATGCCTTAACAGAATTCGTAGAGCAATACCAGGCAGCTCCACTCCCCACCACGTCCGACCTCCAGTTGCAGCTCCTTTCATCACCACAGGAGACCATTCCTCCCCTCAGCGTAACAAGGAACTACTTGGGACATTTATTCTTGGCATGAACTCCAAAAGACGCTGGCAGTAATGAAAATAGCAACCATAGAGGCATTCAGAGGGTTCACTATGACACTGCAAACATTTGTTCAACTGCCAATTGAATGAGATCCATCTTAGCTAAGAGAAAGATATAAGTGAGCCATAAAGAAGTCAGTACTCTCAGTGTTCAAGGACTTTTCAAGATAAGTGGTCAATAATATCCTCATGCAGTTCGTGTTCATACTCTGATTCCTTCCACTCTCATCTGACTTACAGGAATAAAAGCATCTCCTCAAGCACAGGGCAGTAGTTGTATGCAGAAGCCCCACATATATTCGTTTTGAATGCCCACTATTACAAGATTACTTCCTATCACATATTTAGAATCCACGGAAAAAGGGAAACACATCACTAAAACTAAAAGGAAAAAAAAAAAGTTTAAGAACTGAAATGACGTTGCATCCAATTACTTTCACCACAAACAGTGGCAATATTAAAGAAAAAAAATCAGCTAGAATTTACCTGTGGTGGGAAAGCATTAACACACCTATGCAGTATGACTGAGTAACCGAACCTGAGGATGCAGAAGCAGCTGTGCAGGGCTGACAGGGCTTTTATACAAGAGATCAAGGCACACCATTAGGAAGACTCAAAGGCAAGTCACTTCTTCTGCTCCCTTCCCCAAAAGATGTGATAAAACATCAGTGAGCTGCAAAGCTTTGGGATAAAACACGACTTTCCTTATAGCCTTCATCTCTGTCATTTGCCATTTTAGTAGTTAGAGCAGCTTCACACTTACAAGAATCTGGTATGCAAGCACCAATGAAGACAATATGAAGGCAAAGAAATCGAAACCCTAATCACAACATACTTACTGCATTTTCAACTCTACCTTGAGCAGCTTACCCTGAGGTGACAGAACTTTGTACATCTACTTCATCCGTTGCTACGTGTCTGACACTGCACAGCAAACCAGGAGCCGTGAGAGCAGCGTCCAACTTTGAGAATGATTGCCTTTTCTACCTGAGAGTTAAACTGTTCGCTGCTGAGCATTACAGGCACAAACTTTGCTCAATGCAGTGCAAGTTAGCTTCGCCTAAGTGTTCACAGCTATGGCTTATGGGTTTTTTTTATAACAACATCATTTGAAAGCAAACATGCCACTTCAGAAATTACTTCCGAAGTCAGAGAAACACTCCCCAGCTCATAGGATGCAAAAGCAGGAATGCTCAGGCAGCAACAAACCTGCAGAGAATGCAGGCTGCTTTCTGAACCCAAGGCTCACTCAGCGCACAGAAAGCCTTTATTCTCAAAGTTAACTGTATCAAGCCACCCTCCAATGATAACCAAATATTTGACTTTCACAAAGACACTAAGCATCTCTAGGATCAAAGTCTTGTTTATCAGGGTATTAAGTCAATTAAATTAACTCCAAGCAGGACAGGAATTTCATTCTGTGAGCTCATCTTGGAAAGAGCATTCCTCACCTCACCACAAGTTCTCTAGAACTGCTTTTGCACTGACTTGCAGTGTCTTACTCTCAACTAAGTGCAAGAAAATATCTAGCTGATTGTATGCCCTAAGTCTGCCCATCCCCAGCAAAAATCCTGACACTGAAATAAGTAACGCAAAGCACTTCTTGACCATCAAAGAACAAAACCAACAAGCTGATGTTGATTTGAGAAAAAAAAAAAAGGAAGTCTTGAGAATTCCACAACAGTAACACTTTATTTAGTAGACAGTTATTAACCTGCTGTAGGAGGAAGTTTGCCAGTCACTTCTGTGCTTTGTACTAGCCGAACGCTGCCAACACCAGGGCAGCCTTTACACTGTCCCAGCAAACAGCCACTGCTGAAGGAAAGACTCATGGACTACAAACACACGTGACATTTTCCTTTATTCTAAATCAACACAGCAGTATGGAGTACATGCTTGAAGTAAACAAGGAGCACTGAAGATAAACTCCTTTGCTTTCACGTAGTACCCAGGCTGACTTTTAGCAGAGCAGGAGGTGTTAGCATCTTAGTGCAGCATTAATCCTGATGCCAAGACATTCTGCAGAGCGCTGCACTACAACACTGACCTGGAGGAGCTCTCTGCAATCAGCAAAGCAGAAAAACTTCACTTTAATGTGATGCCTAACAATTCTTAAGAAAACAAACAGTCGATTCAACATACTTGAAACTGAAGTTCTCTATCCAAAATAAAAAGTTAAAAATTAGCAACAATACAAATAAGCTGACAGACACTTCATAAACTCCTTATGTGGAAGAAACACCGTGTCCTTATTGTAATCTTTCAGTACTATTAACTCCTGCCACGTTTAACAGCTTCTGGTCTGCAGTCACTGACTCAAGGAGCTCAGCAGCAAATCCAGCTGCTGCAACAACCACTCCCCCTTTAAGACCAGCACTCTCCTCCCTCCTTCCTGCTTTTACCTTCCAGCCTTCTAAGTGACAGAGCACTTCCTAACACACCACGCACCTCAACAGACCTACCTAGCATTTCCAGAGTAAGCATGCATTATGGTAGAAACTAAAAGCCTGATACGTGTGACTGTCAGCGCAGCGGTTCCAGCAGTCAGTAATATAGAATCCTTCCCCAAAGGAAAGTTCTGAAGCACGGCGCGGTCACGTTAACACGCGGATGGTGTAGGTTTGGCTGCTTATTCCGTAAGGGCTACTTGCAGAGGAGCCGTAGCGCTCGGTTTGGACAGAAGGGCTCATTTCACAGCCGAGATGAGCAGCGCTCATTTCAGCGCACCGCCTTCCGTAGGAAAGCTGCACTCAATCACAAAGAGAAACCTAGCGAAAACACTGCGGGCGCTTCCAGCGCGCAACACAGTTCATTCATAGACGGAGCTCCGGCCAAGCGCAGCAGGCAGCCTCCGGTTTCAAGAGCACGGAGCCCCGACCGCACCTCTCCGAGCCCCGCGCGGCGTGAGGCACAGGTGTGCCGGCGGGCGCAGTGACGCGGCCCCGCAAGTCGCGCGCCGCGCTCCGGGGCTGCGGCGCGAGAACGGCGTCCCGGGGCCCGGCGAGGCGCGTGCAGCACGCGTGGCGGCGCGGGGAGCGGGCGGACCCTCCCACCTTTGTATCGCACCGCGCCGCAGACAATAGGTGGGACGGGGCGCCGAGCGGCGCCCGCCGCTTCGGGGGCTCGGAGCGGCGGGCGAACAAAGGAGGGGGCGATGGACGCCGGCCGAACAAAGCCGAACGGGGCGGGCAGGTGCCCCCGGCCGGTAACCCCGCACCTGCCGCCGCGCGCCGCCAGCGAGGCTGCGCTCCTCCCCGGAGCGCGGCCCGGCGGGGCGGGCAGGGCCACCTGTTAGGCCCGGCGCCGGCACGGGTGCGGCCACGGTGGCGGCACGCGACGGCTCCCCGCCCCGCGGCCGCGCCGCCTCCCGCCCGTCGCGGCCGCCCCGCGCACCCACCTGCTCGCGGAGTTTGAGGAACACCATGGCGAGGCCGCCGCTCCCGCAACCGCCGCCGCCGCCTCCGGCCGCCAACGGCTCGGCCCCGCGCCCCGCCCCGCGCGCCGGCCACGCCCCCTCCTCGCCCGCCGCCGCCGCCGCCGCGGCCGCCGGCGCCACCCCGCGCCCGGGGCCTCGCGCAGACCTCGCGGGCGGCGGCGCGCGGCGGACCCGCCACTGGGCGGGGATAGAGGAGGCTCCGCCCCCGGCCCCGCCTCGCCGCTCCCCTCGCGGGAGTTCCCCGCGCGAAACGGCCTCTCGCCCGCGCTACCAAGGGCGCTTCCGATTGGCTCGTAAAAGGCGGGGCGGAGTAAGGGCGGCGCTGATTGGCGGGAAAGGCGAGGCGGGCTGGAGGGGAAAGATAACGAGAGGTGCCGCGGTTCGTTGCCGCCGCGGTCTTTGCGGCGTCCTGAGGCCCGGCTCTCAGCGCATGGCGTTGCGGCTGGTGGCGCAGCTGGGCCGGAACTTGGCGCGGTCGTGTGCTGCCTGGGGAAGAAAGCGCTGCCTTCTTGTGGGAGCGCTGAGAGGCGCGGCCCCTGCCCTGCACTGGGTTGCTTTCAGTCGCCCTCCCAAAAATACGGACCAAAGAGATGGGGAGAAACTCTGGAACTGCACGCTGCTGAAGAAGACTGATGGAGATGTTTGAGGTTGCTTGGCTTTTCTGTTGCTTCGGAACAGACCGTGTCTTCCAATCAGTAGTGAGATCTGCGCGAACACTTCAGTATAACGTTACTAAGAGAGTGTAATAAAGTGACTACATGCATCCTGTGTGAGCGCTTCTGTCTCCATTTTTGCCTTCGCTGGTGTTTCCAGCTGATTTCAGACCGATTATTCTGCATGAAACAGTCCTGGTTGAACAAAAACACATTGCATGATGCTATCACTAGCAATATCACCTGCTTTGCTAGTGTGCCGCAGAATAGAGTCTGTGAGGTAAGAGCAATAGAAATGATATAAATACAACCTCAGGAGGTAAATGTCACGCTGTCCTAAAGAAACGAGCTCTGCTCGTTCATTTATTTCAGGGTAACTTCACCGATGTTGTTTTTAAAGGATCTGGTTTCACAAGTCACAGAGTAGGTAACTGCACAGGTTACCTTAGGAACATGAGCAGAGTGTTTTGCAGAATTCTATTAATATTGATATGCAAACATGCTGAAAGCCATGACATTTCTGGCAACGTTCTGAATATAAATCTGCAGAAGTTGGACCTTTCTGCAACACCTTTTAAATTGGTTTGTAAATTATTAGCAGCATGGCGCTCCTGAGGGCACGCTTTCGGCAGAGTGCAATAGGCTTCGACTGCACAGCTCCCATTAATGTTAGTGCTAAATCTTTGTGCTGTAACTTATCCCGCAGTGTGTAACACTACCCAGTGCTTTAAAGATAGGAGCATATGTGCTGCACTGAAATACATAATGGGATTGCATTGAAGAGACCTCATACTGGAGACGTTTTGAGAACTCATCTGAAACTCATTCATGATTTATTTAGTTTGTCAACAATGCCTGTATGTGGAGCTCTTTTTAACCAAGGGCTCCAGCCCCAGCAAAGTTGATATTTATTACTTTTTTGTTGTTGTTCTTCTGCATGGCTAAACAGGCACAGAGGTCAACAGGCTGAGACAAGGTCATGGAGTGAGTCACCGCCATGGCTAGGAATAGAAGCCAGGAGACCTGATTGCCACTGCCCTCCTCCAATGGCTATCCTGTGCTCCTAAATCATAGCAGGGCTAAATTTATTTTTACACACAGTACAGTGTGTCTGAAATCAATATAATTTCATAGTTTCCTATGGAGGGATGCATTTATCTTTATGACCCTGAATCAGCATCACAAGGAGGGGCAAGCCTTCAAATGGAAGCCGTGCTCACTTTATAATGGTATACTGGGATCATCATCAGGGGTTTTTACACATGATCTGACAGATTTTATCCATCAAAATCTAAAACAGTCAAGGCTTTGTAATTCCCAGAGATTACATTTTGAATCATTGACTTCATGGTTACAGATTGTAATGGAAAATTATTGAATATGATAATGGCCTCATCAATCAAATGTCATCGATTGGCATTTCTAAAGCACCATAATGCTTATAGGTGCTCATTTGAGCAATTTCATCTCAGTTTGGTACAGAGACAGAAGAGAGAGAACTCTTGTGCCCTTCTTACTCAAAATGCCAGTTTTATATCCAAAGAAAGGCAGGGCAAACACAAGTGTCCTTGGCACATTCAGCAAATGGCAGGGGCCTGCTAAAAAACTGTAAGCTCCTGCCAGTCACATGTTCTAAGGAAAATTCCAGTAAAAATGAGAGAAAACAGAAAATAAGGAATATATATAGTGAGGCAACTGTAGCAAGAGTTTGTGTAATTGTCTGCATTTTATATGGGAAAATGTGGGTGTTTGAAGGATGGGCTTGGTGTGCCTTTATGCTGCACATTACCATCACTATGGATTTTTACAGGGGTAACTGTCTTGGCTTGAATTTGCATATTGCAGTTCTTGTTTGCTTAAGATTTCTTCCCATTTGAATAACAGGCAACTTCTTTCTCCATAAAGTTCATTTTATCTTCTTCAGCAGGATAAGGTAGACTCTAAAGAAGTCATAAGAAAGGTGTAAAGGACCCTGGGCCTGGGTCTAACTTTTATACAGACTGAATTTTGTTCCAGATCTCCTTATGATTTCATTGTATAATATGTCTCAAAACTGTCCAGACATGTCTGAAGAGTTTGTACACCATTGAGAATGTAGTTATAAAATTCTGATTTTGTAAAGCTAAAATGAATACAACAAAAAACAAAGAAACAACAACAACAAAAAAAAAGACATAAATTGTACCTCTAAATCTGACTGGGACATGGATATAGGAAGAAAAAACAAATATTTTTTAGTACTCAACACATTCCAAGATGACTCTTTCAATACTCTCAATATCAGCACTCTGTACACTCGTATCAATTTACCTAGAATTAGTGAGATTAGGATAGGATGGGATAGGATGGGATGGGATGGGATGGAATGGGATGGGATGGGATGGGATGGGATAGGATAGGATAGGATAGGATAGGATAGGATAGGATAGGATAGGATAGGATAGGATGGGATGGGATGGGATGGGATGGGATGGGATGGGACGGGACGGGACGGGACGGGACGGGACGGGACTGGACAGGATAGGATAGGATAGGATAGGATAGGACAGAACAGAAAAATTTGTGGAAAACTTTGAAAGATGTACAAAATATACATTTATGTGTGTATATATATATATATCTCATGAAATGCCTCAAAATTCACCGTTGCCATATGTACCTCTGAATAGCCAGTACTGGCTAACTGGAAACCCATTGCGCTGTGATTTTGCAAGTTATGTTTTCAGGCTTGGCCAGTTCTTCTAAGAGTAACACTTCAAATGAAGCACCAAATGAATTAGTTTTGGTCAGTCATCCTATCTAGCCTAAAGCTTAAGCATCATGAAAATCTCACCGGGAGGCTTCAAGTGTGCAGGGATATGTTGTCCAAGATGCATTTCACCAGTGCTTTAGCAAAGTATTAGAAGGAACTCTGCTGGAAATGCTGATTTTCCTATGAGAAGCAAAATAAAGGTTCTGACTTCTGAACAAGAAGTTTCTGAACATCTGAACCTCTTAACTTTATGATTGTGGTTGTAATTCTAATATCTGAGCCAGCTGCTCTGTTAAGAGGATTTCTGCATACCAAAATTTCATTTGATTGAATTATAGATGCATTACTGACTATATCTTATGTTTTTGCTTTCCAAGTGTTTTGATTTCAGTGGTGGGCAAAATGATTCCAGTGTGTAGTTTACATATTTGGTTATAAAGCACTGAAGTGGACAGTCATGGGAGGGAGGGGAGTGAAGGAAAAGGCAGTTTTTCCAATAGCCAAAACTCCAGTTGAAATGAGCATTCTGAAAATGAGCTACCGTATGCATGAAACACAACGTGAGCCATCAGAAATGAGGAAGATTTTGGATTCTGCTTTCACACGGACCCCTTTCACACTCAGTACCGCAGTAGTAGATGCTGTATACATGGGGAATGTGTCCCTTGTGGTAAAGATGGATGAAGATGAATAGAAGCTTGTTTTACTAATATCGTAGTTGCAGAAGTCGTGGTCAACTTTCTCAACTCTCATTTCCCTCAAGGCTGCAAATATAAAGAAAAGTGCAGCAACTAGACATGCAGATTCCCACCTACTAATAATTTATTGCATGCTGCCACTTCATGTAGGCGTCTATTACACATATGAGTGCATATTGCAATATATTGAGAACCTAAATAGACCTTTTATGTTCATAAAATACATGTGCAGACCCCTAAATTGCTACAGCAGAGAGCTTTTCACTGTGGAAAAACAATCACTATACATCCATTGTTGAATAAAGATTGTGTCAGAAGGAATATCTGTCTTTAAAAATGTGGTTTTATTCTCTTGAAGTACGATTTTTTTAATACTTTGATGATATCTGTGAGGCTACAGCCACAGATATGTATGTAAACTCTTCTCAGATAAATACTTTTATCATCTAAAGGAATAAAGTGCTTGAGGCAGAAGACAGGAGTCTCTGGGAAATGCACTGCTGAGAAGAATATATTTGTCAACTGCACGCCATAGTGATGAATTTCAGGGAAGATGAAAAGCTTTTTCATGACAGCAAAAGATTTGTAACTCAAAGAAGAGAAAATGAAGCAAACAGTTTGCATTTATCTTCGCATCTTAATAGACAACACTATTCCTGTTCTCATCATGTTGTCTTCATTCTCATGTTAAAGGATTTCCATTTGTATAAAATATTAATAAGAAACAGAGTCACACAGGTAAGGCTTAGTACTCCTGTTAGCTGCAGCAGTTGCATAGTCTGGCTGATGTATGGTTACTTTGGTCTGAAGACTTTCATTTGTACTGATCCTAGTCCTCCTCTGGACCCAACAGTCAATGTGCAAAGAGAGAATGCATTAAAGCCTAAAACCTTATTATTAATTAAGCTTTGATAACTTGCCTCTTCCCGCTCTTCCCTAGAACATATGGCTCAACAAATGAAATCAGAGCAGCATTTCAGCTCTTTGATAGGTCTGCCACTATAGCTCCAGAGTAAGTGTTCATGCTCTTGTGGGAGGTACAAAGACCAGGCCCTAAATGAGAGCATGCTGCAGGCAGTGTACCTTCTGCTGAGGATCCTTACTGCTGAGTATGTTCTCCCTCTCTGTCTCTTTGAGGTCCTTAACCTGTAGGACATGCTGCATGGCCTGTGTTTGCCCAGACTGGGAGGAAAGAAGAAGGTGAAGGCTGGTTGTGAAACAGGCCTTAAAAAGGAAGACGTTTTCTGCTCAGCTGCTGCTAGGAATGGCACCATGATGTACCACAAGGCATTTGCTACTGCAAAGACTTTACACTAAAAACAAGCGGTGTATGAACTGCGTGTATGTTAACAGGAGAAATGAGAACCCAAAGACTTTTAACAAAGATCAGGCAACTCTGTCTTAGGGATAAAACTCATGTTACACTTTTGTGAAGAATGTTGGACCTTTCTGTGACATAAAAGCATTCTCTGTGTTGTACAGCATGGTACAACACATTACAAGCTTACTTATGATTGCATTTAGACCAACATATATTGCTGGTCTGATGTTTCCTTTACTTTGCAGCCTTTTTAAAATAGCAAAGTATCACACTTCCCTTGGAAAAGCGGAATCACCTACAGATCAGCCAGGGTTGAAACAAATGTGATTAAAGTTCTCTTCCTGAAGATATTAACACCAAATATTCCCTAAAGTACTGACTGTGGAGCTCCACATTGCCATGAGGTGGTAAATTTGCTAAATTTAAATGTATATGCACTAAAATATTATAATTAAACTGAAACACTGGAAAAGCTCCATGTAACATATTTGGCAACAGTTCCATACAGGCTACTGGTCTGTGCAATCCTGTGTTGATTTAGAGAAAGACTTTCCATATGCACATATTCACATTAGTAGGTGGAGCAGAACAGGAATATGTATTGAAAATGCATGCCTAGGCACTAGGTTTTTGTTTCTAAACTGCAGGTTTTCCAGATAGATAAAAATAGTCTAAAATGAATGTATTATGTTGTCATTAATTATGTGATGCATTCATACAGTTTGTGTTATAACAGCAAGGTATGTTTTGAATATCCTTAAAAATGCAAACTTTGGAAGAGAATTTCCACAAGCCATGCCACGGATGCAGTGCTAAGCAGCATCCTCTTCTTGTTTGAAATACGGCTCAGACACACCCACTTGCACATAACTGTAGGTTGTATAAATATTTCTATTTCCTTATTGCTTTGTTTTGGCTATATGTGGATTTTTTCATTTTAGTTTTGTTATCCACATTAGTGTTACAGCTGAGATTTCCTGCCAAGAGTTTCTTTTGTAACTTTATATAAGTAGAGAAGTAGCATATTTCCAGCAGAAGAGAACCCGTGTCAGTACGTGTCCCTGTACAGGCACAGAGGAAAAAGTAGTTTCTGACCTGCCAATCATGCCATGCATGCATTTACAAGAGGAGCTGTGCAGGATGCAGAGGTTTAGGCAGTGCTGGGTGCTGCTCATAGGTGTGCTAACTGATGGGGGCTGCCAGAGGATTAGTTTTCAGGGGCTCCCCAGCCTGGACAGGCTGCAACTCCAAATAAAACTTAACTCAAAAGTAATTTTACTGGCTAATATCTTTGCTCCTTCACACACAGACAAAACAAAAAAACAACAAAAAAAACTCAGCCCAAAGGCCTTCCCCTGACATCTGGTAGAAACATTGACATCTTCAGAGCTGAATACAGTGTGCCACCACCCTCCTGTCTGGGAGCAGCGATGCACTCTGTACGGACTTGAGCATTTCCTGTCCAAAAGGGGCCATGGCTTCTTTGCCTGTTGTTAACAGGTACATATGTAATTACTGAAAAGGCGATACTGTGCAAGGCAAAGGGATTTTGGCTGGGAAGGATGTTCGTTCCCTTGAGGCTTTCTGGTGGGCCAATATGAGGCTGAGCCTTGTGAGGATATACAAGAAAGGAGGGAAGAAGAAAACTGGCAGTCTGGTCACAGTAGTAAAATTGCATGTCTAAATCCAGGATACAAGCCTGCACGTATATATATTGGCAGGTCTGCGTATGCTGAGCTGCAGCTTTTTCCCTATACAATCATCTCTGTGATTGCTCTTGGACCGAGAACTGTGCAGAGCTGGGACTGTATCCTGATAGCCAATCTTCCAGCTCTGTCAGAGCGCTGAAACAGCACTATAAATAATACATATGGATGTACTCTGATCAACTATAAAGCCCAGAGGAGACACATGTAATCAGTGGAAACCTTTACTAGTTGGTGGAAGGTTCTGACCTTCAGAGGGTTAGTGAAATCAAGTCTGCATGATGGGGGAGCAGACACATCTCCTGAGGCTGGCAGACACGGCTGGCCCCAGGGCAGGACTTGGCCCCAGCCTCTGTGCAGCACCACCGGACTTCTGGTGTTGGCCTCAGCAGCTGGGTCTCAGTCACCGGAGGCTGAGTGGCTGCCCAGGGCTGATGCTGAGGAGCACCACCAGCCTCAGGTACTCACCACTACAGCTTGAACAGCCTTGGCCAAGTTATCTTCTAATTTTGTGTTCCTGATAGTAAGCCCACTGGTTTATGTGCTAAGTGGATGGACAGTTACCAAGCTAAGGCTGGATGTAGTTTCTAAACATATGTTTCTGTATATATAATATCTATATATTTATGAACAGTGGGATAACCTATAGGTCCCACGACTGTCAAGAGGAATTTTAAATTAAAGGGAGTAGGATCTTACCTGAACTCTTCTGTGTGGTATACTGTCTCTAAAAAAGCACCAGGGCCAAGCATTCAGACTCCTGCTGCGGGCTGGGCCTCAAACAGCACACAAGCAGAGCATGGGCTGCATCCTTGTGGTGCATGAGGACTGTCTGCAAGCTGGGACAGAGGACAGGATGCAAATCTACAAGGTAACAGCACAAAAGTTGAGAAGTACCTGAGAAATTTTCCTTCAGAAAATTGGTAGTCCAGATGGCCCCCTGCCAGGCAGGAAAAACCCTGGACTGTGTGCTCTTTGTATGAAATTGCAAATGGCTTTTAGACTTTCTTCTGGCTTTGGCCCTTTTTAAAGAACATTTCCTTCACTGTATGCTTTCTCCTGTGGGGGATTACAGCCCAGTGCTTTCAGTGCTCCTGAGCTTCCTCAATAAATATGGCACGTAGCTCTTCAGCTTCCTGCAAGCTTCACACATACAGTGTACTTTGAAGTGTCAGCCCCTGTCACAATTGCATGAAAAACTCTGTTTATGGGTATATAAACGAAAGAATCTAGTCCTCTTGTTTGAAAAGAAAAGCTTAACAGTGTATGCATTCGATGCGTAATGTATCTTAAAGTCTAAAACTGCAGAAAGAAAATAAAAAGGATACTGTTTTTTTTTTCCCCCAAAGATCTCATGACTTCTATGGCTTATCTCATGATCTCTGTCTGCTTGGTGCTGACACTACCCTCCTTTCCACTCTCACACAGCTCCTTTTTCCAGCTCCCTTGAGACAGAATGGGGATTTTCCATGTGGAGGAATGACAGTGTGGGTGAAGTGAGCTACCAGCCCTCTCCTTGCTCTTTCTTGTCCCTCAAAAGAGGAGTTTCACCATGGGGCTGAGCCCTTCACAGCTGGCGTCACCCACTTCTGCCCCACTGCACCCATCTGCGATAGACAGAGAGCCAGGCCAAAAAATACCATATTTTCTTTCTGCTTTATTTTTTTTCCCGGAGTGATCTTTAACTCAGATCTGTCCTCTGATCCAGCTGATTGCACTGCCAGAGAAATACCCCCTCCCCCCCCAGGAATATTCAAGAACAGGGTTGGGAGAGAGGGATGGGAGCCATGGGCCTGCTTTGCCGGCAGCTGCCAAGATGCACGTGCATGAGAGCACATCCTGCTCGGGAGGCTGGAACACCTCAGGCACTCACTGCCTGAACTCAAGCCCCCAGACCTTGCAAAATGTGCTTTTTTATGCATCTGGTCAGCAGAAATTTTGCAATTTTTCTTCCCACTGAAACTGTACAAAAGTTGTGAGATGGCCGATGCTTGCTCATGTCAAAACAAACACTGTTGTGCAGAACACAATACATTTCCTTTGAAACATACAGGAAAGTGATTTTAATTACCTCACCAATTCCATATGTATCTGGTTCCTTGGTTTTGATTCAAAGCTATTCTGCTTCTGTCCCACTCATTGATTCTAAACATCAAGGTTAAGAAAACTCTGGAGAGTAAACAAGGAAATCCTCGTGATCTTTCTTGTAATGTAACTTTCTTTCCTTTCTTCCAAAAGTAAAAAAAAATGCTAATCTATTTTATCCATTTGATTTAGAAAAAGTAAAATAACTCAATGTACTAAGTACTCTATGTGCATTCATACTGACGTGCACTGTGCTATTTCTAAATACACTTATCAAGTCTAATCATCCTTCCAAAAATATATTTGTATTAATCAGTGCTTTACAGTACCCCTAAGCTTACTCTCTGTGATAAATCAAATTAATACGGGACACTTTCTTTGCTGTCTCCCACAGGACTCTGATAAAATCAAGGAACCAATTTTTTCCTCTATTACGTGTCCAAAGACAGTTTAAGGGAGTCTGGTCTTTTCTGAGAGTATTTTTACACTCGATGTTGTAGTTCCTTTTGCAGTTGAATGACTTTAAAAACTAATTTTAAAACCGTAATTTGTAAACACGAATATATTCAAACAATTTAATTTGAAAATATAATAAGTTGAAATAATTTAATTGCATAGTCAAGGTATAGGAAGGAAAAATTAACCTGGGGAGAGCAAAGGAAGAAGGACTAGCTGAAAGTCCTTCATTTAGCTGTCTCTCTGTTTCTATCATCTCCCTTAAATTATAGCAATATGTATGTATAGCAATATGCAGATCTGTAATACTGCAGATGCTAAACCCTGTGACTCGTGAACAGATCCTTATGATTCAGGTAGGGCAGGAACCTTATGGTGGGGACCTTTCCCAACTCACAATGGCCCTTCAGAAAATGTACCTGTGTTTCTACCTGTGGAAGCAAGAGCCAGCGCTTGGTAAGTTTTTGACCTTGCACACTGTCAGTACACAGGCAGTGTCCCCAGCTGGGTGTGGGAGCTTGGCAGCTGTCAGGGCTCACAGATTAGCTGCATCCACACGTACTGCAGTGCTCGTAAAAATGCATTTTCTCACCATTTCACTATTCCTTGTTGCATAATGCAGAAACATTGGCATGATCCTAAGTCTGCGTGGCACTTATATAAGTGTATATAATGTATACATGTATTACAAAAATTTGTTGTATTTATCTGACAACTGAAATGACTTCTATAAAGGAAAAAGTATACAAGGAATTTGGGTTCTGCAACCCTTTTCAGCATCACTTCACTCATCTTTCAGTGCAAAATTATCCTAAAGAAGTACACCTGGTTCTTGATGCATCCAGAGAAAGAAAAAGGAAAAGAAAAAGAAAAAAGAGGAAAAGGAAAGGGAAAGGGAAATAGAAAGAAGAGCAAGGGAAAGGGAAGAAAAGGATAAAGGAAAAGGGAGAGGACCAGAAGAAAGAAAAAGCATGGAGTCCTGAGAAGTTTATATTGCAGTACAAAGACTGGCTGGAGAAGAAGGGAGTCACTGTGGGACATCCTTGAAACTTCAGTGATGTCCAGGTATAAAGATGGGGCTCTCACAATCTGCTGTCATTGTCAGAAACCAGTTGGCTGAACTAATATCTGAGACATGGAGACACTAAAGCAGGTAACTTTGTACCCAGCTTTCTGGTTGTCTTGTCGGCTATTCAGCTGCATTTGAGCATCTGCTTCCTAAGGGAAAACAAATGTCCAAAAGAAGCTGCTGCTAACAGACCCAAGCAGCAGTTAATACAGTGCTATTACACCTTATTTCCAAGATCATATATAGTAAATGAGTCCATTTTGGTTGCAAGTGACAGAAAACTTTGAATATGCGTTTCTGTGGAAAGAACAAACTTATTAGATGATCAAGGGAAGCTATAATAGAGAACTGATCAGGATAAACCTAGAAGAACAGTGTAAACCCATTAAGCTGGTAATTGCCTATGCATGATAACCTTATTTTATCTACTACACTTCTCTTGTAGAAACACTAACACAGCACTATAAAATTTAGGGCTTCTTTTCATGTCTGCCACATCCCAGGGGACCTCAGCCTGAAATACTGCTCCAAGGGATACAGCACATAATCAGTCCCTTTGAAACAGTTTCAGTAATGCTGAATCCATATAAGTGCGGATGCCAATTATGCTAATGAAACTGCAGTGGGACTGCATTTTCAGCCATCTTCTAACAGTGCCGTAAAAGTAACATCACAGTCAGCAACTAAATTTGTGTAGCACATGACTAGATAGAGGCTGTTCTGAAACGTAGCGTGTGGTGGAAGTGAAGCCAAATGTTCACACAACCTAAGTATGCTACTGAAAGCAACAAGTATCCAAAGCAGCTCTGGGAATTTTTTGCTATATTCTCTTTCCCATTTTGAGAAGCATCTCCATCTCCAGAAGATGCAAGGCTAATGCAGGCAGTGTCTGTGACTGCCTTGTCTATGGCACTTTCCTTGCCTTGCAAGGCAGTGCTTCATACTGAACACGAGGCAATCGATGTGTGTTAGATTTTGGCTGTTTTAGCCAGCGTATGGCACTGGGAAACACACTGTGCTAGCAAAAGTTTGAGATGCCCCTGCAAAGAATAAAGGCACACCTTTAGCATCTTGTCTTCCTTTCCTTTTTAGGACAAATAAGGTCAGAAGGATGGCGCTGACTCCTCAGCTAGGCACTGCTTTGGGCTCAGGTAGGACTAGTCATGGGGCTTCTCTTTTCCTCACTTGTGTCCAATCACACAGGGACTCCTGTGGCAAGGACAACCCGTCATCCCAGGTGAAAGGTGGAGGTTTCACAGACCGCACATTAAAATATCCCCTTTAAATGCCTTTGACTAGAAGCAGTGCGTACTTTCAACGGGCATATCTCCAAAGTAAATACATCAGTCAGGAGGCCAAGGAGCTTAAGGACTTAAATTTCAAAAAGTAGCATATGGCTTCCATGCTTTACCTCATACCATCATTTAGATTCAGGTTTGCATACTAAATGGACAATACAAATTCTTGCGTAACTGGAATACATACATGCTTGCTTAAAGTTCAGAATTTGTCCATCAACCCAATAGAAATATCTTGACAGCCTGGTAATGTTATAATCATCCCTGCAGTGCATCACAGGCCAAGAACAGCAAAACAACTTATGTGAACAACACCAGTATAGCTACTATAAAGTCTTGCTGAAGACACCTTTAGGGTGTGGTGCGAGTGATTAATATAGGCCATGAGAAGACACAGAAAGGAACGTGGATTCATCAGGAGTAAAAGTTTTCTCCCATGATTAATAAGGAAAAGAGAAAACAACAATGCTAACTTGATCAGTCTTCACATCTACTATTTCTTGCATTAGCATGCAGAGGAGTGGAAAATCTTCCTTCACTAGGTTTTTCCACACTAAATCCTATAGGATCATTACACAGAAGTAGTACACTGAAGTTCCTGGACTTCAGTGTTTCAGCAGCCCTTGCTCAGTTCTTCTTGCACGCTTATCACAGATACCACAGATATCAGAAGCCGATGGAAACAGCTTTGAAATCACCAATGCTGCAAATGCATTTTTCTTCAATTTATGACCATGACAATGTTGACAATCAACAATTTTTTTGTAAAATGAATAAAAATATACAGGTGTTAACCTTTTGTTTGGCTTATAAAACAATAATGTATTGTCATGTTTTCCCATCTTGACAGATGTGTTTGATGAGAAGTCTTGCTAACCCACTAATTTCATGGTATGTGATGGATGCTTGGAATTAACATTGTAGTTAATGGCTGTCAGCCTTCCTATGGATAGACTCAATCATAGAATTGACTCTATTTACTATGCCTGTAAATCTATGCTGATGTTCTTCCTTTATTTCATAGGGCACTGGTTCAAGAGCAAAAGCAACCTCCAGTTGGGGTGGTCCCTGAACCACCTGCTCTGCCCCATTGCACAGGCTGCTGAGCTACTTGTGAAGCTGTTCCTAAAATGCTGCTATTTACAACTTTACATATTATACAAGTGTCAAAATGAGGTAAAAGTATTCATCTTGTCAGGTGTCCTGCTGTTTGCTGTCTTTTCTTGAGTCAGAGCCTAGAGATGTGCCATGATATTTGATTAGTAGGCTGCTCAGATGCTCCAAACACAAAGTACTTCCCAAAATAAAGCTTCCAGATACTGACATTACCACATTATATTTTCACATTTTCAAGGTCCAGAAGAAAGAAAATATTAACCATACTTAACGATTTGCTTGATTTTTTCTACATTATTATTGCCTCTTACATACAGCTCTATCCTAATCCTAAAAACGATTTGCTTAGAAAAACAAACTGCCTTTGGTACCACAGGTGGCGTTGCCTCTGACTCCATAGCAAAGGGATGAGCAGATGTCAGTACCTGAGGAGTGCTCAAAAGGAAATTCTTCATTTTGGAGAAGAGGAGCAAGAACATGGCATAACACGGTAGAGCCTTTCTTTTGCATTTTTTGTGGGTTTCAGCTTCCCTTCCTAAACCGTTAAATGGCACAAGATACAGTGTGAGAGGTTGCACTAAATGGCCAATGGATGAGAAGTGCTACAGTGCTCACATTTCTGAGAATTGCTTTGCTTCTATGTGCAATCGGACCTATTTGTAGGAAGTTTTGAGATACACACATTGGATAAAATGCCCTCAGAATGAATGCATAAGTCATATCTGGAGTTGCAAATATGCACACCAAGAATGCAGAAATATACAGGTGGGAAGGCGGAACAAAGCTGGATATAAAACTCAACAATTTTAAGTAATTTGCCAATACCACGTTGTGTTTGAAGCTTGAGTATGTTTCATCATTCCTTGCTTGCTACTCGCTGCTGCCACCACGTGTTACTGCAAATGCTTCCTGAAGTGATAATGCCCCTCGAAACAGAAAGGTGCGCTGCTGTGGCTGGGAAGGACCTGAAAACTGGGTAAGACTATCCAAGAAAAACGCTGGGAAACAGGAAAGCCGTTCCTTGGAACGGTGGGCATTACTGGGAACAGTACAATAGACTTGAGAAGAGCCCCCTGTAAACAAAAATGTTGGACTTAGCATCGAGGAGTCATGCTATTTGATCAAAACAGACACTATGGGTATGCATTGGGAAGGGTCAGAATACTGCAGCTATGTACACTGACATCCTCTCTCTCTCATCCATGCCTTCCTCTTTCACTTGGATCTTTTGTCATTCTTTTAGGAAACTGCAGATATGTTGGGCTGTTTTCAAGTAGTGTTGGGACTGACTTTCCATTTCATTGTGAAGTAGTCGTCTCAAAGTGGCCAGAAATACAAGAACGAATAAATGTAGACAGCACTCAGGAAGCAGTTTCTTCCTAATTCTACTAATCTGGTTGTGTGCCTGTTCCCTAAGAAAAGAAAGCCAGTCTTCCAATTTGGGATTGTTAAGACTAATTGTGGAATTTTTTGTCAGTACGCATGACTAATTAAGAGATTCTTAACATTTGCCGTGTTTCCATGATATTAAATACGGGCAATTTGCCCATATTTATATATAATGACCAGTGTCATTATACACTGTACTAAAACAACTGAGGCTCTGGACCCATCAGAACAGCAAATTCTTATAGTGCTAAACTTGCCCCAGAACTACTAGAATCTCTGCTTTATTTATTTTCTTGTAGATAGTAGTTTAAGAATGACATTTAAGTGACAATATGTTGATAGCTAATCACAAGCTTACAGGATATCATTTCAACGGGCTATCTTGACATGAGAGTAAAGGTTCATTCAGCAGATTGCTGATTTATGGTCCTGCTCTGGAAATGTGGAGCATATGCATGACTTAGCTGCTCTCTTTTCTCTCTTTTGGAATTCTAGGTATAGATGTGGTGTTGCTAGTTCCCACTTTGTTTAATGTGTTATCAACATATTTTCCTGAGCCAAGGAAAGATTTCAGAGCTCAACTTCCTCTTAGTGCACAAAAACAAGTTAGTTTCCAGCTTTGGTAACTGAGGGATTCCAAAGAATTTTCTTAGGATAATTCCAGTTCCATGTGGAAGATGTGTATTAAATCACACAACATTTTGGCCACTTGTTTTCTCTAGGGGAATGTTTATATGTGTGACACCGCTGAAAGTTTGTCTGAAATGAGTGGTCCTCTACACGCACATGCTTACTATCAAAAATGTGCTTAGAGACCTTACTGAAAAATGGGAGGGAGGTAATGCCAGAAGGGGCCTTGACAAAGATGTGAGAAAATGGGAAATACACAGATATGAGGCCAATTTTGCTTTGCATAGAATTTGACCTATTTAGGAATTACTTCTGCTTTTACACAATTTTATTTCCAGTGTGTACAAGGGAGATTTTGAGAAAACAGAAACAGTGTCTTCACAGCATTTTCACGGTAGTGCAAGGCAAGAGAACAAGAGAAAACAGACATGCTTTGAAAGATAATAAGTTCTGACTAGATAAATGGAAACAGCATGAGAGCCATCAAGAATGGAAAGATGCTGCCCAAAGAAGGTATGCAATTTTTTGTCCTCAGAGGTTTTCAGAAGCTTACTGGATAAAGCCCTGAGCACTGAGGTGTGTTGTGACAGCTGACTTTGGGAAAAGCCCTCCTGGAGTCTTTTGCCACCTGCATTTCCCTATGATGGTATTTAGTCCATCAGCTGTGCGTTAAAATGACAGCAAAAGCAGACTTACATTCAGCCATAAATTAATCTGTGGTTACAGAACCCAGAGACTGTGTACAACTTTAGCAATGTTAGAAAGTAAACATCATACATAAATGTCAAAGCCAGTATTTTAATCAAAAAAGCAGGTTGAAGTAGGTAGTGTGTATTTTCAAGTGTCAATTTTCAAAGAAACATTAAAAAATGTGGACTCACATTTTATCCAGTGGTGAAGAAACACTTTTATTTATGGGAGAGCAGAATTCTGTCATGATTTGATGTCAGTGTAAAGCTGACTACTGAAAAAATACGGAAAGCACAAGGCCATTTCTGCAATTGGACTTTGGTCCCCGCAATGGAATCAAGTTCATCATTTTGAGCCTAAAGCTTTCCATTGCCAACCCTCCTTGATATGACATACTTTTCATACGTGTCCCAGTTTGGAGCCTGTTAGCAGACATCAAGAAGTCTGTTCCAAGCTGTCTCCAATATTAAATAATTAATATTCCATTTTCTTCTGTTTTTTTCTTCTCATCATTAAATAGTTCTTTACAACATACTTTCCTATTGCTTATTGCCCAACTACTGCCATTAGTGAAGCAAAAAGAGGAGAGCAAACACCAGAGGTGTCCCATCTTCAGAAAAATGAGACTCTTTGATTTCAATTCTGTGTGAGTGACAGTAAACCACTACTCTCAACTGATGGAGTCATGCCTTTTTCTACTTAAAAGATAAGTTGGAGAATTAATTCTTCAGTTTCGTGCTATTGTCTCTGACTCTTGGTTAAGGTTGTGTGTCATTACTATGATGCTACGATGACATATATTATTTTGTGGTTGTCAGAGGTAAATGCTCGTGGCTCCTCTCATTTACTTCAAAGCTAATGTGAGTGTCCTGAATGCTCTATAATCTTGAAACAACCAGTGTTGCCTTGTTGGAGCTGTGACTACTGCACCTAACAGCAAACAGAGAAGAGAAATAAAATATGTGTTTTGAAAGATGTGAAGGGATTCACGTAAGTTTAGAATGATAAATAAAGGCAACACTTCTTTAACAGAATAATCCATATGAGACTTTCCTACCGAGTACAAAAGGATCTACATCAGCTACCTCCAGGGAAAGTCTAAAAAATATTGTAAATGATGTAGGCAGTCATTAAATATGACCTTTGTTCTTGGCAGCAGCACAAGGAAAGCAAGAAATAATTAAGCAAGCGATTGTTGAAAGCACTACTGACCAATTTCAACACTGAGTTTGTTTTCTGCTGTGAGATATTTTTGCTTCTTGTTTCATTTTCCCATGTTGAAAGCAAGACACCAATTTCATTTTAGCGTCTACAAATCTAGTTATGATAATTAGCGTTATACATTTAGAATTGGCATGAGATATTTTCATAACATACTACAGCATCCAGCACTACTGTTTATCTTTTTATGTTTCTGGGTTATGAATTTTTAAGTAACTCTCTGGAAACCGCCAAGTAAGGAACAGGGTATTGCAGAGTTCTGGAAAAATGGCACAACAGGTCATATATTCCTTCAAGGCGTAATAAATGAATAAGAAACTTCTTTTAGTTCTTTGCCCCTTTCTCTCACTGAATAGAAGGAAAACAGTTTAACTGCTCAAGTGGTTACAGTGAGCATCAGCTGTGACTACAAATTTCCAAGAAATCTTCCCAAAATGCCTAGGTACTTAGTACCAAACTTCTCTCGATTGTCACAAAATAGGGCAGTTCAGTATGCAGACGATAGGAATTAGTTTAAGGGAAAAATGTAAAAGGCTTAGTAGTTCTGGGGATCAGATAATCACTATCATAGAATTTTAGAGGCAACTTTGTAGGAGATTTGTTAAAATTCCAAAATTCCAAACCCTGTTCCAGTTTCCACCTGTGTTCCAGTACAAAAGTCACAACATAAGCTGCTCACAAGGCTGTGTAGTACAGAGACTGTGGGCCTCCTCCCCTGTATCGCCCAGGCCAAGGTTGGGCAGAACTTCCAACCATCATTTAGAATAGAAGAAAAGAAGTGGTAGTCAATAGATAACTTTTGAAGAATCTGCTGACAACAGAGAATGAACAGGACATTCAAAAGATGGAGTGCCATGAAACAAAGCTAGGAAGATGACCTGATAAGCTCACAACCTTTGACCCATGCAAAGAGAGAATCAAAAGGAATGAACCCTGGGAAAGACTGAGGGAGGGGGGAAAAGAAGATGAGTTCACCTGATATGAAATAATGGTTAAAATGGTATATATATCTGTAGAACATCTGAGTTCAGGGCTCTCCCTGTGATGTAGTAGCCCAGCATATATGATGATGATGATTTGTATAAAGCAAGAACCTAAGGTACTTGTCAGACTCTCTGGCAGTCTTTAGCACAGTACTTGGAGAATTATTGCCATCAAACTAAGCAACAGGTATCATTTCCATTCAAAATATGTCACAAGTTGAATAGAAATCTGCAGTGTCATAAAGTCTTGAAAAAGTCACCTATTCTTGAGTACTGTGGTCATGGACCAAGAAGGGCATGGACCTGCTGGAGATAGATAGAATGAGAGCAGCAAATCCTACTATGTTGTCAGATGCTGTGTTTTGTTTGCACAGCTTATAAGGAATGGAGTAATCTTGTCAAGCAAGGAGAAGTCTAGGGGGTTTGAGATGCCTCTTGAAATATGTAAATGGTTAGAGGAGAGGAATGAACTACTACTTATTGGAGTCCTCCTGTAGAGAGAATGAGAATTAAAGGGCTTCAAAAGCAACAAGGAAGATTCAGGTTAAATATTAGGTGAAAAGAAGTTTAACAGTAAGGGCTAGTTGAGGACAGAACTAGGTGGCCTGGAGGAGCTGTGTGCTTAGCACCACAGTGAAGCCTTAACATCTGCCAGCTGTGGGATAGGTCTGGCTCTGCCATGAAGAGAAAGGATAGACAAGATGAGCTCCCATCTAGCCCTGTTTGCTGTGGTTCTGTGATTCATCATGCTGGAAAGGCTTTCTGCAATTAGTGCAGCGAGCAACATTAATTCCAATATAAAGGCCATTCTATTAATGGGATACAGGAGCGCATGTGGACAGAAATTCTGAGGAGTGGAGCATCCCATCCATCATTTTATTCTTTTTTTTTTCTGATATATATTATTGTACAGAAATTTGTTAATTATCTAGAGCCCTGGTAGTAGAAAGCATCTGTTTTATTTTAATATTTTGAAGGATCAAGGCTGGATGTTCAGCAGTATCTTAATCTCTGCGGCCTAAAGGATCGCTGAGAGGTTAGTTTATGCCAATAAAATTAGGGTCTTTTTTTTATGATAACGTTAAGAGAACCGTTTTTATAAACCTTTAAATAATGAATGATTTTTCCTCCATTATTTCACAATGTGTAGCCATAAATAACCTGTTGTTACGCTAGTCACATCATAAAATTAAGCCAATTTGAACCCAGTTAAACAACTGAAGTAGTTTAATAGTCCATGTAACTAATGTGAGTGGTAAGCAAATAACTTTAATAGTAATAAATAGATCTAATACTAACATTGCATCATAATGAGACTAACTTTTAAAAACATGGATAAGGATTAGCTTAAAAAAAAAGCAGTTTAGCATTGGCAGTGAATAAAACTTTCAAGCCAGTCAAAGGGTATGAGAGCAAGACTTTATACTCCCAGATGTCTGTGTCATTTTAGAAAAAGGAACCAGTGTCTTACATTCAAGGGTTGTTGTACCAGTACCAAAGCATGAATATAAACCAGTAGCAGCTGGAAGGGAATATTTAGGTGGATGTGCACATATGATACGTACTTTCTTTGGTCCTTCAGCTGTAGGAAGACAATAACTTGAAATGACATCTAGTCCTGGGAATAGCTGCTCTAATGTTGCTGATATTCCCCCGGAGCCCAAACTTCTTCACCAGAACTCTCATCTTTGTATATTCTCCTTGAAGAGAAGTCCTCTTCTTCTCTCACAGGAGTTCAGTTTCATATACCACCACTTTCCTGAATATATGCCTGTTTAAGAAAACTTCTATGTGCACTTCATCTAATTGAAAATAAAGATCTCTCATCCTCCTTCCTACAGAGCACTTTAAATGCCACAGCCTTTATTTATAGAGATATGCATTTATTTATAGAGACAAAATCTGCTGACATAGCTTATGAGCCTCTGCCCTTCTCCTGGAAGAAACTGTCTCTGAGGATGCAACAAAGCACCTGAGCTGTGCCACTCTAAGGTAGAGAACAGACACAGATAGAGATCAAATGACAATGCAGAAGGAGCACTTCCCAATGTTCCCCAAAGCTGCACAGCCCTGTACCTATAGTCCCACGCCCAAGGATGGGGCGCCCTTTCTGGGTTGTTCTTCCCAAGAGATCTGGCCCATCACTTCTGTGCATTGGCATGATCTGTGTTTGGTCTACCTCTCCCTGTTCCTGCCTGACCAGGGGGCTGCAGGAATGTATGTCCCAGAAAATGCAGTCAGTATGTCCCATCTTTCTGCATTTTTTGACTTTATGCCATGCCAACACTCTTTTCTGCAAATGGTTGGTATTTGCACATCATTCTTCCTTTGGCATGTTGAAAGCTGCTAGCCTTGTGGAAGACGCCAGCTGAGAACACAAGATCATCTGATAGAATGCACTTTTAAATCCATTAATCCTCTGCCATTAGTAGGATTGTTACTTCATCTCATGTTTATCATCTCATTCTTGAAAGACGATCTGGAAGCACTTAATGTTTTTACAGCTCATCTCTAAGATATTTTTTTTTTTACCTTACTCACCAGCTATTCAATTCTGCTGCTTATTGTAGTGCAAGAAAAGGGCCCTCATCACAGTTTCCCAAAGGATAAGTATAAGAATAAAAGTTAGATGTCAAAGGGCGTTCACCTCTAGCTGCTTAAGGGAGCAAGTAGGGTTTATTCTGTAACTAAACGGGGTTTTCTGATTCTCAAGTTAATGGTAAGACCTCAGATCCTGTTGCTCATCAGAAGCTATAATAAGAAACAAAATCAATCTAGGTGAGGTGAATTTCTTGTTTGTTGAAATATCTCTCATTTCATTTCTAGAGGACTTTAGTGTCTTTGCCTCAATGTAAAACATATTCCATTCTCTGGATACCTGAGTAATTATGTTCTTGTAGATGAATGCAAGATCATACACTTAAAAAAAAAATAAAAAAATCAAAGATAACAAATAAGGAAGGATAATTCAAGCTAAATTTTTTGTTTCTTGCTACTCTGGCATCATTTCTGCTACTCTTTTCTGTTCATCTTAAGTGAAATCATATCTTAGGCCAATTCTTTCATTAAAGTAGTGCTCTAATTTAGGTTTACCATGTGCCTTAGAAGACATTTTATTTGTGTGATTCTGCACACAATCCCCCTACAGGTTTCCCTACAGTCATTACTGTGTTGGGAGTCAATAAGAAGGAAGAACATTTAGGCTTTTTCTAATTCATTCTGTACATATTCATAAGGAATTTAGCTCCAAATAAGCTCTGAATAATAAAATGCATGGCCTTACAATGTACTGCAAAGATTTTTTTGCAATCCTAATTCACTCTGACTGATTTTGCAAACAGATGCTCTAAATACTGTTCTTAATTAAATACCAAGACCCAGATTTGAATGTTGGTCCATGCCAAAAGAAGATAGCACAAACCTTGGCACCAGACCAAGACCTTTCTTTAAAGAAAGATGCACACACAAAATGAGGAGAACAGAAAAGAAGTGCTAATAAATGAGGGAAGAAGAGGCGGAAACTTGGTTTTGCAAGCTGTGTTTCTCCCTGGCTTCCTTCCCTAACTCACTGGTCAGGTTATTTCTTTGGATTAATTGGATACCTTGGACTTAAAGTCATTGGTAGCCTGGGGCTCAGCAGCTAACAGAACTGGAAAGCTTTCAAGGCTGTATGTTCTCCCAGTCAGTTTCAGACTCTTAACCTCTCCAAGGTCTATTATCTGCATTCCAACAAACAAATTTTAGTGAACTGATTAATAGCCAGTTTATAGTGTTTTTATTTAAAAGTCATAGTGATAACACTTCCTTTGTGTCAGTGTGAAGTAGCATTTGATTTATTTTTATCTTTGCTATCTTTTATGCATAATTTTGTAGGACAAACTGATTCAAACTTTTGTTTGCTTGATCCAAATCAAGGCCCCTCAGTCTACCATCTGCAATTGTGTAGACACAATTTTTGGTGCTCCTTCTCCCCTCAAAAGTTTTAGAGGAAAGTTCCAGGAGCCAGCCTGAAGATCTGGTGCTGCCTCTCCTGTGATTGCTTCACCTCTGTATCACCTCTGAATCTGTTCTTTTACCCAGTGTCATCTTTTCCATTAAGTCATCCTCATTTTACAATTTTCTTTCTATTATCAGATTTGCTCCTCATTCAATGCTTCACAAGTGAAAGACGAATATCTGTGGAGCGACTATCCTAATTTTTACTATCATTTCAGTGAGTTTCATTGCCTATGCTTTCCCTACCCCACGTATGTCTCATTTTCAAGCAGTGCAGTATGGAGACTGACCACAAATTTTTGTTTGCACATGGATGCCTCATTCATATTTGGCCTGCAGTCAGTATTAGAATGAGCATGCTTAGCATTGACACATAAAATCAAACTAAGCAGGATCAGCACCATACAGTTTCAAGATATTCTAAAGAAAAAGAACTTGTATTCTAATCTCAATCTTATTTTATTAGTTCCTTAGTTTCAGGCACTGGAAAAAAATCTTCAGTGGCTTTATTTCACCAATCTGCTTACTGCTATCCTCAAGTGCTGTTTAAGGTTCATGATGTTCATGGATAAAGATGTCTGGTTTTTATGGAAAACTGAATGCTTTGCACAGGCATGAACAATGATATTCAGCAACTAGAGATGCTCAGTCAGGTATTTTCTTACTGCAAAATGTGCACCGATTAAGACCCCTTGAACAAGAACGACTACAACAGGCTCACAGGCCATTCCTGCCTTCTCCACACCAGATCTGTTGTGTAGAAATACCAAAAGAAAACTACAGGCACAGCATGGAGTTGATAACCCCTTTTCTCCCACATCTCAGGCATTTTGAGCATTGTCCCAGTCCATCTGTTCTACACTATGCTACTTCTCTACAATGAAAGAGAACCAGAGGTCTTTGACTGGGAGACAAAGCAGGGTACAATGATTCTCTTACAATATCCTCACAACAATCTCATCTGAGTGCAGGTTATTGCTTGGCATACTAGTGGAGTTTCACCTTGGTTGTGTATTCAGCAATGTTCAGATCTAGCTCACTTTCCACAAAAAACTCCTGAGCATCAGACTATAACCATAGTTAAGGAATGGAGAAGATCCCTGATTAGAAGACTTTTGACAGCAAACACACAAACAAATGTGTAGATCTCATAGATAATATGGTTTGGTTTTGTGTGGGTGTGTGTGTCTACCTACAAAAACAGAAAACTGGGTGAGGAAAATGGATCATACAAAAAAAAAAAAAAAATTAAAACTAACTATATCCTTCTATCAAAACTTCCTTTCAACAGAAAAGAAAAATAATTGTGTTGATATGTAGCTTATTGCTTTCACAGCCAGCTGAAAAAAAATGGTATTCCTGTCGAGCATGACAATACCATCCCAGTCAACAAACTTTTATGCATGTCCTACTTCATGGTATCTTATCAGCAATAAATTGCATTCCTAATGGGTGAATAAAGAGATTTCAACATGCTAGATCCAGGACTAGTATTTACAATCTACTCAGTGGACAAGCAAAATGAAGAGGATTATTACAAACTACTTTGAAGAGCCAGCTATGTAATAATTAATTTTAAAATTGTGAGGGGTTTTGTATGCACTTTGACAAAAATAAAGTTGTTGCAAAAATAAAGTTGGAGAGTGCAATGTATCCCTTTCTTTTTTTTTTAAGTATAAAAAAAATTACATAAACATTTTTTTTCCTTTTTATGCAGAAGAAAATATTCATTGCATCAAAAGCCACAAGAGCCACAAGAACAAGCAACATGATTGACAGAAGGTTTTAAAAGAATTGTGACATTTTTGGCTAAAGCAATCATAGGATCACAGTGCAGTAGAAATGGCTTTGGAAGAAAGTTGAAACCATGCTGAACCCTCTTATTTAACTGCAAAAACATATTACTCATGTGGCAACAATTCTGACATTGCACTGAACTGTTATATAGAATTGTCCGCAATTCATTTTGGATAAGAAAAGTAAAATGTGATTCATCTAGTGTGCTCTGTTCCCCAAATATATAGTGCGCTATCCAATTGGTTTTTACAATGCAATATATAGAAGATCGAATCCCAGTGAGATAGATTCATGAATTTATCACTTAGGGCTACAGATATAGTATACTGTGCCAATTATCAGTTTTCAGGAATAAGGTCTCTCTGCTTCAGAATACCACGGTCACGACAATGCATCAACTATATGATGACATTACACACTTTTATAGGCACAATTAAAAGGACTGAATGAGTTTGCTGAGTATGTTCTCTGTATGGGGTAATACTTAACTGTAATAATTAAATATTGAATGATGCATGCGAGTTGTGTCACGTGACCCGATTAGTCAGAAATAGTGTTTCCACTCTTTGGAATGAGATTGCTATCAGTTGCAATAAAACAAGCAAGACTCTACTTGATGGGAACTGCGTGCTGCTAATATGGTTGAGTCTTTGAACTTGTATAGAAAACATTTGAGAGGCTAATTCTGAGGAGCTGAAATGGAGGTAGAGCAAACAGTTTCAGAACCTGATTGCAATGACAGGAATGGAGGTATGATTAATGAAATGGTTTTAGAAGAGTCATTAGCAAACCTGTTTCTCAAGTAAAAACGTGTGCTGATTTTGCCTATATCCTAAAGCAGAGCAATTTCAGTCTGATTTCTCGGTTCTCCATCTGAATTGATTTCTCTAAGGCATATTCTTCTACCTGGAATTTGCTGGACTCAAATTTGTTTGATCATGTGACTATGTTTGTCACACAGAGACTCCTTTGCCATATTTTGCTTATGCTTCTTCTTGCCTTGCAGAGTGGTCTAGACAGTTTAAAGATCTGGGCAATCACCAACTCATGAAATTTAACAAGAGTAAGTGTCAGATTCTGCACCTGGAAAAGGGCAATCCTGGCTGTGCATACAGACTGGGGGGATGAGAGGCTGGAGAGCAGCTCTGCTGAAAGAGATCTGGAGGTCAAGAGTAAGTTGAACATGAGTCAACAGTGCGTCCAGGTAGCCAGGAAGGCCAACTGTATCCTAGAGTGTACCAGGCCCATGCAGCCAGTGGGTGAGGGAAGGGATCATCCTACTCTACACTGCATTACTGCGGCCTCACCTTGAGTACTGTGTGCATTTCTGGGTGTCGCAGTACATAAAAGACATGAAACTATTAGAGAATGCCCAAAGGGCTACAAAGATGGGAAAGGTTCTAGAAGGGAAGATGTATGAGCAGCAGCTGAGGTGCCTCAGTTTTCTCAGTCCAGAGCAGAGGAGCTGAGGGGAGGTCTCATGGCGGCTGGAGCTCTCATAGGGAGCTGAGGACAGCGCTGAGCTCTGCTGTCTGTGACAGTGACAGGGCCCGAGGGAACGGCATGGAGCTGTGTCAGGAGAGGGCAGGTTGGGTGTCAGGAAAAGGTTGTTCACCAGAAGGTGGTAGGCATGGAACTGGCTGTCCAGGGCAGTGGTCATGATACCGAGCTGATGGAGTTCAAGAAGCATCTGGACAATCCTCTCAGACTTATGGTCTGATTTTTCGGTAGTCCTTTGTAGAGCCAGAAGTTGGACTTGATGATCCTTATGGGTCCCTTCCAACTTGGGATAATCTATGATTCTATGATTCATCTGTGCATAGCAGTTATCAGAAGCTCAAGCCTACCTCCTGTCCCAGCCCTGCCTGCATGTGGAGGCCCCACACTGCTCCTCACACTCAGGCTGTGTTTGCCCATTCTCTAATTCCAGGGAAAGTTATACCTTGGAGGAGGCATGTCCTTTAATTGTCATTCCTTCCTACTGTGGAGGGGGCCTGGCAATAGCAAATGTGGTAAAACACTGATTCTGCCCAGAAGACATCTCACATCTGCTCCTTTGCTTACACTTTTCTCCCTGTCTGAGGATGTTCCAACGAGTTACTTAAGAGGCATAGTGAATCCTGTTTCTTTATATTAAACCTCTTTCCTGTTATTTCAATACAGCTTCTCTGTTTAGTGCAAAAACTTTCATGACACAGAGGTCTCTGTCTCTGGGGTTTGGCTTCCCTGTCCCCCTTCCTTCTGTCTCAGTCTTTCTGATTTGGGGAAGTTCAAGTACCTTCTCATCCCAAAGGCCTTATCTAACCATAGCTATTTGTGGGTCAGCAAGTCCTTTCACATTACTGGTGATTGCTTCTGGCATTACTGGTGCCTATGTGAGTATTTTATGGAAGCTTTGCTATATGGTTGCTTTGTCATATTCTTATTGAGGTCTGTGCTATTGCTAACAGTCAGAAAGAAGACACAGATCCAAGTGGGTCTTTGCCTGATTATAAGACAGTATTTTTATTTTGTATGTCTTATAGGCCTGTACTTAGAAGTGTTAAATACTTCCAGGAAGTTCTTGGATGTACTGGGAAAGCAAAAGGCAGCTTCAAAGATGTCTCCCAGTTAAAAGCTTGAATAGCAGCACTGTTGGTTATGCTGTCAACAGTGACAAAGCAGAAAGGACCAGAGAAGATTTTGAAAGAAAATCCTCCTTTTGTTTAGTCATCTTAAACTAAAAAGTAGTTCAGGATCATTCTCTAGCAACAGTTTCTGTTTTTCTGCATTCTGTTACTGAGATCATATAATTTTAAGAGATGCTTCTAGTTAAAAATTTGAGCTAAGCCAGAAATTAACCCCAGAAATTACAAGGGGATTTACAGACTTTGCACCTGCCCCTCCCTTCTTGTATCCCTCAGACAAATTCAGACAGAAATACTAGAAACGTGCTTATCCAGCAAGCAGAGATACAGAGATGAATATGTTCTGAGCACAAACAAGCACTTTGTTCATCATTAACAGGATGAAACACGGCGCTGTTGAGAGGAGCCTTTGTTGCAAGGATCAGACGTGGCAGATTCTGCAAGCCTGGCAGCCCTGGCGGCATAGCTCTGCTGGTTTAATTGTCAGTGCTGCTCACAGGGTGGAGGGATCCTTTGTAATAGTGGGAGAGCCACAGATCGATCTCCTGGCTGGTCCCTCTGGTGGGAAAAGCAAATCTGTTTTCTAATGAGCAATGACTCGCAAAGCCTGTTTATAAGCCAATGACAGGACATTTGGTACTGTCTTTCAATGTACCTTTTTATACAAAATATCCAATATACATATGTGGTCTGGCTTTGCTTTCACACAGATATGTGCAAGAGCAAACATGGCCAGCTCATGTGACTCATCAGATGTTCCTAGCGCTCATACAAAGAAATTTGCTAGAGGAAGATAGCTTTGGCTCACGTGCTCAGGTCCCATTTTCATATCTCAGTTTGCCCAAGCTGAGGAGGAAAACTATAAATCAGTGTTGGTGGAGCCTAGATCAGCTCAGTGCCATGGCTTTGCTGTCAGCTGGGGTTGCTTGAATTCAAGGAATTTTAAAGAATTTGAGTAAGTTTGCTTTTCTGTGCAGGGAACGTATGCACTTGGTGTTTTACCTGAGGACAGCAGAAATTATCTGTATATCACTGACAGACAACTTGTTATGAGCAAACTTGCTTGATTGCTTCTGTGCACTTGAAGCTGTTGTTGTTTTAAATTACTTTTATTTCAGAAGCACCTCAAAGACCCTACCACAAAGAGAGCATGATTTTCCTAGCAATATAACATGCAAAACAGCACCTTCCCCAAACAGGTGATGGTCTTAGTATGTCTTGGAGACTAAGAGAAGATACAAGGGAGCAAAAGCACAATGCAACAGAACACTTGCTCACGGCATCCATTAATTGATAGGCAAGCAGGGGCAGAATGCCAGATTTCCTGATACAGCGGCACATTCCCACTTTTCCAGTCTCCCCAGTTGTTACATCTGCCTTTATCTTTTCACTGTGAGAGCAGTTAACAAAAATCTACTATTATCTGATTAATCTCATATTTCTTGATGCAGCCACTGCCATTGCTAACACAGCGCCTGCCCTCCTGCTCTGCAGGCTTTGGAGCTGCGCTCCTGGAGGCATCCCTGAGCGTGACAAGTGAGGAATCTGTCCTACAGATGGGATACAGAGAAGGCAGACCTCAGGTGCGTACAAGCTGCCTTGTTGAAACACATGTCAGATTGACCCCGCTCGCTGCCAGGACATCACCTCACCAAGGCCAGTCCAGAACTACTGGGAAAGAGAAGGAGCCAGGTCTGTACTTTTCGGTTGGACTAGATGATCTTATAGGTCGTTTCCAACCTTGTGATTCTATGATTCTATGATTCTAACTAGTAAAACCCTACAACCTCTCCAGATTGCTGGCTTGAGTGAATGCAATTAAAAAGATGATGACTAGATCTAAAGAAGAATTTGGGATAATTTTGCAGTGAAAATTTCCTTCTTCGCTGAATCCAAGTGGGGGAAAGAGGAAATGTGTGCTATAGGCAACAATTCACGTTAACAACTCTACTGCCTTTTTTCACAAAATTTTGACCACAAAAAGCAAAAAGTGCCAGATACTTCAAAAATACCCCTTGTACTTTTTAAGGAAGTGCTCAAAATACAGAGGTGATGGACAGCATTACAGAATATCCAGGATTACATTATGGAATGAATTACTTTTAAATGTGGAATCACCATGTGAACTGGCAATCACATCCCATTCAACATGCTCATGCTGTTATTTATCCATCACCAGAACCACACATGGTGCTCTACAGACAAAGCAAAAATTAAAACCCCCCAAGCATGAGTTTGATCATCACAATAAGACAGAATCAGATTGGAAGATATTTTTTCAATTATTTTTGTTGCATTGTGGTGTGTCACATTTGCTGTTAAATGCCAATTTATGAAAAATGAAAGATTTTGCAGGAAAAGATTAACTAATATGAATTTCTCATTCAACTGTGTTGAGAGAAAATGTCAATACAAAGAAATGCTTTAGCCGTGTTCTAAAAGAAAACATTTGTATGCTACACTAGCTTTCTGCTTTTATGTGTGAGTCAACCTGTATTAAAATTACACTACTGGTTTTTATTGCTGAGCGATCACAAGTGAGTGTCTTGATAATTTACCTTACATTAAACTGTAAGGATTTATATTTTCCCCATGCTTTTGTGTAAAACATGTTCTGTAATTTGCTTGTTACTTGAATTTTTTTTGATAGTGTGATACAGTGGGGCATGAAACCACATCAAGAATGGGGGTCAGGCTGGTGCTTGGCAGTGAAAAAGAATCACACATGCTTAGAAACACAGGCAGGTTAGAGGAGGCACAGGTTCAGAGTGATCCAAGCAGAGTAGCAGCATAAGTAGACCAAAGCAGCCCCCGGGCCAGGTGAATTGACAGGGCCTGAAGGGATGGAGGTGGGGGGGGGGGGGGGGAAAGCACAGTGTGATGCAGAGTGCATGGATGAGGAGATGGCTGAGCCCAGAAAGGATGCGCTACAGGGAAATGTCAGCATGAATATTTCATATGTTGACCCTTTTTGTAGTTTCGAAGTCTTAAAAGGCAGTGACTGTAACTGATGTTAGACTCTAGGTAGATAATTCCTAAACCAGAAGATTGACATATATTACCCAAAAAGTGCAGCTCTTAGTTATGTTCTGCAAGATGACTTACGTTGCCACATGGATTCACTGAAGAAGTACCATCATTATCTGCCTGAACCTTAATTTCCTGTGGAATAACACCCACATGCTTTTTTCTTTCTAGCTAACACTGCAGCTTCATATAAGAGTGCACAGGAAGGTATAATAAGACTCCGTGGATGCAGGTTGAAACCAGACGAGTTCAGACTACAAATTAGGTGAAAGCATTTTTGCCTATCAGTGAGGGTAAGTAAACATTAACAAGGGCTGAAGTGGATTTTCCACTATTGGAAAGCTTAACATTATAATTGGTTGATTTTCTAGCACCAAACATTGGCAACAAATTTTGCACAAGAATTAAGAGAGAAGCATTCTTTGCTTTGTGCCTTGTACGAGACCAGGCCAGTCTTTTCTGACCCAGGTTGTTGATTACCCTACAGCAAACTCTCATGCCCTCAATAAGGAGAAATTAGTGAACTGAAACCTAACTGCATATGCCCCAGGTTCCAGCAAAACCCTTTTATACTAAAAGCTATTTCCCTGGCTATACTTTGTATATAATAGCATGCTAGATATAGGATATCCACTGGAGCCTTTTACATTATATACTCTCTGGTAATTGATGCAGTGTCTAATGGACTCATCTAGTGTAGGAGTGAAAACAATACATTCTGTGAAAAGGTTTATGCTCAGACCCTAGAACAGGTTAGTATAGCTTCCTTTCCATCTCTTGAGATCACACTCCCTGCTGGCTTTTTCTGTGAAAACACTCAAGCAGAGCTCCCATCTGCCTACAGGGCTTTGTGGAGGGGCCAGGACCTCCTGTTTCTGGATTCAAGGACTGGGGCTCTTGTTGCTCTCACCTTCCAGCTGACCTAGAAAAGGAGATTTGCCAGGCCACCTCTGCCATGCAGGACTATCTTGTTGATCATGAGCAAGACTGTGTGCCCTCCTCATCCTTAGGCCAGATTGGATTGGGCCCTGGGCAACCTGATGAAATGGGTGGCAACCCTGTCCACGGCAGGGAAGTTGGAACTGGATGGTCTATAGGGTTCCTTCGAACTCAAACTATTATAGGATTCTATGATTCCACGATTGTCATCCACCCTAGGGGACCCTAAGGGCAGCACAGAAACAAAGCATTAAAGGACCTGGAGATGCTTTTGCTGAAAGTAAGGCAGTTATTGAAATGCTTTGCTGGATCAAAGCCCTTGGACTCTTTCAACAAATACTCAGATATCATTGTCTCATGTGGCTCTTGACAACAACCTGTACAGCCTGTTTCTCTTAAGAGGTATAATGGGAAAGTCATTGTGTATCAAGTAGAAGATGAAAGAATAAATCTCAAAGTTTACCTTTTCTTTGCTTTAATTTCTTCTGTTGTCATCAAAGGGATAACAAAAGTTGTTCTTAGGGAATTTAAATATTAATATGGGCTAAAATGCAGGTGAAACCAACAGCAAGGAAAACATTTTACTAATCTATAAACTAGACAGAGCAATCTACCAACTGGGAATAATGCTAAGTAGGCACTTTAAGTTACTGTGCGGAATGGGTTTGATCAATTTACTCCAAGCCACATTAGCCTTATAAAAGCAGAGAGTAGCTTTTTCTCCCAAGGGTTTCCTTTGAGGGATATTCCTCTCAGAATGCAGTGTCACAGAGGCAATTAAGGATGATAATATTTTTTGCATATACTAAGCAACTGACTAGTCAACATTGATCAAGATATGCTTTTGTCATTTTTTAAAATGCTCTTCCAAGTTCACAGTATAGTTGCTGTCTGAGATGACAGAAGCAGTAATGAGTTTTATTATACCGTGACTCTGTGAAGTATTTCAGACAAGCAAATATCTTCCAGGAACTAGCAGGAAAAACTGTGTTCTCATTAATAGTGTGTGTGCTCTTGGCCAGGTGGAAAAGAAAATGCTTGGAAATATTATGGATTCTTCTAGCATCACTGGCACATTCTTATTCTTCCCTCCCAGATAAACTGGCACTAATGCTCCCAGTCTTGATGACTACAAGCTCATTACAGATGCTGCTTTGCTTGTACATCATTACTGTCCCACAAGAATGTAATGTATTGCCTGGAAAGGATTTCTGGATATTTTCCCTGATATAAAATCGCAGAAGCTTATATTTAGTCCCTTGCCTGATGACAACCCTAATTGCATATATTCTCTCTCTTTCTGTCTTTCTCACAAACAGTGTACACACACTTGACTTTGAACTGTGACATTTATCTCATGGCATAAATTCCTTCAATTAACCAACACAATGCATTAGTGTAACCATTAGTCCTAGCCTGCATTCTCTTTTGGAATAGCTAAGCAGAATTGTAGTAATGTTGTCATTGCATATTGTATACAAAATTTGAAACTAGGCTCTAAAGTGTTATTGGTGAAGGTCTTGCTATGGTAATATCCTTGCTTCAAGGTTATTTACATAAAAAGCTGTCTTGTCTTTATAAGAAACCTGCTTGCCTCTATGCTTCCAGCATAACAACACTATGCATTACCTTTTTCTTTGAAGGATCATCGTGCCTTTTCTTTATAAACTTTCTGCCCATTAGAACTTAAGCCTTAAAACAAGCGAAAGGATACATGCAATGGTGCCCTTGAAAGTGCAGGGCCAGAAAATGGAAACAGAAAATCCAGCATGATTAGAAGCAGCTCAGTTCTGGGCTCATTTGCGTATTTTAGACTTTTCTATCCTCTAAAAACCAAATCACTATGTGATCCAATATTAACTAAAGCTTGACAAATCCATAGTAGCACCCAGAAATATGCAGTCCAGAAGAGTGCAATACTCCCATCATGATCCTAACAACAAAGTTCAATTTAGCCAAGAGAATTTTTTTCTCATGAAATATGGGGGGACACAGAAGGATCTGGGAATGTGACCAAGCACCATGGAATCACAAAGCAGGACTTCCACCACCAGCATTCCTCATTTGGTCAGTTCTAAAGGGTCTGTGCTAAGTACTACGCTAACTCCCAGGACCTGAGTGCCCAAACAGCTCCTGGGTTGTGGCAGGAGCAGAGCATACACGGCCTTGTAGCTTTGTTGACAGGGAGCTAAGACATCATTCTTCACAGTTACTGGAGCAAGGATTCTTGGAGCAGCAGTTTGTGTCTCCTGTCCTAACTCTTTGCAAGGGCAGCTTGAGTCCTCATTAGGACCATAACTCTTCATTGCAAGGATCTCTGCTGCAGAAGAGGGAGACTAAATGAGCACTCACTGATGGATGGTACTGAATTACAGTAGTTTTATCACTGAAATCATAGAATCATTGAATGGCAGGGGTTTGAAGAGACCTTATCTGCTATCTAAAGATCCAATCTGCTAATGATGTTTTATAAGAAGTTCTCAACAGTCTTTTCTAGACAATCCAGCATTGTTTTTAGCATGGAGAGAGCAATGGAGCTGCTTAGTAAGAGCTGCTTATTCCAGACATGAGGTATTCACGCCCCTAGCAATAATTAACATACCCTCAAGAAAGTGCTGGGGGCTGGGAGCCTTCCCACTGCTCTGTGATAATAGCCTTAGTCACACTTTACAGTACTGTGCTACTTCCACACATTTACCCATAGCGAATCACTTGTTTCTAGGGTGATTCACAGCCACGGCTGCTTCCCATCCTCCTGGGGGTTTTCTGCAATGTGAGGCTTCCCACAGGTTCAGTGACACTTCTGCCACGGGTCTGTCCTTGGCTTCCAGCCTGCACTTCTCTGCTGGCCAGAGTGGTGTGAGGGTGGCAAAGAGAGCAGATTGGCCTGGCCCTGCGGAATGTCATGTTTCACCAATGGGATGCTGTCAGAGAGAAAACAGCAGGTCAGTGCCTTGGCAAAGCTAATTAGCACAGCCACATCAGCTGCACTGCGGTGGGTGGCACATTGCCAGCTGATGCCAACCCAGGATCCCATTCTCTCTATCTAGGAAAAGCAGAGTGCATCTGGGCTGGAACAATGCTTGGGAAGGGATTACCAAAAGTGAAAGGAGCACCAGGTTTTTGCTCACTTTTCTTCATGCGAGCTGTTTCCCATACACTGAGGCTGGGCAAGATGGACTTTGTGGATGCTTTTTTGGCTCTCACAGGATTGCAAAAATTGTAGCATGGTTTTCTTATTAAGATCAGAAGAAGCTGTGAAAAGCTTCCCAAACACGCTGAATTTCTATTACACAGGGGACTCTATCCCATCCCTTTCATTTTCAGGTGATGAGAGCAGTAAAAGCAGAATTTACCCCCTCCATCACCTCAGTCCCATGTCACCTCGGGTGCCCAGGGGGGAAGTGATGCTGTAGCAGCTGTTCTGCACAAGGGGTGCACAGGGAGGGTTTGCTGTATGGGCTCTCCTGCTGCACTGTGATCCACAACTGCAAATTGCTGAATACCAAGTGCATGTTGAGTACTGACAGAAGCATCACAACACATTGTAAGTGCTTCCATCCTCAGCAAAAACAAAACATCAAGTGGCAGGAGGCTGCTCTTTGATCCACAGTGCCATGGGACAGGCCGTGCAGGTCCTCCCAGACACTCCAAAGGCATTCAGGATACCAAGGAAATAGCATTTCATGAAACCTTCCTCTCAGAGTGTTTCCCTCTCAGAGTGATGGTTTTTTGTTTTGTTTTGTTTTCTTTTCTTTTTTTGCTGCTCAAGCCTTAAATAAAATGCCCAGCTAGTTGGAGCATGTTGCTTCAGGCACAGCTTCATTTTCTGGGGTTTTGACAGACCTCAGGCAGAATTTCTCTAGCTTTCATGGATTGTGGCTAAACTTCTTGCATAGTTTGTCTTCCAGCAGTTCCCAGATGTCTCATCTGGCACCTCCCCGACATAAATTTCTGGGGAAGAAAGATGTAAAAAAACATGTCAGTTATCTGGCTGGAATTTTTTTCTTGCTGCAGCGCTGTAACAGTGTCAATAAATACTGAGGAAAACTGGCATCAGCTCCAATTTTCTCTCCAAGTGCCAGGACAGGACCAGTACTGATTCCCTGGTGTTCTGCAAACTTTGTTAACAGATACTCTCAATGTTTTTGTGCATTGCTGTGGTCTACTCCTTTTTACACCTATTTTTCCTCTAAGCCCTTGAAGGTTTCCCAGAAGCTACATTTGCTTCTGTGCTGCTGGCAGCCACTGCACCAACAATCACATTTGAACAGCAGGTTTCTGAGAAATGCTTCTTATTCACAGATCCAGTTGCCAAATGCTGTTTGTTTTATTAATTCCGTGAGAAATTGTCTTGATCATTTGCCCAGATCTGTTCAGTACTTAAACTGTGAAATTGATTTGAATAAGATTTAAGGGATGCATAATATAACTCATCATACATCCCCAAATATATCTGATTCCTGGACAAGGTAAACGCAGCCAATGTGTGGCTAATATTTAGCTTGATATACAGACACTGTGTATCTATGAACAAGATTACAAAGTGTCTGTAGCCTTTACAGATTCAGCTAAGAATCAAACTGTTAAGTTGAACATTAAAACAGGTTAAAACTTTTGGTAGATCAGCTGGAGGGATCCATATCCAATTGGCACAGGTTTGAATCGCTGGAAGACTCGTTCCACCTTTCATCTTCCCGTGTTAATCAAAGTGGCTTCTCTGGGTTGCCCATGTGCAGAGATCATAGAATCATAGCATTTTTAAGGTTGGAAAAAACCACAAAGATCGTCTACTCCCACTATTAACCCTTCACCCATGCCCACTAAATCATGACCCTCAGTGCCAATACTTGGTACCCCATGTCAACCAAGGACCGTAAAGGGTTGCTTAAGAGACACAGAGTTGTCCCATGATTTTTGGTCAAACATTTTTCTCCTCACTTTCATTACTCAAATACTTGGGCCTTGAGCTACTGAGGTTAGTGATTGCCCTCTGCTCCACTTGGGGCACTGCCCATCATAATCCAGTCTTGAGGTCTGGCTCAATCCCTGCTATCTAGACACTTTCCTGTTGCAACAGTTTTCTTAGAAAAGAGGCTGCATTTCCATGCTGCCCAGCTGAGAAGCTGAAGCTGCCTTTGAAAGTTGTTCTGGATGAGAGATGCTGACAAAGATTGGTGCAACTGAGAGGGCTTAATCAGAGGAAGGCACTCAGCTACAATCTTACCTATTTTCTGTTATCTCTGTAGTCTTTGTGTTTGCAGGCTCCTGGGTTTCACAGTTTACTTTAGTTTGTATGTGCTTCTTCCACAGATATGATTAGCAGGAACACATCTTTTTTGGAACTGGTAAGCTGGCTACTGCAGGAAGGCAGCAGATGCATAAAGGTTTTTTTTTTATTGGTAGCTTTTGAAGTGATCAATCACAGTTTTCTCAAGACTGTTTCAAACGAGTATCAGTTCCACTATTAATGATTTGATTTCAAGGTGAGCTCATGGGTATGGCAAGTCCCCAGCACAGTAATTACTTGGGATGTTTAAAAGCAATGAGAACTCCTGGAAAATTTGATGGAGTGCTCATTATATCAGAAAGGTTTTTAATGATTACTTTCTGTTCAGAGATGGAGGAACAAAATAAAGCAGATGTTCCACATATATTCTGAGTGCTCATGAATTAAAATTCCTTGCATGAGGATGGTTGCTCATGGTTGCTCTAATAAGAAGTATCTCAACCCTCACAGGAGATCTGGCTCAGAGTCAGACAAGGGCTGGTGCTTCTGTTGTGGCACTGCCTGGGTTCACTCTGTCTCTGCCATCAGAGACTCAGTTTCCCTCTCTTCATCTCTCAACACCAACAGATCATCAATCTTCTTTTTTTTTTTTTTTTAAACACTCCCTGTTCAACCCTTCAATCAAAACCATTTTTTTTCCCCCAGTCCTCTTCCTGGTCTTTCTGCATTATACACAGCCCTGGTGTACAGTGTACCCTTGTTCATGGCAGTAGATTTAAGTACAAATGTAGATGTGCTTCCAGGATAAAAGGCAAGATGATCTTCTTACGCCAGATGAAGATGATTTGTTATGGACTCCTTTAAAATAAACCAACCCTTTTCCCACAAAAAACACAAAACCCAGGATATTTCTGTGGCTCTTTTATTGGTTTCAGGTTTTTTTGCTGCTAAATTGAGTTGAGAATACAAGTGCATGGAAACTTAGCTAAGAAAGTCCAAATCAGATTCCTGTCATCTAAATGGAACAGTTCATATCATCGCATACTGCCAGGAATTGAGCCAGGGCTTCCATATATATTTTGAATTGAAATGAATGTATTCCAATAACACTATGAAAGGTAAACCACAGAGGTGTTGGGATGTGATGAATTTATTATGATACGATGTGTACTTTTAATATGAAAATAATCTCTAAGATTTGTGAAGTTTAACACATCCTTGGATTATAAAAATAAATTATTCATAAATAATTTCGCTTAAAAATCTGACACTTCATAAAGCATAATTTCCAGTAATACAAGCATACTTATCTTTGAAGAGAAGTGTAAATAGTCATATGTTGATATTACAAAATCAAAAGTCTTTCATTATACTAGAATCAAGTATTTGCAGTCAAGTAGAGAGATTTCTGCAGTGGAGAAATAAGTATTTAAAAATTAATAAATATCTTTCTGAGTCATCTGAAAGCTAAAAGAAGTGTTCCTAAATTTGCCCTGTGCTTCAAAAGGATAAGAAATATATTCATTGCATATCAAATAATAGAAGATCTGGTGTCTAAGCCCCGTTTGAAAGTAAATAGACCTCTTTCCCTGCCTGAGGACATTTGGAGATGGGCGATAATCTAGCCGCAATACATCTTCATTCCCCACAAAACCCCTAATTTTGATGTGATAGCTGGTGTCTTGTTCATGGCAGTCAGTAAATGGTAAGACCAAAGAGGTCCACGCTAGGTCTTTTCTACCCATGTCAGGGTGTGTTGCCTGGCTGAATAACCTGATCTGCACTAGGGCTGAGCTCATTTTTCTGCTGCCAGAGAACTGCAGCAAATCCATTTATCTCAAGGCAACTTGGGAATATTGAGCATCTTCTGAAAAATAAGGCTGCGTGTATCCAATGTATATGCATAGGCTTGGACATTTGGGCCAGAGTGCTTGACTGCTTTATTTGCCTGCACCTAATCTCGTGCAGCCAGTGAGTCTGTGTCAGTGAGCAGTGCAAGTGCATGAGCCAATGCAGATTTGTGCAAAAACAGCCACAAAAGGAAACACCTGGATACCACTATTCCCAGAGAGCTACTTTAATACATCTATGTTTTCTTTTAAACTACAGATGGACTGTGATTTTTAAGAGAGTTTCTTTTTCCCAGGCAACAGTATTTAAAACGCTGCTTATAACAGCACTTGCTGTTGATCAATACACTAACATGTTGCTCTTGTCCTCATGCAATTTCACATGCGTGGACATTTCTGTCCTATTGTCTTCTAACAAGCTTGGGTCATTCAGCACTACCTCCATAGATCTAAGAAGTGACATGAACTGCATGTTACAGCCACATGAAGTCTGTTCATTGTGAAGTGGAGAGCTCTGGTGCAGCAGGAAAGAGCAGACCCTAATGAGGTGCTCATTCATGTGCTGGGGAGGAACAGCTCCCCAAGGGCAGGAAGTGGCAGCCTCAGGGACTACAGATTTGCAGTTATTCAGGTAACCTACTCAGGAATAATACATCTTTCTTCCTTTCTTTGAGACTGTGTAGTGTTTTCCAGTGCTTAAACACTGTATCTTTTGTCTCTTTTTTGCTCACCTTTATTAGGCTTCTCTAAAAATCACAGTGTTGGGAACTACTTGTCCTCAGTCTCTTTTTTTTAAATAACACTAATAGTCATTTTAATTCTTCACACATTCTTATTTTAAAAAGTAATTTAAATGTCACTAATGTCATCCTACACAAAAAGACATCAAGTGTGTTGGTCTGCATTATTAGTGGACATATTTTTTAGAAGTTGAAAAATTAAATTCCCACAAAAATAAAACATTGGATGTCATTTTCTTTGTGACTGTTTTTCCTTATTTAGTAAATAATCCATGTAGAACAGATTTTTTTCAGCCAAATTCTGCTTTCATTTGCATCAGCCTCCCACAATTTAATTCAACAACAGTGGCACAGTTATAAGAGAACTCTCATTATGGAGCTTCTGGAACATCACTGCTCCATAGTAAAAAAAAAAAAAGGCAAATGAATTCTTCTAAATCTTTTCAGTTAGACATACAGTAAAATCAAACAATTTAGGGAGCATATGGCAGTGTCACTTACACAAAACATGTTATCATCAGCACAGTATGAAGACAGGATGGATAATGTCATAAATCAAGGAAACACAGCAAATAACTCAGAGTGTAATGGCTGTGCAAGGAAGAGCACTGAGAACAAAGAAAGCAGCCACAGAGACCCAGCAAGCCAAGGCAGGATGAGCACAGAGCAACAGAGCTCATGCAGACAGGGAAGACTTCTGCCACAATATGCACTCTAATTTTAAACAGCAAGAAGTTCTTTATGCCTTTTTAATACCATCACATAATTTCTACCAGTGTGTGTCCATGTTTATGCATCCATCTATCAATCAATCTATCTATATGTGAAATTATCACGACATCTTAAAAACATAACTTGATTTTTAACATAAGTGTTCCTTGACAACTAAATGTCAAGAAACAAATTCATTTGACATAGCCACATTTATGGGGATGATTTCTGAACATACAACCTACATGCAGCTGAACATATGCATTTTCTTGATGTTTTCTGGGCCTTACTGCTTGATGCTTCAGGCTTGTCTGTGTTTAAAGACAGGATAGCCCAGGAAAAAGCACAGAATCAGTGGAGGAGCACAAAGAATATTAGAGGCTTGGCAAAAGAAGGCTGGGAAAATCTGGTAGATTGAGGATATCTACAGTTCTGGTCTTGAAAACACTCTGAATTCTCAGGGGTACACAACTAAATAAAAAAACAAAAAGTCCAGTGATATCTGTGTGATCAGATTTTAACCTTACCCCATGGGAAGCTGATGAGTGCTGACCTGGCCCTTGGCCCCTCATGCCTAAGCATCAGGAGCTCTACAGGCCCACAGCAGGGAAGTGCTGTCCCTGCTGCAGGGGGAGGGAACCACTGTGTTTGAAAGACTTCTCCATTTCTACTAGAGTGAGACATTGTGGAGAAATTGCTCCTAGGAAGAATACACTCCTGGTGGCCAAAAGCATGGGAGCCAGGCTCATACATGACTTGCCAGCCATGAGCAGATATCTTTATTCAGTGCTGGCTGGCAGCATCTGCCTCACCTCCAGCCAGAAAACCCTTAGTCCTTGCGCTCACACATCCAAGAAATCAGGCACATGTACAGTCCCCTTCCACCTGACCAAGGCTGACTTTCACATGACCTGGCCAGTGGCTTTGGGATTGGTTTAAGTGAAAATACTTTTCCCCCATTACTCCCAGCTCCCCTTTGCCAGGTTTTGAGTTATTCCTATTTACTGCACCAAAGCACGAATTATTAGTTGATGTGTCAGCCTGTAATTTGTTTCATAACGTGAGCCCATATGCCCGAGCGGTTTTGTTCCCCTTTCTCTCAATAAAGCCCATCCATTCTTTAATTCAATTACAGCCCTTTTAGCTGGCTTCCTCACAGATCTCCAGCAGTCCTTCCAACTGCTTTGCAGATGATAAGGCTATCAGATCCACCAAATCTTTGAATTCAATTTTCATGCAAGTTACAAAGACAAGGGAGCCACATCCGGATCCTGTGAAGAGCTGAGCTCTTATTCTGCTCCAGAAAACCCCCATCACTTCCGAGGAATGAAATGCTCCCCAGCATGCGATCAGCACTTCACAGGACCCCACAATTAAGTTATTTCCCAAAGGCCACTGAGTGAACCAGAAACGGTGCCAAGAATTTAACACAGCTTCCTGGATCCATCCCCTGTTTGCCATGAGCACAAAACCATGCTCTGTTTACACAGAACACTGAGGTTGTAGTGTTGCTCAATAACGTTTCATTCCTAATCCATTTTTCCCTCGCCCTCCTTTCCACAGCCCTACCAGAAGTATTAATTTCCCTGCTGAAGCTGCATGTTTTCTACACAGCCCAATGGGAGTATGGCAGTCGCTGGCCAGATCTGGGCCCACTGGGGCTGCCTGTGCCAGCAAGCCCCTCACCCTCAGATGAGACATCACATCCTCCTTCAGCCTCTTTCTTTCTTCCTCCTGCATTCTGCAGTGGACCTGGGGTCTCTGGGGTCCTGCTCCAGGAGACAGGAGGCTTTCAGGAAAAGATGACACCCTTCTCACCTCTCTTTGCAATAAGGGATCTCCTAAAAATCGAGTCTAGGTCTAAGATTGGGGGCTATTCTTACGGAAAGTCTTATCTCCTCCATTGAAACAAGAGAAAAATTTCCTAGACTGGCATCTTCCTTTTGTAGGATCTGCTCTCTGGAGGTTCTGGGCTGGGGAGAGATTTAACATTTTGCAGTCCAGAAATTGGGCTGGCAGTGACTTCAACTGTAATAACCTAGGCCAAGCAAAGCAAGCAATGCAACCGCAAAGCTGCTGTTTATACCATTTCTGCTTCCACCTCTATAGCACAGGACTTTTCCTTCCCCTGTCTGCCAATGGATCTGACACAGGGTGCCTCAGATTCTTAGAGGAATTTATCACTGGTAAATTTGAATTTTCCCCCCAATGGCTGCTTATCCAGTACTGTAAGACCCCTGCTTCTGTCACGATGCTAGCTGCACGATCCCACTCAAATGAAAATGAATTTCTATCGCATTTTCCTACATTCACAGTCTGCAGCAGCACAGTACACATTTACACTGAAGCCTGCCTTGGCACCCACAGCATTGCTGACCATGCCATGGGGTGGCCATCTCTTCCTAAGGAGCACAACCCATGGCACTACTGCTCCTCAAATGTGTTGTGTTGGCCACACAACCTTGTGCAGGTTTTGTATACTGTTATAGGCTTGCACTGCCTCAAGTCTGCTAGCAGGGGCAAGGTCTCAGAGATGCCCACTCTCTAGGCTTTGCTACAGCTTTCCTCTCAGGCTACATTTTAATTATCTTGTCAAGGATTCAGCCTTTACTAGTGTTTTGCTCTACTCTAGCCTTAGCCTTTTGTCCTACCAAGATTTCAGCACTTCCCCAAAATTGCACCACTGGTTCATTGGATCAGTGAGGTGGTTCTCTGTGTTCTCACCCTTCTTTTGGCTTGCCTCTTAAAACACGCTGTTCACATATCATGGACTGCCCTACTATTCAGATTACTGTAACATAGTTTCATTTTCGCAAATTAACTGGAAAATTTCACAATCACCAAGTGCTTTAGAAGAAGCAATGGTCAGAAATAAAACTTATTTGGCTCAATTATCCTTATTTTGCTACCCCCTTCTTGCACTTAGACTGAATCACTGTGTAAACTTTCTCTGGTAGATTTCTACATCTCCAGAGAATTTCATTTCCGAAAAGCAGAAAGACAGGGAGTATTCTCATTTTCTGTAATCCCCAATTGCACAGCAGTTACTCCAGACCAAGAAGGCTGGTCTCCAAATCTCAGTTACAATCAGTCACAAATTTAGGCATGACACAAGGAGATCTCCTGCAGCACTACCTAGCTGTTGCGTGGGCCACTTGGGAGTGTGGTCCCCTCAGAGACTCTAAAAATGCAATGAAATTCCCTGACAAACAGAGAGGTTAACGCTATCAGTCACAGGGGAATGAACACGGGACCTTTCTCACAGATTAAATACAAAGCAATAAGTAGAAATTAGTAGGTTCTATATATATAGTTGTTTCCTGCTCCTCAGTATGGAGGGAGGAAGAGGGGAAAATAAGTAATTTCCAAGGAGGATATGCCAATATTCACAATATCGTAGTTCAAAGAATCTTCGTAGGTGCCAATAAATGCACTGATGAGAAAATATTCAGTGCCAAGTGACAGCCCCAGATCCATAGATAGTTCTCCCCTCCTCCTTCAGGAAAATAAAAAATAGTACACACTGTACATCAATCTGTTTCTTGGAAACCTGGCATATTGCAACACCCAGGGTTGGCTCTGATGCTTCCATAGCAGCCAGACTCTTGCTAGCTTGAGGACTGGATGCTGAGGATGGCATCAGGCTTTTCTCCATGGCAATGCAGACCACTTCTGTTTAGCCATCTGTCTAATGCATCACCTTTTAAATTTCACTGTTGTCCTTGCCCATGCGATTCTGACATTTCATAGGCAAGCATGCTGCATACAAATCCCCAGTGCAGGATTTCTTTGTAAAATTCCAGGTGTTGTTCAGAGATTTCATTTAAATGAGGGAAGACATGTATTATCATCTCGGTGAAAATTATAAGAAGTTGCTTTTTTTGCACTGAATAAGCCACAGCAATTTTACTTAAGATTACTTAAGATACCAAAAATGACAGGCTTAATGAAATGTGTTCTGATTTTCTCACAGGCACCGCTCAAATTATTTCTGCACCTGGATGCTGAGGAGTTATGTTATAAAAATAATTAACTTGCATTTCTATAGTATTTTCATGTCACAGGTATGTTCCACAAGCTGTACAAGAAAATAAATGGAAATGCCATGATTTCTAGGGGTTTTATAACCATCGTTAGTGCTGCACAGATAATAAGGAATGATAACCTATCTAAATGAAATATTTTGGGATGCAGGCAGATAAAGAACTGCAATTTTCTAGTGAAAATTTGGGGATTTACTCCAAGCTTCTGTTATTGAAATTACAGGATTATGAAGTTTTACTTGAAATATCTTTTTTCTGATCTGAAAAGTGATATGGAAAAGCTTTAACACAGGAAACTCAGAGACTTGAAACTAAATGTAGGCAACTCCTGCTACTTTGAATTTAAGGCAGTGCATTAATTGAGAGGGAAGAAGAGGCTGCCACCTTGGCTTTCAGTACACGCTTTCAGCCTTTTTGACATTATGGTGACTGCAACTTGTCACAGTGACAAGATGAAGCCTCCATTAATTAACAGAGGCCTGGCACCCTCTACTCACACGTCTTTCAGTGATCTGTGTTTTCCAAGAAGAAATCTGAATCCGATCTTTGTTCTGAGTGGTGAATCATGGAGGATCTGATATATAAAAGTATAAAATAATATACTACTACTAATAATAATAATATATAAGTATAAAAATATAAAAAAGTATAAAAGTATAAAAAAAAGAGTATAAAATTCGTGACTTCATTTCTTACAGCCTGTGGCCATATTATTATTATTATTATTAATTATTATTTTTTTCTGTACTGATTGTTCACATTAAGCTTCTGATCTACTATATGTGTTTGAGAGAAGCAAAATGTTCCCTAGATCTGCTGTAGCTGGTGTTTTTGTGTATCAGAATATATGGGAAAATCTGTCCAAACTTATTATGGATGTGAAATTGCAGAGGATCCATTTAGCTGTAATAATTTTGGATGCTTCCATCCAGAATTAAATTAGTTCAGTTTGAGCAAGTTCACTTTGTTTTTGAAGTAAAATAGATTTGTGGTACATCCACTTTTGTTGAGAATGGGAGTCCAACAAAGGGAATAGTGTGAACTTAAATCTCTTTTGTTTCTTCTTTATGAAGAATAGTTCTCAGTGTGATGATCTACATGGAAACCAATGCTCTTCCACAGCTCTTTCCCAATCTCAGGGCTCATTTTTCCCCCCATCCTGGAAAAAGCAGTAAGCAGACACAGCACTTGAATGCAAGAAAAGAACATCTTATCTTCCTGCATCCCACCAGCTGACTCAGTGGTTAGATGAGATCTTTCAATTTGCTCAAGGCAAGAACACTGCTTGTCTTGCACAAAGGGCAGTGCCCAGCCCTACTGCAACCCTCACCACTGTGGACATTTTCTTGTGGGCAGAGTCCTGATACCATCACATCATTTACAGTCCTCCGGTTTCAAATAGAGGATGTGCCAGCTTTTCACATTTGAGCCATCTGAGTTTAATGGCATTATTCCTGACGAAACCAGGACAAAGCAAAAGGAGTAGTAGAGGTAACTGGAATTTGCAGAAATACTGGCCCATTGTGCTTTACTTGTAAAATGCTAGTCACGCTTCAGAAAAGTGCAGTAAGTTATGGCTGATCCAGCAGAAAGAAAGAAAAGATGAAAATAGCAAGCAAAGACTGTCTTCTCTTCTACAACATCCAGGCACATGTTTTGCTTATTTGTATCAGAACTATGGAGCAAAATAAATGCGGATTTTTTTTTGTTTGCTTGATTCTTCCTTTCTACATGTAAAGAATGACTTGGCAGCAGGGTTTGATGTGAAGAAAGAAAAGTAAGTAAATACAATTTGGATGATTAATTCTATGCAAGCAACCTTTGCTTAAACTAGCTGGCTTAAAAATTCTGATGATTCTGCTTATCATTTATAATTATCTAACTCTGTAATGCCTTTTTCCTTACCGCACTTGCTATTTGAATTAAACTGGAATCTGAAACTTCAGCACTGAGCCATTTTCAGGGGAGAGGGAAGAGTTTCATGTGATTTTTTTATTTGTGGTCCAGCCCAAATCACCAAAGACCCTATTCTGACATTCCCTTTTAAAAGGAACTGACATCCTGCAAAAGCAAGACACATTAATTTAATATTTTTAAATCTGAACCTGAACCACAGCCTCCATTTGACCTTGACTCTAAACCTTTAAATCTCCTTTCCCTCAGCCCATCTCCATGCACTGCACATGCAAGCAGTATCTCTCCAGCCACAATTCTCTTTTTGTGTCACATTTATTGTGCTTTCCCAGCAAATTACCTTTTTTCTTCCCTATCTTTAAAAGGGTCAGAAAGGAGAATTACCATGCATAGGAAATCAGCATCTTTTCCTTTCGCATTTGCGGCCAGCTTCCAAGCACACCTTCCATGGCAGCAAGGCATCCTACCCTACCCTTCCCAGTCCCTCCCAGGACTGCTCCAAAGAAAGAAGAGAAGCAGCTAATGAGAAAATATTCTGGAGACTGGGGAGAATGCCAGGCTTGGAACTGTGTTGTTTTCTGTGCTGAACAGCAGAGGGGAGCAGCAGAACAGTGTCTGTCCAGCTGCATAAAAGCTGCGCAGTCCAGCCACCAAAGAAGCCCCCAGACTGGCTCCCCAGTGCTGGGGAGATGCTAAATCCTCTCTTACATTACATATTGTTAGTTGATGGCTATGGGGTGAGTGAACCTCTCTGGCATCAAGCCACATGTATTCAAGATGGTGCGATGTAAATTGCCTGCTATTAAAACTACGCTACACCCATAGGGTTCCAGATCTGAAATATCAAAGTGTCTAACTGCCCCCAGTCTGGTGCTGGACAGTACTTGCCCATTATAAATCTGTATAAGCAAACAACATAGCCAATTATATTCAACCTAACCCAAGCTAGCATACAAGAGATTGTGGAAATAAGTTCACACTCTGAAAGTATGCAGTATCAATACTTGAACATTCACACCTTGCTGTGTGTATGGAATCTACATATTTTGTATAGCTGATGCCATGAGAGATGTGGGAACAGACCCACTGAAACAGGCCACAGAGGCCTCTGGATGGGCTGTTATTGGGGTGGTGGGCCATGCATGCAATGTGTTCAGAAGCACTCAGCCTGGAAAATTCTCACAGCAAGGGCTTACACCGATTACACAAATGATGAGGAGGCCTTTTAAGAAGGTTTGACATTGCACATATCAGTTGCCTCACAGGTGATATATACATAAAGCACTGAAAAAGTGGTTGCCATGAAGGTTATCTGGTCTTCATATGGACCAGCACATAGACATCTCTTATCTGCCTGATGAATAGCCTTGAAACAATGGCACTAGTCTTCCCATGGTGGGCAGTATTTTCTTTCCAAATTGTGAAATAATTTGTTCAACAGGAAAGGGGACTCCACGCTAAAATCCACCCTAATTTCATTGACTCAAACCTCTCATTTTTTTCTCCTGCAGTCTTGCTGGCCTGGCTTCTTACACAATTATAACATTAGCATCAAATAAAACCTTGCATACATGATTTCAAGATACACTTGTGAACTTTGGAAGAAATAAACTTTTTTTACTACAATGAAGTGTCATGACAGCAAATATGAAAAGCCCCAGACCTGCTGGTAACAGTAGCTATGAACTAAACCCAGTATAAACTGCCTTAGCATTAAGGCTGTTGCTTCTGTGTGGAAAAAGAATGTCAAAGCAGATTGCAGCCACTAGACAAATTGAACAGGGCAGTAAAACGATCCACTAAATTAATAGCCCACTGTACTATTTCCACCACGCTAATTATCTACATTAATTCACCTTGGAAGGATAAATGTATAGGAGCTGCCAATGGATGCTGTCAGAAGTAGGAAGAGGGAAGAAGAAGAGAGGGCATGCTCGTAGCCAAAGTGGGGTGGGCATACACACTGGGTGGAAAGTGTTGCTTCATTACACAGTACAGCTATGACACAGAGAAGGATTCAGTTATGGAAATGGTAACTAACAAGAAGATCTAGAAAAGATTCTGAAAGGAATCTGGCTAGAGAAAGAAGTGAACAGCACCAAAGGGAAGTGGGAATGGGAGAAAAAGGCCTTTCCTTTTCTGGGTGCCTGTTCCTGACCACCACATGCTCCCAGCATAGGAGCACATTTGCTATAGGGTTGCTAATGCAAACAAAGATCACATAGCACTATTTTTAACAGAAATATTATATAGACTGAATATTTTGTCATCGACCACTGCATTGTTAACATTCTTGAAGTCAAATATACTTTATGATGCTCTCATATTAGCCATACATAAAGATGTACAACATGATCACAGAAAATAAGTACTGACGTTTGACCAGGGTAATTGGTCACAGTGAAGGATTTTTAATGATCACAAGTAGACACAATCTCTGCTTTATAGCTTAGCTAAAAGGTCCTTATGAAACCAAACAGCCTATAATTACCCTTATAAGAGCCCCTACCACGACAATCACGTTGCTCTCTATGCCCTGTAGCAGAGTGACAGCTCTTCCAAAGAACAAAGCATAATCACCTTCTTTCTCCCCAAATGGAAAATAAAATTAAACTGAAGGAGATGGAAAGCTGAAAGGAAAAGGAAAATTGAAAGATTTAAGGAGAGAGGAGAGATATGAAGGGAAGAGAAGAAAATGAATACTGAGGAATGTCTGTCTCACTTCCTTCTATTTTGGCATGCTGTGGCCCTGTTTTGGGCTGCAGTGTTGCATAAATTCCCTGTCCTTTTCCTACCCTCTCTGAAACTGTGTGGACAGCCTGATGGGTACTGCCAAAAGAGGCTCCCATCTCTGTTTTGACTTGTATTCAGCTGCAGTACACAGTTGTTTTTTTCCCTTAGCGGATCTTTTACAGAAGAAGTGTATGTTGGCTTTGCTGCTTTCAGCAAAAAGAACATCCAAAATCCATAACCACACAATAACATCTGGGCAAGGTTTAGCCAGCCACAGATCTGGGAATGGATTTCAAACAAAGGCAGGTTTTCCCTTGCATATCACTTTTGTATTTATTTTTGCATTTACAATTCTCAGAAATAGTTCAGTAGGGAGTCATGTGAATAAAGCATAGTAAGCCCGCATGGAGCCCAGGGTGCAAAGCAAAGGGGGTGAGATTTACTTGAATTTTTAATGTAATAAAAGCATTTTCATTACTAATATGTAGGAAACTGCTGCTTCCCTCAGTGGGCCCCATGCTGGGCGATGATGCTATGCACGTGCCAGGAGTAAATGCAGAGATGGTCTACTAAGGCTGTCCACTGTTATTTTGAGAGCTGATCTAAGGCAATGTTGAAAATTTAAACTGATCCAAAAGATGAGATTAGAAGATTGTAATGCTATTTTAGCCAATACTGCTCTCTGCAAAATACGTCTTGCTGGTAGGATGGATGCCTGCAGAGCACTGCCAGAGAAATAAGAAATACTATTTCTGGTCCATTCCTACAGCATGTGATACTGCAGCAATACTGCAACACATCAAGAGAGCAAGAAGCATGCTATATCTAGCTTACTCTGGGGAGACAACAGATGTGGCTGCCATGGAGGACAAAATTGAGTTTGGATAACCACGCTTTAGGCAACCACTAGCTTTGGCTCATTGCAACTGAAAAACTTCCTTGTGTCCCAAAAATATCTGACATTCTGTTTTTGTTTTCCATTTTTGACATTTTGTTTTTGATTTTGGACATTTTTTGTTGAATCTGTTTCCCATTCAGTATTAGTTTTGTGTTTCTAATACCCCGAAAGCACTGAATAGACTTCTCCAGGCTTAAGGAGTAATGCAGCCATATAGAACTCTAGAGAAAGTCCCTTGAATGCTTCATTTGCTGCACTTTACCACAGGCAAAAGACCCCGGGTACTCAGAAATGGCTATGTCTCATGAAGGCCCCAGGCTGCTGCAGACAAATCTACAGAATTCAGCAGCAGAACCATGATTAGACATATGTCAAGGCTGATGTATTTTCCTGGGAATTTTTCAAGACACGTTCTAGTGAGTCCTTTTGAAAACCAAGTCAGAATTTGAAAGTACTTCTTTTCATTGGCTTCCAAGCAAGAGCCATCATGTCTTCCCCATGCTGCAAATGTTTAGGAAATCCACTCCACATCTGGACAATTAAACTGCCTGGAGATGTTCCAGCACTGGGCTTTGAAGAAAACACTTTAAATGTTGAAAGAAAGCACTGATAAGCCAAAAATAGGAAGATGGGTGGATTCTATCCGATGAAATCTTTCATAAATCCAAGATCATGTACATATGTATTTAATTTCAGAAGCAGTTTCTATTCTGCTTTGAACTGCATTAATCTAAAACACTTTTATTGCTCCTTGCATTTACACTTTAGAGATTCTACCCCATGTGCTTTTTTGTTTTTTGTTTTTAATTAATAGGATTTCAAACTGCTGAGATAACTTCCCAGAAAGATAACTGTTGGCCTGTACCACTACATAACATATTCTATCAGTTTATCTTTGAAAGGCTTTAAGAAATGATGTTTCATAGCTTTCCTCCCGCTGGGAAATGTCTATGCCCCATATACCTTCCTGTCCCCTTTCTAAATTGCTATTTTGGTTGCTTGATTTTGCAGGAGGTTTTTGAGTGCTTGCTGGGGTGAGAACGTTTTTCCAGTCTGTTCAGTGTGAAATTCCAGGTACAGTATTATGTCACTTCAGATCTGTGTGAAAAAAATGTATCTTGGCTCCAAGAGAAAAGATTAATGGAAAAATCATTCTAAACCTGCCAGGAAAATATTTTTTCCCCTTCAGCATGAAAACAAAGTGTAGAGTCAGCTGAGGGATCTAAGGATTAAAGGAAAAGTAATGTTTCCAGCTTTTCTTACCTCCGTCCCTGAATTTTCTGAATGCTCTTAGAGGACACAGAACAAAATACAGAAAAACAACTTTGTTAATTCTCACATAACAAGGTCCTTTATTCTCGATGATTCACTTTGAAATAAATGTTAGGACTGCTTTTACCAGCAGTGCTATTTTCAGCAATTATCTCAGGCAAAAAAAAGCTTAAAAAATAACTGAATAATAAAAGCTATGCCTTTGGCTCCCAAGCCACTCTGTCCTTCATCTGCCTAGCAGTTACAGGAAGTTTCTAGTGCTAAGTGAAACCAATGAATTATAGCAAAGGCAAGTTGATATCCTTACTGTCATATTTTATTAAACTGGCTACAGTGCATTAAACTTCAGAAAAGACAAATAAGTAAGAGGGAGGAAAAGGGGAAAAAAGCCTGACAGAGTCAATTTGTTGCTTTTACACACAACTCGCAAGCACTTGATCAAAACAGGGTTTTGCACTGAGGAACACTGGAATGATAAGGCAGCAAGCACATCCCTCCTGGTCCATTTGTGCTAGCTGCCACTTCCTTTAAGCAGCAAAAACCTCCCGGTGTCTCCAGCAATTTGTCCCCTTGATGATCAGAGTCATCAAGGTTGGAAAAGACCACAAAGATCACCTAGTCCATTCCAACCATGCTCACTGTGTCCCTCAATGCCACATCTGCACAGTTCTTGAACACCTCCAGGAACGGTGACTGCACCACTGCCCTGGGAAGCCTGTGCCACACCAGAGAACTGTGTGCCTTATGTGTTTCGGTCCCCTCTCTGTTACACAGCCATAAGGTGGGAGGACAAACATCCCTATGACTAAGCAATACCTTGGGAATGTTTTCACGATCTTTCAGCGTTGATGAGGCACCCATGGCTGATTTTGGAGGGAGAAGGGAACTGACACAGAGAGGGGCCGACAGTCTTCAGAGCCTCTCAGGGGCAGGGAAGTACAAACACCCTGTCTGACTGGCCACAATAAAACAAAGGATCCCTTCAAGTGCTTCCTGATAGCTGTAAGAACCCAAACACCTTGTTAAAAGAGAATTTGATAAGTGTCCAATGTGGAGCTGACCAAGGAAAAATGAACTGTAGGAGAAACAAGTTCTTTTTTTTCTCAGAGAACATGAATGCTCAAATGTGTGATGCAGAAGACGACATAGAGGCAGAAAGCTTGATACACCAATTGGTTAACAAAGAACCCAAGAAAGCAACTTTGAATCCTGTTTTTCTCTCCTGAATATGTCCTTATGTTTAGTGGCAGCAAACTAGGAGAGCAAGCAGGGGTTGGAGTTGAGAAACATTATCCCGAACCAAGGAGATCCCCATGTAACCATGTCTTATACTTTTGATCATCTCAGTGAAAATTATATGGATACATATCTTGGCAGAAGTGTGAGCATTTCATTTGATAAATTACTTCCGCATTTAATCAGCCAAGACTGAGCTATATTTATTAGCGAATGCACAACTTCTGGCAATTTAAGAAGGCTGCTTATGTCATTGTCTTCTCCAGTGCTATTAAAGCACAGCTGCACTATCACTATGGAATCTGACAGAACTGTTGTGTGGAACAGGACTCAAAAATGATTAATTTTAACCAAATCTGGATGTACGGAGAACATTTTTCGTAATTGAATTAGAGTGTTCTCTGCAACCTTTGATCCTGTTCCATTGCTGAACTCTTGTCATGCTGTTTGGCTTCTCAGACACCCAGAGAAGAACTATGCACATAACAGACATTTTGGGCTCACCTCAAATCAAATGCACTATTTTAGAGTAATCTGAATTCTAAAATATTGATTTTTTTACATAGCAATTAATAGTCGTGCTATTTTGTCTTGGGTCAAACATAAGGTTTTGTTCAGTCTTGCATGAAATATTTCATTTTGAGAGTGAAGGAGTTGGTAGATGCTTCAATATGTTCCTCAGGTATAAAAACTAAACTTGTTTCAAAATAACGAATGGATTTAATGAGGAAATGCTAGCACTAAGCATCCAAATTTCTTCTTCAGCAGCTCAGAAAGCTCATTCTATAAACTGACGAATTCAAATATTGTTTTGTTTGCCTTGAATTTGCATTTCTTGTAGTATTTGACCAAAAAATATAGAAATGACACCAAGATTTACAAATGTGAGCAAGCTTTTTAAACAGAATTTAAGTCAAAGGGATCCAGCATTAATGAGAAAAACCCTAAGCTTCTCCTTTCTCAATTCCATCACTTGCTTCCATTTTATTTGAAATAGTAACAAAGTAACTTAACAAATTTTCAGGCTAAATTAAGCCTCAGTAATTCAAAAATTCTACCGAGTAGTAGAGCAATACTGTAATTGACAGATCTGTCTCCATTTAAATTAGCTCTTGGGAGGATTAGTTATATGGGGATTAAATCCTTTCATATCTGACCCAAATAAAAAAAAATTAATACTAACTCTGTAAGTCAGCTTGTTAAAAACAGACTTTGATCACCTGGGTGACTTGTCTGTACTTCTTACTGATTGGAATGCCATGTTAAAAACAGACACCTTGCTCTTCTCTTTGACTTGAGCCTAAAACACGACATCAACCTTGTAACCCCAAACAAATGAAAAGACTCCTGCAGTAAATCCATGCAGGTCCATATCCAGTATCATCTGCAAGTGAATACTTATCTTCTTTTTCCATGATTTATTGGAAACTGAAATACAGGATTCTTGCTCAGAGAGAAAAAAAAAAAAAAAAAAAAAAAAAGGCAGCATATTCCAGGGTGGTCCTAATCTCCTCATCTTGAATTTATATTTTTATATCTCAAGGATGGAACATATGGGCAGAGTGGAATGTCGTGCAGGCAGAGTATTAGGAACAGACAGCATAGCACAAAGCAAGCAACCTTCATGAAACTAATTTACTATGTGCTAAACTGGATCAAATTCCTATAAATGTGATGTTAAACACTTACGTATGACCGTATAGTTTTATGGAACAGGATTAAGAAATGATGTAAATTTCCAAGCATAAAATTTTGGCTAATCAAAATCTGTTGGCAAGTTAACCATTTTCAATTTGAATGAAAAGTCCACATTACCACTTTCTATCCAGAAAAGACTGTCTTCATATAGATCCCTGAAAACTGAATGAGTAATTTCTTTTCCTGACCTAAAATTTCCCTACACACCAACCATGCCATTTAATTCTATATATTTTATTATATAAAAATATTTTTTTAGTAGGAACAGACCTTACATATGAAATATAAACACATAATCAATTTTCCTTAACTTCTGACTTATTAGCTGAAAAAATCTGTCAGAAAGGTCCTGCACTAGAGGAACATTTATGTTTAAAAAGGAACACCAAACCCGACAAGATGTGCAGATTCTGGAGGAGAACATTTTATAGCAGGTTATAGCAGGTTCTGAACTTAGACATGGAGACTGCAGCACCACCTAAGTCTTCAATAATGCATTTCAAATGGAGAAAAACACATGGTGCATCACATTCTGGCCCTGCTGTGTCCTCCCATCTTCACATGACTCGATCCTCAGCTGTAAGGCTGTGACTGAAGCTATTAGAATTTTAGGACTTTGTCTATTCCAGCCAGAAGAACGGGAGATGAACTGAGACATCAACAGGCTAATTCCCTCTATGTGCAATCATACTCAAGGTTCTTCTTGCAGGTTTTGAACCACTCCACTCACATATCTCAGCACCTTTCAGCCTGCCTTTGGACCACATGCCTTCAGATCCAAGTTCTCTAAGTCAGCAGTGATACCTCCAGTCAAACAGAGCCCCATAATCCATCATTCAGTGAAATTTTCCTCCACCTAGCAAGAAGTGCTTATCTCCCGTTTGCCCAACTGTCCTCTTTTCTTTTAGATTTACACTTACAGTCCAACTTACAGGTTTTCTTTCTGGCCCAGTTTTCTATCTGAACACAGGAATGGATGCCCCTAATGGAAAACTGAACCTAAACAATTTATTTTTAAGCAGACCTGGTTGAGAGAAACCATCAACTAGGGAATCAACTCTGAACTAGTCAGCCATCTGTGGCAGCTAAAAGACCTTATTTCTGTGCCAGAATTTTTAGGGGTATTTTTGCCTTAAGAAAAACAAATCATGGCAACACATTGCATAGCTAGCAGAAAAATCTTTAGCAACAACCAAACAAGAGACAGCAAGGCAGGGAAAGTGACCCACAGCTGGCACGATCCTACCTGAGTCAACCACTGTTTCTGGGAGTGCTGGCCTGTCATCGCACTGCTGGCAGCACTGAGTACAGGAAAATGGGCAAATGCCACTCTGCACTGGAATGTTATTGCTTGAAAGGACTCAGCTGATAGTTCAGTTCTGGCATCTGAAATATGGGAGCAGAGACACAGTATCCTGCCACCCTCCTTGGAAGTGCTGCTTTCTGGAAACAACTTTGTGAGCAAAACGAGGAATGTTTCCTTGTTCTGGATGAGGAGGAGGGATGGTGGGAAGAAGGTGGCTCTAAGGAGAACCATATGAGCAGGAAGGAAGAAATTGCTTAGTTTTCTTTACAATCTAATTAAAAAAGCATGTTAACAGAAAACACAGTCCATGAAAAGGGCTGTGTTTCTGGCCAATTTTGACTTGCAGGATGCTCTTGAGCGTGAAGATATACAATGGGCAGAAGACTCGATGTTTTAAAGCTCCACCCATCCTTGTTTGCTGATGTATATCCAGTTTGGTGGCATTCCCCTAGTTCTCCAGTCATGAAGGGCATGCACATACAAGGTGGCTGCACTGACAGCTCATTCATTTAAGCCTAGCGACTGGGAAAATGGAGGCAGCTGCATGTGCAATGAAATATGGTTGTTGTACAGCAGATGTTTTCAGCCTGATCACATGGAGACTTCTTCCAGTTTGCAGTCAGAAAAGTCAAGTTCAGGGGATGCAGTGTGGTTCAGGAGTTCATGGCCCCGTTGATTAACTTTCTACTAGGGTAATGCCAGGGCATTTGCTTGCACTATGGGATGTCTTAATTCCTTCCATCCCTGTAAATGTTTTTACTGTTGGTGGTTAATTAATTCACTTCAGCCTGGCAACCTATTTGCTAATGCAGTGGGAGCAGTGAAGAGTTGACATTTACCAGGCTAGAGTTAAAAATAATCCACGTGTTACATTTTATTGTTGAATATGAGGAAGCCAGTCAACACAAGATGTAACATTAATGATACATTTTTTTCTGTTTGTTTCCCTGCAATTTTTCTATTTTTTCTGCTAAAATACTACTCTTCTCATCTTTTCCCTTCTGCATAAAATGGCACTTGTATGCCAAACTCATGGGCAAGAGAGCCTTCCACAGTCTTTATACTGATAAACACAGCAAAATGCTCATCCATACTTGCACTCTCCCAGGTAGCTGTAACGACAATGTTATGTGCAACCAAAGAAGTACCAGAAGGGGCAAGCTGTGGCCTGAAGGAAACAGGGTGTCCCTAAGCAGCTGATGGCCAGCAGGCTGGGAGCACATACAGGAGAAATATCGCCATATGCCTTTTGGTGGATGTGCTTTTCTTGCTAGAGAAAGACTTTTGTTTGGCCTACCACGGCAGTTCTTACATCTTGTCTGATGTTTTTTTATGTATTCTTAACTGTCTAGTTATACAGCAATATTAACTGCCAAGGGGGAAAGCCATAGGGATTTATCTGAGTTGGGTTGGATTAAAAATTCTTTCAAGCACAGTGCTGCCCATGTGTTTGTGGCTGTGCTGCTACGGGAATCAGCACAGCAAAACAGCCAAAAAAAAAAAAAAAAGTCTCCAGACATCCTCTATCCAAGTCCCCCAGCCTGAGAGACTCAGTCATATGCTGTGGCTGTTGCACAAGCAGCTCCAAGCAGCAAGGTGGGAAGCAAGGATGAATAGGATCTGCTACCAAGAGGCCTCTCTCCCAGAAGACATCATGCTGCACTCTAATTCCTGCTGATTATCTATATTAGAGAGATTGTACTGTACAACTGAGACCCTGACAGCTGTTACTGGCATTCCTATATCCACTGCTTTCCTTGCTCTGTTGCCTCCATCCGAAAGTGTTCGAAAGATCTGGGGAATGGGTTATGAAGAAACTTTGTTCTTTTTCCTCTAGGAATAGAGGCAAGTGAGAGACGTGCACTGTCATGAGCTGATAGTGCTTACACCTGATCCTAACAAGATCCTGGGAGCAGACCTGCTATTTTAACAATGCAAGACTAGGTTACACAGTGGAAAGGCATGAATCAGCATTAGTTACCTTGGAGACTGTAAGAGCAACAAGCCACCAACCATGCAGCATGGATTACTGGCAATTGAACAGACGTGGGCCATTATTAGTGGCCAGGCAGGCAGAAAGCTTTATAGTCCAGCTTTAATTTGGCTATCAAGAGTTGAGCTAGCGCCTGGGGCAGCAGACAGCAACAGCAGTGATGAATCCCCTCTTCATAGCACCCACGTGAGGTTATGGACCACCCACCCCTGCATAGGTTCCAAGCATGAAATTGCTTGGAGAAATCAGGGACTCCTTCAGTTACTTTCTCCAGTTATACTCCTTGTCTTACCCAGCTGTGTCACACCACCACCTCCACTGGGAGGCACAGACAAACTCCCCTCAGAAAGGTAGAGAGAAGTGCCTTAGCTTAGAGCTGGCACTGAGCAGTAAGGCAAACAAGGAAAACACTCTTTCAGGCCAGCTTTTCCCACTGGTGTTTGCAAACAAACATCAGGAGAAACACCTAGTGCATCTCTAAAATGCCATGGAGAGGATGTGTCCTGGAAAACCTCAGGGCACATGCTCTATGTTCATAGCAGAGTTGTGGCTGCTGCTGATCTCCTTGTGAAACAACTCCTTCACTTCTCTCCTCCAGCTACTGAGAGTCACTGAACATTTACAGCATGCTTATTGGTTTGTGGCTCAGCTCCCGCTCTCACATAAGCTTTTATTAAATATTCAGCAACATCAAAATCATCCCTTGCTTTCAAGAACAAAAGAGTACACACTTCATCTTATTGGGAACATCAACTGGTGTTAACCCACCTTTTTAGCTTAAAACAACAAAATCACAGAGGGTAGCTACAGAGGTTCATTAGGGCTCTTGCAGTATTTTCTGGGGACATCAATGAGCACCAGACCCCAGCACTCCCCAAAAAGCAGGCTGAGAGAAAAGGAGAGACAGAAGGCACTCAGGGGTGATGTATAAGCACACATTTGGGAAGATGGTGGAGCTGTCAACAACAGAGCAACCTTGCTCCCAAGTAGGACTGAAAAGTTGTGTCTGGCACAGCAAGGCTGTTAGCTTGCCCCACGAGGAAAGCTGGTCTTCCACTCCCTGTACTGTCGCTGCACCCACATTGGCCTTCAAGCCCTGAGGACTGATTAATGTGATGTTTGGCTGGAGAGTCCAAGGACTTCCCTCCACTCTTGAGCCTTGTACTCAACTTATTTCTCTACTTCTGCCCTGTCCTACAATATGGGCAGCTGGGAGAGGTACTTATAAGTATCTCCGATAGCTGGCTTCAGTAAAGGGCAGCTGCTGTCTGTTAGGAAATGTTAGAGGTAGCTCCATAATGTCCAAGCTGAATTTCAGTGAGTGCTGGAAGGCATGTTTCCTCTCATTTTCTAGGACATCTATCTGAAAAACACTCACTAGGTAATAAAAATAATAAACATTTGTTAGCTAATAAATGCCAGACTATGTTTTCTTGATAAACTAGACAATTCTATGAGAACGCTTCAGTGACTGATGGAGGAGGTCAGCACTGAAGGGATTTCCAGTTGTGGGTTCAGATTCTTCTGTAATGTTGTCACTTGTTTTGAACTTTGTTTTCTGTTACCTGTTTTTGCCTGGACTCTGTGAACATGAAGAAAACCTTCTAATTGCCTTTGGTCAAACCCCAAGGGAGAAACTCAAGTAACTGGTAAAGTAATAAGTCCTTACTACAGGTCATCACTCTTATTTCTTATGAATATATCTATGACTTTTATCACCTGGTTGGAAGGGAGAAAGCAAAAATTAGTGCAATTTCTGTACTTTGTTACCATAACAGACTGCAAAAAAAAAATATATCCCTTACCCTATCCAGTTATTGCACTAATCCAGGTCTACGCGGTGGGACTGTGAGTCATGTCACCAACAGCTCTGCAAGTGCAGAGCAATTTCTACATCCTAACAAAAGCCATTTTGTAGCTCAGGATGGCAAATTCATGAAACATCTGTGAGAGGTCATGAAACAACATGCCACTTTGGGGAAAAACAGACTTTCTTCTGACATCCCACTTTTTGGTGAAAATCTCTGCTTCTCAGCACATGCTGCCAAAATGTTATATTAAAAATATGATATCATAAAAAGAAAAAAATGAATATAGCATAGTATTGCTTTTATTTAGTTTTCTAGCAACCACAGAAAGGCAGTTGTAATATATTAAGAAAACAGCAAACAAGCAGCCAGGTGTCAGTATTCTTCACACTACACAGATGCTTCCTTTCATCCAAGCCAGATCTGTTTTTCACCCTTCTTTTACTCCTTTTCCTCTTTGTATAACCTGTGCTAGGAAGGGGGAGAAGCCCCAGGGGCTTGAGGCTGCATAGTTTCCAGCTCTCTCCCTTTTCTATTCAGGATACTGTTCCCAACAAACCAAGATAGCTACAAGGGTACTTCCAAAGAAAACAGGATAACTGGGAGGACTGAAGAAATGGATTAGAAGGAACCTTAGAGCAGTGCCTGAGACAATTTAGCTCATGTATCTGTGCACCCACTTGAAAGGGAAAAACTTCTCCCTTTGGAAAGGGAAAAAGAGATTGTGCCTCTGAAATGAGTCACTCTGGGAGAAGTCTGCAGATCCCTATGTAGCTGTTTCCAAGCAGAAATCCCCTTCTCCTGAGTGTTTTAACATGGGAGGGGACAATCTGGCCAGGGTTTGAAACAATTATTTTAAATCCCTTGGAATGCAGTTTTCCTTTCTGTTTTGTCACTTAGAATTATAATTATAGCTGTTGCTACTGCTCCATCCGTTGTTACACCAGACTAATACTTTCAATCATACCTGCTGTTTCCAGTTGCCTGTAACTCTCTCAGACCTTGAACTTTTAAGGGCTGAAATCTGCCATGAACTTTCTCTGCCCGAGTTTGATTAAGAAATATCCCCATTAGACCAGATGCTTTTCAAAACAAAAATTAATGACAGAAGCAGCCTTCCTCACCCACTTGTCAAGATCACCACAAAAGTTTAGGGCAGGAAGTTGGTAGAAAAACAAGTGATGTTAGAAAGGTGTGTTGCATGGTCTCATTGCTGGTTTTTTTTTGACTTGGTTGGGTGAATTTGCTAAGCAAGGTACCAACACCAACCTCCTGCCCGCACAGCTGAGTTTGACCAGTTATCAACTACTCAGCAGCTGAGGTAACAAGCAGCTGGTTGAAACACAAGCTTCTGTCACACATATCCCAGGCACTGGTGCTCTTCAGAACAGACTGTACGAGTCCTCTGCATAGCCTTCTGGGACTGTCTCTCATCCCACTTTCTGTGGGATGCCACTGTGCCACTGACAGGGCATAAAGTTTTGGTGGAAAAGCAAGCAACAACAGATATTCTTAGCCAGGGTTTCCACGCTTTCTTTTCCTAAATAAACCCTCTTAGTGGCTAGCAGATGATCTGTCAAGGCACTTAGCATCCATGTTTTCCAAACCAAATTTCTACTACAAGCTGATGAAGAGACATGCCCTTCATACTATTCAATGGGAGTAAATGAAAACTGTAAGCAGGTTATAGTATGGTTGAGAAAAGGAACAGAAAACACCAGGCAGCTCTCCTCCAAAGGCTTTGAAACAAGCTGGTGGCTGAGCCAACACAGCAGAAACAGGCAAACAAACTCTGGCTTAAAGTGCCTCTGAAATATTTCCTGAATCCTTTTGACCGGACATACACCAAAGGTATCCCTATCATGCAGCTGCAGCATTTTCATAGCGCTCCAGGAAACCCACAGCTCCCAGCATCTCTGCCTCCAGCCTAAGAGGTGGGTCAAAGAGATGAAGCTCCCTGCTCTGCCAAGTTCAGGTTGCCTTGTGCATCTGATAGATGTGGAGGTGTTGAGACAGAAAAAAATCCTCAAGTAAAAAATGTTTGTCAGGTTGCTTCTTCATGCATGTACACTGTGCTATATCACTCATTTTTAAATAGCATTTAAACAAATGTGAATAAATTCCCTCTGCAAATGGGAATGCTCCAAACATCTAGGACTGCATGCTCCATTAACATTCAAGGAAATAAAAGCTCATGAGTGCCAATGTTATTTTTGAAAATGAGATCTAAGTTGTTTAGATCTTAGAGTCCTATGCAAAGCTTTTAATTACATACTTAAATTATTAAAGCATGTGCAAAAATAACATTATAAATATGTATAAACATATTTTTAATGCATACACATGTTCACATGTATTTAATTTAGTGGTCAATATTTCACATAATCTGCTTCCTTTATTTGTGACCAGGAATGAACTAAAGTGCTGAATTAGAATTTCCCTTTTTCTCCCCGAGTGTCTTATAACTTTCTTCTTAAGGTAAGTTCTCCTCTTGCTCATACCTCAAAATCAGAACAGCACTCATCATAGATAGAAAAATACTTTCAGCTACCATCTAAGATTAGACAAACATTTTTTAAAACAACACCATGAAAAATTTTCTTTCCACAACATTCTCTTTCGAAACCAGGACAAGGAAGAGATCTCCTGGGAAAACTGTGCTGTTTGAACACCCAAACATGTGGGTCTATATTCAGTAATCGCACTGATTTTTAACAACACAGTTTGGACTGTTAGGCTTGTACACACACACTGGGACATCCTGTTGTATGCAATTTTCTTTCCTCTCAGCATTCACTACAGATGTAGCTTTGTTTTTGTTTTGTATTTGACTAACACTAACAACATCACAATTCAGGTCGAAGTCTAGGCCTTCAATTTGCAATCATATTAAAATAAGATACAGGACAGAGCAAGACACTCTTGAAAGTTGAGAGGCAAGGAATGTAATACTGAAGAAAGATGTGATTTTCCCTAAGAGACTCAATTCTTTATACATTTTGTACCCTTTTATATCTAAGAGGTTACATCATAGACATAGACTCCAAGTATTACACCTGCTTGTATATTAGACAATTATCATGCCAAGAGAATATTTTGCTTTTGTTTTTACTCCTGGCTCTGCGCTTGTTTCTGCAGATTGCACTGATTCAAAAGTCAGTGACCTTGGCTAATTTGTGAAGGACAATTAACACTCAAGCAAGTGTTCCAAAATCCCTCTCCTGCTAACTTGCCAGAAGAAAGACCAAAGTCATAACATACACATTAACATCGGGGGGGGAAAAAAAAAAAAAAAAAGAGTGCTGACAAATCTTTCAATCTTGAGAAAGGAGAGAAGACCAAGAGAAACAGAAATAAAATACACCTAAGTAGTGATTTTTTTTTTTGATCTCTTGTCAAACGTGTGGAAATCCAGGAACCAAAGAACATAGACAAAAAATAAAAGCTCCCTATTTGCTGTTGCTTGAAGAATAAAAAAGGCCATGTATGCAATAGAAGAGTTATGAGTATGAAAAATACATGAATATTCAGCAATACGATTAATGTCTTCAAAGTGTCAGGGGCATAAGTATTTTCTCTCTGTTGAACCTGCAGCAAAAATGTATCTTCAGAGAGAAAAAAGAGGTCCCCAAATCCAACTCCTTTTTCTAGGACTTCAGTGAGAGAAAGAATTAGTCAACAGAGCCACAGCTTGGCCTCACTTTCCCAGCACTAAATGCTTTTGGATGTCTGATCTTTAAGCTTATTACCTTCACCATTGCTAAATTCATTCTACGTGCTTATTCTGCCTTAGTGACTCTATTAGAAGCTGCTAGTTTAATTGAGCTACCTCACAGAGTACTTAACAACACACTTACACGCCCATTACCTGACAGGGTCTTAGATGTGGATCTTGCTGTTCAAGAGGTCAAACTCTAAAGTTTCAGAGGGAGGTGAGGAGGAAGGACAATATCCTGTGTAGCAGAAAGACCACAATTTGAATCACAACAGTTTCTCTGGATGACAAATCTTTCCCACAAATATACTATAATCTGTCAAAAGCATAACTACTTTTTAAGTACATAAATACTCTGAGATGGGCCATAGCTACCTATATATTAAGAGCATATATTTCAGTCATTTAGAAATAAACAAAAATTTCAAATTACACAGGTTTTATAGGCAGTTATAGTGAGCTGGAGGTAAAACCTGAAAAGCAGATACTTGAATGGCTGCTGTAAAGTATAACCTACCTTTACCTTCCTTTCCTCTATGTATTTTTCTCTTAAAAAGTAATATTCTTAAGATTATCACGTTACAAAAAGCAAAGTAGAAATCAGTGCATGTCATACAGAAACTGATGCCTGTGTTTCAGTGTAGTCCCCAAATGAGAGTGAAGCCCAGCTTCTCACTTTGCAGGCAACAAATTGGCAGCACATGGAGAGAAATAACCATCCCCAAAACACACAGCTGTTTGGTAACATAGGTGGAAGCAGAATCCACATCCTTTTGCCATACATCAACGCCTTCATCCTTATCCAAACAAATAAGCAAACCGAAACGTAACAGAGAGGAGCTTGCAGCAACCGCTCTTCTTCACTGAGTTGTACCCTTATGATTGCCCTCTGAATTTGGTACCCAACTAAGCTGCTGCAACAATGGGAAGAGTAAGAAATCAACTGCGGCTTAGTGACTCAATGTTGACAGAATGAAAGTGAAGTAGCAAAGATGCGGTGATTTATCTTTAAGGCTTCCTAAACTGAGTATCAGTATAGCCGGGGCTCCCGTGAATCATCATATACCATTACTTTATAACCTCAAAGAGAAAAGCCAACAAAAGTTTTTCTCACAAATCTGAAAACCAACATCCGATCATGGCTTTCATAAGCCATTGTGGCCCTTTTCAACCCAGGTCATTCTATGGTGATTCTATGATGAAGCCTGCTGAGCACTAAACCTAAGTTGCAATAGTGTTTTTGTCATTCAGGTCAGAAAAGATGAATGAAACTATAACAGAATGAAATATTTTCTGGAAAAAAAAAAGGAAGTATGAGCAATCTTACCTGTTTTGTTCATACACCATACATGTCTCCTCTTTTCTCTCTTTGGCAGGTCACTTTAAAAGCTTCACATTGTTCTTTAAGACCAGTGGAACTGCTGTTTTTCTTCACACGAGTCCAAGGAATACCTGGATTTTTGCAAGAGAAAAACCAACAAATCAAGATTTTCCATGTAATCTCAGCATGGAAATCCTATGGCAAGGTTAAAAAAAAAAGTATATATTTTAGTTTAACACTAGGACAAAGCACTTTCCAATTTATGATTCAGTCTTATGGCAACAATTTCAAGAGTAGTAACTGAAATTGTCCTATACAACAACAAATACAGGCCTAAACTTATTTTTTAAGCTCTCAGCTTTATCCTTGCTTTTCCTTGGAAAGCTTCCCCTTTTCAATTTCTAGCTTTTATGCTCCAAAGGAGTGAACAAGTTTATAAGCAGTTTGTTCAAGTTAATAAACCAGTTGGTTGGCACAATTTAAGAAGTCCTGAAATCTCACGCAGCATCTTTAAAACTGTAACTCACTTGCAAGGACAAGAGCAGTCACGAAGCAGTAACTTAGCTCAAAATAGGTATGCAAATATTGGCTGTACTGGATAGCCAAGCCACCTGCTAGAGAGTTATTTACATCTACTTAAGCAGAACAGAGTTTACTGGAATACAGACTGCTTTTTTAAATGCCTATTAGTATCTAGGCAGGACAATCTCATTTCTTATTGAAAAAGGTCACATTTTATTTTGCAGTCCTCTCCGCAATGCACTAACAAGAAGAGCGATAGCATTAAAAATGACTATGCTCACATAATCAAATGAGTCTCCAAAGTAAATATCAGAAGAGTTATCTAACGTGCTTGTATGTGAGAATGCAGCTCTCCTTGCACTAACAAATTTATCACGAGGGCATAACATAGCCATTCCAGGCACACAAACTTGCTGTAGAATTTGAATTAGAAAACTTTATCAAAGTGAAGGTATTTTCTCTTCCCACAAAGGCAGTGAACAAGCTGCTGGAGTGCCAAGCGTGGCAGTTTCCACGAATACATCTGCCTGCCTATGGTCACCTCTTCAAGATCTGAGCTCTATGCACCATCAACAAACAGCTGTGCCATAGAAAGTGTTTAATTGAACTGAAGTATTTTCATTATGCTCTGAATCTTCTCCAGCACAATTCAGGCTATCATCACAATAAATCCATTTAAAACTGTAGAATGTCAGCAGCAAAAAATTGCAGTCTCTCTGAAACAGAGATCACTTTGTCTATCACTACTGAGACCAGCAGAAATCCTGCTGTTGGTAGAAGAAATAAAGTGGAGCCAACACCTTTCCTGGTTAAATCTTCAATCAGGTGATGGAAATTACAGGCGTGACTAGACAGGGAGAGCAGACACAGACCGGGCACCAACAGTTTTCAAGCAAGTATCCCCTTATACAAACGTTTTCAGTAAAACTATCTTTCCTAATCTTTTATTATAGGTCTCCCTGATTTGCCAATCTGTGTGTCTCTTTAGGAACTGATTTTAGGATGTTGGTGTCTGATGAGGTGGAGGGGGACTGTGAGAGAACCTGGATACAATCAATACAATCTGAGGCTTTGCACTCCACTTTTGACTGGAAATTAATGATTAATTAATGAGAATATCACTACAGATTTTAACATTAATGTAATGAAAGTATACCGGGACAACCAGAATGTCCAGGAAAAAGTGAAGGTTAGTATGCATCAGTCTTAAATGAAACTGTTTAAAATAATACTTATTTTTTTTTACATACTCATTAGTCAGTGTAAACACATAGACTATTTGCATATCAGTATTGTTTTCTTTTGCTATTAGTACATTTCCATAGCATAGATGTATCTACATGAAACCTGCTCAGCCCATAAAACCTAAAGGTGGAACATATGTGTCTGATAAACAGCCTGTGACAAGCTTCTTGTGTTTCAGGATTGTTCCATTCCAGTTTACAGTTTGTTTTATGTTCTTTTGAAACTGTTTCAGTAAAACTGGGATTAATTTAATACATATTTTAATAAAATTGTTTGCTGTAAGGTATGACAAAATTATGAAGTACAGCTGACATTGAAGTGCTGAGCTGCCGGTACTGCTTAGGCAAACAAAAATAAAGCATGTTTAGCTATGAATTCCACAATTTTCCTGATTTCCTGGCCCTAGCCACTCTGTCTCAGATTCATGTTAGAGTGAAAGGGTTTTTTTATACAATTCAGTTTCTTTAGACTATATAATAAGTATATCATTAAATTATTTCCATGCAGCCACTGTGTTCAAACAATAAAATGTTCAGTCCAACTCATTTTGTAAATAGGCCATAGCTGTTCAAAGGCTCTCTGAGCTCATGCGGTTGGATTGATGGCCCTCAATGGTCAAAAGAAGGGAAAATTATCCTTTGGGATTTTCCCATCTGGTTTACATTGCAGTTCAACCTCTATGGATCAAAGAAACAGTCTTTTCTGTTTCATTGGGTTATCTAACACGAGCCAAAGTACTTTTGGGTCTGTTCATTGGAAAAGCAAGAGAGCACCACTTCATGGAAACTACTCCTATTTTTATTAGTTTTGAGTCACTTTTTAAAGCTATAATGTGTAGCAATAGACATGGGCACCAGGCATTAGAGCACAGGTAAAGGGAGCTGAATACTGAAGTCACTGCTCAGAATTCATTTGGCTCTTAAGAAAAGCTGTGCCACACATTCCTAGTGAGCAAATCCAATACCTGCAGGTTTAGAGGCAAATGCAAGCAAATTTTGGCATTTCATATTCACAAATCAGTATGAAAAGAATCAAGTAGTTCTCCAAATTGTAAGGATTTCCAGCCTCTGGGGCTTAAGCTAAAGTGTAGCAGTCTAGAAGAACTACTTAGTTAGTCAGGAGGAGCTTTAAATTGGAGCTTTTGAAGGCAGAAATGCATGCTCCTCTTTCTTTCCCTTTTAAGCACTTTCTTCTCATGTTTGTAAGTTACGCTAACAGCCCATCTTAGTCATAAGATCTGGTGCTCATTTCTTGTGAGCTAGCACCTCACCACGCTGCCTAATGAAGAGAGTTGGGATAAAAATAGAAAAAAAATCATTTTATAACAGAAACAAATGAAAAAAGACAACGTGCAAGGAGCACAGACTCTTTTACAGCCTAAACTTTCCCTGAATGCAACAAATAATTCAAGAAGTTTTGAATACATGCATTAGAATTAAATGAACCGCACAAAGCTGCACCGGGGGACTTTCAGGTTGGACTCTGGGAAACATGTAGTTACCACAAGTGGTCAAACACTGCAACACGTCTCTTAAAGAGGTGGTTGATGTCCCATGCCCATCAGCGTTCAAGATCTGGATAATACCCTCAATAGCATGCTTTAACTTTCAATTGCCTCTGAAGAGATCAGGTATTAACTGAGTGGTCTTTAAAAGATCCCTTCCTACTGAACTATTTTGTTCTCTTCCTCACAGGGTACAGACATACATGTATATGTACATATTAAAAATATAGCTATGACTTTCCTGTTTGTTAGACGTGAAAGATATTTTCAAGATATAACTTTACAAGTAACCTCTATCAAGTGGTGCTACCAAGAACACCAGCTGTGAAGTCAAATTGCCAGAAGTTAAGAAATATCGTAGACACATTTATGTCTTTCTTTTAATAATTTCTAATATTAAAGAGAAATTATTAAATCTACAGGAGGGAAAAAGAATGAGAGCAGTCTGAAATTGCACACAAAAGCATACAAGCAAATATTAAATCCATGGTAGAAGTTTAGCCTGGGAGTACCTGTTGATATTGACTCCAGATAGCAGTTCCTCATTACTCATCACTCTCCACATGTCCTTACAGCATACAATATATGATCTCATGCGTAATGCCTGTATTTCATCCCCATGGCAAGCTAGTTGAGTGCAATGACAGAAGCTGGATTACAATTTATGTTTTACAAGAGCTGTGATTCGAATGACATTATTTCGTAATCAGGAAATTTCAACTAATTTGTCTTGGGGAAAACTGTATCAGTGTTGCTACAGGGACATTTTAAAAATCTGGTAAGCTTGTGTAGGTAGGGAGAACTAACTTTGTAGAGCAACATCACCTGCACTACCACTTGTTAAAATCTTGTATAATAAATATCTTTGAAAAAGCCACTAATGCTAAAATAAGGGTATTGTAAACCCTTGCAAATACAATGAGAAGGTGAGACAAAGGAAAGCACTGCAAGCACAGGTCTGTGCACGTACATAGTACCAAAAATACAGCCCCAGAGGCATCTGTCTCTAATGAAGCTTCTTATGTGAGTTGGTTGTTATAGTCCTGAACACAATACAAACCAGAGCTCTGTATTTTAACTCCTGCCTGGCACTGGGTTTTAGCTTCCATAAGACGCTGTGGGAATTGAAGCAGCTTTTCAGAGCAAACTAAACAAGGATGTGAGCCAGAGAGATGCTGCAGAAAGAAAACACACTTAAACAGAACAGATTAAGGTGCAAGTCAGAGTGGTATTGAAGGCTTCAATGAGCAACATAAAGCCTCATTTAAACAAGCATCATAGGCTCCATAAACTCCAACTGAAGGCAGCATGAGCCAAAGGAAGAAGAAAACGTGTCTGGGAATGGCAGTGAATGAAGGTAAAACAATCCTAAGTCTAGCATGTGTCTTTTTCCCCAGTAAGACACAATCACCTTGGTGTGTGAGGTTCAGGGCTAAAGAGAACAGGGTATGGTAAGAATGGAAAATGGATTTCTTTATAGACTGCAAGATTAGAAGATTCAGAATAATTCATAAAGCCTTTAACGTAACCTCTTCTACTGCTGATGGAACAGCTAGAAATAGATTAAAGTTTAATGTATTCATTTGCCAGGCATGCAATTAAAACAACAATCTTTTCACTGATTGTGAATTGTTTATAGAGACTAATAATTACCTGATACATCAGTTTGAGACATGCCAGCAACTCTACAGTCTGTCTCTTGGCTAGATGTGTAAGCATATTTTATAGTTGGAAAGAATGGCTTAGGAAGCTTGATTCTCTTAGAGAAAGTTGGCAATGTAAGGAAAGGCAGAAGATTTGAAAGGTTTAGGCATTTTAGGCATGTAAACTTTTCTTGTGAGGGCAGTTTACATTGTCTGATGCGTCCTTCTCTAAAATATTAGCTTCGTTGTGTAGAAGCCCAACTCCCTGGTCACATTCACAGATAAGATTCATTTAACAGCTCTCAAGCAAGCGCAGAATCAGACATGGGAGAAGCAGCAGCTTTTGTTGAGGTCTGTACCTTCGGTGATATGAACAAGATTCAAAATAACATCCTGTTCTAGAAAATAAATATCACTGTCAGCTGATTGCAAATGCTTGTGGACAAGATCCTCAGCAGATGTACAACATGTACAACTGCAGTGTTATAAGCTTCAGTAACACGAAACTAACTCACTCAGGGCAAAGCCTTGAGACAATTGATAGCAGTTTTTACTCCCATGGAGGGAGCTTTTTTTGTGGATAACACTCAGATTGACTCATTTTCCATAAAGCAAAAAATGGGGTCATGCAAAGTCGTTTTTAAAATAGAATGAATGTTTGCCCTCCAACTATGTATGCCTTCTGCAGAATACAAACTGGCATCTTGTTTCAACTAACAGGAACACCTGGCTACTCCAGAACTTCAGCCACTCGCTGCTGACATGCTGCATGAGATGGACAAAGTATGAGGGCTGCTCTGAAACTAATGCCACCTATTTTAAGTTGGTCAGTGAAGTCAGAGGCAAATGGCAGTGTGACAGTAGAGGCTGAACAGTCCCAATAATGTTTTGTTGCTGTGCAACAGATGGCAGCAGAGGGGCAGTCTGACAGAATGGCATCTGGCATGGAAGTGAGTGTGAAGCAAAGGTAAGGAATGGAATTCATCCAGACGGAAAAAACTGCGCCCACTCACATTCATTGATGCTTGCTGAACACTGATGGAGAATAAACAGTGGACTCCAGCACAGTGAAGCAATGGATGGTGCATTTCCCCAACAATGCCATGGCACGCAGGCTCTTATTCATTGCCGATGAAAATACATAGCTAATGGTAGTAGCTGTTGAAAAATATTCTTCGATAGCTGAGAGCTCTATCGAATAGCATTATTGCACTGTCTGTATCTGTAGTAGTTTCCATGGGTAAAAAACAGCAGGAGGCATTACTTCCAGAGCAACCTATATACATATTCCTACATGTCCAAATATATAGGTGGCCTACTGCAATGATTGTTTCCTGCTGCTGAAGAATTAAATTTAACATGTTAAGGGGGCAGAGCAGATGTCCTCCTTCACTCCAGGACTAGCTCCTCTGTTTCTCTCTATCAACTGTAAAGGAAACCGGGGAACAAAGTTTTCTCCCTTAGCAAATTGGTGGCTACAAGAACTATCTCCTTCAGTCTTGTACATAGTCTCTGTGTTATCTATCCTATGCATGTACAGCTTGAGTAAAGGTTGTTTCACAGCTTCAGAGAGAAAGCTGTGAACTCAACATAAGCTCAACATTTCCAGCCCAGAGAAAAACTGATAGAGTCCCTTTCTTCTGCCAACCCTGGAGCCTGGCAGCATATAAGAGCGGAAGCAGTCCCAGCAGTGAAGCAGTATCAATCACTCTGAGCAAGAGATAATGCCATTTTTGTACACTGCTAAAGTCCTGGTGTATGCTGAAGTTTGTTTTTACCTATACCTGGCTACCCAGCACAGTGAGGCAATAAATTCCCTAAAACAATGGAGCAGGCCCAGCATCTGCACATCCAGTGCATATCCGTGGTGGCCAGAGGCTCATGCTGTATGGCCAACAGTGATATAGACATGTGGCCCACAAACTGCAGGCAATAGGCCTTGAGATCTTGGCTTGGGTTTTGTCTTCAGAAGACATTTAAGGAGCTTGTGGCAACTTTTTCATGGCTCTCAAAGGTTTTTCCCCAGAATATCTGTTGTTCAAGCTGAAACACCTATTTTGGCCTTATCCTTAAGACAGCTTTTACAATCTGTTGAGGCAAAAGGGATTTTTCTTTTTAAAAAATTCAACAGTTAAGCTCAGTCTTACATATCTACATTAGTAAAATATTTTTACAGTGTTACTGAAACCTAGTAGATTAGAAAGCCTGCTACATAAATTACACTTTGCAGTTCTTTGCCTGAGGCTCTGGGAGAAACAAATTTTAAGTAATCATCATCATCCAATCTCATCTTTATTGGCTGTACTAATTTTAAGGAATAGATTCACCACAGCACTCTAGGTTTTAGTTTCTAATTCCCTGGAGTCTTTGCTTACCAAAAACCACCCAACAGAATCATATGATTACATAATGCAGGAACACTTTCAACTCTGTACTAATGTTAATGTTAAAAAGCAAACAAAAAATCTCAAATTTAACATGCTCAGAGTTGTTGCTTTGGAAAAACAATGTAAGATGATCTCCTTCGGGTGACTCAGAACCCATGAGACTTTCTCCCAGTATAAACTAACACCAGGCACACTCCAGCACCTATCTTTCACACTGTGCTTGCGGGCAAGACTGGCAGAGGGTTCAGGATCTCTCCATTGAAAACCACAGTGAGGAAAGCTCACAAACAACTGTGAGAACAGTCAAGTGCTTGGAGGCTCTCATTCCAATGCAGAAAAGCTCACAATGGGAGAAGAGGAGGAGATTTACACACACTTACAGGGAGAGTTTGGAACCCCTCCTTATCTCAGGAGAGACTCTTAACTCACCCAGCAGGACATGTGGTTTGTCAGGGCGCTTTGGCTCCAGTTTTCCACATGAACACCCTGTACGTACAATTTGTACTTCCCCAGGCTGTACTTGTTACTAGGGCTGGGATCCACGGACAAAAAACAAAAACAAAAAAAAAAAAAGAGTGAGTCCATATGTTAGCTAGCTCTTATTCACTTCTGCTTTTAACATGTTCTTGGAGAACATTCTTAATTTTTTCTTTCCACATTATACATAGTCATGCACACCTGTGGGGTTAGGTTATTGTCCCTCTCCCTCCTCCCCTTACATTCACAAAATCTGCTTTGTTATTCTTGTTTTAAGTCTACAAGAGAGAATTCAAGATGCCATAAGTTTTGAAAGTTCCTCCCCAGCTCACAGAAATGAAAAGAAAAAGAAAGCAGCTGTAGGAATTTCTTTTGGCAGTATCTTCTGCCACAAGCAGCCATTTTCATGCCCTCCATAATGAGGAGGAGTTTCGGAAGGCTCTGAATTGTCTGGGAAACAAAAAAAATTCCACAACTGGGAGACTGAAGAAAGTCTGAAATGCAAATTGGAAGCATTTCAGACACAATACACTCGATGAGTGGTTGTATAGATTGAGAAAGCATTGTTTTATCATCAGTTTTCAACTCAAATCATCGCCATCGTATGAAAAATACCTTCCTCTGTATTTTTTAACCCTTCTTTTATTAGTAGGAAAAAGAAAAATCTAACAGATGGATTGAATTTTTTAATCAAACTGGTCTTTTCCTTACTTTGAGGCATTCATTCCCATTTTACTTCAATACATTTGTATTGAATACATTTATACTGGTTTATACTTCCCAGAAAACAGTGGAGGTTTCTTCCATGGTCAGACAAGTGCTATGATTCATGGAATTGTGATTATCAGTCTGCACAAGAAGCAGAGGTCAGCTGGAGAGCACAATGCTCATACAGAACTGAAGCTGAACCTTCCAACCTACCAAATCCGTGAGGTGCTGCAGCAGAGAGGGGACATAAGCTCATTCTGGGCTGAGCTAGAACAAAGTACTTCAGTTCTGCACAGCATGCTAGTCCAAGATTTCAACCACCACCGTAAACACAAATCTGAATTAATGCTTTCCTTCTCTTTCCATTCTGTGAAATGAAATCTAAGGCTTTTGGGCCTAACTGGACGTTTTCTGGTTCAAAATAAACTGAGTTCTCCAACAGATAGAATCCACTTCTCCATAGGCTGCACTAAGGGCAGCTCACCTCTCTGCTTGGGAGCAGGATGACAGGTTCAATATGCAGCTGGGGCTGCTTTCCAGAGCAGCTGGACATGTTGGTGTGCGTAATTCAGGCGAATAACGAGCCCTTCTTAGTATGGATCTTTCAGGAAAGCATGCCTCTAATCCCTACAGAGACATCACACACAAAACTCTAGAAATACGGCCTTTAGAAGAAGGAATAGATCAAATTTTAAGCAATTATGAACAAAAAATACATCCAAGAGGTACAGAAGGCTGTAATTGTAAACCAGTTACATCAGCAGAGCAACATTCCCAATGCTGAGAGAAAGGGAGATTTCTACTGAGGCTAAAACAAGTTACTTGAGACAGTAGATGAGAAAGAGAAGGTTCTGCCAGGAGTCACAGTTCTTCCATTCTCAGCACTGATGATGAACTGCTCAAGTAACTGGGTGGCATACCCCTAATTCTTCTGGCAAAAGGCTCTCTGAGAAAGGATGTACAATAATTGTGGAGGGGAAGCTGAACAAAGTACAGAGCACTAATTAAGTTGACTTTCTGGCTAGTCATATCGAGATAAAATGGAATTTCCGTGCCTCAAGTTTCGTATCAGTTGAATTTCAAGGATCACTAGGATTGGTCTTATGAGGATTTTCCTTCCCTTTATTTGCTCTATTTCCAACATATAGTAAGCTTGGAAGATTCCTGCCTGGAACACAATAAAAAGTTTATAATATTCAATGACCTGGCTAGGGAAATAATTTGATTACCTCAGCAATAAATAAGTGTGATACAAGATTTCCTTATCAACCTGAGACAAGTGGATAAATCATACATCCCAACTATTACTGCCTACTGCATGTCTTCGAGGTTCTCTCTAGGTAACAGATGGCCAGGCAGAACATCTAAATTTCATTCCTGCTATAAATTATCTTTTCAGTAGAGAAACCATCTCTGTCTCTCCCCATGAACTATTAAAGAGTTTATTTCATGACGTAGGAGCATAACTAGTGCCAGATGTTTAGTACGATTATTACTACCAAGTTTTCTTTTCTCTTTGTAGCATGAGAGTTGTAGAGCAGTCTGTTCTCTGAACTTTTCAAACAGTTCCTGCCTGCATCCAAACAAAAGGAAGCATAGCATAGCTAGTTTGTGATGAGATACCAATACTTTAGCTCCAGATGCACACAGAGAACAATTAGTTTAAAATGGAAGACAAGGTAAATATCAATATACATTATAGTCTTCTTCAGGGTGGCCTACTCACAGAAAACAGCTTATAGGTGAGCACAATTAATCATGTTGATACTGGAAATACACACATTCCCTAGAAAGCTTCTGCTAAAAGCTTATCACATTGCACCCCATAGCCGATAAGAGGTAGTTCATCTCAAAAAAAACAACAACCTACCAAAACAAACAACAAAAAAACCCAACCTCTAAAAACATATAACAAGGGGAGTTAAGGATGTAATAGCCTTTAGTGAGCCGGTGGGCACATCTGATGCACTAGTCAAGCTTGTTGAAGCACACAAGACCTTCTCCACATCTAAAAGAGAAACAGCACCTACCATACCAAGTGCTCCTGGGAACAGCCATGAGTCTCATGGCCATACATATAAGGTCTTACTGCTTGCATGATGCTCCCCAGTGAATACATTCAGCTGAGAATAAACTGGGAATTCAGGCCAGGAGGCTTCCTTGCCACCACACACAGTGGTGCTGCTTGCCTCTGCCTAAGCAGCTACATGTGAAGATGAAGTGTCTATAATTGCTAGGATAGTAGAAAAGTCAGGCAGTTGTTCTCAAGTCTAAAGCAAAAATAAAAGCCAAATGGAAGCCTACTCCACAAAACTTTTCTCCTTGGATATCCCTTCCTCTTAAGCATAAGTCCTACCCTGAAAAATACCGTGAAAGAAAACTGCTGAAATATTTCTACTGTTGAAGTTTTCTATGCTAGGAAAAACAGTTAATATTTTCATCTAGTTCTAGCCTACCTAAGATGTTTAAACATAGAAGGGAAAAAGAAAGAAAGAGAGAAAAGAGTAAAAAGGGTCTTTAAACTCTAGGAATGTTTTTTCTGTAGTGAACTCGGAGTGACAGAGGTTCATAACAAAAGTTGAGTGTGTAATATTTTCCACTGCTTACAGTTCCCTTCTGAACTTCCATTTTGTGGGAATACACTTGGATCATTGCTGACCTGTCTCTGGAAAAGGCTCACTGTGTATTTTGGCTTGGCTTCCTTCCATTTCTACTCCTCTAAGTCTGTTCCCCATTTCAACATCTCACGTTGCCACATTCCCAAACATGTTACACAACCTCTAAGAAGCAATTTATAGGAACGTTAGTAATTCAGCTGTGACCAAACAAGCACTTTCCCCTTCTAACAGATCATTCTCTCCTGGGAATCATAGCTATGTGGCTGTTTGCTCACTTGTTTACAGCATTTTTCTGGATGCGATAGTTAGACAGGCAAACAAGTCAAAGCAGAATAAATCCATGAAGGCCAATGTTTGCAGCAGCTTTTAAAGCAAAAGCTGGCTGGAAATATTCTGTGAAGGCCTTTCCAAAAGTGCCTGGAAGAGTCTTGTATGCGAATGTGCAACCTCCCTATAGCCAACCACGTTGTGCCAAATGCATGTACACAGATCCTGCTTTGATGTTCATAGCCTGAGGCAGCACTGTCCCATATGAGAATCTGTAAGCACTCCGAGGATGTAACCGATCACAGAGTAAAGGGTGTTTTCATAATAGCAATAGAAACAAAGATATGAGATTGCATAACTTACCCAAGACCAGAGTTACTTACATACGACACATCACTCAGTCAGTCTCAAACATAAGATTAACAACTGGTGTCTGATCTTGCAAACCCCTATTTCCTTGAACTCTAGCTCCCATGAAATATTCCTAGAAGCTACTAGTTTGACAGGTCAAAGGCCCTAGCTTTCCATATTTTGCCAGAAAATAATATCAAATTCAACATCAACTTGTTGAGAAAAAGACGACCCCTGTCTTGTGAGCTTAAAACCCAAGACAGAATCACATCTGCTTGTCTACAAAGCAAAAGCTGCTAATTTATAGCATGAAGTAGATTGGGCTGACCTTCCAATGTCCTTTTTACCCTGCTTCAAACATTGCCAGGTACAGTATCTACCTGCCACAGTTTATGGCCTGACGCATTCACTTGAATGCAAATGACTGACTTCAAATTTATGCACTCATTACAAGCTGCAGCTCATGGTCACATTTATTTCTGATTGGCTGTACCTCCCGCAGTGATAAAGGTCTTTGGAAAAAACGTTTGTGGCACGAACTTGTAGCAGTAATTGCCCAGGCCATCTCCATGAATTCTATTTTCAAGGCAACCCAAAGGCAGCCCTGCAGCTATACTGTGCTCTACCGTGGCCACATTCATCCTCCTCTGCACAGTTCGTATAACTTGACATAGGTTAAGCATAATGTCACACAGTTAAGTGGAAAACTGCGAAAAAGCTACTCAGCCTCTTGCAGTAGAGAAAAAAACATCTAGAGAGACTCCTGGATCTGAGCAGGGAACACAAGCAAAGCAGAGAGCTGCTGATGCAGCAGTCACAGCTGATGGCTGCCTAACATCCACCTGAAGGTAAACTAGGTTTCCCAAAAGCAGCCCACACAACCTTGCCTGTGAGCATACAAGGAGATGGCCTCACAAACATGAAAAGACAGTTCTGCACGTAAGGCTAGACAAGCAGTCCAATGCTCTCTACCCTAGCTTTGGTGATAAGAAGATTTTAAGTTCATTTGCCCTGCAATCTTCCAAATCACATCTTATGTCACCAGAGAGATGTCTTCATCAGAGTTAGACAGATATAGGCAAAAAATAAGCATCTCAGTCACTGGTGCCATACAGTTCCCAATTATTCTTAGCAAGTGAACACAGAGTAACACACATACCTGCACCCACAGCATCTTTCCATACTCACCATATGTTTCTCCCTTGTTACATCCTACAAATATAATTTCTGCCATGAGTTGGAGCCTACCAATACGACAACAAAGCCAACATCATTACGCAGACATCTAGCTGCTGGGTGGTAGGTAAGCAGCACATAGAAACCGTCCAACCAGCCATTTCAACCACCACCTTCTCATTCTGTAGTAGTTTATCTCTGGTTACACGTCATTGATGCACACATCTTGGTGAAGGCTCAACAGGAATGTGTGTGTATGGATACAGCTTGGCACAAAGAGCCCTCAGTTATTCAGTCTGCTCAGCTCTGAGCAGATAAAGCTGTTTATCTCGTGTTGCACCACTGGGTCCACATACTTAAGCTTGTCTGGCCTGGCACTCTTTCTGTTTGGCACCTGAGCACAAATATAAGCTCTAACTACCATCCCTTTCAGAAGGAAAGCATAAAGGAAAAACATTTTATTTAAAACATTTATTGTTAAAACTGAAGAGCAATGACAGAGCACAGTGTAGAGACAGGAACAAGCAGAAGTGTCATAAGCTGCTCTCCCCAGAGCTGACAAGTCATGTAATACACCCTCAACTTCTGAATGTCAATGCTAATGAGCAGGTTTTCTTCTGCCTTTATGAGCCTTCCATTTCTTTCCAGGGCAGAACTGAAGGCTCTGTAGGCAGTAGCAAGAAAAAGAGTAGGCAAACCAAGTGACAGATATTTGTCAAAAAAGAGGAAAAAAAACCCCAAAGTTTCCTACATTCTCCACAAGGATTTTAGTTGCTATAGAATGACAAGACAAAAATAGAACTGTGCTATAATGGCGCTGCAAACCAATAACTTTTCCACTGTCCAAACTGGGAAAGGGTAAAAATGCAAATAGGACAACACGGGGTAAAGGCCAGAACCATAAGCAGTAGGAGCCTTTGGGACAAAAGAAAAATGAATTGAGCCTTTCTGTGCTAAGTTTCCGGGAAATAATAAAGTTAATGAAAAACTGTTATATCCAGACTCAATATAGAGATTTACTGATGGCTTGTGCAGGCAGTGTGATCTATTAATTTTCTAGCTCCCCACAACAACAAATACTTGGACTTCCTCTGTCAAAGACATTTTATCCATGTTCAGGCTGAAATACAGTAAATCCCAGCATTCCATGACCTTATTAGATGTGTCATAGAGATACCAGGGATGAACTTGGGGACTTGCTGCTCAAGTTCACTCCTGTGGAATTTTTAACTTGCCAGTGATAAAGCAAAACTCAGGGAAGATGCATTGCCTGACATTTCTAAAGCACGCAGAAGAGAAATTAACTTGAAATATGGCCTTAATAAGACCACCTGAACTCACATTTACCTGCCTGAGGAGAAGACGAGGCATAAGAAAACGCAGCTGGGCTTGGATGGATACCTGGCACAGGGTAGTCATGGCCAGTAAAGCCCTGCTAGTGCCACCAAGGCCCGACAGCCCCAGGCCTTACCTTGAGCATCAGACCACAACAGCTAGCTGTGCCCACAGGTGTTATTAAGCTACACTGATTGCTTCTTTGTTTTCTCCTCATCCTTGAAAAACTGAAGTAACTTTTTAAAAGAGGAAGAATTCTGATTTTCTCTGTAGTGGGGGTGATAGCACAGCAAGGATGCTTACAGCATTTCGTTATGCTCCAAGTCACCTCCCACATTATTAGTCTCTTATCACTGCAAAACCATCCAATATAAGCCTTCCCTAGCAAACAGTCCTGATAGAACCACAGGAGTGAAAAATAACAGTTTGATTATTCATGCTTACATTTTTCCATCCTGTCCTGGTTTCAGCTGGGACAGTTATTTTTTGGCTTTTGAAAGTAAGCAAACAAATGAAAAACAGTGTTGATAACACACTGATGTTTTAGTTGTTGCTGAGCAGTGCTGTACAGAGCCAAGAATAGTTCAATTTTTCAGTTTCTTGTACCACCTTGCCGGTGAGGGGTCCTGCAGCACGAGGAGCTGGGAAGGGACAGAACCACGAAGGCAGACCTGAACTGGCCAAAGGGATATTGTATACCACGTGGTATTATGTGAGAAAACTATAAAACTGTGAGGAGATGGCAGGTGAAGCAGCTAATGCTTGGGTACTGGCTGGGCATCAGTTAGTCAGCAAGCAGTTGTGTTGTGTATTGCTTGTTTTCTAAGTGCATATAAATAATCATCACTATTATTTCCCTTTTCCTTTTCTGTCTTAGTAAATAGTTTTTATCTGAACCTAGAAGTTCCACTCTTTTTCTTTCCTCCCATCCCACTGGGAGGGGCAGTGACTGAAAGGCTGTGTGGCACTGAGCTGCCTGCAGCTTCAACCACAACACATTCTCAGCAGAACAGATACTTTCCATTAGATTTTCCAACTGCACCTCTCCTATTCATAAGAGAGGTACAAGAGGACAGCTATCCCATACTTTTCCTAAGGTATCCTCATTTCAAAGCCTTGTAACCAAGATTCTCAAGAAACTTGTTTATAACCCCGGGTAAGCGAAGAGAAGAAGCATCAACTGAACAATTCTACTCAACTGTGAAATGTATGAATGATACTAATAATGCAATTCTGACTCCAAATCCTCAGTTATTGTTCTTGAAACGATCAACCTAAATACAACTACTCTACTCAACAGTTTATTTTCTTCCAGCTTAATTCATGGTTTTGAAATTGTTTTTTTCCCCTAAGAATACTCAATTTATTTAAGCACAAGTAAACTGTTGAAAGAAGTCAAACCTGTGAAGTTTCCCCTCCCCTATACTTTAAATGCATTAATAGGAATAGAAAAAAAAAAAAAGGCAGAACCTTCTCCCAAAAATGCACGGATAATACAAACTCACTTTAACAAGCTTTGACCCTCAAACAATCCCAGGGAGTGGATTTGCTTCTATGTGGCTGCCAACTCAGAGAACTGAGGATCACTGAGCTCTCTCTACCACATCAGTATTCCATCATCACTGTCCAGGATCAAGAAAAATACTGTACAACAGTGAGAAAAAAAAAGTATTTCAACTTGGTTTTGTACTGATTTGTGGCCTTTGTGACACCAAGTTTAATCTGGATTTTAACTTCCTCTAATAAGAAACGTTAAACTCAAAAGTTATCCACATACACCAAAAAATAAAATTCAGAAAGGACAGAGTGAAGTTGTTAGTTTTGCCTGTAGAAAGATAGCAGAGGTCAAGCCCTCTCTAAATATTTCTTTTTCACATCACCTGCTTATGGCAGAGAAAAGGAAGTCAACCATAACAGTGAGAATGTTGTAAATGATGGTCAAAGAAAACAGTCAGCTATTCCAAGCCATGCTGGCATGAAGAATCCATTCGTCTCTTGATAATTTCTTCTCTACATCTTTGTAGTTACACCTTCCTTCAGCATTTAAACTCCACAATAGGTTTCCCACTTGAAAAATAGGAATTGAAGCCACGGTAATTATCCAAACCTACAAGAGCCAGAACCTCATTCTGATGTGGATTAATAATTACCATTTTGCTTTTCAGCAAGTTTGATAACATCTGAAGTTTGTAGCCGATAATCCCCATACAATTTACTGTACTATAAAACTCACATTGGGAAAAAAGAAATGAGACTCTCTCCACTATTTTTTTCCTTTTTTTTTGGAATATAGTAAGTGAGCATTTTTCTCAACTAGGCTAGTAGAGGTTCAAAGAAAGCCTGCTCTGCTTTCCTCTGAAAGTTACCACTTATTTTCTTTCACTTAAGGTTACTGAGTTCAGTATAGAACATAATAGAGCTCAAGTAGTTGAGTGTTGTCTGAGGATGACTGACTGCGAAGGCTGAAGCTTTTTATTAGAAATGACGCAGTCAAAAACATAAGAATTATCAGTGATATGTGATACTGCTTGTATTACTTGCTCGCAGTCTCACAGCATTTTGCAACATGACAAAGTTTGCTTAAAGAGAAATTGGGATACTTCTGATTTCAACTGACTTTGTGCTCAAATGCTGCAAGTTATTGTTTTTATCACCTGTGTCTCAGGAAAGTCATTCAACCAAATAGGCACTTCTTTCAGAAAGAAGAAATCAACGGGTTAGATGGGTAAGAGCAGCAATACTGTGTCAGAGCACCGTATAATGCAGCTCAGTACTCCTTGAATAGTGACTAGCGAGGGATGTCAGTCAGGCCATAAGAACAGGCTAAATCTGCAGTGCTGCCCTGCCAGAACACACTCCTGGCAACCAGTGGCTTTGTGACTTCTCACACCAGAAGCATACGTTTATGTACTGACTGGTAATGACATTTTCTTCTATGAACATTATTGGTTGCTTTCTTGAACATGTGCAGAGTTTTGGTCCTCACTGCATTCTACATGTCAAGGGCTGCCAGAGATTAACTATGAATCAGATCATGGAGCAAAACTCTCCTGCCTGTTATGAACTTACGAAACTTTTTGTTTCACTGTACTTCACATAAAAGAGTGAAAGACTGTTCCTTGTGTATCTATCTATATATGAGTAGCAGAGAAAAGATCATATTGTTCCCTCCAAGCCTTTTTTTCTCCATGCTTAAGAGCTCTAATCCATTTAGTCATGGCTTGACAAGATGGTATTCTGCATCATCACTGTCCTCCTTCCTCACATATTTTTTGGTTACTCATCCTTTCTGGGAATGGAGGATCAATAATATGGGCACATCATCAGCTCTTACAGAGGCATAAACGTTCCCTGTTTCTTCAGCTCTTTTCCTTTTCTAAGAACATTGAATTTTGGTTTGTCTCTCTGACCCTCATTGAGCACTCAAGCTGGTATTTTTATAGAACTGTCCAAAAATGCTTCAAAATCCCTTGTAATTACTAATAGTTATTTCACAACCCGTTTCTATGAGAAATAAGGTTGTTCTCCAAAGCATACTAGTTGCCTTTATCAGCAGTGACAGATGACATTTTATCAACTAATTATAAACTAGATCTTCCTTCACCACTTGGAAGTAAGCTGTTCTGCCACTGAAACTTCCATCCTTCTCTACCAGCTTCTCCATCTCACTCAAATAATTTGGACTGCACTGGCTCTAGCAGCAATCTCCAGGATATTTCAATGATCTCCATTACATATTCCTACCTTGCAAGATGTAAAATATAAAGGAAAGCATCTCATGCAGTTTCACTCATGGCATAGGCCTGTATGGTGTAGATGAGTGCATGCTTGCCTTAAATCCCAGGTCACAGCTGTTAGCTTTGTGCAGATGTCTTGGATACCACTGAGCATCCCAGATGGGTCAAAGTGCCTATTTTTAGGCAATTGAATCCAACCCTTTGTTTCCTGTTTCTTAACAAGTTACAAACTCATAAGAACAATCATACTGCTATGTTGTTTTGTTTATTTTCAAGTGTTTAGCAAAAGCTGCTTTGGAAATCTGGACAGACTATTAACTTTTCACACATGCTACTAAATCCTCTAAAAAAAAACATTTAATAAATTTGTAAGAGATTATATCCTTCTATAAAAGCAATGACAAATCTTTCCTATTATACCTTATGTCTCCTTTTTATTATACTTTCTGTATTTTTCCTGATACAGAGTTATTGGTCACTAAATCTCACAGCCACCCAAAAATTTGTTTTGTGTAGTGAAATCACATTTATCACTTTTTAAATCATTCCATTACCAAGGCAGTTTTAGGCGATATATTACAGACTGAAACAGTTCTACTTCTCCACACTAAGTGCTAATGCAAAGACTAACTCAAGGGCTGGCTCAGCAGCATAAATTCATGAATTAATCTGTAATCCACACACCTTTATCAGCCCTTGGCATAAATGAAAGTAGTTGCATATCCAAGTCTTGATCTATGGCCTTCCTGTGTTTAAAAGCTATACCCATAAAAGCAGCTCCTCCTACAGTAAACACAATTAGGAATTGGCCAAAAAAAGTCTCTCCATGTGGTTTGTATCTAGTCCTTAAGCAAAACATGCTACAGTAGCAAATGGATTTCTTGGCCAGCATTTGCACTGGTGCTACACTGCTATTGCCACATCAGCAAAAGGCTCTCACTCCTTTCTGCCATTTCTATACCAGTAAAATTTTAAAGCGTAGACTGGGACAATGCCTTCATACTTTCCCACAGCCACCCCAAGCTCTCCACAGCCCTGTGGCACTGCTCCCAGTTTCAGTGGTCTTCCTGCACCTTTCCCCAAGTGAAATGGCCTCCATTGCTTAAACATGTCTACCACTGCGCCCACACTGAATACACATTGCCAGCAAGTAGGCAAAAAGCAGCAAGATATAGATTATATATCTGGATTTCCACTGGCAATACAGAGATGAAAGCTCAGGTGTTTTAATCCATCAGGTGTTTTTAATCCATCATAATCATCTTTTCAAATTGAAAGCTTCCTGGGAGTTTAAAATGTGAAGAGTTGTTTGACTGAATTAATACCTGTTGTGTTACTGAACAGTCACAAATAAAAGTTAAATGCATCTGAGTATACTATCATGAAAAGCTGTTCTAAAGAAGTCATTAATTTTGCCCACAAGGGAATCCATCTCCAGATGGATTTACTCTTTTCCAGGTATCTTATTTCCCCATTAGATGAAAAATTTCTCTATTCTTTGCTTCAGAAGATTTATTCACAGCTACTATTCTGGTAAGACACTTGAATCTCATGGTAATATTCAGACAAGGTCAATTCACGGCTAAAACTGATGTGTTGCTCTAGATTATTCCTATCCTTAGCCAGTATCACATCACAGAAATGCATTAGGACATTTTCCTGGACTATGATGTCTTTATACTGACTGGAACAACTACAGAACAAACAAATGGAAAGGCGTTCCCTGTGACTGACCTATGACTTGGAGCTCTCTCCATCCCTTGAAATCCTTTTTTTCTTCAGCATAAAAATAAGCCCAAGCACCAAAATGACACAATTATCACTTCCTTCAAAGTTTGTGAATGGCTACTAATCTGAAAGGATCACGGTGTGTATGTAACACATTTATGAGCATTTACACATTAGTACATCCTCCATTCAAATCCATTCTTGCATAGGTCTCCATCAGGTCTAATGCTATTTCCAGGTTCCAGCCTTTGTCTCTTGCCTACCTCCTCCAGTCTTGCCAACGGAAGGAAAATCAAGCTGAAAGTCAGACCATGTTTACCCTTGGGAGGGCAGAATGTGTGCACAGAATATGGATACTTTACACCACAGCAGCACAGGGCAAGAGACAGTGCTACCAAACACTGCAGGCTGTTGCAAAGCCTTAATTTTCTCCTTCAGAACTTCTCATTCTGACATTAGGGTTACCTCAATAGTGCACAAAGTGGCAAACAGCAGAGAGGGTGAGACAGTTAAGGAAGAACAGACTTAATATTGACTACAAAGAATGGGAAGATTTTGGAGTCTGACTCCGAAGGAGAGAGCTAAGGAGCATATGGTATTTCAGGTGTTACCCACACAGGTGGCACAACTCTCACCCCCCACCAGAATTTTTAGATTAAGATAATCATTCTTCACCTTGAAACACCATAGAAACACGGCGTTATAGTGGCTGGAATAAGGCAGTAATCAAAGAGCACAGAATCAGAGAACTGTGGGTGTGGATATGGTTGTCACTATGTTATAATACTTAAAATAAAAAAAACAACCACGATAAGAAAATGTCTTTGGGGAAGGAAGGGTTGAGGACAGAACGGGAGATCCCAGCTAAGTGGATGCGAACCCAAACATCAAGAGGATAACTGCAGATATTTCAGGGCCTATTTCAATATGCAGCTTAAGTAAAGATTTTATAGAACAGATGGCAGTTTGAGTCACTAAACGTTATTATTTGGCAACAAACTTCTGCTCTCTCAACCATTTCTCAAGGGATTCATGCCACAAACTGCTGTGGAAGTGATGTGTATTCTGTAACATTTCAATTGCAGATTTCCTAAACCAACACGCAGAACTCCATGCAACTAGAGATGCAAATACATATTTAAACAAAAGATCTAAAGTAAACTGGGAATACATTAGCCTGAGTCAGAGAAACCACCCTGGAGTCTAGAGGCCCACATTTTTTCCTGTGTATTTCTGGATGACTTACGCTTGCACTTCATTATCTCCATACAGATCAAATAATTGAACTACAATTCAGACTTTTAGGAAATTTCAGTAAATATGAGAAGAGAATTAATTTCATAATCAATATCCATCACTGAAAGTGACTTTATCCTTAACATATCTTTAAAAAAAAAAAAAACTATATTTGATCCTAACAATATTCCTCTGAATGCTACATATGCCATCGAATAGGCTTTAAAGATCAGATACACAAAAGGATTCAGATATCCAAACACTTCTTGGTTTAATTTAGTCTAAGCCTGGTGGGTTTTAAGCACCAACACATTTTACATGGTCTAGCCTTATGAATCTTTGTAAGGCTACTGGAGGAATTACCCTCAGGGATAAGATTAAGTCTCAGCTCCACTCTCATCCTCAGTTTATTAGGTTATAGCCTTTTCTCAATTACATCAATAGAGTTAATAGAAATAGCACATGACCTTTCTATGATAACGTTCTTTGGTACAGCGTCCTCCAGGAGAGGCTGTGCTACTATACAGAGCTAATAATAGACAACATTCCTGCAGGGTCACACTCATGGGGCTGTATACACAAGAGTCATGCACCAAAGCCTCATAAAGCACCAAATGAATCACGCTCTGAATAAAAACAAACTGCACCCACTGTACAGTGAAATGCTAAATATAAGTTTCCTACATAACAGTTATAATTTTTTAATCCAAAAAGAAGAGATAAATGATAGAAGGTAAGCATTGTGTATCACATCTTGTGCAATGGGGTTGCTGATTTTGACTCTGTGGTAGTTCTTGCCTGTCATGCATTTTGCCACAATTCTGCAATGACTGCTTACAAGGTACAGAAAAAAACCTATAAGAGATGGTTGCAAAGCTTATTCACATCAAATCAGCAATCTTAAATGTGTGAAGAAAAAATACAGAAGAGAGGACAAAATTGCTTCACTTTAAACAAACACAAAAGTGAGGTACTTTAACTTTGGAGAAGGAGCATTCCCTTTCTTGCCTGCACAACACCATGCAGTTTTATCAAGTACAAGCTCTGCTAGATGAAATTATTCTCTCTCAGCAATATGCTATAGTGCAATCTAGAACTGCTCATAATAGAAACCAAAGTCTGCAGCCATGTTTAGCAGAGGGTTCTTAGAGTTAGGATAGTATGGTTAGGTTGTGGTTGGACTTTATCTTAAAAGCCTTCTCCACCCAGAGTGATTCCTGATTCTATGTTTTGTAAATAAAACTACTGCTTGTAGGAACATACTTACCTAGAACTGACAACTCTTTTCAGAGGTGCCCTTTCAACTGTTATTTTTAGCACTAATCTGCATTTTTTAGGAGGATCACAACATCATGTTACATAGAAGAAAAACCACAGTGTCCCAATCTGGGACTACTTTGTCTGGGAAAACTCAGAACAGAGCTTTACAACCACAATACTGTCGACCAGTGCATCAAGATGACTCCTATTATACCCTTTCACTGAGGTAATTACTAAAAGGAATTTACTCCATGAATAACAGTGGCGTAAGTAGTTTGGAAAGAGAAATAAACACTAATATTAATTACAACCATAAAGAAAAGACAACCTTTGTGAATAATTGGCATATAAGAAACCTTTTAGGTTTTCATTTTAGAATTTATGTATTTGCTTATTTTCTTTATGCATACCATAGTTTTATTCTGAACTGATGATCCATAGGCCAAAAAAATGTATGGCTGATTTGAGACACAAAAACATATTAGTAGAGTAAGAACACAGTATAATCTGCATTGCAGAAATATATGAACCGAAATCCTGGCTCTTTTGAAATACACAAGAGTTTCACTGATTTCAGTAAGGCCAGAATTCCATCCTTCTACAGAAGGTACTTCTGCATTGTAAGAGGAGGCAACCAGCACAAAACTACATCAGATGACAATGAACTGTAGTTTGACAGAAAAATGTTATGATCATGCCGCTTTGCTTTTTGAGAGACTTTCAGTGAAAACACATTAAATGCATTTCCCAAGTCAGACTTGATTAACTGCCTATTTGTTACTATGTGAATATGCAGAATTAGACATTCTTAACTACAGCACATTGTGGTCTCCTCTTCTCCTATAAAAATCAGTATTATGACTGACTTCCTAATCAGCAAAGTGTCCAGTTCAAGAGATGTCAACTGCTTTATGACTTTACTTTGTAGAGAATTAGACAATAAGAGAATGAGACACTTTTTGACTCTTGTCAAGCTTTCTTCTGTTGATGGACGTTTACCTACTAGTTCCTCATCTTGCTCCTGATCTTTTGCTATAAGAAATGTCAGCACCAGTTCCACTTGTAATGACATCACTTCTTACTAGTTTTATTTACCTAAAATAATTTCCTTGTTTTCCATCAACAAAGCAAGATGTTATCTCATAGGCTGAAGTAGATCTCCAAGACCAGATAATCCACTGAAAGAAAGGGATGCTTCCATCACACAAGACAGAGGGCATAACATTAAGCATATTAGCACGTAATATGTTTCAGTCCACTTTAAAAGAGAAATAGACCAAAGCCCCTTCATCTTTTTATGCATCTGTATGCATTTTACAGTTATTCTTTTGCTGCTACAGATATTGTAAAAATGCACCAGTTTGGTTGAGGGCTGCCTCAGACTCCATGAAGACAGACACGAGAAAGTCAATGACTTCCTTCTTTCTCCTCCAAACTCCCATCAACCATCATTCCATCTCCTCACAAACAGCACTCAGACATTAATAAACACATTAGTCACTTTTTCAACGGCACCACTTTTTCCAATTCAACATTTCCTAGCTTTTTTTGCCCATCCTGAAGCCTTTGTTGCTTGCTCATGTTTCCAGCTCACCACAAAATGTGCTTTATGAGTGTCAAAGGAAGAATTCCTTCAATCTGAACTAAATCATCAATTCATTTCAAATCCAAAGATTTATAACCTGCATTGAAATTTATGCTTGCTGGAGCTTCCATTAATGCTTCCCTGGATGAAAATTTAATGTGGAACTTCATCAAGCGTTCCAGTTGGAGTTCAAAAGTCAGCTTCTTTTATCAGAGTTCACAACAACAAAAGATTGAAGATTTTGCATTTTCTGAATGTTTAATTCAGCAGAAAATAGGTCCCCAGCTCATAAGCTACTGTTTGCAAATCAATCCAGACAAAGCTGACAAGTGACAGAACTAAAACATACAGCACCATCGAATATACTAATGACTTCACATTTTAAAAACTTCTTAAATTAATAAGCATACTGATCTCAAACGGTGAAGTGTTTTAACAGGCATATGAAGAATATCTGAATGTATTATAATGTATTTTCTATAGCTTCCATAATTGTGCTTTACAGCGTCAGTTGCTTTCAGCTTGAGTTTAGTGGACTCCAGATGCTTGCAAACAATTTTTAAGAAGCCTGTTTACAATAAGGTATGAAAGCAAAGGTGTCATCTTTGACTTTAGTTCCGCTACAATTGCTGAGTCCCCATCAGAAGTGCTTGGAATGACAGGTACAAGCTAAAGGAGAATTAATGAGGTTACTTCTTCCATGGGCCTGACAACAATGAAAGCTGGTGCAAAGTATTGTTTTCAGAGCTATAACAAGGAGTGGTAGCGTTGATGTGATCTAGGAAATGCAGAGCAGACAGACTATGGACAGAGTTCTCTCAGCATGTGAAGTCATGACAATGCACACAAACCATCCTCAGACCTCATGCTCAGACCTTCTCCAGGGGAAGCTGCTGCCAGAGCAGCATAGCTAATGCCAGCATCCTCAGATAGGTGTCTGTTGAGCATCAGCGTTGTCTGTATCTCTAAATATCTACACTGTTGTTTTATGCATTTTAACTGGTTAAGAATTACTGAAGGGGTGTTCACCCCACTACTGGCTCTGCTCCTATGAAGGCCAGTCCAGCTTTTCTGTTTTACTTCTCCAGAGACTTTGTAAATGAAAGTGAATTAACATCGAAAATGAGAATTACTATTATGCACACCTTCTAGAGTCTCCTATTGAGACTTGTTCTCTAGGTGTCACATTAGCACAGTACTTGCATCAAACAAGCTCCAATTCAAATTAGCAAAACAGAAAGGAAAGAAAGTAAAAAAAAGGGAATGATGGTTAATCTACTATAGTGACAGCACTACCTATGAGTGCAAGCCCTATGCTGTGCTTCAGGTAAGATACTATTGCAATGAGATAAGAAAAGAAACAGCCAAGGAAAATATCTTGGTTACAATCCCCAGATCATACCACAGCTTCAGTGTTGCTGTTTGATTCCCTAAGGAACAGCTCACTTTCCCAGGAAGCTTAGACTATTTCTCCTCTTACCAAGAGGAAACTTTCTCAGGAACGTGAAATGAGAGCCCAACTCATAGGCAGCAGATGTTCCGTTATGACAGGCCAAACAAAGGCAGTTATGATATTTGCGTGGTTATCTGGAAGGCCTCCATTATTTTGATTCGAATAGTCTGTGGTCTACAGTTGGATATTTGCTCAAGGAAATTATTATATAAAGTTATCACGAACCGTACACAGCAAAGGACCAGATGCTATTGGGTTACACTTCCAGGGATGAGCAGCACTGACTCCTCAATAAAAAAAAGCAGCAAGTTTAAAACAAGTCCAGGCTCTAACAGTGCAGTCACCACTTAGATTTCTATCCCTACTTGTGTAACTGTGTTTACTTCTTTATCTTCCCAAGGGCGGCATTTCAAATAATTGATTTATAGTCCAAAAATTCTGTTATTTTCAGGTCCGAAGGGAAAAGAATCAGACTTCACATGATTTCAAATGCAGTGTCTTCTGAAAACTTAGTTTATAGCTAAGAAATAACTCCAAACAAGCCCCTGTATGGAAAAGTTTTGAGATATGATTAGCTACGCCTGTAAAAACATTCAGGGAAAAGCATCAGATTTTACTTCTGATGAGAGGAAAGATGAGAGGAAACAATGAGATTTTTGCTGTAAAATACGTATTGGAAATGTGGGGAATCCACAGCAAAAAACATAAGACATTCTCTCCCTCTGTAGAACCATGCAGAGCCTGCCTATCAACACAGCCATCTCGAGAATTCTCAGAAAGGTAGGCAAAATTGCATTTCACCTCCTGGAATGAAGAGCTTGAACTAGAGGTTAAGCTGTTCATAACATGAGAGGGATGAAAGGACAGGGTGCACAGGGATGCATAGCCAGAAGAAAACTCAATTTTAAAGATTCACAGGTCTTACTTTCTTTCCTAAGGAAAGAAAAACTGATAGTCCTTAACTCGGTTGCACCTCAGATACCCTATTGCTCTTTCCTCAGCACAAGCAGCCTGGCTTCTGAAGGAAGCTAAACACACAGATTAGGATTATGGCTTTTTTTTCCACCCCTTCCTGCCTTACTCAACTTCAATATTCCAAATTGAGACCCTCCCAAAAAATTATGTATTATATAAAAACGGCTCTCAGACATATACATGGTCTCTGTGAGCTGGCTTCTACAGTGAGGAAACAAGGAGGTCTGTTAGAGAGCTCCTAAAATTTTCAATTTACCTATTCCAGTTTCTAACCATTACAGAAATCCTCCTTGTTTTGGCAATCCAGATATGCTCACGCTGCTTTACATAACATTAGCATTATAATGGAGTTCAAGATCTTTTCAGATACTAACACTTAGGACACACAGACTTAAGGAGCATTCTTCATATCGCTGTTTGGGATGGACCAGCCTATTCTGCTGCATCAAATTCTATTTTGGGTCAAGGCATAGTTGGAATATCAGGTAACAGCAAACTTACTAGTAAAATAATTGTATGTGTTGAATCACCACATCACCTAATTTCCCTAATATTACACACATCACTATCTCTCAGATCTAGGGCCTTCTTGTGGAGGTAAAGGAGAGTAAAAAAGTTCTTCATGCCACATAGAGCTCTCAGCAGAAAGTACTCCCTAACAGCTCACCTACTCAACTACTTAAAAGATTTTAAACACATAGCTAATCTGGCACAATTTCAGAATCACAACCACTTTAACTAATGCCAAAAGCCACATTAAAAAATTGGTAAAAAACCTAAAAAAAAAAATCAATATTCAGGACATGAATTGCAACTATCTGGGATGAATTTAAATGGAAAATGAAATAACTTAGAGAAATGATAGATTTTTGGAGTCCTCCATCTACCCCTCAAAAAAATGAAAACACCAAACCCACCACCACCAAAAACAAACAAGAAAACACACAAATCCTCGTCAATTTCATCAGTTTGTTATTAACTTAGTTACCAAAATACACACCTGCCAGGAAGTTTTAAGCCAATGCAGGCAAGAAGATTGTTTATGTAGGTTCTTCACAAAGTTATTCACCTCTTACACACAACTGTACCTGACCTGGTGCTGAGATGCCAGTTCTATTCAAAAACATTGCTCCAGATCTTTAAGGGCAATACTCAGTATAGCTCCCTCAGCTGCACTTTGACTCCCAGTTGAACCCATCCTAATACCATCGGTTTTCTCCTCACTGAGTACTGGATGAATCCTATGGGAAAAGTAGTATTCTCCACTAGCAGGAAAATCACTTCAATTCATCAGTAGTTGGTCTGTTGTTTTCTGCATGTGAAACTAAGCCAGTTCTTTTCCCATTCTGTATTATCTGCTTTATATAAATGATTCATTAGTTGGCTTTTTTATTTTTAAGAGTCTGCAGTAATTCTACAAAGGATCATATAAAACACGGATGTGGTTTAGACTAAAATACACCTGCCGTGTGGTTACATTACCAAGTTCTATCACTGTTGGACTCTGTATTTATTGTGGCTCTGTTTTCATTAAGTTTCTCAGTCTTTCCTAGTCTTCAAAGCCACACAATCTTCCAACTAAAGAATTTAAGAAACTAATGTCAATAAAATCTGTTCAAAGCTGTTACTTTTAAAGATTTTACACCTGCAGATACTCATAGATCAGAATTCCAGATCTGGCCAGAGCCAGACGCCATGAGTATGCATAATCCGTTTTAATAATGGTTTTGGAGGTGATTACTCACACAGTAATGAACATGCACCAAGGTAAAGAGTCTATCTTGTTTGCACTAAAAAAAAGCTAACCAAAAAAAACCTCTGCACTTAAAAAGCACTCAAAATTTGAAAATCTGTGTCTTTTCTTTTTAAAAATGCCAAAAGTAAACAGAGTGCATATATAAGCATATCCTGACACAATGACACAATACACAGTGAATGAGCTTCGCCAAATCCAAGTTTCATCTCCCTGTATCAGCATTCCCAAAAAGGGAATAACTGCACAGTTATCATTCCATTACGCTGATGCATTGCTTTGGCTCCTTCTGGAGAGTGAAAAACTAGAAGTTTAATCAACTGAAAACAGGTTTACTCATAAGAAAGTGATCATTTGGTTTCTCCAGTTCATATTAGACTGAAGAACTTGCATGAACCAAGGGCTTACTGCTACTTCTTGATGAACTTATCTGTTCAGACCAATTACATCAGTATTACATCTTTTTATTATTTTCCAAATCAACAAAAAGAACATTTTAGCCTCTGATATTTCACATCTCCAACAATGAAAACACTTATATGAGCCGCTGCATTAGAATAACGAGCATCCTGGAAGCACAGCACTAAAAGTACTCATCATTTTCTTTCATGTTGTAATATTTGGTGGCTTAACCGTTCCAAAATATAATATTCAATGGCTAACAAATTAATATTATGTATTTACTTTACTGTGAAATTAAGTAAAAATAAAGCATTAACTGTTTTTGGAACAGACCGTGAGAAAGACGTTACTGAGCAGTCTGTAATTTATGAGGAAATGGGGAATTAGACTCACTTTTGTCTTAAGAGATGGAATACAAAGAGACAGAGACCAGCTTCAAATTATCAATGTCCCCTATCGATGGTTGCTTATGGTCACAAGTGCATCAACTCCACAAACGCATTAGGAAGCAGAATAAAATGCTGATGAGCAAGTTGCAGCTCAACAATGCACAACCCTCTCCTGCCAGGCAGGGCTGTAGGGTGCAATCAGTCTGTGAATATGCTATGCTGTCATCACTTTCTATACATGATAGAAAATCCTATATCATCTGGAAAGAGAATGACTTCAGTCAGATTATGTGCCAGACATCCTCAGGGACCTGCTATAGACCACTTGATCTCAGTGTTCACCCTCTTCTGGGATAACACATCTAATGGGATGAAATAATAAACCCCTCCATGCACTAGCTATCTTCTCTTGAATTTTATAATTATAAACAAGGTTCAACTTTTAAACACTCTCCACATGCTAATCCTGGATTTTGGAACATCAGTCTGCAGTTGCAGTAGAAGTACAGATGATTTGCACTTTTTATTGGTTGCATAAACTTTCATTTCTATTCAACTGTTTTCCCAAAATGCATTTCATTCTTTTCCTGTTTGATATTGATTTGGCATTACTTTTGTTTGCATCGGAATATCAGTGCTTGCTATTTCTGTGGCAAGATTTGTTTTCATATTCTTGTTAGCAACAAAAAACCCACCATTTTCCCTGCACTAAGAAGCTCAATTTATCATGGCTCCATTGCTGACGAGTTGTGGCTTCTCTATGGGTACACTTAAGCTTACACTTTTCAGTTAAGCTTTAATATTAATCCTGTCTCTCAGCTGGTCATATTACCACTTAAATCTCAAGCACCTACACACGTAACCATGCTCAGAATTCAGCCCAGGCAGTTAATTCAAGACAGGAACAAATAGGCCGTGACAGCACTCACCTGTGAAAGACAGTGTTATCATAACATACTAACATGCTAGATGCAGTAACAGAGGATCCGTAAGTGGATAAAGGCTTTCCACTTCATGCTGCTCTAACGGGACACGGCACATGCAAGTGTTTGATGCGCAAGGCTGAAGGCCAGACCCAGCATGTTGCTGGGGCCTTCACAAGAGCGCAGCCTGGAACATCTGTGCAAAGAAAGAGACTGACAGCTCAGCTGTCCTACAGCCCTCCTCTGCATCCATTCCAGGCAGCAGCACACAGCCCAGAGCAGCCCACACAGGCCTACCTGACCCAGGCCTGCACCTCTCTGCCCAAGTGCCAACACAACACAGGGCAAGGCCTAACCTGTAAAGCTCAGTTTCATGTCTTGGCCCTACGTGGGGAATCCTGCTACCCCATCTTACAGATCAGTGCAAAAAATGGTAGTAAGAGACACCAAAGGATTGTGTCCTATTGGAAACAGCTCTGCCCACACCTGCATCACAAAGGATGCCAGTTTGTATACAGCAACATGAACTGGAGCTGTTTCATCATTTGTGCAGCCTTCATGCTCACACATCACCCAAGAGCTCTTGTCATAGCTTGCAGGAAAAGTCACTTGCCACTTGCATTTCCAGCTCTTGCCCAAAATTTCAGTTCAAAGCTGAAGGTAACACCTGCTCCTTGCTGTGCCAACATGCACATGCTACAGGTATCAAGTCCTCCCTTGTCCCACTGGGCATAGTCTGACGTTGCCTCTGAAACACGGTTCACTGTCTTTGACATGGCTCAAGCTTGAGCAGGGCCAGCTTGTCCCCAGGTCCAGGGCTAACACTTCTGCTCTTTTAGGAGTGCAGCTTCCCCACTGCAGCACAGTTACACACCTCAGCTCAGTGTGCTAAGGTGGATAATGGGAGAAAAATCTCTGTGTTTTAATGGATACCCTTTATTCTGCATTCTTTACCCTAACATTCTCTAAGTACCTACCACATGCTTATAGAGCACCAGAGAAAGCAGGACAATTGCTGTCCTTTACTATAGCCAGGAGGCCAACTTATTTCACTATCTTGCATCAGATACCAGGGCCAAATACTTCTGCATACTTGTAAGCTGATTTTAAGATTGCAACTTGGAGTTGCAATCAATCTGGCTACTTTAATTCCTTGTCTGCCTGACACTTTTGGTCTTACCATTTTTCCAGTACTAAGCCCTTGGGCCTCCATTAACTATGCTGGAAGTTGTGGGTGGTATTTTGACTCTTATCTATTTAGGTTAAGTTTCCTAAAACAGTTGAAAATGAAAATTAAATGAATTTTAGATGAAAGAATGAATAAATCTCATGGACTGCTAGTTCTGCTTGAAGTTCTAGAGAGAGCAGCAACAGCTTAAATTGAAACAAAGCTTATTTGCCCTCTCCATGCATGAACAACTGAGGCCACTGGTTATACTGAGGAATGGGAAAAGATGGAAAAGCCAGAGTGCTCCCAGTGATATCTAAACAGAAAGGGAGCCAAACTCCTTTACTCCCTAACTCCAGCCATTACAGCCCATTCTCCCTTTCATCCTCTCTAACCAGTCACCAGTCATGCCTCACCACCCAAAAATGAAACTGCCCAACAAACAGGTTACACACTAAGAAAGGAATTCACATTTTTTCACCATCTCAAGTTTCGTATTTTAGAAGCTTGTGTTTGGCCACCCTCTTGCTCCTTCAGAGCAACACATATCCCATTCTTTCCCTTTCCTGTTCTTTGAATCAATTTCAACTGAGGATTTTTCAATCCTTTTCTCTTTGCACACCTACCTCTCTGCATTTGTTCTCCTCTTTATAGTTAGTTCCTGCACTTCTCCTGGAGTAGATTTCCATGAAACAAGCGAAAAAATAAGCATTGTCTTAAACACAAAGGCAACATTCAGAAAACTAAGTGGACAGGAGGCAAACTCCAAGGAAACAAAATTGCTGCCCACACTGAGGAATGCGTCCAAACACTCATGAATAAACAAGATAAGGAAAGCAAGGGCATCCAGTCACAAGATAGATTAAGTAACAGTTTCTTCTTCTCAACTGTTTGGCATTTAATACATCAATGAAATGGCAGCAAGCCTTGGCTTTAGCACAACTTGAGCCTGCAAGGATAACATTTTATATCTCTGCCTTGTAAGTGCCACATTTATTTCTTGTCAAACAGTACTGTGGGAACATCTGCAGTATTTTGCCTCCAGAGTGATGCCTTTATGTTATTATTTGCTTCCTTCAGAAACATTCCAGGGTTATACTAATAAGCTTGCATCTTAATAGTATTTATTGTTCTTGTTTCTCCAAGTGGACACCAATTAGCTTCGCAATTTGCTGACAAAACTTTTCCATTCGGCACAGAATAGGTTCCTCGAACGCACCTCTTACATTAAGTAATACAATCCCTCAACAAATACAAACATTATTCATGAGCCACAGCAGCAGAGTAAAAGGTAATGACCAAACATTAGCATTTTGTGTTCTTACAGGTAAGCAGTTATGAACAGAGGAGGAAGTTTTCTTCCCCAGCTAATTCTCCAGAAGTGTCCATTTATGGCAATATCCAAATACCATTCGTGTAATTCATTTCCCACCAGTGTTAGCCATTCTCCCTTTTCTTGACCCAATAAAAGTGAATGAGAAAGGTTCATCACAAACAGCAGTTTTTCACTGATTGACAAGAGCTTTGGCAAACTGAAACTGAACACAGATTTGGTGGGGCAGAATCTGTCATATGCCAGGTCTTAACTACTGGCATATCTACCTACAGGGTTTAACTAGTTAACACTGTACCTGACATTATATTGTCATTTCTCAACTAAAACTCAAGTTATGCTTGGACCACACCAGTCAGGCAGTGGGCTTCACAGACAAGGTGGCCACAGGCACCACACCTGAGGTAAAGGGTGTCTAGCCATTTCACTGTAAGCTGGACATCTTCTCCATGCTGTTTTCAAAACAATGATGTTAGCAATTGAAAAGCTTGTTGTAAGAAGAGGATATTGATGTCGTCATCATCCTCACCCACCCTCCCCCCCAAGACTACTAAAAATATCCAGGGACATATAGATTTTTATAATAACCTTAAGCCAATGGGCAAAACATTTGTTGTTTGTTGGGTTTTGTTAAGTTGTCTCCTGGGGGCTACTTTAAAATGGTTCACAGATTTCAGAAATAAACCAAGGTGGAAAAGTCAGAGCTACAAGTCAACAGATCCACATCTAGTTATGAACTACAATATGAAGTTGGGGTCATATCTGTTCTGATACGAGTCAGGTCAGATATCACAAATGATCTGTCCTGTAAGTCCTTCTACCCCCAAAGGACGTTTCCGCATTCAATTTGTTGTTGCTGGTTTCAGTTTTAAAAATCGGAACACCACCTCCTCTGGAAGTCCAGAGGAGAGATGTATACACAAACTGTGCACCTAGCATGACTCCTAATAACACCACACTGAACAGCATGCTAGCAACAGAAGACTTCCCACAACTACTGCTCCCAGTTTTGCTTACCATCACAGTCACTAAAGTTTACTACTCTTTACTCTGTTGACAGCTAGCTGTCCTTTGCTAGATACACTTCACGGCCTTGAACCTAGAAGACAGATGGTCAGGCAAAGCATAAATTACTGTGTTACCTGGAGGCAACAAATCTTGCCCTTTCATAAACCAAACAGTCAAATATTGCTGTCAGCTGGGAGATCACTACAACAGCAGCCAAAGAGCACCTCGTCATTCAGCTCAAAGCTCAGCAAATGCAGATCTCTGCCCCTTCGGCACTAAAGGGTGCCTTCTCATGATCTAGACTGCCTACAAGGAGGCTTGATTCCATGGTCTGATAAAACAGATGATTATCTGGGTATTTAGCCTACATTTCTCACGTTTATACTCATTATGTATGTAAGCTGTATGTACACATTAGTTATTCCACATTTGAACAGTGAAGTATTGCAGAATGAATGTTAAAGAGATGTTAATAACACAGCAAGGCTAATTAGACATTGAACAAGTTGTTATGTAGCTGGCATTTTAAGGGGAACTACAGCTGCTGTGATGAGATTTTATTTATGTGCAAAAAAAACATCCTCTTAAAATAATCAGATATATTATTCTGAGAAGTACAATCTCAAATTATTTCAGCTGTCAAAATAATAAAGAGTTTGATGGGAGCAAAGCAAGGCATTTAACAGATGTATGAAAAAGCTCCAATTTACAGGAGGAGGTGAGGCTTGCTTCTTATATCCTAGATGATTGTGACTACAATAATACAATTTATGATGGATTTGGATTAAATGATCTTGTCTTAAATAGAATAAAAATATCAATACATATTAAAAAAGCAATACATATTAAAAAAGATGAAAAATGCGAGCAGATACACCAAGTATCTCTCAGTTGTCAAATAGAGATACTAAATATCCTTAAAGATTTCAGTAAATAGCTATTCTGAATGTTAATGACAAACACAAGACAGTCAATTTAAAGACTAAAGCAGCACTGGCCCAGCTGGTGGGCCTTGCTCTATCATCAGCAAGTGTTATTTTTCTATTCTTGATTTATACAGTAGATTAAAGTTTGAAATAGGCTATTCCACACAAAATGTGATTGCCAAATCTGTTACTGTGGCACAGCAAAGTTCCTTTGCTTTTGTTATTTCCATGCCAATCATTATACTTTAAGCTTTCTTTTCTTGATCTCCATGAACACCTTTTGAAATACAAAAATAAGCTTATCATAGCTCTTTAAGTATCACATCAAATTATACCTCTCACTGGTTCTATAGTCTGTCATTTCATATCATCCTTCCTGATAGCTGTGCAAACTACAGTGAGTTTACGCAACTTCAGCACTTGAAAAATCAAGCATCTCAGCTGACAGGATAAATACCCAGTTGCATGTCCCCAAATCAACAGTTTCTTTCTAGATGAACTGATAATACAACCAAGTAGCAAAAGCTGTAATGGCTATATGCACAGGAGTCAGATCTGATAAGTGGCTACATGAAAACGGAACAAACAAAAATCATGATTTAAAGCCATGTTAGTTCCTGAACAGAAGTTAAATCTAGTTCCTTCAGCTATGGCAATTACATACAGGAGGATAGATGTGGGGTCCCATGACCTCACAGTGTTACTGAGGCTCTGAACTTGGAATGATTTTAAGAACTGGAATATATCCAAACAGGCTGAGGCACAGCAGTCCCAACTCATGCAGAATTGCTCCTGAAATAACAAAGATGTTGGCACACGACCTTTGAGAAAAAGCAGACTCTTGCAGTAGGATGAAGCACTGAGCCATTTAAACCAGCAGCAACAGAGATTAGATGCAGCTAATGATGATGTTTTATATAAATAGGATCGGGCAGGTTATGCCCCAGCATTTCAACACCCTTCCCTCTTCCAGACGATCTGTAACCCCTGTGACGTATTAGGGAACCCTCTAGACAGAAGAAATATTTTCCTTTGCTGCCTTTAAAAAAAAAATAAATAAAACCACAAAGATCTGAAGTTCCACTGCAGGATAATTTTTACAAATTGCATCCCGAGTCAAATTCATGTATTTAAAGATATCTAAAACAAGATAGGCATCACTGTTCCATTCTCCAAGGCATGAAATGTAAGAAATTTTCACCAAGATTTAAAAATTCAACAGAAAAATAAAACAAAACAAGACTGAATGTCAATATGCAAAATAGGCTAATAGCCCTGCATAAAAATCACTCTCATGAACTCTACATCTCAAGATTGTTTGCACTAAGTTGGAGGTTTTGGTTGTTAAGCGGAAGAACTTCTTGATGAAGTACTTTAGGGAGCAGACAATAGAGTGGCCAAAGATGGTTTCTTGCATTCAAAGTACAGCATGCTACACCACAGCATGAAATCCACTTTCAATAGACATGGCACAACTGAGACCACGTCTCACAGTTGGCTACATATTGTGAGTTTAAATTATTTCCAATAAAATCTGAGTTTGGAAATTTAGCAAGAAGTTTCCATTATCCCCAATTAGAGGCCAGTAGAAAACTGACAAGATAATATGCCAGCTATAAAAGCTATAGAAACAGGATGTGATCCATATTTTAAGAGTATTAGAAGACATGACTGAAAAATGGATTATTGCCTGATTACTCTCAACTTGCTAAAAGGTTGAAAACTAGAATATCTGCACCTCTACCAATTCATGTTAGAGGGTATTTCTGTTTTGTTTTTTAATTTGGAGAGGTACAAATATAGAAATGAAGTCTTGGGTGTTATCAGGAACCCCAAGACCTCTCAGCGTTCTGGGAATGATTCCATATGCATCAATAACAAGACCCAAGAAGTTGTCTCTTTTTTCCCCTCCCCACAAGATGTAACACAGTAATCATACGAACTCATCGCTTCAAGTGAAGTTGGTGGGTGGAAGAATTAAGACATTGTCATCCTGTTCCAGAAATGGTGCAAGGTAATGAGGAATGGCATCATTCACTCTTCAAGAGGGGCAATAATGTGGCTGGCCACAGCCATTCATCCATCCTGGCACAAACACTCTTATTTTCTCCAGAACAACACTGCAGACATTCCTGGGGAAACCAGAATATCACATAACAAAAGCAGAGCGCACCTCAGAGGCTAATTAAGCATAACAAACCCTTAGGTCACTTTAACACATTTAGAATTCTGCATTGTGTCAGCGAGGGTTGCAAATTACCACGATTTAGGTGTTTGTCTGAAGAAGTGCAATACAGTAGGTACATTTTCAGTTTGAAGAGGAAGATCTGGTGGGAACAGATCTCCCACTGGGTAACATTCATTACTGGGATTTGGTCTCAGATATTAGAAAATCTGAGACACTCTTGGCACAAGCAGAAGACAAAAGGTATGCTTTTCCTGTCATAAGAGCATATGAGCCTAGAACATGAACTGGAGAGAACTTCAGAACGCCAGAAAATGGATCTCACATCTATTTAAATCAATAGAAATACTTGCAGAGATTCATCTAGATGAAATCTGGACTGAATTCTTTGCTAACACAAGTGGGGAACAGAAGCAGCAATAGGGGCACTGTTTTCAGGGCGATTTATTTTTGTCTGAAGCAAGCTCCAGGGAAAGTGTCCTGAAAATAATTTTTAATCACTGTACAACATCTTTATTTACTATTATAATTCTATTTTGTTTTAGTTTGCCACTAAATGAACATCACATGCACTTTAATACATCTATGTGAATAGAACATATATTACAGAGCATAGACTCCTCTAGCAAATTAATCATTGTTAGATGAGAGAAAGCGCCAATTCCTCTCTCCTTTTAAAATTAATCACAAATAGTTCAAGTGTAACACTAATGCTATAACGTGATGGAAACTACAGCAATAATAGTGGGGTGGCACAGTCCTAGGCTACAAATGAGAACAAGCCTCAATGCAGCAGCCATGGAAGCAGAAATAAAGGAACAAAATATGCTTACCTTTGGAAGGCCTCAATCAGGCAGAGATCTCCAGTGAGATACCCTCACTTCTTCCACTGCCAGCTCTCAAATGAAGTCTGGGAAGAGGTGGATGCCAGCTTCACCTGTTCTGGTCACTCAGAAGCATTGCATGCAGCTGAGCTCCCCTGTGTTGGCCTTGCCTTCCACCAGGTGCTCAATCATTAGTTCAAGCTGTGAAATGTGATTTCCAATACATCAACCCTTAAGGCTATAAGTACCAGTTCCAAAAAGCATTTACTTCAATGACTGCACTGTAACATATTGACACAAGATGAAAGTGCTAGCAATCTGCAAGAAATAAATTCCTTCAACAACATTGTTATGCAAGAAGCAACATGGTCTTTCTGGGCAGAAACATGAAAGGCTGTTACTCATGTTAAAAAAATAAAAAGCACTCAACCCATGGCTCTCCATCAACCCTGATGTACAGAACATCTGTCTAGAACACATGTTAGGTCCCCATGATCTCAGCACTATAGCCACAACAGAAACTCTTCAGTATAACATAAGGGCCAGACACAAGCACTTAGCAAAGTACCAGCTATGATCAGTACTCAGGGAAGCCCACATTCGACAGTTATGCAGCCCCATCCGGGTCTTTGGAAAACTCATTCTTTCCCTTACAAGCCACCCTCTTCCCCTACTGCTACAACCATTTACTTACACACGTATTTGCACTGAACACAGAAAAGTAGGACACTGCTGGGGCAGAGGGGGAAAAAACCCATCCAACACTAATTCCATCCAGCCATCCCTACTGCTGACCACACTAGCAGAGGCCTCCCCAGCAGCTCCCCATCCCATTGCTATATTCACCAAGCTAGGAAAAGAGTAGCCCTGCGTGGCAGGTGAAGTTCAGCTGACCAGGCAGCACTTAATTCTGCAACTCTCAGATTCCTGCTGCATCCAGGCACATATCACAGTGAGCCAGCCAGGAACCACCTCAACAGTTCCCTGACCAGCTCAACTGCTGTGCATATGCTGCTGATGCACACTGGCTACTGCCTCACTGCTGCCTTGCAAAGATAGAACAACTGCAGGTACCAGGAAAATTGTACAGCCACGTACACAGCTGAAGACTGTTGGCTTGAGACAAGCCAGGGAAACAGAATAATGAAGGATGGCAAGGGATAGTGAGGGCATATAGAAACACAAGGCAGTATGGGCACAGAATGTTTCATAGAATCATCTGATTTGGACTAGATGTCCCTTCCAAGTCCCCCATGATGAAGAGGGAAACCTATAGCTAGACCAGGTTGTTCAGAGCCTGGTACAGCCTGAATGTCTCTAAGGATAGGGTATCCATCATCTTCTCAGCAACCTAATTTCAATGAGCTGAGTGTACTGATAGGGCATCAGCAGTGACATTGCTCACCAGGATTCAAAGTTTGCCCCTCTTTTTGAACACCGTACCCACCCAACACTAAACCTGGAGTTGCCACCACAAACAGAAACCACATTTCCCATTTGCCACATCACAAACATAGCTCTCAGATGCTTGGCCTGGCACACTGCCACTGGCTGCACCCCTCACGTCAGGTTCACGTCCAGCCAACTAAATTTACTGCTGTTTATTTCTTTGTTTCTGACTCATTCTTCTGCCTCAGTTCTTCCTTGGCACTAAGCTATAATTGAGCAATAGTACATGCATCTCATATTTCCACTATCACAGGTTCAACACAGAGCACAAGTCACATAGATGGATGTGTGACTGGTGCACACCCCTGCAAGCATGGGCAGTGATTCCTCAGTCTATGAATAGATATCTCACTGACTAGCGGGCAGCCCAGGCACCAAGAACTACAAAATATCCATTGTAATTTATTACCAGCACTCAAACTGATCTCCTGGTTTGGAAACTGGCATCTTCATCATGTCAGACATTTTTTCCTATGCCAAAAATTTAATACTAGGAGACATACCACAGGTCTCATATCTTCACACTGTAACAGAAGAGTGGAGCAGCTGAGGGAGCATGGAAACCTGCAGATTTGTTTTGAGATTGGTGAGACAAGAAGATAGTGTGGGATAGTATTTTAGCAAACTGACAGACAAATCTGTTAGGAAACAAGGGAGATGAGAGTGCTGCGGTGGTGACTGCTGTCTGTAGAAGAGAGGAGCAAACCGTGCAATCTTTTGATCACTTACCGGAATAATACCTGTGATGGCATAGAGAAAACTTATGAGTTTGTATTAGAAATTCTGTTTAAATAACATCATTTCACTTCATGCTATCTAGAATTGTATTATTGGAAGAACATTTTTCAGTAACAGCATTGACCATCCTATTGTAAGAGATGATCAGAGTCCAAGGGTTTACAGATTCCTTGTGAGTATCACTTTCATCAATACAAAAGCTTAAAAAAAAGACAGCAAGTAGATAAACATTGCAGAAGGACAGATCATTTCCTGTAGATGTTAACTGTTGCAGTGAGCTATAGGTAATAGCATGTTGTGAGCTTTATCTGCAGCACTGTGAAAGCTCTAGTTAATGAGCCCACATTTTGAAAAACAGGACTAGCACAGGCAGATTTTTACCCTGTTGCATGGAATTGTCCTAGACATTCTGAGCTTCTCTGTAGAAGGGACGCTCTGGCTGCAATCCCACTCCACTGGTAAGCTTTCTCGTATGAGGGGCTCTGTCTCTCAGAGCTACAAGGTGCTTACATCATTCAGTTCCAGTTACTCCTGGCTATTAGGATATTTTCTTTTTCCAGTCCTGTAAAATATCCTCATGTGTCGTATCGTATAACCAATACCATACCATTGCGTCTGAGGACTCAAGGCATGATATCCTGATCCAAGCTAAGACCAGCTTCCACTGAACTCCAGCATTTCCTCAGCTTGCTGCCCATTCTAACTCCAGGGCTTATGCCACTACCATTAAGGCTAGGCTGGCATTGCAAGATGTCAAGTGAAAGTTGATATAGTACAGCTCCCATCTGGAGAAGGTAGTAATTTAAACAGACAAACACTGGCAATAAACAAAGGTAAGTGATTTGCCAGCAAAGCAAAACTAGGAGGAACGCACCCTTCCTCCCGTCCCACTTCATGCAGTTTCCAGGGCACTGACACCATTAGATACAAGTTTTGAGGCAACTTTCAAGGAGTTAGCTCATTCTCTTTCATTCCCCAGTACACAGACAGAACCACAAGGCATACGCTTTAGTGTTATTTACAATTCTACAGCATAGTCTGTACAACTTCCAAAGGAATTCCTGGTAGCTTACTCTGTGGTTATCATAACACTGATACGCGTTTCCTGGTTACTTCTCTTTGCAGTGTTTACATGCCAAGAACAGATGATCATTTCAGAGAAACCAAAGAGCCCAAGTGCAGAGACAAACTACAGCAGAGAAAAACTTGGCACACTATACTTACAGAGTAGGTTAACTCAAAGCTTTGGAGAGATATATGCAAGCTGATATTTATTTTTTTTAGGAATATTTTTTTTCCATACTGGAAAGCAGCCACTCATACTTTTGTAAGTTAGACTCTCTAAAAGAGAATATGAAAGATAAAGGCTGGAATCTGTCCTTACTGCATGTTTCTGTCGCTAACGTGGAACTACAAAGTATTTGCAGGAAGTCCCACACTGAGCAGCTACTTTCACAGGCAACAGTTCTACCACCAAGAATTCATGCCAATCATATGAAACAAAACCAATGCTTCTCTTAAAGAATCTCAGCTGCAAATTAAGAAACGGGACATCACATCTAACCTGAACAGTTTTTGTTCTGCATATCACTTTTAAGAATATAACAAATCATTCCTTTCCAATGCTGCTGTTGGTACAACAAATATTAGAGGTGTATTACATTGGTTACATCTGAGAAAGTCCAGCACATTAGCTTGCCAGTCATTAGCAACCTGAATGGTAATGGGAGTGTAAAGCCCCCATTATGAAAGCAAAACACATTTGCCAAAACTTGCTCAGATAAAGAGGGGATCCTTGAAATCCTTTGCAGGAGCCAAGCAAAATGCATTAGCTTCCACTCACAGTACATTGGGTGGAGGGGAAAACAAACAGAAAGCTAGGCTCACTTATTGGCCCCATGCCCTTTCCACACTATAAAATGACTGAGGCAACATGGAAGAAATGTTCTCTGTGCTCTGTTGCATTGTACAGGCCAGCTTGCTTGTATCCTCATGTCCCAAGCCTTCAATAACAGGCAAAAACACAATGCTTCTTTCTGGGTGCCTGCATGATGTCCACTGTTTTGCCTCTCATAATTAGAAAATGACAACTTCCATATTGTCAAGAAATGCACAGAAAGTGATACTGTGCAAGAAGGTGAATAACATGCAGTTTTGTACTTCACATGATCCACAGATTTCCACACTGCATGCAATAGGAATAAGAATGGTCATTAGAGAGATGAAGTATGAATTTCACACCCCTGCAGTCAGTCGCTTAATTGATCTTTCCAGAAGCTTGGCAAAAGTATACTGCAGCTATGCATATATATTATACTTAATGATGGCCATTAAGCTTGAAATCACAAGTTTCAGTTTGCCTTTTGCTGCTAAATTTGCACTGCATCCTCCCAGATTTCATAACAGTTACTGACAAGGTACAAGAAAAACATCCCGTGAAATCATGACCCTGATTAGTATTGGAGTAGCTGCACCCCTCTCCTTAACTTTATTAGTCCCAGTGGGTTTATGCCAACAATAAACTTGTTTTTCCCTTTGAAGATGAAAGGTGCTATAATGTGCACTTTATTAAAACTGCTATAAAGACTTGTTATTTTTGCTCATATACCTGCTGAATGATGGTTTCCAGAAGTCTACCAGCACCTCCCAAACATGCACACTCACTTTACTTTCTTGCTTAGAGAATTTCTCTTAAAATTGGAGAACGTTCCTCTAGTTCTTGATATACAGCTTCTTGTATGCTTCAGGGCTATAGGTCAGCCTTTCTGTAATCTAGGCAGCCTTTCTGTAACCACATCTTTACTATAAAAGGATTTTAATAGGTGGAAATGATTCAGGAGACCAAACCCAGAGAAAGATGCTGATTTTGACTATGCTAGACAGTGAGCTCATGGGCTTGGTTTCACACAGAAATGCTAATGCTACCAAAAGAGTAGCCCCTAGCTAGTCGGGAGCATAGTACAGTATAAGTCTACAGACATCAGCCTCTATAAAAAAAGGATGTGATATACAGAAAAACACCTTTAAAAGCAGTAGTCCTTCTACCAAAGTAAAAGAATGCATAGCATTTTCAAGCTCCATTGTTTCAAGAGGACTGGTGAGGCTGCACCTTGAGTACTGTGTTTGGTTTTGGGTCCCTCACTACCAGAAAGACACTGAGGCCCTGATGTGTGTCCAGAGAAGGGCAATGAAGCTCTGAGGGGTCTGGAGCACAAGTCTTATGGGGAGCAGCTGAGGAAACTGGGATTGTTTGGACTGGAGAAGAGGAGGTTCAGGGGAAACCTACATACAACCATCTGAAGGGAAATTGTGGTGAGGTGGGGATTGGCCTCTTCTCCCCCACAACTAGCAATAGAAGTAGGGAATGGCCTGAAGCTGTGCCAGGGGAGACTCAGGTCGGACATTAGGAAAAACTTCTCTGAAAGAGCGGTCAAGTGCTGAAACAGGCTGCCCAGGGAGGTGGAGGAGTCATTATCACTGGAGGTGTTCAAGAAGCATTTAGATGTTGTACTAAGGGACATGGTTTAGTGGGAAATATTGGTGATAGGTGGACAGTTGGACTGGATAATCTTAGAGGGCATTTCCATCCTTGGGTATTTTATGATTTTAAGAGTCTAATTTTTGAGCAATACTTAAGAACAGCAACAACATGCTTTGTTCAGATTTTTGACTGCAAGCCTGTCTCCTGAGCTGTCTCCCCCCAACCCACTCAACAGATCTACCGTTTGTTTTAATTTCTGTGAGCATTAACCAGCCAATTGGCTTCTCCAACTACAGCAGCTAATCATCTTTACAAACCAAGCGTGCTATTTGTACCTAGAAAGCCTCTTTTCCTAAATATAAAACATACCTAAAACACACTGAAAGTAATGCCTTCTGTTTATTTCCATGGAAACTAAACAGGTACAAAGAACAAAATAACACTGCTTGATAGAGGAAATTCTCAGCTACGAAACACTATTTTTCAATGTAGTCACCATCACTAGCTATGCATTTTTGCCAGCAATGAGCAACAGTCTAAATGCTACGCTGTACGATCAATAAGTATACAGAGGTTAGGCTTAGTAAGACTATCACAGTGGAAAGAATCAAAATAAGTGAAAATGCTCACCAGCATTGTAGGCTCACAGTAAATTCCACAAGGAGCGATCTCCAGAAAGAGATCCTTCCTCATTGGTAGTCAGCCCTTAAATGGGGTCTAGGAGAGGTGCAGCCAGGCTCCACCCCTTCTGATCACATAGGAGAATTGCCTTCACCTGTGCTCCCATGGCTGACTCAGAGCTTGCCTCAGGTGGTCAATCAGAGGTTCAGGCCGTGATCAACAGTTCCCATACACATGCTCATAAAATTCTGTAAAGTTGTCAGGAACCTCTTATCTTTCACATCATTGTCACCACAGCTGAAACACATCACCATCATCTCACTGCATTGACATCCGCTGTTTGATATCCATAAGCATTTGGCAAACATCAGCGAACATCAATGGGTGCCATTTTTTCCTCATAGAGGAATTCAGTACCATACCTTTGCTTCATATGCACTCCCCATGCCAGACACCATACTGTCAGACTGCCCCTCTACTGCCATGTGTTGTATAGCAACAACATGCAGTGGAATACTGGTGGGAAGGTTCAACCTCCATTCCATACAACCAACATCCACCTCTGATGTCATAGGCCAACATAATAGAAGAAGAGGTCTTACTTTCAGAGCAGCTCTTGTATACATATTATATATGTAAAATCAAGACTTAACACGAAAAGGAAGGAGTAGGTGAAAAATACTGACTTGATCAGCTAAATAAGAGAAACCAACTTTTACTTCACCCACAAACACAGAAGATGAACTGGAATATTCTGCCATATACCTGTGTTTAAAAGTGCTTTGAGCATCACAGTAACACAAAGCAATTAAGAATATCTTTTCTTCTTGGCATTTGACAGTCAAATTCCCCACCTCAATGATCTTGCAACCTGAGTGATATTTGTAAGTTCTCAAGTTCTATGTCCCTATAGTTTTGAAAAGTGTCTATTTCTGATGAGAGCAATACAGGTGTTCAGGTCTGTTCCTTTGGTTCTTATGTGGCAAGAACTGACCACAGCCTTTACCTATCATTGTACCTGCCCTAAGCTGCTAAGAAGTCACATCACCACAAAAGGTTGTATTTCTGAAATGCCTATTTCTTATAAATTAATTCCCCAAATCCTTAAGCTTGCCTAAGAGTTTCTGTTAAGGATAAAGAGAAAATAGAGAAACACTTTTCAAAACTACAGGGACATAGTACTTGAGTCCCTTAGCAAGTGTCCCTTGCAGCTCCAGGCATCACTTCCTTCAAAAGCTATGCTTAGAAAGGACGCTCCTTTCCCTTAACCCAGAGGGGCTCCTTTGGAGAAAGACTTGTAGAGGAAATGTGGTAAATGAACACACATGCTAGTTTGTCATGCCACTTCTTTCTACTCTGTTATTCACTTTAGTGGCTTGCCAACATGAAGATATTTTCATGACACAGTAAACAAAGGGATCTCATGTCCCTCAACACATAGATTTCCGAAAACAAGGCTGCTAGGTCCTATTTTAAGACAGGAAAAAATAACTGATCTGAAGCAAACTAGGATTTACAGCAACTGCCACAGCATGGAAATAGGGCTGCTTATGCCAGAGAATTTGCTTTGAGTTGTTCTCCAAGTTTCAGTTGTGGCTGAGCAACTTCCCAAAGCGTCAGCATTAACTTTTTACCCAAAACATATATAGATAGCAAATTCTAGAAACATATTAAACCTTTAATACTAAACTCAATTTTTCAGAAGTCTAGAATTGCTTGCTAGAGGGATGGCAATAAAGGGTTTTTCTCTTCCATGAAAAAAAAAGAAAAATGACAAGAGGTAACACCAGCAGTGGCTGGTTTACTGCTTTCTTCAGCCCCTTGCCACCTGCTGAACTGAGCACGACAGATAGGTTAGTAAAAGAATGCAGATGGGAAAGGACGCAGGACAGCTCCAGCCCAACTCCCTGGTGCAAGCACAGTGGGTTGTGAGAGCAGACCAGGTTGGTTCAGTGCTTCGCTCAACCACGTCTTGAAATCCTCCAAGAACAGAGACAGCACAGTCTCTCTGGGCAACTTCTTTCAATGTTTTTAATGTCTATAAATGTGGTCACTTTAATTATTATATATCTACACACACAGGCTGGAGTTCTAGATACACATGCACATTTTCCTCCTGGCTTCTTCCTTAAATTCCATTCTGCTCTTAGGCAGAGGCCAGACACAAAGCTCCTACAGACACACCAGTGGCAGTGCGCATGTGTATCATAGAATGGTTGGAAGGGGCCTCAGGGATCATCGAGCTCCAAACCCCTTATCTAATTCTCTGCCCCAGGGACCCATCCAGCCTGGCCTTGAACACCTCCAGGGACGGGGCATCCACAACCTCTCTGAGCAGCCTGTTTCAGCATCTCACCACTCTCTTAGTAAAGAACTTCTGATATCCAACCTAAATCTTTCCTTCTTCAACTTATAACCATTTCTCCTTATCCTGCCATTATCTACCTTTTCAAAGAGTTGACTCCCTTCCTGTTTGTAGGCTCCCTTTAGGCACTGAAAGGCTGCAGCAAGGTCACCCCGCAGCCTTCTTTTCTCCAGGCTGAACAAGCCCAGCTCCCTCAGTCTGTCTTCATAGGGGAGGTGCTCCAGCCCTCTGATCACCTTTGTGGCCCTCCTCTGGACCCTCTCCGACAGCTCCCTGTCTTTCCTGTATGGAGGACCCCAGAGCTAGATGCAAATGGGGCCTCACGAGTGCAGAGTAGAGAAGAACAATCACCTCCCTTTCCCCACTGGTCACCCATCTTCTGATAGAGCCCAGGATACCAATTGCTTTGTGTATCTTTGGGACAAACACAGCTTATTTAGAACACCTTAGGCATACAGCCCAGATTTGTCTTTTTAAATAACGCTTTAAACGTAAAGTCTATCCACTCCACAAGAACAATGATGAGCCCAAAGAAATGTAAAGAAAAGTACAGGGCTTGCTTTGGATTTTTGAACAAATACTTCAAAGTCTACATCACTATTTATGAAAGCTTTATATTTTACAGATTATTCAAGTACATTTCACCATAGGGTAGGACAGGTAGAGATTGAAACAAATAAAGAAAAAAATAAAGAAAATAGAAAGGAAGCCTTTACTTATGCAAGTTATTTTTACATAAACAAAGCTGACTGTATCATAACTCCAGTATGAATTGTAACAAGTGTAGTGTGTTTAGGTAAATAAATAAATAAATTAGAAAATCTTTTCCATGCTCTGCATATCAAATATTTGAAGAACATCAGCCTTAACAAGAAAATAGGGAGGGAAACCACAGATCCAACTCACACACCACTGATACCAACACAACATACTTTCATTTCAACTCTCTTTCCTCCTACATTAAAAATTAAAGCACAGAAAAACAACTTCAAGGCAGCCTTACCTCAAGCCTCCATTCCACACTCCCGCCCTTTCTTTCTTCCTAGCAGCACTCAATCACACACGGCTGTACTCATGGTTGATGCTCACCTGCTGCCTAACTGCAGCTCATTAAGACACACACCTGCAGTGACTTAACTTGGGCTTTGCTCAGCTTTTAACTCACCCCAGAAACAGTGAAAGCATTTGCTATTATTGAATACTGTTTTTTTTCTCTGGCTTTTCATAACTATGATACTCTCAGCTAACCTCTAGGTTATTGGAGGCTGAAAGTTTGTGGATCCCTCTCTAGCTTAAGGATATAAATAGCGGTTGAGTACAACAGGCAGGAGGTTGCGATGGTATTGCTGACAGCACTTGGGATATATCATTTCTTGGTGATAAATACTGATCAACAGTCCTCACTCCTCACAGAAAGCTAGTAATCTCTGCCTTAGGGTGGAGACTTCAGGCAGAGAACAATACAACTGACCCTTAAAGACCTGAGAGCTACCAATTCTGAGTTAATCAGAGGCCATGGTGTAGTTAATCCAGAAGCTGTCACTCCTGTGATATGTTCCCTCAACTTTCTACCAAGGGCTGCTGACCTTCATGTCCCCAGAACTGCTTTTGCAAAGCAGAGCAGAGGTCAATGGCTTCCATGTTCCCTTTTACATTGGTCACAAGATTTATGAGCAGAAATCTTGTAAAAATGGAATTTCAGCTGCTTTTCCTTCACTGACAGTTTCACAAACATCCTATAAATCATAGCGCTAGTGCCAAATTCTTGTGCCTCTGATCAACAGATTTTATCAAGCTTTGATAGCCTCCAATACCAATTTCCACTGTAACATGCTCAAGTTTATTATTAGCTTGCTATAGGAAAATGTTATTGAACTGTTAACAGTATTTGTCACTATGTCCAGGACTCAAAGCACCCGCAACACCTGCAAATAAATCATATCTTTTGTAGTCTAGAAATATGTATTTATTATTTTAATCTGGGAAGAACAGGGAAAGTAATTTTATTTTAAAACCCCCACAAATCCTGTGCACCAAGTAATCAGTCACATTTTATGCACTGACTTTCTTCACATCTGTGCAAATCAAGCCATTGTACAAATGTATGAGGACCTGCGGCGTATAACACATGCAGCTATGAAACTATGGGTGTTGTTATGTGCTGAGTCTTTAAATGGAAGGTGGCACATCTGCTTTTGGCATAGGAGTGTAAATCAATCCAAGATGCATATTAAAGAGTAAGTAACAACTTGCCCACTTGCTCTTTGTTACATCCAGCTTTGATTTTGTTTTTTATTTCTTATTTTCCTGGCAGTCAAATGCAGGCTCTGCATATTGAAATTATGCATTGTTTCCTCAAGTACGGGTAACACAACATGTCATGTAACATATAAGAAGTATGTGCTGGGAAATAATTTGGACAAAAATAAAAGCCAAAAATGAGGTGAAGAGAAAAAGATAAGTACAAACAGCTACATCACAGTGACTAAGAGGTTTTATTACTCAGGATACTCCTAATACTTTTGAAATGAATAACAAGGCCAACATTTGATTCCTTGTTCTAGCTCTTGGCAATTAGTGCGCAAAATTTGCAACAGTTTTTGCAAACAGAAAGATGACATATTTTTTCTTCCTTATCAACCAGAAGCACAAAGAAGCCAAAAGAGCCAACTATACGCTGGCGTGCTTTAGGCCCAGCACTGCCAGCCAGTTGAGGGAAGGGATTGTCTCGCTCCATGCTGCACTAGTGCGGCCTCACCATGAGCACTATGTGTACGTAGATCTGGGTGTTGCAATATAAGGACACGAAGCTATTAGAGACAGTCCAAAGGAGAGCAACAAGAATAGTGAAGAGTCTAGAGCAAAAGACATCTGAGGAGTGGCTAGGGCCACTTGGGTTGTTCAGGCCAGAGAAGAGCAAACTGAGGAGAGGATTCATGGAGATGCATCGTGGGATGGTCAGGTTAGGTACTAGGAAAAGATTCTTTACCAGGGGGTGATCAGGCAGTGGAACAGGCTCCCCCGGGCAGTGGTCACAGCACCAAGCTGCCGGAGTTCAACAAGCATTTAGACAAGGCTCTCAGAAACATGGTTTCAATTTCAGGAAGTCCTGTGTAGAGCCAAGAGCTGGGCTCCGAGATCTTTTTGTGTCTCTTTCAACAGGATATTCTGTGATTCTGTGATTAAAGAATGAAGGAGTCATTATGACTCAACTTTCTATTAACTGAAGGTTTGTATACTTCATACAACAGGGTCTGCCTGAGCAAGACTGCTTAGAATCCTGTATTTTACCACTCGCATGGGTTGCCCAGCAGGAAAGACAATATGATATTGGCACTGGTCAATACCTTTCCTAGAGGCTGGCCCTTTCTGGAGGAATTGCTCATCTATTTGGCACAGCTTGTAACATGCTTCTCTCCCACTGACTCTACAGTCTGCTGCAAGCTGGAGGGCAGCAACATCCTTTGAGAACAATCTGTTTTGTGGGATACCTGTGAGAAGCAGCACTTAAAGCAGGGGTGTCCAAACTGGACCATACTGTGTGAAGAGGAGTTGCCTTGGGCTGCATTTACATATACAATATAAAATGTATAATATAGTTCATGTATATAAGTAACATATATTCTTTTTTTTAATGCGCATACTTGTGTACATGGGTTGAAATATTATTATTGGCAGTTACTACATGTTACAAGTGGCACAAGTGTTGGTAACGTGAAACACACATGGGTTTTGATGCAACTGTGTGTGGTGGGCATGAGAGGCAAAGTCAGCACTGCACTGTGCCCTCCCCTCCAGTATTCTGTTGTCACCTATGCAGTCTGTGTTCGAGCTACATGCAATCAACTCCAAAAAATATGGCTAAAAAATAATAATAGGAATAGAGTCTGCTGGAATGGTGACATGCGGTATTTTATACTTTTATACATTTAACTTACTAATCTTCACACACCTTTTCTACAATTGTTCATTTCTTCTTCATTAAAATGGTTAGATTATATTCAAAAGTCACGTTATATATGCACATAGTTCAGTGATAAAATGACTTATCAGCTCTGTCTCAAAAGTAGCAAAGATTTATGTAAATTTGTTAATTGGGCCTCTTTTCATCTAAAGCTGAAACACAGTTGCATGAGAGATCCAGGTGGATTTGTTCAGCAACACAGAACATGCCAGGACAGAGTTTATACAGCAGTTACCAATGTGGGGTAGAATTATCTTGATCAATTGTTTCAGAATTTTGTTTCAATATTTTGGCCAGGGCAGAACTACAACTAAATGAAATAAAAATACTCAAGTAGATCAGAATAGAAAAAGAAAGCCAATACTTTCTCCCATTTATCCCCCCCACACACTTCTTCCAGTTTTTTCTTTTCTTTTCTCCCATATACCTGATAATAGAAGTCTGTGAAACTGAACATTTTGCAGAGTGCCTCGGACAGGTCTCTTCATTTCCATTTCCCTTTGCCTTTCTATGGCTGACACATATTGTTATTTAAATGAATGCTTTTGAGCTCAGATTTTCTTTTATGCAAATATGAGCTGCTTCTCTCATCAACACATTTTTTTTCCTATGAAAAGAAGGATAAGGAACAATATTCTCAAGACAGAAGGTGGTTGGAATGTTATTTTTTTCTGTGAATTTAGCTCAAAAGGGAAGACGCACACAATGGTGAAGTATGAAAATATTGGCTAAATTCTCCTTCTACCAGGATATGATCAAAGCAGTGTTATATCTTTTTAAGAACAGCTGAGGTAGGGAAGGTGCCAAGACACAGCAGACTGGTCTCACTTGCTCAAGGCGTTCTGTATAAGACAGTTAAGGGAGTACACAAGTGCCAGACACTACATGTCTCCAACAATTTTCTCTCTAGTCCCTCCTTACAAAGGCAATGACTCATTTTAGCTCAAAAATTGGTGTCCTCTCCTATTCAGTTTTTTGAAAGCCATTTACCAGGAAACCATAGACTGAACTTTCAAGGCCAGATTAGATGGGGCCCTGGGCAGCCTGGTCTAGCATTAAGTGGGAAGGTGTGTGGCCCTGCATGTGGCAGGGGGGTTGGAGATTCATGATCCTTGAGGTCCCTTCCAACCCTCGCAATTCTGTGATTCTGTGATTCTGTGAACATACAGAAGCAAGGAGGTTGTAAAGAGGTAATGCAGAAGAAGGAAAGAAAATGAATTCCTGGTTTCCTCTGAGTATACTGCATTCATGTCTTCAAGTTTTTCTTTTACCTATAAATTTCCTTTTTTAACAACAGGTGAATGTGAAAATTCCCCAGATGTCACAAGCCTCCCAGAGCTGGAGCTTTTAGATAAACAAATGCTAAAAGATATGCAAAAAAAAATCACATCCCATATCTCCAGCATCAAAAGGGTTGGTAACACCTGAGTTACTTCCATATTTGATCTCTGACAGACCAAGAGGCATGTGATGTTGAAGCATGTGGACTGTCTCCCTCCTTTTCCCATTGGACAATCACCCATCTTGCAGCAAAAAAACACCATAGTCAGTGCCCACTAACACTCTTGCCAGCAATATTAGCAAACAGACTCCAGAGGCTGAGCTCCCCATTTACTCACAGAAGTTGTTCTCTTTCAGTGTCAGGAGCTGTTCCAGCCCAAGCTTTCTACGTGTTATTCCTGGACTATTGAAAACTTGAAGTGCTGCTCCCTGTGCAACACCAAATTTATGGATGAGGAAACTTCAGTCTGCCAGGTGATAATTTGGCATCCTTATGTCAGTGTTAAAATCCTAGCAGCTGTAAATATTTATTGCAGATGAAATATACTCATATGCTCCAGCTAGCACATTACCATGTGAATAAATCTAACACTAAATAAATCATGTGCACTCCATCTTTTATTCAGTTTATAAAGTTCTTGCTTCTCACTCTGAGCATTCGTAACTTAATAAGGTTATTCAGAAGCAGAGTGATTCGTGGTGTGCCCTGACTTGTTTTATAACACAGCATTTTGCTTCTTATATTTCACCTCTGACAGCTTTTGCAAAGTTTTGATTTGATAGGATAAGAACAGTGAGGGCATTAGGACCAGGAGAAAGACGCACACATTGCTCTGTATTATGTCTGGCAAAGTACTTCCTGACTGAGTGCTGGAGCTATGTGTGAAGCAAAGGCAGGGACCGACTAGTTCTCATCTGTTGATCACAGTGAACTTGAAGTCTCAGACGGGGGAAAGCTGTCAGATCTGCTTTCGGAGATAAGGCACGTGAAACCAGACAGCTACGGGAAACTTTGAAGAAGCAGGAAATACTCTGGAAGGAAACTGTTAGAAATGGGATTTCTTTTTACCTAGAATTTAAAAAGGAAAAACTCAAAACTTAAGTTATTCCTTTCATTTGCTAAACATGCTCTTTGCTGACTGAGCCGGCACTCCGTAACAACGGACCTACTCCATCTCACTGGATCCATGCTGCATTCTACCACAGTAAGTGCAATATTAATAGGCGTTTTCTATTTTGTCTGTAAATAGAGAGGAAAGCATGAAACGGCATCAGTGAAATGTGAGGGGAACAAGAAATCCTCTTGGCAGATAGTGAAAACCAGCGCGTTGCTGCAACCCGAGGACTGGAATCTGAGCGAGATCCAAGTGATATTTAACATGACAATCTGTATCATTTTGTCACCAACAGTATGTTCTTGAGGAAGAAATGCAGATATGGATCACGCAAGCTGCAGTTTCTGTTGTTGTTGCTGATGCTGGGCTTTTTGCTGCTGATGGTTACAATGCTGAATCCACCAGCCAGCAACCGGAGCAAGGACGGGACTTTCCAGCCTGTGGAGTTCAACCCCCGGGAAGGGCACCAGGTGGACTTTGCGGAGACCCAGGAGATGCTGGAGACCCAGGAGGAGAGCCAGCAGTACTACCCCTTGGACGGGCTGTCACCGTTCATCTCCCTGCGGGAGGATGAGTTGATCGCGGCCGTCGTGTCCCCCACGGGTCGAAGGAACCACAGCAAGGCCAGGAAAGGCTATCGAGTGGTGAAGCAGCAAAGCAGGCGGCCGGAGGCGAAGGAGGGAGACCCCGAGTCCCAGCTCCTGTCCCTGCCTCTGGGGGACGGCAACGGGGCCGCAACGGGGGAGCGGCCGCTCGGCTTGGAAACCCACGGCTTTAACGAAGCGCTCAGCGAGCGGATCTCTCTGCGCAGGGAGCTGCCTGAGGTACGACACCCGTTGTAAGTAACACAGCCTATTTCACCCTGGGAGAAAACTTCCGTCCTTCCCTGTCGCCCGCATCTTCCTAATCAAACCATCTCCTTCGCTGCGGGGTAACGCTTTTCTCCGCGTTGGTTTCCCATCTGGAAACACAACCCCATCTCCTTAGGGCCAGCTGCGATCTCGGCCTCCCCCCTGCAGCGCTGGCACCGCCGCGCCCCCCGCACCGCTCCGCGCCCCCCGGCCCGGCCGCGACCCCGAGCCGCAGGCAGGTGCTGCAGGGGCCGGGAGAGACCCCCGCGGGTTGCCCTCTCTGTAGGGGAAGGCACAGCGACCCAGCCCTCACGTCGGCCGATCTTTGCCGTTATTTGGTGCCCGTTATTCGTGTCCCCGTTATTCGTGTCCCGTCGTTCCGGTCCCCGCACCCCCTCCCCGCGGAGGTGGCAGCACCGCCCGGCGGAATGCGGGCTGCAGCGCCACCTGCTGGCGGCCGCGGGGACTGCCGCCGCTGCAGGTGCCGGGGGCGGCTGCGCTCCTGCCGTCCTGGAGGGAGAGGTGCTCCTTTCCCTGCACTCAGCGCTGCTGCGCCCCTCAGTGCAAAAGAGTTGTGGACATACTGGAAAGGGTCCAACACGGGGCCAATACGGTGATGAAAGCAGCTCTCCTATGAGGGGAGGCCAAGAGACCTGCGACTGGGGAAGAGAAGGCTCAGGGGGATTTTACCTATATGTGTATAAATGCCTGAAGGGAGGGTGCAAAAGAGAACAGAACTGAGCTTTTGTCAGTGTTGTCCATTGACAAGACGAAGCAAAGGGCATAAACTGGAAAAGAGGAGGCTCCATTTGGACATCAACTGACAGAGCACTGGCACAGGCTGCCCAGAGGCTGTGAGGTCTCCTCCTTGGAGATCTCCAAAAGCCATCTGGACTTGGGCCTGGGCACCCCGCTCTGGGTGTCCCTGCTGGAGTAGAGGTTGGAAGATGGCTTCCAAGCGCAGCCATTCTGTGATTCTTTGACTGTGAAAGGCAGCTCCTGGGAGAAGGGGAGCTGGAGGCCAGTGTGTATGACCAGGCTTGACAACAGCACTGTGAAGCCACATCAAAGACGTATTACATCTGAAATCCTATCAGTTACATTTGAAGTTCAACACGTTGCATGTGAAGCCCCATGTGTTGCCTTTGAAGCCCCATGTTCTGTGGCTGAAGCCTAGAGACTTGAGTGCCAGTTATTTCTACAGCCCATGAGAAACAGTTCATCCCACTTCCTTAAAACAGACAGAGAACTGTCTATGCTCCCCTGCCCACTAGAGAAGGAATAGGGTGCAGGTGGCTATCTTCATTTCTTGCCTCCTGTAACAAAAGCTACTGCAGCTTTCCCATAGGATACAGTAGAAAGATATGCCAGAAAACATTTTATTTTTTTTTCTAGTGATCATTTTCCCATGTATAAAGGCAGCTGGTGGCTCCAATTTCAGGGAACAATCTTTAAGGAAGAGAAATGAAAGACAGTGTGTTTTCTACATTTGCTGACTAGATTCAATGTTAATGTGGGTATTTCCATTGAATAATGATACACTAATATCATTTAAGTTATATTTTGCCATGCTTCAGTGGCAGTTCTTTGAACTATATAGTGTTCAAAGAAGGAATGATGACCCTCTTTTACTGCTGGTGATGTGAGCCAAAAAACAGTTCTGGCAGCTGAAGGGCCATCCGACAAGAGGTGTTTTTAGCTAATACTAATCTCATGTGAGATTTAGGCCATGGTCTAGGAGTTCTTGGATGGGTTTTCCTGTCTGCCTAGTGAAAACCTAAGGACTCATCAACAACACAGCTCATAGAAGCCCAGATTGAAACCACAGATCTGAACATCTGAAGCTTCTCAGTAGCTCAGGTCTAAATCCAGATCATAAACCTGCAGAGGGGGTCTATCTCTAAGCCAGCTCCGTCCTTTATGGACTAACATGCAGCCAAAATGATATTTTTTAAACACGATTCACTCTGTGGGCCTACCTCACAGCTGTGTCAGTCGCATTTTATACTGATGTAACATGAGAGTGAAGCACTAATGAATGAGAATGTCTATTATGTTGTTCTGTTGAATCCTGTTGCTTGTAATAATGTCTGTTATTGTTTATTAGAGTGAAAACAACCAGTTAGAGAAATTGCAGTAAGTCACCTGCATGGACTCAGTCTCTCTCATTTCACTTTAAATGACAAATCCTTCAGACTCAAAGCTATGCCTACCAATTGTGAAGCACTGCTGTAAAATAAGGCTGACCAGACTTCATGTTTACATACTTCCTTTTCACATTTAAAACAGAGTGTAAGATGTAAGGTTAATGCTGTAAGATACACATAGCTGCTGTTCCTGTTATGTTTTGCATTGAAGCTGCAGAACTGCAGCTTCTTTTTGTATGAAGATTACAGAGCTCCAGTGGAAGCAAAGCAGAGCCTGCTGACTGTGCTTTGCCTTGATAGCCCTGGATCCAAATTCTTCACCTGGAATGTGATACGTCAGACCTCTCTGCCCAGACCCCAGTTTCTAACATACCCTACATCTCTTCACATGCCTTTCCAGGTGAATGTTTTATGCTACTTCTCAGAAAGTAGATGCATAAAGCTGTATCTGTTCCAGCACTCCAATGGATAAATCAGATGCCTTGTTTTCCCAATTTACTTTGAGTAACCAAATTCTGTGTGAAAAATGTTGTTTTTCTCTCCTGAGCTTGAGTATCAAGCTGTATATATCCAGGCAAATGCAGGCACACAAGTATCTAAATGAAATTTAAGTTCCATTACAAAAGCACAGGTTCCACTTGAGTGCTGCTGGGAACTGAATCTCAATGAGATGTTTTCCTGCAGGTGAGTGGGAGTTGCTGCTGGCAGAGCAGAGCCTTTGCCCTCTCAGAATTGCTCTCCAGTTCCTATCTGCATGTGACAATTCCTTATTTTTCACAAATTGGATTAAATCACTGTGCCTTGTATCAGTCACAGCCTCGACTTTTTGAAATGTTGATTTATGATAGACAGCCTGAAACTGCTCCAAATTACAGGGAAGGCAATTCTGCATACCAGCACCCTCTCTCATTTTTCTGAAGATTAGATATCTATATTGCAAGCCTTTTCCAATCTCCATGGCAACTAAATACTCACCACCTAAGCCACATATTCAAGTACAGTCATTTTCAATTCTCTTCCAATTAAGATTCCACAACAGTCTTATTTTTTCACTATAATCACAATACTAGCAACAAAGCCTTGCAGGGTTATGGTGGAAAGTATAGGTGGGTATAACTGTACAGAGTATTCCTGGTTAGAAGCTGCCTGGTAGTAAAAGCACTGCATCAGATCTTCACTTTCCTTCACTATCTATAGATTATTCTGCCTAAAAATACAGATACTATCAAGAGAGTATCCTTTTCTCCATAGTACTGAAGAATAGCAAAAATCTCCCATATACAATTCTGAGACAACACTGATGATTACAGAAGCATATCTATAATATTCAGGTATTTTTACTTGCTATTAAATCATTCAGACTGTGGATTCCAATGAATGATAAGCAGGTTTGTATCTGGTATTGTCTAACACGATAGGGTCTGGTTCATGAACTGAACCATTAAGTAAAATGGTAATAAACAGCAATATTCAAATCATATCTCTGACACGAGCTTCTGCTGCAGTTGAATTAACTGAGCAACTAATTGCTTAATAACCACTGTAAAATATGTTCGGTGATTTGCTTGGCGGTATGAAAATGCTAAAAGAGCAATGGAGCAGATAAAAACCAAATAAATGGCTTTCATGAACTGACAGCAGATACAGAGCTGGACCTCTAAGCAGCCTTGGAACCAAGATGACATACCAAGTTAGGTGTAAATATTTTTACGCAATTCTGTCATTCCTTCAAGAAGTTCTTACTGCTAAACAAATAGGAAAACAAGATGAGTGCTACTCAGGAATGAAAAAGCTTTTAAATGCATTTTCTAATGTAAGCAAAACAGATGTACTGGCATTTGAGAGCTTTTTCTGGAAAATGAATACCCTCCTGCCTGCACGGTGTGTCTTTTATCTTTTGAACTAAGATGGGCAGATTGAAAAACAGATTTTGTGGTGAATACAGATTTTTAGTTTCTTTACTTACATTTATGATATAGGCATCGTTTGATAAGGGTCTACAGGGTTTTTATATATATGGAGTTTCTATGACGATGACAGAAATGTTTTTGATTTTTAAATGCTTGAGTTGTCAAAGAACTATCCCACTCACTGCCATTTTGTTGTTTGTTGTTTTAATGTCATGGGAGACATCTTGGTCCCATGACAATCTGGGGAGCCATGGGCCTCCTGTGGCACTCTGTAGCCTCTCCAGAAATGCCATACCATGTCTGCACAGCTAGGTTTCTTGCAGTAGATTGTAGCAGTACTTGGAGTTGTAAAGGAAACAGCAGAAATAGTCATGGGGATAATCTACCTATCTGGGAGCCTCTTTCGTCAGTGATGCATTTTCATCAGAAAAAGCAAAGTGTGCAGACTTCGTAGGGAATATGCATTAACTTTCTTAAGTGCATCTGTATTAGTTTTCATTACCTAAGTCAGGTCTGTTTCTTTGCTGTACAGGGATGCTGGCTTCATTCTCTGTGATCTGGGTCAGGCAGTCCACAGTTAAACTGATGTGTTGTGTAGACGAGTTATTTTTTCTTGTTAGTCTTAAAGGTACTGCATTTCAATTTGCTCTTTTGTGTGTTATATGAGAAAATATGGAAGGGGTGGGGGTTGGCTGTTTGATCTACTGTATCATCTTTTCTCCTTTGCTTTGTCTTTTCAATTCCTCTTTCTTTGTCTTCTGGATCATTTGAGCTCTTTGTTTCTACTGCAGCCAGAACAGAAGGGAAAGAAAAAAAAAAAAAAAACAACCAACAAACAGAATACAGCAAAACATTCATATTCATATTTTTAACTTTAATTTTTGTAATGTCATTCTCAAATTTTCACTTCGTGTTCCAGTCTTGGACACCTTAATACTTCCTTTGCTTCCTGAGCTGAGATCTTAAACTGCTTTCCATCCCTGAAAATTTAGGTGTAGCTTGCAACTCTGGTCTGAGGAAAGTAGACAGCTGTACCAGTGTTTCTAGCGTCTCCCTCATTTGATCCCATACAGGTGCCTACAGCAAGAATATGACTCCAGCCTACCTACTGCTAGTGTCATCATCTGTTTCCATGATGAAGCCTGGTCTACTCTGCTGAGAACAGTGCACAGCATTATTAACACAGCCCCAAAGGCCTCCCTCAAGGATATCATCCTAGTAGATGACCTGAGCCAGCAAGGTAACCCCATTTCTCTGTATGATCTCTGCTTTCCAAAGCTGCAAGGAGGAAACTGTCCACCTCCAAGTAGTGCATAAAGAGAATAAAAGGCAAATGGGACCCTCAGGGAGAAAGCCCTGAGCTGGCTGCCAGGTTTCAATCTTCCATCTCTAGAATTCAACTTAGCCTTTCAACTTTGAAATATGTTTCTTTTCTTCCCCATCACTTTCAATCACTCTGAGCTTTCTTGCTTTAAAATAAGATCACAGTATGCAAATCTTCCCACTGGACCAGATATGGTATAATAATTTCCAGACGTGGACTTTGGCTGAAGTGAGAAGTGGAAAACTCCACATTGCTAAAGTAATCCCAAGTCCTTGGGAAAGCCAAACACCTGTATCTCACGCTGATCTGTGTCTTTTATGAGAGGATGAGAACATCTACCTTTTGGTGAAAACAGGAGAGGGGGATATTAAGTTTCTCATTGGAACAGCTTCACACCTAGTGAATCTCAGTTTCCATTAGCCTCTACTTCTCTTTGACATTACACTGCTGTGGGAATATTTGGAACTTGGCCTGCATGGCCATGTAAAACAAACGCTCCCAGAACATTTTACTGGCAAGCAAGCGACATCTCCTACTACCTGTTGCTTTCTAGTAAGAACTTGAATCAAAGCTAAAATGACCATTCTGTTTATGACAGGGCCCCTGAAGTCAGCCCTGAGTGAATACATCTCAAAGTTAGATGGCGTGAAGCTGATCCGGAGCAACAAAAGGCTTGGAGTCATCCGAGGTCGGATGCTAGGAGCTGCACGGGCAACTGGAGATGTGCTCGTCTTCATGGATTCACACTGCGAGTGTCAGAAGGGCTGGCTGGAGCCACTCCTGGCCAGGCTGTCCAGCAACCGGTAAATACAGAACCAGAGAATCATAGAATGGTTTGTGTTGGAAGGGAGTCTTAAAGATCATTGTGTCCAACCCCAATATCTTCATGACTTCTCAGCTACCTGAATGTGCTAATTCCTGCTGGAAGAGATGCACGTGGAAAGATTTTGGTTTATTTATTTATTTATTTTAATCCTTCCTTGGTTGTTTCCTTTGTGCAGGTCACATTGCTTTTATGTTCTGCTTTCAACCACATGCATCACCATGGTATGTGGAAAACAGGATAGGGCATGCAGCAGATAAGCTAAACTGAATTTTTTATCCAGCCTTCATTAGAGCTATGACAAGGCTTCCTAGTGGTCTGAATTAAAAAGGTTCCAATCCATTATTTTTACTTTTTAGTTGTCTTAGTTATGAAGTTGAAGATAAAAAGGGATGATCACCTTAACCACTTTGGCTTCCTGAGCCTGCTGGGTTACAAACCACTGTCAGCTGTACCATCTCTGTTCCACAGAAAAACAGATTTTCCGCACAGCTCAGACAGTTCTAGCTAAGCTCACACAGGAAGATACAGATTTGTATTTTCAGAGTGCTATAAGTCTAGGTTGGTGCTTGGGCCTACCCTCTAATGTACAGCTGAGCTCATTTTTGCAGTCCTTGAGTTCCTCAAGGATATTAAGTAAGTTAATTCATTATTTTTCCTAAATTGCTTGTAATGCTTGCATGGAGATCATTCGTCAACTTGGCTTCATTTAGCAGTTGAGGAGCTGTTAAATTCAATCATATCCACTGCCTAAGACAGCCCAAATGAGGAAAACACAGTGACAAAAAAAGCTTAGAGTAACTAGTGAAATACCCCTCATTCTTCCTCTGACTGCACCAGTCAAGCTGCTAGCCATGCACTTTTGCATGGATGGGAAAACACTTAATCACATAGAGCAAGTGAATTTTCAGCTGGCAAGGAAAAATGCAGCCTTTCCAAAGATCAGTCCTCTGCAGGAGTCTAAAGGAGCTGAGAGAGAGATTTTAACTTTGAAAACTGATCAAGCCCAATTTTCTACACTCCTGAGCAGATCTACCACTGTTATTATGACCTTATCAATGCAGAGATCTTTACATAAACAGAAAACTCTCTCTGAGTTGAACATATTCACGGAAAGGGAGATATCCCCAGTTCTGATTAACCTGTGGTAATGACAGACAAGACAAACATGAGAAATGTTACCCAATTTTACAGGAACAGACAGATTTCTCAATTATTTGACTGCTCTGTGTGATTGCATTTTATTTCCCAGCATGGTGGTTTTATTCATTAACCCCAAAAGTATTAAGCCTTTCCAAAGTCATTACATGTGCATTTACGGGCACCTTGGCTGGGACCAGTTCTGTGAACCATACCAAACAAATTGACTGGGATGCTGTGCATCAGCTTAGTGCACCACCTCAAGAATGGTTCAGTGATTTGCAAAGCATTCCTTGACATTTGATTATTCAAGGATGAATACCAAAGCCACCTGAACAGCATTAAAAAACTAGATGAGACGCCCCACAGATCATTTCACTTGACAACGGTTTATATTCCAGCCTAATTCCAGGTGAGTAGCATGGTGCACAGTAATGCAGCTATGCAATTATTACAATCATCTTTTGTGGGTTGTGCCTTTTCCAGAAGACTGCAGGATACAACTGCTATATTGTATTTAGTCCAGAGGCACTGAAAGGCAGAGGGGAGCATATGCTCATTCGTGCCTGAAGCCTTGAAAAGGTCGCTGCTTTAACCTAAAAACAGTGACCATCGTGCCAAAGTGTATGGCTCCTTTTTTGCAGAAGGGTGATTTAAAAAAAAAAAATACAAGTGCAAATTGTGGTTCTTGGCAATATTGCACGGAAGCAAAATAAGCCTTGATTACATTCTTGAAAAGGAATTCCAGCTCTAGAAAAGGCTTAAGTGCCATAACATTGTCAGAGGGAGGTGGCTTGCAGAGGGGTAGCTTGTCCTCAGGACCTTTCCCCTGCTCCTCACTGCAATAGCTATTTCCTTCTGTGCTGGTGCACTGACTACAGCACAGCTCAAATATTGCTAGGAAACCGAAGGCTGCAATATCAAAAGAAGCCTCTCTGATTTCTAAAATTCAAAGTGTCTCTACTTGGCTCTCTGATTCTAGGTCACTAATTTTTAATGAAATTATGTTAAACAGAATAAGAAATGAACACAGCAATGGAGAAATACCTCATTAGCTTTGGACTCAAGCAGAGCCTCTGTTTGTAGATACAGGAATAGACACAGAGTTGTACTACTCAAAAAATTACTGAGTGGAGCTGGTTTTATGGCACTACACCAGGGAGATGGAAAATATTTTGCAATGAACAGTTCCTTCATATTTTTTCATCCAGCTCTCTGTGTTTTTTGTGGACCATCTCTCAGCTTTTCAAGCTATCAAACACATAAGTCATCTGTTTTCAACCATCTCACAGGCTAGGAGAAGTATGAATTTGTCCATCCAGGGGACACACAATCCCATAATGAATTTCAGCATGCATTTCCATGCTATTTTTCTTGTTTTTGAAAACCTACATCACGTACAGCAGCCTGCTCCCTGGGAATTCATAGAATCATAGAATCACCAAGGATGGTAAAGACCTCCAAGATCGTTCAGTCCAACCATCAATTTGCTTTTGGCCTGATCTTTTTATAGCCTTTGTTCTTCAATAACACTAATTTCATTTACATGGCGTGTTATCTGAAGATGTGCTATCTCCTTACAATCTTTCACAGTGCTGATCAGTATCAGCAGGTGACCTATTTTAAAGAAGATGAGGTAAAGAAACTTGAATCTAAAGCCAAAAGCAATCAGTTTTGCCAAAAGTAGAAGAAATGAGGATTTAGATATGATTCAATCAGATTAAAATCTGTTCCTTTCCTAGCCAAAAAAAAAAAAAAGAAAAAAGATAAATCACTAAAAAGCACTGTCAAAATATCATGTCTACAACTTCAAAACAAACATGTTAATTAACTCTTCCTCTTCGCGTGTTACTCTAAAAATAGAAAAGAACATACTGTCCATGCTGACTGCAAGGGTCATGAGAAGATATTTCATTCACAATTGTATTCTGTTGAGAAATCCCAAACTAGGAAATAGTTGTTGCTTGGGTTGCTCTTTTGACGGAATTGTGACCTTTTGTAGATCCTGTGTGTTCCAAGCATTTGAAATATTCGCAAATTAGTACCACCACAGTCAAATGGTTCAAAGCCTTGCTGCTGGTTATATTTGAGTTTCCTGTTTTTTTCCTTTCCTTGAATTCCACAGAGTGAAATTAGCTGGAGTTTGCCAGTATGTTTTTCTCTTCAAAGCACCGAAAAGCTGCTGACTGTCTGCCAGTTATTCAGTTAAAAACAAGAAGAGTAGTTAAGAACATCTTCCAGCTTTCAATTACCTTCTGCTGCAAATTTGCATTTAGATCCACACAAAGATCAAACCGTCATTGAATATGCAGAAAACATATAAAAAAAGGCTTTTCTATATAAAGCCTTGTTACCACATGGTATGTAAAGCACTGCTTGATTAAGATTAAACTGAACATTGTCCAGTTTTCACAAAAGTCACTGGCTTCCTCTATTTCAGATCTCAAAGACACCCTCAATATTTAAGTTCTAAGGAGGTGTGGCTTTACTGGTTTCAGCAGAGCTACACCAGTTTATACTAGGTAAGGATCTAGCATTACATTTAGAAACACTCTCTCGAGAACGCTTTATCATGGCATGCTGAAAAAACTACCGGAGTAATAGCTTTAAAACACAGTAATCGATTTATAATTTTGTGGTAAAGGATGTTTGATTTTATTTTGTTCTGTTTCATTTTTGGATTTAGCCATGTTAGAATATGGTTTATTCAGTGAGTTGTTTTTTTTTCTCAGCTGACTTAAAAATTATAATTTTCTGTGTCATAATTTATATTTAGTTTGGGTTATTGCCTGTTCTCCTAACCATCAGAACCATGACATCAGTGCAGGTATTTTTTTTTTAATAATGTGGAATTGTCATGCTCAATAACAAGCAAAGTAAAAGCATGCATTGAAAAATAATGGTTATTTCAGCAAGAACTAGTACTGTCATGGCTTTTTATATGAGCAACTGCACGGATGCTAGGAGTGTCTTTGGAGTCTGGAGTTTTATAGTGGTAACAAATTTAAGGCAGATCCAAAAAGAAGAACAGGTTTAAATTGGTTGGATATGAAAATGGAGAATCATTTGAAATGTCTGGATTGTCTGATCCAGAATACATCTAAGCATAACTTTGAATATCCACACTGTCTGCATCTGAGCTATGCTGCATATATGCATATGGTCTAATCTTCATGACCAGGGTTTTTTGAATGGTTCAGTCTACACTGCCTCCCCTGGCTTCCATCCAGGCATGTTCCCCTGATCTTCCCCTCCTGACCCTAAAACTTTGAAATAAAGGAACCCAGAATCATTAGTTCCCCAGTCCTTTCTAGATGAGAACGGAGAGACAAGCAGCAATCGCATACATTTCAGCAAGTAGCGCTGAACAGGTGGGAAGTATCCACCTCCAGGTACCCTGCTACACAGACACTTGTCAGTGATGTCTACAGTGGAGAATGCAGCAGGATGTAGAAATTATAATCGTAGTGATTTTTCATTTTTTGAAGTTTAGTCTTATAATGTCCATACAATCTGCTAGCTGGATTTTTCCCAGCATGTCAAATTAAAAAACACCTGCTTGTGTAAGTCCACCAGAGCATTACCTTTTAGTAACTTTTAGAAGCAGTCAGTTTTCATACTGTTAGTGAGTAAAGGTTAAATACAGTTTTCCATTATAAAGCTAACTCCTGTCAGCTTGAGTTTGAGGAGATTGCTCCTGTCCTGGGTACAAAACTATGCTTTCATCAAGAGAATCGAGGGAGGATATCAGCTTCATTATTTTTAGGATCATTTATTTGAGTCCTGCAGAAGAATGGCAGTAAATCACTGCCTACAAATGTTGCCTAAGGGTGACCATAAAATTGTTTTATTTATAAACACAATGACTGTTTCCAAGAGCACCTATTATAATATATTACAAAGGCTGGTTTTATACCTAAATGGAGAGATATAATCACTTCTCTGTTTAAAACCTTCTGCCTTTAGCTCATCATAGGGCAGTTTGCTCTTATTAGGAAACAAAGGAATAACTGAATCATTTTGATGCTATTGTCTGCATAGTACATTTTCACACAATTCACTGAAGATCAGTAAACTCTTTTTCTCTGTGGGGTTCTAAAATTATCTACAGTAAATGGCAACTGTGATAAAACAGAATATTGAGCTTCCCTGATCCTATCACTGAAAAAAACATTACAATAGAGATTGTAAAGGCAGAGCAGATATGTTAGGACTACATGACCATCACCAAGAGCTGCCATCTTGCTCAGCTGGTTCTGGTCTCTGCCATTGAAAAGAACAAATGGCTCAGTGCACTGAAGATGTCTGAGGTGACTTTCCTCCACTGACTACAGTATGTTTTTTTTTTTTCACCTTAATCCCTGGTAAATCTGTTTACAAGGGTGGATAGTGATAGCACAAGGGGGAATGGTTTTAAACTGAGACAGGAGAGGTTTAGATTAGATATTAGGAGGAAGTTTTTCACACAGGGGGTGGTGACACACTGGGACAGGCTGCCCAAGGAGGTTGTGGATGCCCCATCCCTGAAGGCATTCAAGGCCAGGCTGGATGTGGCTCTGGGCAGCCTGATCTGGTGGTTGGCGACCCTGCACATAGCAGGGGGGGTTGAAACTTGATGATCATTGTGGTTCTTTTCAACACAGGCCATTCTATGATTCTATGATTCTAAATGTTATTTACATTTTCTATAGAATACCTTCTAGGCAAGCCCTTACACTAAGACCAGGGGCTATACTTTCTGTGTAAAGGAGCAGAAATGGATACTGCTGTTCTTCAATATATTTTTTCCTGCAGTTGCTAACATCACTGTATTTGTACTCTGAAAATTTCCAAATGTGATACATCACTGACCTGGAAACAAGGCATACTGATGGCTTTTCCAAATTGCCAGTACATTCCAGGATAACGCACACTGTGAAATGTCACAATAAGTCTACGATGGGGACATGTTAGACATGTTAGATCTCATCTCTAACTAACTCAAATTTAACCTGAGGTAGAAATCAATTGAAGGATTGCTACTCACAGCACAGTGCCTCTTAAAAGTCAATTTCTCACAGAGACAGTGAAAGCACATTAAGGATGTAGTAGAAGACTACACAAAGAGGAAATGTTTTGCAAAACCAGTGATAGAAGTTAATTCAAAAAAAACAAGCAGAACAAAATAAGTGAAAGTGCATACTTTGTTGGCCTGAAGTGACAAAATCATGAAGTGTGTGGAACATTTAGAGGAAAATGAAAGGATGGTAAAGTGTATGAGACCAAAATCATCTTTCAGTATAAATTCTGCATCCATAACTTCAAACGTTGAAACCTCTGTGAAGCTGCTTTATAAGAATTCTGATGGTTAACACATAGCAAAATCCTGAATAGCTTTAAAATGACAGTGCAATGTATAGGTTATCAATAAATTATTGATCTTCAGAATCATTGCTTCAGGCTCAGTATTCCCATGCATGGAGCATCTGAGCTCTATCAGGAGGGAAAATGAGGGCACTCAACATCCAGAGGAGTTTGTGCTCGTACTCTACAGTGTCATAAAGGAGATCCACTATTCACTAACACAGTAGTGAAATTATTCTTCAGCTTTAAAAAGAAATTATATTGTCTTTTTCAGCAACAGTGTCGTCTCCCCTATCATAGATGTCATAGACTGGAAGACTTTTCAATACTATCACTCTATGAGCCTGCATCGAGGTGTTTTTGATTGGAAACTAGATTTTCACTGGAAACCAGTGCCAGAGCATGAAGAGAAGGTACGACAGTCTCCCATCAGCCCTATCAGGTAACAATTCATAAGCCAGTATGCCTCCACTCACCTCAACAGAACAATTTGGGCAGTATTCCAGCTAATAAAAGAGAGACATGGTTACTTGCATTTGCTTGGTTCATGTTTTTTGAAGGGGATGACTTTTTGGCTTAGATTGTTTGGCCCTTAAAATTCATTCCAAGTAGAATGCTTTCAACGTGACAAATGTCTTATGCACAACTAGAATCAACTACTCTACAACTTGACCAGACAAGATATTGAGGTTTGTAGGGAAAGCAAATGATAGACCATGTAGAGTTAAAAGTCTTAATCATTATGTGTATCTGTAGTTTTGAATGTACTTATACTTAACACTTCTTACTGTTCTGAGCCTGATTCAACAGTTCAGAGCTTGGCTCTCTTCCCCAGGTAAATCCAAGAATTCAATTCCAGTTGTTCTTTGATAATGAATTAATATGAGATTATAAGGACCAATATTCAATAATTTTTGATATTATCTCCACCACAGAAATGGTGGGGTTTTCATCCTTCATATAATTCTCTGTCCAAAACAGTTGTTCACTTCCAAACTACTATCTACACAGGAGTCCAGCAGTAGCTGGTGCAGTAGTTGCCATGGATCGACATTACTTCCAAAACATTGGAGCTTATGATTCTGACATGACCATGTGGGGAGCGGAAAATCTAGAGCTATCTATAAGGGTAAGAACCTTAATTAAAACATCAAGTGTGGGTAACTATTGGGTTTTGAAGGGATCTGAATGAAAGGGCAAGAAGTGATTTATAAAAGCAGTTAAGTGTAGAACTCCTTGAGGTATGGCAAATATCACTATACTTTCAGAATTCTACCGCATGCTCTGTGATCTGTCGGGACTACACAAGAATATGCAGACGCTGTGAGTTAGGAGCATTATGTCAGGAGAAGGAAGTTTCACTATTACTGTTTGCCTGAGGTCAGAGTCACTGGTTTATCTACCTTCTGAGAGCTGCCTCTTCTATTTTGGCATGCACCAAATGAAAAATTGCTTTTATTTCTTTGCCATCTACTTTAAATATCAAATTGTTTATGTTATATTGTATGCATTAGTTTTTGCTGAATATGGAGAGTAATTGATATTAAAAAGCAACAAAAGTTGCAGACACAAAGCATAGAGTCTTTAAAGTCCAAGGCAAAAGAAGGCATGCCCCCAAGA